>CM058239.1:39603403-40203403 GCA_030180135.1 Orychophragmus violaceus
TTCAACGATGCCCTACTTGAAAAGATTGAATGGAGACTCAATAATCCGGACTTCCTACTTGCAAGAGTTCTCTTTTGTAAATAATGTGATCTCCATCCCTTCTTGGAAGCTACACCATCCTCCAATGTGTCACATGGTTGGAGTGGAATCCTAGTGAGAAGAGATTTGCTTGCCAAAAATCTACGATGAGCCACATGTAATAGAGAAATGGTAAGAATATGGGATGATCCTTAGTTGTCTGCCTATAAACAACTAGTTCCCATGGGACCGGTGACAGAAGAAGAAGTTAATGGATTTGTGGTAAATCTAATTAGACCAAACAGAAGGAAATGTGATAAGGAACGAGTTGAGAAACTCTTCCCGAAATGGGGATCAACCATCTCAGCATTAAACCAAGTAAAATACGAGCAAAGTATAAAATAATATGGCTGGACAATCACAATGGTATCTATAACAAAAAAGCGGGATACTTCAGAGCAATAGAAGCAAAGCAACCAGATTCTATGTTGCAGATCAAAGCGATAAAAATTGGATTTCTAAGGTATGGACATTGCAAAACCAAGAAAACTAAAGCTTTTCCTATGGAAAGTTCATAAGGGTGCATTGCCAGTAAGTGAAAGATTGGTATCTAAACAAATTACCTACGATCCTAATTGCTCTAGGTGTGGCAGTCCTGAATCTATTGGACATGTAATGTTCCATTGTGAATTTGCTAAAAGGGTGTGTGATAGGTCAGGTTTTATCTCTATTCTAACTGCAAGTGCACAGTGATGTGAATGTAGTGCTTTAGGGTATCGAATCCACAAGGACTCTAGGCAACGATAGATTAAGAACAGTCAAGTTAAAACTAGGAGAAAGCAATGTAATGAGAAACTAAAATCAATGCAAGAAAATAAATCAGTAGCAAGATTGGTTGTAGGCAATTAACTAAAAGCGCTAAGTCTAGGGAGTTCTCAGGAAATCAGACAAGCAGATAAATTATTCATTCATGATCAAATTGAGTACGTTTCTAGAACTCAAACACGGAAATAGAATTAACCAACTTTCGTTGTGAAAATTCTCTAAGCCTAATAGCAGAAATCCAAATGTCTTTGTAATTCCTAACAGATTAAACTAGCTTTAAGATTAAGTTCGATATGTTCACAGTTCAATTAAACCAAATTTCTTTGTGAGTAATTCAATTGCTCAACTTAAATAGTTCAGATTCTAAACCACACTTTTTAACAACCTAAGATCTAGATTCTAAGTGATCAGGTTAGAAACTAGTGTTAAGCACAATTTAGATCGAAGAACAATTATTGATATGAATCCTTAACTGAAATAAATAAATTTAGAAAGTCATAAAATCCTTAATGAGAATCCCTAAACTTAACTATGAATCTACTCAGACATGGAATATGAAAACATAATCAATGAATTAATAGATTGCATAAAAGAGAATAAAGAAGTAAAAGGGTTCAACATCTTCTCCAAAAAGCAAAAAGCATTACATGATTAGATCAGCCCCAAGCTCTAAAAACTCTCAGCTCTAAGTATGAAAGCGTATATAAAAACTGATGTAAAAACCTAATTATATAAGCTAATCACGTCTTGGGGCTCCTTTGTAATTATCAGGAACTTCTGGGCAAAACTGTGAATTCTTCATTCTTCATTAAACCGCCGAGGAAGGCCCATCTCGCTCGTGTGTCGATCGATGCACGATGTGTGTCGATCGATGCATTACTCTGATTTGGACAGTGAACTCTATCTCTCGGGTCAAAGCACCAAAAAGCTCCATAAACTCCAATTCCGCTCCAAACGTGCATATATCTAATAACACATGTAAAAGACTCTAAAGAAACACTAAAAGACTCTAAAACACACTTATATCATGGTCTAAAACCGGTAAAAACCATGATATATCAACTCCCCCACACTTATCCTTTGCTTGCCCTCAAGCAAAACAGAGAACTAAAACATGGTGAAGAGGTTTGAAAACTTTCAGAAACTCTTTTCATCCTAGAAGCAACAACACTCAGATTCGCCTTAGTAAGCCACTGAAAGAATCACCTGCAAGACATCAAGACCAACATGTACTTCCCCCACACTTAGCAACTGTCCTAAGTAAACTCCACAATCAATCCAAGCAATTCAAATTCACCCTACTGACTTCTATAAGCTATTAAGTGCGGTCTCACCTAAGGATTATCGATCAAAGGACACATGGATTCTTACTTTGTCAGCTCTAGACCACCATACTATCTTTTTCTGGTTCTTTGTCTTCTCTTTTTCCTTCCTTAGCATTCTGATTTTTCCCCTATTGGGTATCATTTTATTTTTTTATCAGTGCTCTTCCCGTTAAGGGGTGTACTTTGGACACATTCCATGAATGCACAGGAGGTAATAGTGTTTGCTACTACTCTCGTGACCACTTCGGAGCTACTAGTTCATCCTCAGATTATTACTCTTTTTTTTTTACTTTATGGTAAGGGAGAAGGGAACCATACTCGGACAGGTTTACAAGCTGTGTCAGAACTAACAAAGGAATCCGACTCAAGGTATACCAAGCCCTTAGGTGAGAAAATTAAGTCAAATTAAGGGTGAAGTCAGTAAAGGATCCTCTGAAGACCTGAATTGATATGGGTGTCCTTAGTGTTGGTACTGGATTTCCCTCTAGGAAATCCGGCCCATTGACAAATAAACCAAAGGCCCATATTCATGAGCCCGTTCCAGAATCAAAGATAAAGAGACGAGCCGATTCATCTGTTGGGCCCAAACGAATGACACTTTGACAAGGCCCAAGCGATGCCGAAGTGAGAGGCGATCGAGCTCGAGCTTGGCAGGAGACAACGTGGAGATAGAGCAACTCGGTCTTCGTCGGTTCAACTGATCCACGTAAATCTCGGAGATCGTTATGAAGGAGAGGCCGAAATATCGGAACAAGAAGATCAAAGTCGAGACTATTTAAACAAGAAGTGGTGATTCATTCGAGACATTCCAACCCTAGCTAAGAACACTTCGACTAGATAGCTCTATCATCGCACTTTGTACTCTCTTTTCGATTGTGTTTGTTCTATCTCGACGATCAATCTCAATAAAGTCTTTGATTCATAGGAAACTATATGATATACCATGGATTTTAGGGATTTTAACCATGGTATATGTGTTATTTATCGAGTCTTTTACTATGTTTTAGAGTCTTTTCAGGTGTTTATTAGGTACAAGCACATTTGGAGCATATTTGGTGATTTTGACACTTTCTGGAGCTAACTGGAGTAATTGGCCGAGAGATAGAGTTCACTGTTGATATTTCCGAGCTGCAACGATCGTCACACTTAGGGCTGGGCATAATATCCGGACCCGAAATACCGAACCGAACCCGAACCGAAAAAGTAGAACCGAACCCGAACCCGAAACGATAAAATACCCGAACGGGTCCTAAACTCCTATATCCGAAGAACCGAACCCGAACCCGACCCGAACCGAGAACCGAATGGGTACCCGAAATATCCGAATTACAATTATATACCTAAAATATTAATTATATTTAGACCTAATATAACAAAATTATCCAAAATTATAATTATAAACTTAAATATATTAGTTGTTTTTAGTCTAAAATAACTAAATTATCAAAAATAAACAAAATATATGAAGGGTTTTGTTATATTTATCAAAATTTAACGAATTTTTATTTAAATATAACTAATTTTTATTTTTGTTTTATGTTTTTCGGGTACCCGAACCCGAACCGAATCCGAATGGAGCCGAACCGAACCCGAACCGAAATTCTAAAATACCCGAATGGGTTTTATATCTCAAACCCGAAAACCCGAAAACCCGAAAGACCCGAACCGAACCCGAACGGGTACCCGAACGCCCAGGCCTAGTCACACTTGTGGCAACGATCAATGCACCAGCGAGATGGGCCAAATGACGGTTTAATGAAGAATGATGAAATTGCAATTTTGCCCAGAAGTTCCTGATATTTACAAAGAAGCCCCAAAACGTGTTTTAGGATTATAATTAGGTTTTACAGCCACTTGTTAAAAAACGAACACTTTTACGACGCTTACTTTAGTTTTATTTTATTTCAGAGAGCATGAGGGGCTGATCCTGATCTCGAAAGAGACTTGATTTTGAACCCCAGTTCTTATTTGATTTTATGATATTTGGTTTCCTACTTATGATATCTTCTGTCTCGATGAACATGTCTGAGTAGATTACCTGTTAGGTTGAAGGATTCTCATAAAGGATTTCAGAGAATAATAGTTTAATTAATTTGTAGAGATTCATATCTGCTAGTTCTTTATCTAAGTTGTTCTTAATGCTAAATCTGAAGTAGCTAATCAGAATTATGATGTTAGGTTGATTAATTCAGCGGAAGTTGGTTAATTTAACTAGAAAGAACTTAGATAAGCAATTAAACTGTTCGCAAACGGAAGTTTGGTTCAGGTTAATTGTGAACATATCAAACTTGGAATTAATGCTATTTTAATCTGTTAGTTCTCGCAAACGAAAGTTTGGTTTGCTGCACTTAGACTTAGAGAATTATCGCAAAGGAATTTGGTTAATTCTATATCTGTGTTTGAGTTATAGAACAATTATTGATTAGATCTAGATAGATTGATTGCTTGCATTCCTGATTTCCTGAGAACTCCTGAAACCTAACGCTTCGCTTCCTTGCTTACAAACTCACTCGATTTACTTTGCTATTTCGTTTACTGTTTTCACATCTGCTTCGCTTAATTTAATCTGAACTACTAATAATCTATTGTGTGACTGAGAGTCCTTGTGGGATTCGATACCTTATATACTACGATTGCATTGACTGTGCACTTGCAGTAGAATAGGGATAAAACTATAACACCTATCAAGTTTTTGGCGCCGTTTCCGGGGACTCTTTGAGTTCACCAATAGATTTAGTACTAGGAATTAGACTAAGCATTCTTTTTAATTTTCTTGTTTACTCACGTTTTTGATTTTTGGATTCGCAGGGATTCGCACTGCATCGATCGTTGCCACCCTGCATCGATCGACACAAGGCGAGAACAGTGATGCTGAGATCTGAGACGTTCAATAGGTTCCGCGCCATGGAACCTGTGATTTTGATTCGCGGTGAAAACGGCGTTCTACGAGACCAAGAGGGTCATATATGCAACGCAAAAGGTCAGAAAATAGATAGGGAAGGAAACCCCATCTTACCAGATTACCATGTATTGGTTGGGCAAGTAGCTGAGATGCAGAATAAGATAGATGACATCCACGACATCTTACTTAGGGAGAGACAGTTCCAAGCAGAGGCAAAAACTGATAAATTTGCAGAGGTACACTATATGGCTGGAGCCGACTCTTATGGACATACATTGGGACATCAGCAGAGACAAGGTTCCAGGCATGCTCAAGGATCAAGAGACCATAAGTATACTTCCTATCTGGCACCTCCTACACAAATGAGCAAACTAGAGATGATGATAGAGCAATCAATTGAAAAGCAACAGCAGAACACAACTTCCTTCAGCTCGAAGCTAGAGAACCTGTACACTAATTTGAATGAGAAATTTGAGTCCTTGAACTCTCGTATGAAGCAGCTGGACACGCAGATGGATCAAGTTTCAAGTTCTACCCCAAGGAAGGATTCTCAAGAAGCTCATGCCAGCAACATTACCATTCAGGATGACACACAGATGGATCATGGATCATGTCTAGCAGTTAAGGCTGTGGAATTTATGGAAGACAGAGAGGGATTTGATGTTGAATTACCTGAGTTTGAAAGCTTCGATGCACCTGACTCAACAGAGATTGACATGGATCTCTTGACTTGGATAGTTCAGATTGAAGCGGAACCAAGCCAAGGAGAGAAATTTGAGTCTGAGATGGCTGGAATGGACCGAAAAGCGGATAAACCCGAGACTGTAGTTGAAACCCGAGCTGATACGATAGCATCGATCGTTGCATCACATGCACCGATCGTTGCACCCCGAAAGGAATCAGTTTCGCTCATATCTCAGGGACCTGCTAAGGAAAGAACCTACAAACCTCCATTACCATTCCCGAAAGCTCCCGTTAAGTCCAAAGATGTGGTTCAGTGCACAGTGGTGGTTGACAAGAAGATGGTGGTTCCACAAGAGCCTATTCTAACATCTTCAAGGCCTAAAACTGCTCATAAACAGAAGGCTCCGAACATCAAATCTTTGCCAAAGGTAAAACATAAATCCTCTAAGTTTAAACCTCCTGACTCCACTGTTTTGAGTGCAGGAAAGAGCGTTAAAACACCCAAGTGTCAATCTCACCCTACATTCCTCCCGACGTTCCTTGGACGACATCATGCTGCTACTGCTTACACACCACCATGGATGATAAGGCATTCACAGAGACACTCAAAGTCTCTGCTGAAACCTCCATGAGTCTGACTCATTTCCAAAAGTCAAGCTAATGACTTAAAACAAGCGCTGAGTGGGAGGCAACCTACTGATAGGTTTAGTTGTTTTTCTTTCTTATTTTTGGTATTTTTCTTAGGATTTAACGTTTTTGTTTTTGTTTTTGCTAAGTTTTAGATACAGAACACAAGTCTGGAGATGTGTGACGATCGTTGCTCACATGTGCAACGGTCGTTGCAATTGGTTCAAATCGAAAATTAAGGTACGTTGAGCTAAACCGGAATCAATCTGGTTCAACCAGCATCGATCGTTGCCCCTAAAGCAACGATCGTTGCACCCACGACCAAGGTAAGTTACCTTAAACCCTATTTTCTCTCCTTCTTCTCCATTTCTTTCGGTCGACACACCGAGAACCCAAACCGAAAATCACCATTTCTTCATCGATTTCTTTGATTCTAAGCACTATTTCACTTATTTTTACATCCCCAATCTGTTTCTCCTACCCAATTCTCACGAAATCAAGGTAATGTACTTCTATTTTCGATTTTTCGGATTTCACTTTTAGTGTTTTAGAAATTGGAGATTTTAGATGGAATTGATGAATGCATGTTGACATGATTATGCTTTAGGTTGTTTAGTAATGGATTGTTGTTGATTTTGTGGTTGATAACACAATTTTGAACTGATTTTGATGATTTGTTTGCGGCAAAATCGCCTTGCAACGGTCGTTGCTCTCGAGCAACGGTCGTTGCTTTGCGATTTTGGGAAATGTTCGATACAACAAAATCGCCTTGCAACGATCGATGCCTTAGATGCAACGGTCGATGCTTCGCGATTTCACAGTGAAATTTTGCCGAGACTTATAAGTGTTTGAACTTTGTTTTTGCAGATGGCGTCTCAAAGGCAACCCCGCAAGAAGCGAGCCACAGCTTCCACAACAACACGACACTACACCCCACCGCCTCAATGGTTCAGCAGGGAGTCAGAGCCACCCGCACCATACGCCAGATACGGGCCGCCAAATGCTTTACCTTGGCCCAGAGAGGACGCCAGACCGATTCAGACGACCAGACAGTGGCCGGAGGACCTTATACGCTTCTTCAAGTCCGCTGAGTTCACCGAGCGGCCATTGCTCAGTCGATGGGACGAGTATGACTCGCTTCTCTACAGTGGTTGGTGTGGGATGATCATCAGGCCGACCAAGTTCGCTGACTACTCCACCTGCAAGATTCTGGGGATTGATGAGCAGGTACTCGCTGTATGCAGAGGCATTGGTCTAGGGACAATGCCGATGCGACATTATGATCTCTATCCTGAGCTGGTCAGGCAGTTATTGGCCACTTGCAGAGTGGTTTACTCGGATCCCGACCACAGGAGCGCTACAGTGGGTGCATTCACCTTCATGAGTTGGGGAGTCAGGTATCGGATTCCTCTACTTGATCTCTGCAGGATCTATGGGTTCAGTACTGAGCCGAGGCGCATCGCCATGCCACTCGAGTGGGATCCGGTTGAGGCTCGCACATTCTAGGAGAGTATTGGCAGCGGTCGATACAACTCCAGGACCACACCTGTAGTGCAGATGAGACATCCGGTGCTGCGTTATGTCTCGCGTATCTTGTGCTGGAGCTTGCTTTGCAAGTTTGAGGCCAACAAGATGCGCAAACTTGAGATGGAGATGCTGTTTATGGGGCTGAGAGATCAGTTTAGAGGTTCTGGTGTGAGAGATCCTACTGCGGGTCTCAACTTGGGAGCTATTTTCGCACAGCATTTAGTTGATCTGCAGCTGAAGCCGTTTGATGGAGCTGGTACTGAGACGGTAGGGAGTTTACTTACTCCCATTTTTGAGTATTGTGGGATTCCTCTTCATGGCACAGAGCGCGATACAGCTCGGGAGTTCCTGGATCTCAGCCATTTGCAGAGCGCTACCTGGCTCAAGGAGGGGCGCATTTGGGTTTACACTGATCCAACCACTGGGAGGACTGGTATAGAGCTTCCTGCTGCCAGATGGACACAGATTGACACATTAGAGGCACTGAGATTTCAGCCTCCTGAGTCTGCGCAGCGTGGGATTCCGACTATGGCTCATCCGCTGGGAGAGCCTTCCTCACGAGCCTCGACTTCTTCTGCCCCTACTCCTGCGCCAGCGCCTGCCCCAGTCGACATTGTGGGTCCCTTTCCAGAGCCTGCGATGGCTTACGGTGCATACTCTGAGGCAGAGTGGAGAGAGAGATCAGATGGTATGTTTCGAGTTCTTTGGAACTTCGTGCGTACTTGCAGCTGCAGGAGGCCACCACAGATCCATCAGCCCGTACCTGACCGACGTCGTCGACAGCGATCTCCAGAGGATGCCACTGATCCCCCAGCTGAGGCAGCCGATGACGATGCACTGTATGGTGGGATAGATGATGTGAGCGAGTGAGAGTGATCTCCATGTTCAGACTTTCGATTCTGTATTCTGACTTTTATCTTTTCTTGCACTTTTGTTTTTGCATTTTCTTATTTTCCTTAGGATTCTACTATGTTTGGATGATTTGTACTTTATTTGGTACATCTTTTGCTTCGGTTTTACTCTGTTTCTAGTGTTTTCAGCTTGCAGGGATCAAAATTGACAAAAACAGACGGACTAACCTGCTAACTTGCTGACTGTTCGTGAAAACGCAGTGCGTCGATCGACACACCATTGTATCGATCGTCACAATACGAAAGAATCGCATTGCAGCGATCGTTGCGGTCATGAGCAACGATCGACACTCAACGAAAATCGCCAAGTAACGGTAGATGCACTTGGTGCAACGATCGGTGCTTGAGCAACAGAGGTAAAACCCGAGAGAACTAAAACATCCATTAACAATTTTTCTTTCTTTTAACCGATCCCTTGCTTGACACTACTGGGGACAGTGTGTCTTAAGTGTGGGGGAAGTGCTACTGACTTATATCTTTCTGTTTTCTTAAGAGTCAGTCCGTTTTTCAAAATTTTTTGTTTTATTGAGTCAAAATTGTTTAAGTAAGAAACTATGATTTTCTGAGAAAATTTACAAGACTTGCAGGAACTTAAGTAACCATTGAGATGAAGTTGCAGGATTTATCTCTGACTATTAGAAAACCCCATCACAGATCAACCTACTGGGAACACCCACATCACTTCAGGTATCAGAGGATCCTTTACTGACTTCAACTTAATACTGACTTAGATTTCTCACCTAAGGGCTTGGTATACTTTGTGTCGAATTCCCTTGTTAGTTCTGACACAGCCTGTCAACCTATCCTATTTAGTTCCCTTCTCCCCTTCTATAAAGTAAAAAAAATATATATATATATAATAAACTGAGGATGAGTTAGTAACTCCGAAGTGGTCATGGGAATGGTAGCAAACACTATTTTCTCTCATGTGATCCATGGAATGTATCCAAAGTACACCCCATAACGGGAAGAACACTGATAAAAAAAAATAAAATGATACCCAATGGGGAAAAATCAGTTGTTAAAGAAGGGAAAGAGAAGAAAGGGACTAGAGAAAGATAGTATGGTGGTCTAGAGCTGATAAGGTAAGAATCCATGTGCCCTTTGATCGATACTCCTTAGGTGAGACCGCACTTAAATACTTGCAGAAGTCAGTAGGGAGAATTTGAATGCTTGAATGTGATTGTGGAGTTTACCTAGGACAGTTGCTAAGTGTGAGGGAAGTACATGTTGGTCTTGATATCCTGTGATTGATTCTTTCAGTGGTTTACTAAGGGGAATCTGAGTATTGTAGCTTCTAGGATGAAATGAGTTTCTGAAGAGTTTTCAAACCTCTTGACTACATTTAGTTCTTTGTCTTGCTTGAGGACAAGCAAGAGCTAAGTGTGGGGGAGTTGATATACCATGGATTTTAGGGATTTTAACCATGGTATATGTGTTATTTATCGAGTCTTTTACTATGTTTTAGAGTCTTTTCAGGTGTTTATTAGGTACAAGCACATTTGGAGCATATTTGGTGATTTTAGCACTTTCTGGAGCTAACTGGAGTAATTAGCCGAGAGATAGAGTTCACTGTTGATATTTCCGAGCTGCAACGATCGTCACACTTGTGGCAACGATCGATGCACCAGCGAGATGGGCCAAATGACGGTTTAATGAAGAATGATGAAATTGCAATTTTGCCCAGAAGTTCCTGATATTTACAAAGAAGCCCCAAAACGTGTTTTAGGATTATAATTAGGTTTTACAGCCACTTGTTAAAAACGAACGCTTTTACGACGCTTACTTTAGTTTTATTTTATTTCAGAGAGCCTGAGGGGCTGATCCTGATCTCGAAAGAGACTTGATTTTGAACCCCAGTTCTTATTTGATTTTATGATATTTGGTTTCCTACTTATGATATCTTCTGTCTCGATGAACATGTCTGAGTA
This sequence comes from Orychophragmus violaceus, assembly GCA_030180135.1. Taxonomy (NCBI): domain Eukaryota; kingdom Viridiplantae; phylum Streptophyta; class Magnoliopsida; order Brassicales; family Brassicaceae; genus Orychophragmus; species Orychophragmus violaceus. The sequence continues at coordinate 39,614,154 of CM058239.1, forward strand.
GATTACCTGTTAGGTTGAAGGATTCTCATAAAGGATTTCAGAGAATAATAGTTTAATTAATTTGTAGAGATTCATATCTGCTAGTTCTTTATCTAAGTTATTCTTAATGCTAAATCTGAAGTAGCTAATCAGAATTATGATGTTAGGTTGATTAATTCAGCGGAAGTTGGTTAATTTAACTAGAAAGAACTTAGATAAGCAATTAAACTGTTCGCAAACGGAAGTTTGGTTCAGGTTAATTGTGAACATATCAAACTTGGAATTAATGCTATTTTAATCTGTTAGTTCTCGCAAACGAAAGTTTGGTTTGCTGCACTTAGACTTAGAGAATTATCGCAAAGGAATTTGGTTAATTCTATATCTGTGTTTGAGTTATAGAACAATTATTGATTAGATCTAGATAGATTGATTGCTTGCATTCCTGATTTCCTGAGAACTCCTGAAACCTAACGCTTCGCTTCCTTGCTTACAAACTCACTCGATTTACTTTGCTATTTCGTTTACTGTTTTCACATCTGCTTCGCTTAATTTAATATGAACTACGAATAATCTATTGTGTGACTGAGAGTCCTTGTGGGATTCGATACCTTATATACTACGATTGCATTGACTGTGCACTTGCAGTAGAATAGGGATAAAACTATAACACCTATCACTATACCATTTTTATACCTAAAAGTCCAAATCCACGATTAAAAATTCTTGGTGTGAATCTCAGATCTCACATTTGGCGCCGACTGTGGGGACTATCTATAGTTTTCCTGTCTTAAGAATCAGATCCTAGATCCGATAGATCGAGATGAATCCCGACCAATCTGGATCTCCCAGCGCCACACCACCGGTCGACCACCCTCAAACGGTTGACAACGTTCCTCAGAACACCACCGGGGTAAGAATCATGGGTCAGACCGACGGCGTGTTGACGAGCTCTGCCTCAGTCTCCACGACCTCGGCACCAACCGGCCCAGTCGCTCAAACAGTCGCGACGAGCCAGACTCCGACAAATGTTTTGTCAGGAACTAATGATCCGAGCAGAAACTGGGTGTGGATGAGGAATGATTCCATTTCCGCCCCTGCTTCAGGAGGTGGATCTGGAACAACCAGACCTAATTCGCCACTGCCTTCTGCTCCACAGCGACAAGGCCCAGATGATCTCGCTGAAATCCGTTCGATGTTAAGCCTGCTGGTAAACCGAACGAGAAACAACGAGGCAAGTGCACGGGCCCAAGAGATCGCGAACCGCTCTCTGGCTGCGCAGCTCGATGAACAGGAAAGGCACATTAACGCCCGTCTCGAAGAGCTCACCAGCCAAAACCAGGGGGTAGGTCAACACATGATCCACGAACCCCCATAAGTCCTCCACCGTGTACACGCTTGGATTTCTCCCAGGTAGTAACTCCCCCGGGAGCGTCGGGAAGTTTCGCTAATGCGTCAAGTAGCAGCCTCTGCCCTATTATGACCCCTATCGCGATACCGACACCATTCACTTCGAGTTCAATGGTCACTGATCCAACCGGATCAGGGAACCGACCATTACCCGGGCCACCACTTTTCCCGAATAACTCCAACATCCAGCCGAGGCAACTAGGAGGCTCTGCTTTCGCCTCGAGCTCGGGACCCGTTAACGGGTCAAATACGGTACAGTTCCGAACGACGCAAGTTGACCAGACGAGATCGATTCAAACAATCGATCTCCTCGACCCCGTTTTCCCAGAACAAGCGTCAAACCAGGTATAAGCCCAGTTTACGGTAGGCGATGAATACGATATGCTTAGACAATACATCGAGCAGGATAAGGCCCAGTTCAATAGTCTAAGCTCGGAAGTTCACATGGAAACGAGCGCGGCGCCCGACATCGATCGAGTGATCGAAGAAACGCGACAAACGCCGTTCACAGACCGGATCGCCTTCGCAAGGATCCGAGAAATAAAAAAACTAAATTTCCGGAATTCTCTGGGAAATCAAACCCGAAAGCCCATATCAGGGCATTCCGACTAGCAATGGAAAGGGTATACCTTACCGACGAGGAGAGAGAGCCGGCTTTCTGCAGGCTCTTCGCCGAAAACCTATCGGGCTCCGCCCTAGAATGGTTTGCCGGACTGGAAGAAAGGTCCATCGACAACTTCACCCAGTTCATGACGGCTTTCCTCAAACAATACTCCGTCTTTATCGAGGAAAAGACTACTTAGGCAGCTCTATTTGGCGTCTCTCAGAAATCCGACGAGCCGCTTCGCTCGTACAACGACCGATTTAAGGAAATAAAATCCAAAATCGCAAACCCACGAGACGAATTAGCTATAGAAGCACTGCGACGCGGACTATGGTATTCAACCAGATTCCACGAGGAAATAACAGTCCGCGAACCTCAAACACTCGATGACGCCCTTCATCGCGCATCGGCCTTCGCTCGCCTCGAGGACGAAACCACGGCCCTCAGAGAAAAGCATCGAAAAGAAAAGAACCCGTCGGGCTCCCAGAACTCGAACTCAAAAAAGGATTCCCGTAAATCAGGAAACGTCAATGCGGTCGAGAGCCCGAAGAGCTCGAAAAAATTCGAGTTCGACAAGGAAAAATTCTGTGAATTTCACAACAAAAGAGGACACTCGACTGAAGATTGCTATACTCGGGCTAAAGTCGAGGCTCAAAAGCGAGAGTCCGGAAGCAAACAAGACTCCGAAGTCGAGGAGTAAACTCCGTCCGACAAAAAAGAATGTAAACAGACCAAAGAGTCGAACACCAAAAAGCCTTCCCAGAACAAACGATAACGGACAAAGGAGCCAGAATCTCCCGAAACACTCCCTCAGGGGTCGCGAAAGCAAGTCGAGTTTATTCTCGGCGAGCTCAGCCTGAGCGGCACCCCGGAAGGTTCGACGTTATCTCCACCTCCGGCTCCCGTTAAGAGTTTACGCTCACGAATCAATCTCCCTCGTCTCTGCAGGGGGGGGGGGGTGTATGGGCTATACCCCCCCCCCCCCCCCAAAAGAATCGACTTCATCTTCGGTGGCTCCAAGCTTTGCCGAGACTCGGTCAATTCAATCAAAGCTCTTCAAAGAAGAGTCGAGACCGACAAAGGGGGGAAAATCCCAATGATAGGTCCAGACCATGAGATCACTTTCCACGAGAGCGAGACAAGCAATCTCGACAAACCACACGACGACGCTCTCCTCGTTTGTCTAGTGGTGGGAGATGTTGAACTCTCAAGGATAATGATCGACACAGGAAGTTCGGTGGATGTCCTCTTTTACGATGCGTTCAAAAAGATGGACTTCAACGACTCCGAGATCGTGGAAGAAAAGACACCACTAGTAGGGTTCGCTGGCGAAACAACGTACTCGATGGGCTCTGTCTTCGCCCCAGTGATAGCTGGAGGAGTTCGAAGAATGACAGATTTCGTCATAGTGGATCGGCCAGCTCCCTATAACGCAATTCTAGGTCGACCATGGATATACGACATGAAAGCGGTACCATCGACCTACCATCAATGCGTAAAATTCCCAACTCCCAAAGGAGTAAAAACCGTGTACGGAAGTCAAAAGATTTCCCGCCATTGCTACATGAATGGATACAAGCAGATTGAGAAATCTCCTGCGTAACAATGACAGAAAGAGGACGAGCTCGCCACCATGCAGACCAAAAGGTCGAATGACCCAAGTCAAATAGGACCTCCAAAAGACCTCACGACCCAAGTTTGCATAGACGATGCTCATCCCGAAAGACTCGTTGGCATTGGAATCGACCTATCAGAGCCAGTCAAAAATGAACTGGTCTCTTTCCTTAAACAAAACGTCGACTCCTTTGCCTGGTCTTCAACAGACATGAAAGGGATCAACATCGACGTGACCAGACACGAGCTGAATGTCGACCCAACCTACAAACCGGTAAGACAAAAACGTCGAAAACTAGGTCCGGAACGAGCTCAAGCCGTCAATGACGAGGTCGATCGATTATTAAAAATCGGATCGATCAGAGAGGTCAAGTACCCCGACTGGCTTGCGAACCCCGTAGTGGTTAAGAAAAAGAACGGGAAGTGGAGAGTTTGTGTAGATTTCATGGATCTCAACAAAGCATGTCCGAAGGACAGCTTCCCTCTCCCACACATCGACCGGCTGGTCGAAGCCACCGCCGGACACCAGCTACTATCCTTCATGGACGCTTTCTCGGGGTACAATCAAATATTAATGAACCCCGAGGACCAAGAAAAGACTTCGTTCATAACTGATCGAGGCACATACTGCTACAAAGTCATGCCCTTCGGACTAAAAAACGCAGGAGCAACTTACCAACGCCTCGTCAACAAGATGTTTTCGGGACTCCTAGGCAAAACTATGGAAGTCTACATCGACGATATGCTGGTCAAATCTTCCAGGTATGAGGATCACATCCCCCAACTAAAAGAATGTTTTATCATTCTCAATAAATACGGGATGAAACTCAACCCAGCAAAGTGTACCTTCGGGGTCCCCTCAGGAGAATTCCTAGGTTACCTAGTGACCGAAAGAGGGATCGAAGCGAACCCCAAACAGAATCTCCCAGAACAACGTGAGAATTCGAGCGCCTGACTGGCAAAATAGCTGCTCTGAACCGTTTCATCTCGAGGTCGACTGATAAATGTCTGCCCTTCTATCACTTGCTCAAAGCGAATAAGAAGTTCCTCTGGGATGAAAAGTGCGAAGAAGCGTTCACCCAGCTTAAAGCTTACCTAAGCGAACCACTTATACTGGCGAAACCAGTAGAAGGGGAACCCCTCTACCTCTACCTAGCTATTTCCACGGCAGCAGTAAGTGGAGTCCTGGTTCGCGAAGAACAGAACGAACAACGGCCGGTGTATTACATCAGTAAGACCTTAATCGACGCTGAAATCAGATACCCCGCCATGGAAAAACTCGCCTTAGCGCTAGTGACATCAGCTCGGAAACTCCGACCATACTTTCAATCGCACTCGATCATAGTGATGACCTCTCAGCCACTGAGAACCATCCTTCACAGTCCAAGTCAGTCAGGTCGATTAGTCAAATGGGCTATCGAACTTAGCGAGTATGACATAGAATATAAAGCTCGGACGTGCCTAAAAGCGCAAGTACTGGCAGATTTCATAATCGAGCTCCCTCCGACCGTCGAACTTGACCCGACCTCCGCCAAGAAATGGAAACTCTACGTCGATGAAGCATCCTCGAGGCAAGGATCCGGAGTCGGGGTGAAACTGGTCTCCCCAACGGGCGAAGTACTAGAACAATCGTTCAGACTAGGATTCGCCGCATCAAATAATGAAGCAGAATACAAAGCGTTAATAGCCGGGCTCAGACTAGCGATAGCGATAGGAGCCCGGGAAGTAGACTACTTCAGCGATTCCCAATTAGTCACGAGCTAATATCATGGCGACTACGAGGCCAAAGACGAACGAATGGAAGCATACCTACGGGTAGTCCACACGCTCGCCGAACAGATCAAATTCTTTGATCTAACGCGGATCCCGCGAGGGGAAAACTCCGCAGCCGATGCCCTGGCCGCATTAGCATCGACATCAGATCCCAACCTCAAAAGGATCATACCAGTCGAAGGGATCGAGAAACCAAGCATCGACATAGCCCTTAAAGCTCTGTCCTTGAAAGAAGACGAGCCTACCATAAAGGACGATATCGAGCACAAGGAATGTCCCAAGGACATCAGTCGCGATATAATCGAGATTGATGATGATCTCGATCCAAGAAACGCCGTGTACGTCGCTAACGTCCCCGACGGACCAATCCAAGCCGCATCGGCTAGTCAAGGACCCGAGCCTGACAATGACGAAGATTGGAGAACTCCAATCATTCGATACATTACAAATGGCGAAGTTCCCGATGAAAAATGGGAGGCACGGAAACTCAAGACACAAAGTGCAAGGTACTGCGTCACACAAGGAGAGCTCTTTAAAAGGAGTCTCTCCGGACCTTACCTCAAATGCCTCAACAAAAAGCAAGCCCGAGCCGTGATCACACAGGCCCACGATGGGTCCTGCGGAAGCCATTCCGGAGGACGAGCCTTGGCCGTACGAATCAAAAGGCAAGGCTACTTTTGGCCAACAATGGCCACCGAATGCGAGTCCTTCTCCAACAAATGCGACAAATACCAAAAGCATGCCCCAATTATCCACCATGCATCGGAGAAACTCTCCTCTATCTCATCGCCATACCCATTCATGCGATGAGGAATGGACATCGTGGGACCCGTAGTCGTGTCCGGCAAAAAGAAAGCCACGCACCTATTGGTTATGACGGACTACTTCACCAAATGGATTGAAACAGAGTCGTACCAAAAAGTCAAAGACGTTCATGTTAAGGAGTTCGTCTGGCGAAACATCGTTTGCCGACACGGACTACCCCACGAGATCGTCACCGAAAACGGTCCCCAGTTCATATCAAACGCCTTCAAGGAGTTCTGCAGAACGTGGAACATAAAGCTGACTTACTCAACACCACGCTATCCCCAACGGAATGGGCTGGCGGAAGCGGCTAACAAGGAAATCATGAACAGCCTCAAGAAAAGACTCAATGAGTGCAAAACGAGCTGGAGCGACGAGCTCCCAGCCGTACTCTGGGCCTACCGGACTACCCCCCGCAAATCCACCGGCGAGACTCCCTTCTCGCTGGCTTACGGGATCGAGGCGGTAGTACCAGCCGAAATCCTTGTGTCAAGCATCCGCAAAGAAGAATGCCCACGACAAGAGGAACTCAATAACAAGATGATAACTGACGAGCTCGATCTCGTCGACGAAAGGAGGAACCTCGCACTAGCTCGAATCCAGAACTACCAACAAGCCGCAGCTCGTTACTACGATTCCAGGATCAAAACTCGAAGGTTTCAAGTAGGAGAGCTCGTCTTACGGAAAGTGTTCGACCATAAAAAGAAAGAACACGCTGGAAAGTTATGAGCAAAGTGAGAAGGTCCACACCAGGTCACCGATGTTGTGAAGGACGGGGTCTACCGACTCAAGTCGGTGGAAACCCAAAAACCTGAACTACGACCTTGGAACATCATCAACCTCAAAAAGTACTTCCACTAAGAGTACGACAACATAATCGAACTATGAAATGGCTTGATCCCCTTAAATGGGTACGTAGGCAGATCGACTTCGATCGCAACCACCCCTTAAACACAAGGCTCTTACCGAGCTCAACAACTTCAAACGAAGTCTTACTAGCTTATCTTTGTGAAATCAAAATAAGTCCCCCGATCAATGTCTCTTTATGTCTTAAAAGTTAGAGTCATCGCGAAATACTTCGCCGTTACAAAGCGATATGAAATTATCTCTTCAAAAATTAAAGAGATATGAAATTATCTCTTCAAAAATTAAAGCGATATGAAATTATCTCTTCAGAAACAAACGATATTAAGTTATCCTCTCTGAGTGACCTGAAATGGCCTCCCCTAAAATCAAATGATATGAAATTATCTCTTCGAAATTAAGCGGTCCGAAACGACCTCTCGCAAACCTAAAATTCTCCCAACCTTATACAGCTCAGAAGAATTAAGGGCCCACCCTCTCCCTTTAAGCGAAAATGGCGAAGTCAAGGCAACCGATCATACAGAAAGATCTCCATGCACATTCAAAATGGATCTTTGTAAGTCTACCCCGATTTATCATTCCCATTGAACATCAAACTCGTACTGCACATTACGAAAGAGCTCGAACTCGAGTACGAACGACTTCGCGCTAAGGTGCTAAAACAGTAAAGTTTATGCTAAGGCATGAAAGACTCAAAAAGAAATTCATTGAAAAGAGGATACAATGTCCTCGAGTTCGAACAAAAATTACACTAAGGGCAACACTAAAATAAAACGAAGCCCCCTTGGGCAAGTAGATGTTAAAAAAAAAAAATAATCAAAAGCCCCTTCGGGCAACGACAGAACAATCAAAATTGCCGCGATGAGGATGGGAAGCAGCCGGCGGTGGAGCATGCGCCAAAATAACCGAGTCGCTCGACACTGCGGCATTCATCTCTTCTATGGCCGCCCTCTTTTTGTCAGCCAACCTCAGCACTTCCCGAGTCAGGTCAAGCTCGCCGGAAGAAAACTCCGCGATGAGTTCGATATTGGCTAGGGTTTCTTGGAGGCGAATCTCAGCGTTGGTCTCAAGCTTTCGCTTTTCGCTTTTCTCCTTGATCTCTTTAAGGATTTCCAAGTAGTCCCCGCTCATCTTCTTCCTCGCCTCGTGAGCCGCAACCTTCACGTCGAAGTCCCTCCCCACGAGGACCCTCTCCAGGTTGGCTCGATCTTGAGCAGCTCGCGCAGTTGTAACCCGACTCGCTTCTTCAGCGGCCAGTGTGCGACCTTCAGCCACCCAAAGCTTCTGAGAAAGATCTTCCTCACGATTCTCGAGAACCAATAACCGAGCTTCTATTCCCTCGTGCCTAGCCAGTTTCCTTTCAAGCTCCCCCCTCTCGAGCCAAGGAATCCTGCAGCTGCGCGGTCAAAACACCCATTGATCTCTTGGCGGCCTCGAGCTCGCCTACTTGCAACCTCCCGCGAAGCTCGCGCTCGGACTGGGCCACGAGCCGGTTCGTAGCCTCCAGGAACTACATAAGCACACGAATGTTAAGTCTCTCATACAGAAAAAATGGCGAAAACAAAGCGGTACAACTGTTACCTTCCCAGCGGTTGTCGCCATCTCGGTGTACATATCACCAAGGACCATGTCCCTGACGGCTGGAAGCCGAACACCCGTAGGCCTAAAGCGCCTTAATAAACGAGCCGCGCTCCCCGGTGCCCCAACATCCTCGCTTGATCTACTCGAGCTCACTTCCGTGTCGATCCTCTGACGCTTCGGTGCAGGGGAAAGGTTTCCACCCCCACTCTGGCCATTCGGCCTTCTTGAATCATTCGGGCAAGGGCCGTGCAAAGTCGGCTCCCTGAACGAGATAGGGTCCGCTTCCCCAACAATCGGAGAGGAAGGAACTTCCCCCGTCTCTACGGCCGCGTTGAAAGCCTCGGAGCTCGGAAGAATAACTGGGGGAGGGAGAGGAGAATCACACATGGCAAAAAAGATTGCGTTGCTCATACTCTCGTCCCTCACCCTCTTCGCCAATTCCATAGGATCCTTCCCGTTTTTGCGACTCCTCGATCTCCGAGATAACTTCTCATGAGACGGAGTGCTAGCGTCCGAACCCTCACCCAAAGGAGGACGACCTGTAGAATTACCAAAAAAAGAGAAGGGTTTAGGCCTTTCCAAATAATGGCAAACAAAACGTCATGAACAGACAACTCACTTTCTCCTGCCCGCTCGATAATACGAAGAGGGGGTCGGACAACTCGGACCGGGGATGCTCGGGGAGGCGCAGGAGGAAGCGGTAAGTCCCGGGAAGTCCGAAATCGATCCCGCGGAACCCCCCCCAGATCGATCCTTAGAGCAGCCTGCACGCGCTTCATTGTAAAACTGTCCCAGTTGACGGTACCCCTCCTCAGTCGGGTTATTAAGGCCTCCGTAATAGGGTTGAGGTCAAGCGACTCGGGAAACTCTGTAATACAGACTAAAACCAATCAGGAATCGGACTGACAACAACAAAAAGGGAGATGATTGAGTAGTAAACCGAGAATCTTACCAACATTGGAAGCCCACCGTGAAGGGACGACCGAGAAATCGAACTCTCCGACCGAATGATGGGTCATCCTAAAGAAAAAATATCGGTCCTTCCATCCATCCCTCGACGGGAGACCGTCAAGGATCCTCCCGAACCGAGGAGAGAGACGATACGTCCCCGGAAAGCGAGAATCTTGCTTCACCGAGCAAACCCACATGAGCTCCTCGGGACCAAACTCAATCCCCTCCTCCGCGGCACTGACTCCGAGCCCGATAACATATCGAACAAAATTTGGCGTCATATGATGAAACGCCAACTGGAGTTGGGCTAGCACTAAGAAAACAAGGCGGGAATGGGGAAGAAGAGCCCACATCTTTCGAAATAAGTGTAGGAGGCGCAACAGTAGCCTTCTACGACCGTTTCGGGGGACACCGCCGGAGAAGGGATGACGATCTCGACTTCCGGCGGAATCCGGCAAAGCGCCCTCAACTGCTGAATGTGGTTTACGGTTAACGAAGACGGCGGGTGCGGACCGAATGATCCCGCCGCCGCACTCGTACTCGTTCCCGTCGGGTCTCTCAAAGCCATGAGGAAATATGTATCGGAGTAAAGAAAATGGAAAATCTCCGGAAAGAACTTCTCTGACGACAGAGGAAGTATGAAGGAAGACCTTAAGCAAGAAAGAAACAGAATAAAAGTGAGAAGGCAAAAGGCTGCCTTCGATGATACATATAATTATCTATTGCGGGAATTGAGCAAGATATCGTCCGTACAACTTCCAAACTCGTATTAATTACTGAGAAAATCGAGATGGTTTGGACTCCTCATTTTCCCTTCAATCTAACCGTTGATTTAAGATCAACGGTTACGAATGTGTAATAATTAGGTCACATCAGCAAAAGAACGAGCCTGAAAAGACTTTTCGCGACCCTCGAATCTTAGCCGTTGATGATCGACTAGATCCACGGTAGAAGATGAAATTCTCAAACAAATACTTCGCCACGACTGCTGACGCGCTAAAAAGCGGTTCAGCTCGTCCCACGCGCCCATCCTTGGCCGTTAGATCAAAGCAAGATCTACGGAGAGGGCGAAAGTAATCATTAGGTTTTCGCCACCCGAAACACGCGCGCGTCTTTCCAAGAACGTCCACCGCCCATTAACCTCGACTTATCAAAATTAATGGGCTGGGGGGCTACTGTTGGTACTGGATTTCCCTCTAGGAAATCCGGCCCATTGACAAATAAAACAAAGACCCATATTCATGAGCCCATTCCAGAATCAAAGATAAAGAGACGAGCCGATTCATTTGTTGGGCCCAAACGAATAACACTTTGACAAGGTCCAAGCGATGCCGAAGTGAGAGGCGATCGAGCTCGAGCTTGGCAGGAGACAACGTGGAGATAGAGCAACTCGGTCTTCGTCGGTTCAACTGATCCACGTAAATCTCGGAGATCGTTATGAAGGCGAGGCCGAAATATCAGAACAAGAAGATCAAAGTCGAGACTATTTAAAGAAGAAGTGGCGATTCATTCGAGACATTCCAACCCTAGCTAAGAACACTTCGACTAGATAGCTCTATCATCGCACTTTGTACTCTCTTTTCGATTGTATTTGTTCTATCTCGACGATCAATCTCAGTAAAGTATTTGATTCATAGGAAACTATACCATTTTTATACCTAAAAGTCCAAATCCACGATTACAAATTCTTGGTGTGAATCTCAGATCTCACACTTAGTAGGTTGATCCGTGTTGGGTGTTTTAATAGTCATAGATAGTTCCTGCAACTTCATCCCAATGGTCACTTAAGTTCCTGAAAGATGTTGTTAACTTCTCAAAAATTCACTGTTTTCTACTTAAACCGTTTTGACTCAATAAAACAAAAAAAATTCAAAAACAGGACTGACTCTAAGAAAACAGAAAGATAGAAGTCAGCACCACCTCCCCCACACTTGAAACACACTGTCCACAGTAGTGTCAAGCTAAGGTTTGGTAAAAGAAAGAAAGAAATGTTAATGGATGTGTTGAGTTCTGCCTGATTTTACCTATGTCGCTCATGCATCGATCGTTACGCATAAATGCGACGATCGTTGCAAGGCGATTTTCGTGTTGTGACGATCGATACACATGACCGTGTCGATCGTTGCATTGCGATTCTGTCGAACAGTCAGCAGTTAGCAGGTTAGTCCGTGAGAAATTATGAAATTTCAAACATGCAAGCTGAAAATCAATGCAAACAAGTAGAATCAAAGCAACAGATAGTCTCAAAATAAAAACATCATACAAACATAAGAATCCTAAGAAAATCAAGAGAAAAATGCAAAAGAAAAGATGAAAACAGAAATACAGAACTGTAGTCTGAAAATGCCACTACTCTCACTCGTCATCTATGCCATCATAGCTATCAGTACCGCTCGAAGAACCGGGAGTCGGAGAGCGATGTCTACGTCGATGTGAAGGTCCAGGCTGATGAATCTGCGGTTGTCTCCTGCATGTGCAGGTACGCATGTAGTTCTAGATGCTCCGTAGAATACCATCCTCACGCTCTCTCCACTCTCCCTCAGACATCTCACCAAAAGGTACCGAAGGCTCAGGATAAGGACCAATATCATCAGCAGGAGCAGCAGGTGCAGGTGCAGAAGAAGAATAAGCTCGTGTAGAAGGCTCTCCCAGCGGATGAGCCATCATAGGAACCTTGCGCTGATCTCTCGTAGGAGGCTGGAAATCCAAGTCAGCCAATGTATCGATCTTAGTCAGATCAGCAGCAGGAAGATCCACACCATGCTTCTGCCCATAAGTGTCATAATAGACCCAGATGCGTCTCTCCTTTAGCCAAGTAGCACTCTGCAGGTGAGTCAAATCCATATATACCTTGCTATCATCACTCTCCGTACCCTCTAAAGGGATCTTGCAATGTCTGAAGATGGGAGTGAGCAAACTGCCTACTGTCTCAATGCCTTTCCCATCCACCGCTTTCGTTGTCAGTGTGCACAGGTGATGAGCAAACACAGCTCCTAAGTTGAGATCCCTAGCATGATCTCTCAAATCAGTCCCATCAAACAAATCCTTCAGCCCAATAAAGAATACCTCCAACTCATTCTTACGCATCTTGTTTGCCTCGGCCTTACACAGCAGTGTGTAGCTGATAGGTTTCTAAGTTTTACCCTATTCTACACTGCAAGTGAACAGCAATGTCAAAGTAGTATATAGGGTTATCGAATCCACAGGGACACTAGGTCTCGATAGATCAGAACAGTAGAGACTAATACTAGAAATAAGCAGATAGTGAAGTAAATAAATTGCGAAACAAGAAAGTAAACAGTAGCAGGAATTGGTTTTGTAAGCAATAAACTAAAAGCGTCAAGCCTAGGGTATTCTCAGGAAATCAGACAAGCAGACAAGCTAATCAGTCAGGATCAAATTAAACTCAGTTCTAGAACTCAAATCACGGAAATAGAATTAACCAAATCTCTTTGTGAAAACTCTCTAAGCTTAAGTGCAGTAACCCAAATCTCTTTGCAATTACTAACAGATTAAACTAGCATTAAGTTCAAGTTCGATATGTTCACAATTAAACTAAGCCAAATCTCTTTGCGAATAATTTAATTGCTCAACCTAAATAGTTCAGATTCTAAAACACACTCTCGTGTCGAATTTAGCAACCTAAGATCTAGATTCTAATTGATCAGGTTAGAACTAGCTTTAAGCACAATTTAGTTTGAAGAACATTCTAATCATATGAATCCTAACTAAATTAAACAAGTCTAGCAAGTCATCAAACCCTAACGAGAAACCCTAAACTCAACTATGGATCTACTCAGACATGATTGATGAAAACATAATCATAGAAATAATAGATTGCATATAAGAAATTAAATAGATAAGGGGTTCGAAATCTTCTCCAAAATAAGTGAATACAGGAAATAGATCAGCCCCAAAAGCTCTAGAAATCTCTTAGCTCTAAGTATGAAAGCGTATCTAAATTAAACACCAAAAACTAGTATATATAGGCAAAATCTCGGATGGGGCTTCTGTGTAAATACTGGAACTATCTTGGGCTTCTTTGCAAATCTTCATAACTTGTCAAACCGACGCGTACGGCCCATCTCGGTAGTGTGTCGACCGATGCACAAGGTATGTCGGTCGATGCATGATCAATAAATCGGGCAGTGACTTCAGCTCTCGGCCAAAACGTCCCAAAAGTCCCAAAATGCTCAAAATATCTCCAATTAGCTCCAAACTTGATTAAACCTGTAAAAGACTCTAAACGAATACAAAAGACACTAAAAACACATCTATATCATGGTCTAAACTGGGTAAAAACCATGATATATCAACTCCCCCACACTTAGCCTTTGCTTGCCCTCAAGCAAAACAGAGAACTAAAATGTAGTGAAGAGGTTTGAAAACTCTTCAGAAACTCATTTTGTCCTAGAAGCAGCAGCATTCAGATTCCCCTTAGTAATCCACATGAAAGAATCAATCTACAGACAATTAAGACCAACATATACTTCCCCCACACTTAGCAATTGTCCTAAGTAAACTCCACAATCACATTCAAGCATTCAAATTCACCCTACTGGCTTCTGCAAGTATTAAAGTGCGGTCTCACCTAAGGAGTATCGATCAAAGGGCACATGGGTTCTTACTTTGCCAGCTCTAGACCACCATACTATCTTTCTCTAGTCCCTTTCCTCTCTTTCCCTTCCTTAACAACTGATTTTTCCCCACTGGGTATCATTTTATTTTTTTTATCAGTGTTCTTCCCGTTATGGGGTGTACTTTGGACAAATTCCATGGATACACAGGATATGAGAGTTTTAGCTACCATTCCCATGACCACTTCGGAGTTACTAACTCATCCTCAGTTTATTATCTTTTTTTTTTCTTACTTTATGGAAGGGGAGAAGGGAACTAGATAGGACATGTTTACAAGCTGTGTCAGAACTAGCAAAGGAACCCGACACAAAGTATACCAAGCCCTTAGGTGAGAAAATCTAAGTCAGTATTAGGGGTGAAGTCAGTAAAAGGATCCTCTGATACCTGAAGTGATGTGGGTGTCCTCAGTAGGTTGATCCGTGATGGGGTTTTCTAATAGTCATAGATTAATCTGCAGCTTCATCTCAATGGTTACTTAAGTTCCTGCAAATGCTGCTAATCTTCTCAAAAAATCATTGTTTCCTACTTAAACAAATTTTGACTCGAAAAACAAATTTTTAAAATTTAACTGACTCTTAAGAAAACAAAAGAAAGTAATTAGTAGAACCTCCCCCACACTTAAGACACACTGTCCCCAGTAGTGTCAAGCAAGGGATTGGTTAAAAGAAAGAAAACAAAAATTAGTGAATTGAATGGTTAGTTCTCTCGGGTTCAAATCATCAAAATCATCAAAATCAGTTCGTCCTAATTTGTTCGAAATCAGTTCAAATCCAAGCCACATTGCCTCTAATCTGTTCGAATTCATAACCCATCACCCTAATTCGTCCTAATTTAGCATGCATCATCAATTTCTCAGTTCCAAAAATCTCAAACCCTAAAACCCTAGAATTCAATCCGAAAATTTGAGAAGTAGAAGTCCATTACCTCGGATTCTTGAGATATGAGTGATAGACAAAGGTTTAGAGTGTTGAAGTAGGAAGATTAAGCAGTTGAAAAAAAGAAAAATGATGAGAAAATTTGATTTTTGGGTGTGGAACCGTCGGTGTACGGCAGATCAGAAATGAGGAAGAAAAGAGAAGAGAAAGGGTTTAAGGCACTAACCTGGTCGTGGGTGCAACGACCGTTGCATAGGGGCAACGATCGTTGCTTAGTAAATCGAAATCGATTTCGCGGTTTAAGCACATACCTTAATTTTAGCAATTGAACCAATTGCAACGACCGTTGCTTAGAAGCAACGATCGTCACAATGCGATTACCCCTCTTCGTCAAATCTCCTTGCAACGATCGGTGCACAAGTGCATCGATCGTCACACATCTCCAGACTCGAACTCTGTATCTGAACTTAGCAAAAACAAAAACGAAAACGTGAAATCCTAAGAAAAACACCAAAAATAAGAAAGAAAAATAACTAAACCTAACAGTGGGTTGCCTCCCACTCAGCGCTTGTTTAAGGTCATTAGCTTGACCGGACGCACAAGATCTTTCAGGCTCCAGAGGATCCTGACAGAGACTTTTTCTGTCTCTGTTCAAGTCTCCTCATCAATGGTGGAGAATAGGCTGTTGCAGAATGCTTCAGTCCAAGAAAGGTGGGAGTAAAATGTGCTCCAGGGTCTAGAATCACTGTATCATCCGGTTGCCCATCATCTGCTTCCATGATTGTGAACGTCTGCCCATCTATCAGTGGTTTTCACAGCTTCTCCATCTCATATCGCAGCGGCTCATCTCCCAGGTGGAGGTCTATTAAACTCTGTCTAACATCAATCACAGCTCCCGCTGTAGCCAAGAATGGTCTTCCAAGCAGCAACGCTTCATCAGGATAGCAGTCATATTTCAGCACAAGGAAGTCTGTCGGAACCAAGTAGTTTCCAACTCTCACTGGTATGTCTTTTAAAAGTCCCTCCGGAACTCGTATAGACTGATCAGCTAGGACAAGACGTGTCCCAGTAGGAGAAAAATCCAGCAATCCCAGCTGTTCTGCTACAGAATAAGGCATCATGCTTCCAGCAGCTCCTAAATCACACAGAGAGCGTCTAAAACTGTCTCCGAAGATAGAGCAATCTAGTATAAAGACTCCGGGATCAGGTAACTTCTTTGGAATCTTGTTCAGCAGAACATCACTGATATGTTGGGGAACTATAATCACCCATTCTCGCAGCTCATCATCCAAAGGCAGCATCTTGTTCAAGTACCTCTGTACACAGGGATGATAAGGTGGATCATCAGACGGTGGAATTTCTTCCAAGTCTTCACCACTTTCTTCTAGCTTCTTCAGCTCTTCAATCTCCTGTTTAATTACCTCAGACACCTTGGGATATTGCCTACTGGCTTGTGCATAAATCTCCTCCTGAGTGATTTCAGACACATCAGGGAATAAGCGGGCCAGTTCTGCATCAGTCTCATTATCATCCGACAATACTGTCTGTTCACGACCTGCATCGACCGACACAAGGTGTGTGTCGATCGTTGCAATGCGATTTTCACAATTTCCACCCGAGAGTTTTTCACTCAAATCCGAAAATTGTGCTTCATCCACCAACTCAGCTGTACTTAGCTCAAATTTCTCACCTAGATGAGATCCATCATTAATGAGTACAGACCAGGCCTTAATATGAGTATCTGTGACTCCTTTTCCCTTCATGGAACCTGAAATCTGATTCACTTGAGTATCCAGCTGCTTCATGTGAGTGTTCATAGACTCAATCTTTCCATTGAGATCCCCATACATAGCATCAATCTTCTTGTTGCAGTCCACAGAAGTCTTGACTTGGCTCTCCAGCAATTGTTCCATCATTGTCTCCATCTTAATTTCGAAAGCAGTGGGTGTAGGAGGTGTCTGATAAGATGAAGATCCGTAGGTCCTCTGAGCATTTTGTCCATAAGGCTTCTGAGAGTTGCTGGTCTGTCCATAGCTCGAAGAGTTCTGATTGCCCGTGTAGGCGTTTTTCTGTCCTCCACCGGAAAATCTGTTCCCAGATTGATATCCAAATCTGTTTCCTTGGAAACCAGATCCTCCGATGTAATTCACATCTTCTTCCTGAGTGTCCTCCTCAGTCTGAATTACCTCTACTTCTTGAGCAAAGTGGACAGCCTTCTTTTCACCTAGAAGAGTGCAGATTTTGTCCATCCTGGATCTCAGTTCAGCCATCTCTGAGTTATCAACACTTCCACTAGGTTTCTTTCTCCTCTCATCCATAGTCTTGCAGCTGTTGCTGCCAATCAGATTCTCAATCAACTGCTTAGCCTGTGTAGGAGTCCTGGTGTTGAAGTTGGCATTACTGGAATTGTCCAGCGCAGACTGATATGGAAGATCTATTCCTCTGAAAAAAATACCAATCAGCTGAACTTCAGTGAATCCATGGTGTGGGCAGTCACGCTGATACTGCTTAAATCTTATCCAGGCAGTCTTTAAAGGCTCCACAGCTCCTTGGGAGAAAGTGAGTATGTCCTGTCTGGACTGGTCTGAACGCGCATCATCGTAGAAGTGACGTAGGAACTCACTCTTTAAAGCTGCCCAAGTGGTATATTGGCCAGGTTCCAGCTGCCTCAGCCATACACTAGCGTCTCCAGCACGACTGTGTGGAAATAACTTAAGGAACAGATAGTCCGGGCACACTCCCTCATACTTCATGCCAGTAACTATGTCCTCAAACCGATCAATGTGATCCATAGGCTGCTCCGCTTGGTGACCATGAAAAGCAATCTGTCTCATCAGCTGGTAGTAGATGGTCTTGACCTCAAAGTCATTCCTCTCAAAGGCAGGAAGCACTAAAGCTGCTCGGTTTGCATGAAACTCGTCAGGTCTGTTGTAGTCAGCTAGTGTCCTCTCATGAACAACCATCTATCTACCTTGAGCTCGTCTTTGACCCTGGTTTTGTTCCTGTTGCAGTTGCTCAGGAGGGTCAGGGATGACATTCCCTTCAGCATCAATCCTCTGCCCAGCAGCATTGTAAGGATTGTTCTCCGGATCCCTCAGGGTACCCTCAGCATCTGGTATCAAGATCAAACGTTCTCGTACCATTCTCTCTCTTCTTTCTCTTCTGTTAGCTCTCTCTAAACGTCCAAGTTCCTCTAGATTGAGATTAACTAAGCTCGAGTTCGGATTACTTCGAGTTTTCTGCGTTGGCATAAACTGTCTGTAATCGTCCAGCAACGATCGATGCTATCAGTGCAACGATCGATTCAATCTCAGAATCGCCTAGTGTCGATCGACGCAAGGTGTGCAACGGTCGACGCAAGGCGAAAATCGTACCTGCGACAGAAAGAAATAGAGAAAAAGTTAGCAAAATATCAAAATAAAATGAAAAAGCAAAAACAAAAAGAAAAATTTCTAGTAAAAACCCTAAGTTCGGTCCTATCGAAGACTCAAAGAGTCCCCGGCAACGGCGCCAAAAACTTGATAGGTTTCTAAGTTTTACCCTATTCTAAACTGCAAGTGAACAGCAATGTCAAAGTAGTATACAGGGTTATCGAATCCACAGGGACACTAGGTCTCGATAGATCAGAACAGTAGAGACTAATACTAGAAATAAGCAGATAGTGAAGTAAATAAATTGCGAAACAAGAAAGTAAACAGTAGCAGGAATTGGTTTTGTAAGCAATAAACTAAAAGCGTCAAGCCTAGGGTATTCTCAGGAAATCAGACAAGCAGACAAGCTAATCAGTCAGGATCAAATTAAACTCAGTTCTAGAACTCAAATCACGGAAATAGAATTAACCAAATCTCTTTGCGAAAACTCTCTAAGCTTAAGTGCAGTAACCCAAATCTCTTTGCAATTACTAACAGATTAAACTAGCATTAAGTTCAAGTTCGATATGTTCACAATTAAACTAAGCCAAATCTCTTTGCGAATAATTTAATTGCTCAACCTAAATAGTTCAGATTCTAAAACACACTCTCGTGTCGAATTTAGCAACCTAAGATCTAGATTCTAATTGATCAGGTTAGAACTAGCTTTAAGCACAATTTAGTTTGAAGAACATTCTAATCATATGAATCCTAACTAAATTAAACAAGTCTAGCAAGTCATCAAACCCTAACGAGAAACCCTAAACTCAACTATGGATCTACTCAGACATGATTGATGAAAACATAATCATAGAAATAATAGATTGCATATAAGAAATTAAATAGATAAGGGGTTCGAAATCTTCTCCAAAATAAGTGAATACAGGAAATAGATCAGCCCCAAAAGCTCTAGAAATCTCTTAGCTCTAAGTATGAAAGCGTATCTAAATTAAACACCAAAAACTAGTATATATAGGCAAAATCTCGGATGGGGCTTCTGTGTAAATACTGGAACTATCTTGGGCTTCTTTGCAAATCTTCATAACTTGTCAAACCGACGCGTACAGCCAATCTCGGTAGTGTGTCGACCGATGCACAAGGTGTGTCGGTCGATGCATGATCAATAAATCGGGCAGTGACTTCAGCTCTCGGCCAAAACGTCCCAAAAAGTCCCAAAATGCTCCAAATATCTCCAATTAGCTCCAAACTTGATTAAACCTGTAAAAGACTCTAAACGAATACAAAAGACACTAAAAACACATCTATATCATGGTCTAAACTGGGTAAAAACCATGATATATCAGTAGCCCAAGATGCGGATCACATATCTGAGCACCGGATGTCTGACCATAATCTGCTTTAAGGTCCTCGAGTCATATGCCCCACTGCCGATCTGATCCCAGAAATATTGCGCCTCCTGTCTATCCCACTCAAGAGCTATACCAGTGCGTGTACGCTCCATGCTGAAACCATAAATACGGCAGATATCTAGAAAGGGGATCCGATACCTGACTCCTAAGCTCATGAATGTAAAGATCCCATCTGAGGCCTTCTTGCGCTCTGGATCAGGATAGTAGACTCTGCAAGTCACCAACAACTGTCTAACCAAGTCATGATACAGCTCATAGTACTGTATAGGCATTGTCCCCAGACCAATGCCCTTAATCAATCTAAGCACCTGCTCATCAATGCCTAAGTTCTTGCAGCTCCAATAGTCAACAAACTTAGTCGGCTGAACATCCATATCACACCAGCCATTGTAGAGTAGTGTGTCGAACTCGTCCCAGTAATCATTGATTGGCCTCTCCGTGAACTCAGCAGTCTTAATCAGCTTATCAGGTGTCGTGTTCCACACCTTGTCTGTTGGGATCTTCTCCTTATCCGGCCTAGGCCAAGGCAACTGTATAACTTCCCGATCTCGTTGATAAGGCTCGGGCGGTGTCGAATCTCTGATAAACCATTCCTCAGCTGGAGGAGTCTGATCCGCAACTGTAGTAACTCTGCGTTTGCGAGGTTGTCCGCGAGGAGGCATCTGAAATCAAAATAATAATGCATCATTAGTCACGTAAAATCTCCCTGTGAAGTCGCAATGCAATGACCGTTGCACAAGTGCGACGATCGTTGCAAGGCGATTTCACAGTCGCCAAATAATCCTCCAAATCATATCAAAATTTGTTCCACAATCTCTCAAACAGCAATAATCCATCACCAATCAACCTAAATCAAGTCTCTAATAGTACGGAATCATCATCTCAAAGCTAAAAATCCATAATTTCAAAACACTAGAACCGAATCCAAAAATGACGAATTTAAGAGCTCTTATCTTGGAATCGCTTCGATTGGGTTATAAAAACAGATAGAGAGTGTACAAATTTCAAAGAACAAGCTTTAAATCAGAGAAAATGATGAAGAAATGATTTAGGTGATGAGAGTCAGGTTGTACGGACGGCGAAATGGGGAAGAAGAGAAGAGAGAAAAGGGTTAAGGCACTTACCTGGATCGTGTGTGCACCACCGTTGCAGATAAGAAACGATCGTTGCGGCTGAACCAAATTGATTCCGGTTTAGCACTCGCATATCTTTATTTTGCAATTGAACCATTTGCAACGACCGTTACACAGGACCGCAACGATCGTCACAAGGCAATCTCATCTCTTCGTCATATCTCTCTGAAACGACCGTTGCACATGTAGGCAACGATCGTCACACATATCCAGACAGTGTTCTGTAACGAAAAACTTAGCAAAAAATAAAACCAAAACGTTAAATCCTAAGAAAAACACCAAAAATAAATAAGAAAAACACTAAAACCTAACAGTGGATTGCCTCCCACTCAGCGCTTGTTTAAGGTCATTAGCTTAACCGAACGAACAAGATCAAGCTCCTGGAGGTTTCAACAGAGACTGTGATTGTCTCTGCGAAAGTCTCCTCATCCAAGGCGGAGAGTAAGATGTCTCACTGTGAGCTAGTCCAAGAAAAGAGGGAGTAAAATGATCTCCAGGATCTGAAACCAAAGTCTCACTTGTCTGCTCTCCATATCCATCCTCAATCCTGAAGGTTTGCCCATCAATCTGCGGCTTGCGCAGCATATCCATCTCAAAGTGCAGAGGCTCATGTCCTAGATAGAGATCAACAAGACTGTTTCTTACGTCAATCACTGCTCCATCTGTGGTTGAAAATGGTCTTCCCAGTATCAAGGCATCATCCTGCTCATTGTCGTACTTAAGCACCAAGAAGTCTGTCGGAACCAAGTAGTTCCCAACTCTTACTGGGACGTCCTCAAGAACTCCTTCCGGAATCCTTATTGACTAATCAGCTAGGACAAGAGAGGTCCTAGTGGGTGAAAAATCCATCATCCCCAGCTTCTCTGCCACAGAGTATGGCATGAGACTTCCAGCAGCTCCTAAGTCACACAGAGAGCGCTTGAAACCATCCTCAAAAATAGAACAACTCAGCACAAATATCCCAGGATCAGGTAGCTTTTTCGGGATCTTAGTTAATAGCACATTACTTATCTGTTGAGGGACCACTATCAACCAATCTTTTAGCATCTCATCCATTGGCAGCATCTTCTTCAAGTATCTCTGCACACAAAGGTGATAAGGTGGATCATCAGATGGTGGAACTTCTTCCAACTCTTCACCAATCTCTCCTATCTGTCGGACCTCATCAATCTCCTGTTGAGTTATCTTAGACACTCCAGGGAATAATCTAATAAGCTCCAGATCCGTCTATGCATCAATGCCATGAGACTCAAGTGAATCTGTTTGTCCACGGCATGCAACGATCGACGCTATAGGTGCATCGATCAATGCAGCATAAGTTTCACAGATTCCACCCGAGAGATTTTCCTCAGTTTTCGAATTTTCAGCTTCTTCCACCAGTTCGGCTGTATTTAACTCGAAATTTTCACCTTGGTATGATCCATCATTGATATAGACTGACCAGGCCTTAATGTGGGTGTCCACTACACTCTTTCCCTTAACAGAGCTTGAAATTTGGCTCACCTGAGTGTCCAATTGCTTCACATGAGTACTTAAGGACTCAAACTTCCCATTGAGATCCTCATAGACATCATCTAACTTCCTGTTGCAGTCCACAACAGTCTTAGTCTGTCCTTCCAGGAGCTGCTCCATCATTGCCTCCATCTTACTCTCATGCGTATTAGCAGCAGGAGGTGTTTGGTAAGAGGAAGATCCATAAGTCCTCTGATTACCTTGTTGAAAAGGCTTTTGGAAACCAGCATTCTGTCCAAAACCAGAAGTGTTTTGATTGCTTGTAAAAGCACTCTTCTGTCCACCATTGTAGAACCTATTACCTTGCTGATTACCAAACCTATTACCTTGGAAACCAGATCCTCCAATGTAGTTCACATCATATTCCTGACCATCTTCTTCAGCATTGATCACTTCGACATCAAAAGCAAAATGGACAGCTTTCTTCCCAGCCAACAAATTACAGACAGTGTCCAATTTGGTCCTAATATCAGCTATCTCCAGATTGTCTATCTTCCCACCAGATTCCTTCCTTCTCCTATCAGCAGTCTTGCAGCTATTACTGCTTACTAAGTTATCTATCAATTTCTTAGCTTGCTCAGGAGTCCTAGTGTTGAAATTTCCATTGCTGGAATTATCCAACGCGGTCTGGTATGGGAGATCTATACCTCTAAAGAAAATGCCCAGCAATGTTACCTCAGTGAATCCATGATGCGGGAAGTCACGTTGGTACTTCTTAAATCTCATCCAGGCAGTCTTAATAGGCTCTATAGGACCTTGGGAGAAAGTGAGAATGTCCTGTCTCGACTGATCAGAGCGAGCATCATCATAGAAGTGTCTCAGAAACTCACTCTTAACAGCGTCCCATGTAGTAAACTTCCCAGGTGGAAATGGACATCGTATTGCCCTTCCTCAACAAAAGACATGTACATTGCTGGTAAATGCTCTTTAGCACCCTATGATATGAAGGCAAGATCTGTTAAATGGTAAAAAGAAGACAACAAACTTGTGTTTAATTTGAGATAAAGATCAAATCTTTACCTGGACAAATATTTGCAAAGGATGCTGATTGTCCACAAGAGACTGATCATGAGAACATGAGATACGAGGATTTCCAAAGACCATAAGTGGACAAGCCATGTCCCAACCACCACAGTCACAACCACCTCCTGACCTCCATCTCTGAATCAAAGGAGAAGGACCAGTGTTTTCGGTAGTTGGTAACCCGTGGTTTCCTCTCGGGACTACAACCTTCAACTTTTCTGAACTTCTCAACTCCTTTTTCTCCTCCTCGATTGCAGAAAGACCAAGAACATTTGTTTTCACCATCAACATTTTGTCACCTCTTCTGTGTTTTAAGCTTTCTCTCTTCTCAATCGTGTCTTGAATGATTATAGCTGCAATCTCAAGGTCAGGATGCAAATCTGAAGCTGACCACGGGTTTGTTCCATTCGAAGCCCCGAGATCATAGCTTTGAGATGTACGTTTCAGCTGAGATCTCTGCTTCATTGTAGCAGAAACATCCCAAGACATTGTGCTGTTTCAGCCAGGCAGCAGCATCTCCAGCGACAGAGTAGGGGAAGAGTTTGAGAAACAGATAGTCATAGTTCACTCCATCATACTTCATCCCAGTGACTATGTCCTCAAACTCATCAATATGATCCATTGGCTGCTCATTAGGGAAACCATGGAAGGCATTCTGCCTCAGAATAGAGTAGTAGATGGTCTTGATCTCGAAGTCATTCCTCTCAAAACCAGGAGGCACAAGAGCTGACCGGTTAGCATGAAACTCATCCGGACGGTTATAGTCAGCTAAGGTCCTCTCATTAGCAACAGGAGGATTAACCATCTGCCTCTCACCTTGTCCCTGGCCTTGTCCTTGTCCTTGCTCTTGTTCTTGTTCAAGCTCAGGAATCACATTCCCTTCAGCATCAATCCTATGCCCAGCAGCATTGTACGGATTTTTTTGTCGGTCCCTCAGGGTACCTTGAGCATCGAGTATCAGAATTAGACGTTCTCGAACCATTCTTGCTTGTTGAACTTTCCTTTTAGTCCTCTCTAGTCTAGCAAGCTCTTCAAGTTGGAGATTAACGATATTAGTGTTCGGATTACTTCTGGTATCACGCGTCTGCATAAACCGTCTGTAATCGCAGTGCAACGATCGATGCTAGAGTGCAACGATCGATTCAACTCCAGTCACCTAGTAACGATCGACACAAAAGAGGTAATGATCGATGCTATGTGATTGTCAAACCTACGACAGAGAAGAAACAGAGAAAAATTAGTAACCAAAAAAAAAAAAAAAAATCCTAGTCTAAACCCTAAGTTCAAATCTATCGAAGACTCAAAAGAGTCCCCGGCAACGGCGCCAAAAACTTGATAGGTCAGGTTTTATCCCTATTCTAACTGCAAGTGCACAGTGATGTGAATGTAGTGCTTTAGGGTATCGAATCCACAAGGACTCTAGGCAACGATAGATTAAGAACAGTCAAGTTAAAACTAGGAGAAAGCAATGTAATGAGAAACTAAAAGCAACGCAAGAAAATAAATCAGTAGCAAGATTGGTTGTAGGCAATTAACTAAAAGCGCTAAGTCTAGGGAGTTCTCAGGAAATCAGACAAGCAGATAAATTATTCATGCAGGATCAAATTGAGTACGGTTCTAGAACTCAAACACGGAAATAGAATTAACCAACTTTCGTCGTGAAAATTCTCTAAGCCTAATAGCAGAAATCCAAATGTCTTTGTAACTCCTAACAGATTAAACTAGCTTTAAGATTAAGTTCGATATGTTCACAATTCAATTAAAACAAATTTCTTTGTGAATAATTCAATTGCTCAACCTAAATAGTTCAGATTCTAAACCACACTTTCGTGTCAATTTAACAACCTAAGATCTAGATTCTAAATGATCAGGTTAGAAACTAGTGTTAAGCATAATTTAGATCGAAGAACAATTATTGATATGACTCATTAACTGAAATAAATAAATCTAGCAAGTCATAAAATACTTAATGAGAATCCCTAAACCTAACTATGAATCTACTCAGACATAGAATATGAAAACATAATCAATGAATTAATAGATTGCATAAAAGAGAATAAAGAAGTAAAGTGGTTCGAAATCTTCTTCAAAAAGCAGAAAGCAGTACAGGATAAGATCAGCCCCAAGCTCTAAAAACTCTCAACTCTAAGTATGAAAGCGTATATAAAAACTGATGTAAAAACCTAATTATATAAGCTAATCACGTCTTAGGGTTTCTTTGTAATTATCAGGAACTTCTGGGCAAAACTGTGAATTCTTCATTCTTCATTAAACCGCCGTGGAAGGCCCATCTCGCTCGTGTGTCGATCGATGCACGATATGTGTCGATCGATGCATTACTCTGATTTGGACAGTGAACTCTATCTCTCGGGTCAAAGCACCAAAATGCTCCAAAAAGCTCTATAAACTCCAATTCCGCTCCAAACGTGCATAAATAACACCTGTAAAAGACTCTAAAGAAACACTAAAAGACTCTAAAACACACTTATATCATGGTCTAAAACCGGTAAAAACCATGATATATCAGTGTGGAAGTTTTTACATGTGAAAGAGACATTTGATACATGGAGCTTCTCAGACTTTAAAGAAGGTTGGAACTGGTGCCAGCAGGCTGTTTGTCTTCCTCCGGTGGGCGTGACTAGGTCTACTTCTCTATGGGTTTGATGGTCAATTTGGAATGCAAGAAATAATAAACTCTTTGATTGATAGAGAATTCACAGAACATGAGGCCATTAACAATGCTATCAAGGATGATAGAGAATGGACTCATGCATAACCACCGAAAGAAACTAAGATAATTACATAGATTATGCGATTGTATGCCGTGGAAGAAGAGACCGTATGAAAGTCTGATGCGGCTTGGAAAAGCGATCAGAAAGAAGCAGGATTCACATGGGTCTTTGATAGCAGTTCAAAAGGGATATTCTATACACAAACAAGGAAATTGTCGTTCGTGAGCTCGTCCCTAGAGGCATAAGGACTGGTTCTTAGAGAAACAATTGAAGACGCAATTAATTTGAATCTCAAGAAGGTCATTTTTGTCTCGGACTCTCGCCAGCTGATTCAGTTCATCAATGAGAAATCACGAGGAGCGAACTCCACAAAATTTTATCAGATATCTCTTCATTATCTTATTGTTTTTGATGTTGTTAGGTTAAGTTTGTTAGTAGAAAATATACCTCTAAAGCTGATGGGCTTCCCAAACAGGCTTTGGGCCTTGAAGAAGAACTTATCTTTTAATTTTCAATGAAATGGTTTGTTTCAAATAAGTGAACAAACTTTTGAGCTTTTGTTCGGTTTAAAAAAACTGACATATGTAAATGAAGATATATTGAAGATGTCATATATGAATTTGAATGTTTCTTTAACGAATGATATCAAACTCATATGGTGAAAATTTGTTTGTGGAAATAAAAATATTTAGAATCGATACCAAATAAAGTTTAGAAACCTATTAAACTATTTGTAATTTTGAACAAAATGGAAAATCCTTATCAAAACATTGAAATTGTTTATTACATATTGTTGACCATTATGATATCAGTTGATGTTATTAAAATAAATTTTCCGAGTTGATAAAGAAGTATTTGCGGTATAATAATGCACATGACTGATTGAATGAAATATCTTTATTATCAACTGAGACACATGATTAAGAAAACTCGATTAGTTGAATTTATTAATAATTTTGCAAATTAAAATGCAAGAAAAACTATGTTTCAACAGTAAACTAGTTTTACTGTTTTTTACTTTTTTCTTGTAAACAGTATGGAATTGTATTATGTGAGGAAATTTTAATGTCAATTTTTATTTTATTATTATTGGAATCTTTGGACAAAATATGATAATGACATATTATAAAAATTTGTGTACGATCGAAAAATGTTGTGGCTGTTTCCACGAAATGTGATAAGGAACGAGTTGAGAAACTCTTCCCGAAATGGGGATCAACCATCCTCAGCATTAAACAAAGTAAATTAAAATACGAGCAAAGTATAAAATAATATGGCTGGACAATCACAATGGTATCTATAACAAAAAAAAGCGGGATACTAAAGCAAAGCAACCAGATTCTATATTGCAGATCAAAGCGATAAAAATTGGGTTTCTAAGGTATGGACATTGCAAAACCAAGAAAACTAAAGCTTTTCCTATGGAAAGTTCATAAGGGTGCATTGCTAGTAAGTGAAAGATTGGTATCTAGACAAATTACCTACGATCCTAATTGCTCTAGGTGTGGCAGTCCTGAATCTATTGGACAGGTAATGTTCCAGTGTGAATTTGCTAAAAGGGTGTGGAAGTTTTTGAAGGAATTTTTAGCAGTTCCTAATCACAATTAGCAACCCTAGGTATAATTCCAAGTCTAGGATCCAGGGTCTAAGTATATTGAATCTACATCAGATCTCGAATTACCTGGAGTTTAGCAGCGGAAGATTATCAAGTATTCGAGATCCTTAAGCGCCTCAAGTGCTGCGCCTCTACTGGTATCCACACGCACACAAAATGGAATCCGCCGGGATGCTAGTGCCGGGAGATCGGATCTCTTTGGGATACGTCTGTTTTTGAGAGGTGGCTGCGATTAGGCTTAAACTTATCCTTCAGGTCGTGCTTATATCATATAAATATAGACCTGGGAAAACCTAATTAATCACCGGACCGAACCGAGATTACTTAAGTCATTGAATCGAAACCAATGTTTCGATCTGCGCCTTGCATCGATCGACACAACACTTGTGTCGATCGACACACTCTCAAAACTCGTATATTAATGTGCATCAAATACACATTAACTTAATCATTACTTTAATGATTATTCCCACATGAAGTATATCCAGTCTGCTTAAGTGTGTGACCATGTAGGATCATATAATACTAGCAATGAGTTCTAAACTCATTGATCATAAGTGGTTTCTAGCAAAACATTATGATTACCCAGTATCATACGAATGTCTAATCTCGAAAACACAACTATCTCTAGAGTGATTACAAGTGTGATTTCAGGACATTCCCAACAATCTCCCACTTGTACTGGAATCATCTATTCCCATAATCCCTTCGTCTCTATATCTCGATCTGGCATAAGGCTAGATCCGTGTCATCCTTATTAAGCCAAAATCATGTTCATCGAACTCCGATTTATACTGACAAGACAAACGACTGACAATCACCTCGTTTGAGTGTGGCCACACATTTCTCAGTATTCAAATCTTCGATGGGCCCTGAGATATTTATCTCCTGTTATATAGGAGGGACAAATCTCATCTTGTTCCATCCTTGTTCCTTCACTCGCTTCATGATACGCCCAATCAATGTCTTTATAATCACCAGTTACGGCTGACGTTTGACAAAGTCAAAGCGGACCAATTCACATGTAAGAAAACATGATGAACTCAGGTCTAAGGACTATACTCTATAGTCGTAATGAAAACTCTCATGACACTTATATATAACTATCCCGTTGAGTTTTCATTAGTGGGTCATGTCCGATCCTGTGTTCTCCAACACATATCTATGTGATTGACTTTAATACTCTTATTAATGACTCCATGAAACTTAGTCATCAGTCACCTCACATACTAGTCTCACGCGGTTGTTAATGTCCCACTTTAACAACCTTGACCAGGGACCAACTTAATTTATGTCATTTATCACTTATAGGGTTTCATGATCAAGTCACATATTTGATGACCTATAAAATGTCATAAATTACTTTGGGACTATTATTTAATAGCATAATTAAATAATACTGATGTCAGAGTTCATTAACATAATCATATTATGTTTACATGACATCATATCATTGACAACAACAACTCCCACTAAAATTAAGATCACATCTTAAGACATCTAATGTCTGTAGCAGTTGTCTGAACCTCATTCGCTCTTGATCAGTGTGTGTCATAGGACACTGCGTCTTGCTAAGAGTAATGCCAATTGTCATTGGCATGAAGCCCTTCTTGGAATCATGCATACTGGACCTGTGCAAGACCTTATCACCATAAGTATCTTGACACAATCCAATTAGCTTGTCCAATCTATCTCTATAGATTCTTATTCCAAGAATGTATACGGTTTCTCCCATATTTTTCATCGAAAAACAACTTTCGAGTCAAGTCTTAACAGACTGAAACAATGGAACTTCATTTCCGAGAAGTAGTATGTTATCAACATACAATACTAGAAATGCAATTGCGCTCCCACTAGTCATCTTGTAAGCACACGGTTCCTCTTCGTTCCTGATGAAGTCAAACCTTTTGACCGCTTCATCAAAACGAAGATTCCAACTCCGAGATGCTTGCTTCAATCCATAAATGGATCGATGAAGCTTGCATATCTTCCTAGAATTTTTAGGATTAATGGAACCTTCAGGTTATGTTATGTACACATCCTTTTCAGAATTCCATTTTCGGAGTCAGGGCTCATCATTGCTTCTTCAAAATTCGCAGGCCCGTCACTTTCAATTATCAACAGATCATGGCAACTGGTTACGAGAAATCCACATTTCTCGGGTTCGTGACGAATCTTTTCGGATCTGTGAGCTTCAGGTTTGTGTAAAAGTCGCGCATATATCTCATATATAGACTTTTACCACGACCTAATTAACCAAGATTTAAACCGTAGTTAATTAAGTCATAAACCAAAATCAATATTTTGGTTCGCGATCTGTGTCGATCGATACACCTTTGTGTCGATCGACACTTCCTCAGAAACTCGCCATTTGAATGTATATCAAATATACATTCACCAGATCCTTTGCAAACTTCAGGCACCACATGTGCAGGTTCTACAACTCTTTGTAGATCCAACTGCTGTTCTTCCTCATCAGGTTGAGCAGCCTCCTGTGATTTTCGAATTTCTTCGAGTTGTACTTTTACTCCCACTGTTCTTCCTGGAAAGAAATCTTTCTCAAGAAAACCACAATTCCGAGAAACAAACATTTTGTTCTCGGACCGGTTGTAAAAGTAACATGCTTTGGTCTCCTAAGATAACCAATGAAGTAGCACTTCTCGGATTTGGGTTAGAGCTTATCAGAGATTAAAAACGTTTTTCATAAGCCTCACAACCCCAAATAATCATGAAAGACAATTTAGGAACATTTCCAGTCCACATCTTATGCGGTGTCTTTGCAACCAATTTTATGGAACCCTATTTAGTGTAAAAGCAGACATTTCTAGAGCGTATTCTTAGAAGGATAATGGAAGATCTAAGTGACTCATCATTGATCAAACCATATCTAATAAAGTCCGATTCAGGAGGAGTGAATTGTGAAACAATTTCACAATCTCTCAGATGATCACTAAATTCTTGACTTGAGTATTCACCTCCATGATCTCATCGTAGAGCTTTAATACTTTTGCCAAATTGATTATGTACTTCATTCTGGAACTCCTTGAACTTTTCAAAAGATTCCGACTTATGTCTCATTAATAAGACATAACCGTACCTACTGAAATATCAGTAAAGGTAATGAAGTACTGAAAATTTCCCTTAGCACTAGCGCTCATCGGGCCATACACATCTGTATGTATAAAGCCCAATAAGCCTTTGGCCCTTTCATTTTATTCGTTCGCTCGCAACCTGTATCGATCGTTGCATACATGCATCGATCGACACTACCTATGACGAAAGGGGCGCTTTTCGTTTTACCCAATAAACAAGGTTCGCATCTCTCACATTATTCATAATCAAATGAGCCCAAAAGTCCATCACTATGGAGCTTATGAATCCGTTCTCATTTATGTGACACAAACGACAATGCCAGAGAAAAGCTTGATTCGTATCATTCGATTTGAATCTTTTGGTACTAATGTTATAGTTAGGCACGTTTTGGTTTAGAACATAATGTTCATTCTATAATGGACTGCTACTATAAAACATATCATTGTAATCAAATGAATAACACTTATTCTTAATTTAAAAATTGATATCCTTCCATATCCAAACAAGGAATATAAATAATACTTCTGCTCATAGCAGGTACATAGTAGCAATTATTAAGTTCTAAACTATGCCAGAAGATAAAGACAAACAAATGTTCCTACGGCCAATACAACAACTCTTGCTCCATTTCCACGCGCAGGTCCACTTGTCCTTTCTCCATAGTCCTACTATTCCTCAGGCCCTGCATATTTTCACAAAATATGAGTACCATAGGCGGTATCCAATACCCAATAAGTAGAACCATTAGAAGTAACATTTACTTCTATAA
This sequence comes from Orychophragmus violaceus, assembly GCA_030180135.1. Taxonomy (NCBI): domain Eukaryota; kingdom Viridiplantae; phylum Streptophyta; class Magnoliopsida; order Brassicales; family Brassicaceae; genus Orychophragmus; species Orychophragmus violaceus. The sequence goes on from CM058239.1 coordinate 39,645,901, forward strand.
CATAAATACCTGAAGAAGAAGTCTCGTGCGTCTTCTTCAGCTTCTCATAATCTTCCAGGAATTTCTTGCAATTTCTTTTTAAATGCCCATGACCATTACAATAATGGCACTTATCATCTTTAGAAGGACCAGGCTTAACCTTAGGAGCATGGTTAGACTCGCTTGGATTCACAATCGAGCTCGTCTTGCCATTACCTTTGGTCTTACCAAGTTTCTTAAACTTATTACCCTTTTGTGCCATTAGGACATTTGGGGTGTCCTTCTTGATGTTAGGTTCAGCAGTTTTGAGCATCCCATGCAACTCAGTCAAAGTCTTTGTCAAGTTGTTCATGTTATAGTTCATAACAAACTGATCATAGCTTGACGGCAGTGACTGCAGAATGATGTCAGTAGCCAACTCTTGGCTAATGAGACAATCCAGTTTCCCCAGGTTATCAATATAATCCATCATCTTAATGACATGAGGACTAACTTGTTCGTCCTTTGGTAGCTTGCACTCAATTAGAGACTTAACCGTATGGTATCTCTGAGTTCGTGCCTGCTCCTGAAACATGCTTTTCAGGCCATTGATCATCTCTATTGGCGACTCCACGTACTCATATTGCTTCTGCAAGTCCGAGTTCATGGTAGCCAACATGAGACAACACACATCGACCACATCATTAGAATGCTTATCCCAAGCATCCTTATTTGACTGCCATGCATTGGCTCGGTACTTCTTGGGGAGAACTTTCTCAAGGACATAGTCCTTCTTCTCCTGTTTGAGAAACAATTCTCAAGTTCCGATACCATTCAAGAAAGTTGGATCCATTTAACTTGTCCTTCTCAAGGACGGATCGCATGGAGAAATTGTTATGATGGTTTGTGCTAGACATAGCTGAAAACAAGAGAGGTTTAATTATGATGTTCAAGAAATGAGAATTCTTAACTATTAAGAAAACTCGCATTATATTCAAACAATGTTTCCTCAAATGAATATAATGATCCAAGACCCATACTTCACTAAACTTGAGTGAGCCACTGGCTATCACCCAAATTTTAGCTATCTAGGTAAGCAACAACTTTGCTAGTTATATCCAATATAACTCTTGGTTGTGGACTGTCATCTCATGTCCAATCCACCTGATGTCTCTGGGCCCAAAACGATTTTGATGGCTCATTCAAGTAAACCAATCTTTTGAGTCATGTAATTGTTGATGTCTTGCACTGCAAGTCCATCAATATGATTACCTCTTGTCTTACTCATGTAATTGTGGACATCTTGCACTGCAAGTCTATCGCACAATGAAACAAGTCTTGACAGTTGACAAGATTGGAAAGACATCTAAATATACTTGATATTTAGTTGAGGAACGGAAATTTTAATCCAATATACACATCATATATGTATCTTAGAAGGATTATAATTTATTAAAACAACTAATTTTCTTATGTTTTAATTGTTCTAAGAATTTGGTTTAAGTTTGATTCGGTTCTGTGATGTCAGGTTCAATAACCGAAATCACCAGAGACTGTGTCGACCAATGCTACTTTAGTGTCGATCGATACACTTCTACCGAAACCAATTTGCAATAACCGATCAATCCAATTGATCCGGTTTTGACAACCGGTCAGTGTCGATCGACGCTACATTAGCGTCGGTCGATACCAACCAAATCAAACCAATCGCAATAAACCGTTCTTAGCGTTTAATTATTATCAACCAAGCTCGATCACCGGTCCAATCCAATTGAACCGATTCATCAATTTCGCGAGGTTTGTGTCGACCGACACAACTCTTGTGTCGATCGTCACCAGGCGAAACCTAAGTTTTATTCGGGTTTTCGACACCATGCAAAAAACCCTAAAACGTTTTCGAACAAAAACCCTAGCCGAGATTATTTGATCCAAACTCAATTTTAGCATGCATATCAAATATACAGTGATCCGGATTCAACTAATCTAATCAACATGCTACATGATTCAATAGAATAAACCATAAGGCTCTGATACCACTGAAGGAATTTTTAGCAGTTCCTAATCACAATTAGCAACCCTAGGTATAATTCCAAGCCTAGGATCCAAGGTCTAAGTATATTGAATCTACATCAGATCTCGAATTACCTGGAGTTTAGCACCGGAAGATTATCAAGTATTCGAGATCCTTAAGCGCCTCAAGTGCTGCGCCTCTACTGGTATCCACACGCACACAAAATGGAATCCGCCGGGATGCTAGTGCCGGGAGATCGGATCTCTTTGGGATACATCTGTTTCTGAGAGGTGGCTGCGATTAGGCTTAAATTTATCCTTCAGGTCGTGCTTATATCATATATATATAGACCTGGTAAAACCTAACTAATCACCGGACCGAACCGAGATTAATTAAGTCATTGAATCGAAACCAATGTTTCGATCTGAGCCTTGCATCGATCGACACAACACTTGTGTCGATCGACACACTCTCAAAACTCGTATATTAATGTGCATCAAATACACATTAACTTAATCATTACTTTAATGATTATTCCCACATGAAGTATATCCAGTCTGCTTAGGTGTGTGACCCTGTAGGATCATATAATACTAGCAATGAGTTCTAAACTCATTGATCATAAGTGGTTTCTAGCAAAACATTATGATTACCCAGTATCATACGAATGTCTAATCTCGACAACACAACTATCTCTAGAGTGATTACAAGTGTGATTTCAGGACATTCCCAACAGTTTTTACATGTGAAAGAGACATTTGATACATGGAGCTTCTCGGACTTTAAAGAAGGTTGGAACCGGTGCCAGCAGGCTGTTTGTCTTCCTCCGGTGGGCGTGACTAGGTTGACTTCTCTATGGATTTGATGGTCAATTTGGAATGCAAGAAATAATAAACTCTTGGATTGATAGAGAATTCACAGAACATGAGGCCATCAACAATGCTATCAAGGATGATAGAGAATGGATTCATGCATAACCACCAAAAGAAACTAAGACAATTACATGGATTATGCGATTGTATGCCGTGGAAGAAGAGACCGTATGTAAGTCTGATGCGGCCTGGAAAAGCGATCATAAAGAAGCAGGATTCACATGGGTCTTTGATAGCAGTTCAAAAGGGATATTCTATTCCCAAACAAGGAAATTGTTGTTCGTGAGCTCGTCCCTAGAGGCATAAGGATTGGTTCTTAGAACAACAATTAAAGACACAATTAATTTGAATCTCAAGAAGGTCATTTTTGCCTCGGACTCTCGTCAGCTGATTCAGTTCATCAATGAAAAATCACGAGGAGCGAACTCCACAAAATTTTATCAGATATCTCTTCGGTATCTTATTGTTTTTGATGTCGTTAGGTTAAGTTTATTAGTAGAAAATATAACTCTAAGGTTGATGGGCTTCCCAAACAGGTTTTGGGCCTTGAAGAAGAACTGATCTTTTAATTTTCAATGAAATGGTTTGTTTCAAATAAATGAACAAACTTTTGAGCTTTTGTTCGGTTTAAAAAAACTGACATGTGTAAATGAAAATATATTGAAGATATCATATATGAATTTGAATGTTTCTTTAATGAATGATGTCAAACCCATATGGTGAAAATTTGTTTGTGGAAATAAAAATATTTAGAATCGATACCAAATAAAGTTTAGAAGCCTACTGAACTATTTGTAATTTTGAACAAAATGGAAAATCCTTATCAAAACATTGAAACTGTTTATTACATATTGTTGACCAGTATGATATCAATTGATGTTATTAAAATAAGTTTTCCGAGTTGATAAAGAAGTATTTGCGGTATATAATGCACATGACTGATTGAATGAAATATTTTTATTATCAATTGAGACACATGATTAAGAAAACTCGATTAGTTGAATTTATTAATAATTTTGCAAATTAAAATGCAAGAAAAACTATGTTTCAACAGTAAACTACTTTTACTGTTTTTTTACTTTTTTCTTGTAAACAGTATGGAATTGTATTATGTGAGGAAATTTTAATGTCCATTTTTATTTTATTATTATTGGAATCTTTGGACAAAATATGATAATGACATATTATACAAATTTGTGTACGATCGAAAAATGTTGTGGCCGTTTCCACGATTTGTGTAAAGTCTCACTGTGATATCTTGGGGTATAGAGCGGGAAGGAGAATACGACAGATACAATAAGCGGGCATATGATTGCAACGTCTTCCGTAGAAAACCCAGTAGAGTGTACACGAAAAGAATCGGTTGTGTTTATTGTTTCACTATGAGTTTGATCCATGAAAGCAAAAAAAATTCAACCAATTTCGCTTCTCTGTCTGAGAATCAAAGGAAAAGAAAATGTGATAATAGAAAAGTTTTGTTGAGGCATTTATCATAAAACAAGTGGTGGGCTAAAACCAGACCAGCAGGCTTTGGGGGAGTGCAAAGAGTGCAAAAGCACTAGGTCCAAAAAAAAATTCTAAATTTTCTTAAGGATTTAGGGTCTAGAAATTTTTAGAAAATAGGAAAAAGGTCCAAAACTATTAAAAGTGTTACAAAAACTATCAAATTTTTTGATTTGGCACAGGCCCAAAATATTTTTGAGCCGGGCCTGGCTAAAACATACCATATACGGAGGAAACATAGAAGCACGAAGTACATCTAGAGAAGCATAAAAGTGGAGAGCCATAACTCATGTAGTAAGAAGAAAAACAAAATACAGAGGTTGGGAGGCAGTAGGGGACGAAGCAAAAGTAGGAGAAGCCGCGCGTGAAGGTTGGAATAGGATTTGCTTGCAGAAAGGGGAAGAAAAGGTGGGAAATATATATATATATATATATATATATATATATATATATATATACCGGTTTGATTCTGGCTTAGTAAATTAGAATCATACTGGTATGTCTATTGTAATATTGTCGCAAACCGGTATATATGTATATTAGAATCAAATGGAATATATATATATATATATATATATATATATATATATTAGAACTATATATAGTTCAATACTATAGGAAGCATTAAACCAAATCTAATTTACTAAACCATAATCAAACGAGTACATAGAGCAAAAAACTATAAATTAATTATATTAAAATTTTGATATTTTATTAATTTACAGAATTTTTAATTTATGCGTATATAATTAATATAAACAAAAAAAAATTATTTGAAATAAAAATATCACTAAATTTAAGTATATTTCAATTTTTCTTTTTTACAATAGGATTTCTAAACAAACTATTATCTTACTATCTTATAATATTATGTTATATTTTGGACCTTCCATCTCAGGACCGAATTTTATTATTATTTTATTGTAATTATTAATTTATTGATTAGTTTATAGAATTCCTACTGTATTGTAATAGTCATTGAAAATATTTGCTAGTTTAATGTGAAATCAGATAAAATTATCACTTGTTTTGGAATAATTTTGCTGATTTAGTTCAGATTTCTGAAAAAGAAGATGATGAAGATTTGTTTTTATTGTTCTTTAAAAAAATGTTAGTTGGGTCGGGTTGGTTCGGTTTGGTTTTATAATTGGGATAGATCCGATTATGTTGTTCAACACTATTCCGATAAATGAAAATGATAGTTATTATGTTGAATAGATAACTCTGGTTAATTAGGTGATTAATGTCATCATGCAAATTATATTGTTGGTGTAGTTAGAGATATATTAGTTCAGTGTAGATGTCTGGCCATAAGTGAACGTGATAGGTTCAAAACTAATATCAATTAATTTTATATATATAGGAAAATTTGAAGTACTCGTAGATCGTATCCTAAATTTATTAGTGAATCAGAATTAAGACAATTAAAAGCAACAATAATCAAACTTTTTCAAAAAAAAAAAACAATAATCAAACTAGAGGAAGTAGCCAATCACCGGAAGCAAAATCCATCATAGCGAATGAACTCCAATCGAACTCGTCTTCATTAGACCAGAAAGCGTTACTGCTATCAAAGTTGTTCCTCTCTTTGAAGTAGAGACTAGGAACATTAGTATTTCCCACTACGACATCGCTTTGTATCAAAGCCGCTTTTGGTTTATTCTCGTACGAAGCTGATTCGAGACCTTCGAAGTTCTTGTCGCAGATTTTGTCTTGTTGATGATGAAGAGACGAAGTTGTGGCGGCAGTGATGACCAGTGACGGTGGAGAGTCTTCTTCTCCGGTGGTTTTGACAGCAGAAGAATAATCTCCGACGATTTTTTTGCTTAGATGAGTGTGCCAGTGATTCTTGACTTGGTTATCTGTTCTTCCAGGTACTCTTTTAGCTATTAAAGACCATCTGTATTTTCGGGTGAAAATATCATAAGATAATAAATTCATATTATATAACATGAATAACCTATATGTACAACACCTATATAATTCGTGTAGATGTGTAGCTATGGGTCAGTAAATGTATATGATTCTTTTTGTTGACATTTGTGTTATTAAATGTACATCATTCATAAACTACCGGTGCATATATTCATATTATTTATACACACAAATTAATTGTGAGAGAGGGAATCCATGGAGATTTTAAAGAAATTTGAACATATTTTGAGTTTAAGAAAATTAACATTATCTTATTTTCTGACAAAACATTTTAATTTTTGTGTGTGGAAAAACATCAATTAAAATTGAAACAATATACCAACACATCAGTTAGGGTTAATTGAAACAAAACAACATTATTTTTTTGTTTATATAGAAAGAGAGAGCAGAGAGACGTGCCTGTTGCCGAGGAGCTTGTGGAGACGAATAATGAGGTCTTCTTCTTGTTCAGTGAAATTACCTTTATTCACATTAGGGTTTAAGTAATTTATCCATCTCAGTCTACAGCTTTTTCCACACCTCTTCAGGCCTAAAATTTATGCCAAATCAAGTTAAGATATATAGAGAGAGAGAGAGAGAGAGAGAGAGAGAGAGAGAGAGAGAGAGAGAGAGAGAGAGAGAGAGAGAGAGAGAGAGAGAGAGAGAGAGAGAGAGAGAGAGAGAGAGACCAGTTTTCCTGACGATGCGGTTCCATTGGCCTTGGCCGTAAGTAAAGATATAGTCCTTAAGAATGTTGTCTTCTTCGACTGTCCATAACCCTTTCTTGTATTCTTGATGATTCTCTCCTTCCTCTGCTCTTCTCCTCGTTCTCATCTTTTTATTGTCAAATTACTTGTGTGTGTGTGTGTGTGTGTGATAGAGACTCTACTAATAAAGAGAGAGAAAGAGATTGTTACTCGTGAGGAAGGTATGCATGGTTTCGTGATGCATGATCTTTGGGTATTCACAAGTCATGGCTATATATATACATAGCTTTATTCTCTGTTACCTACTCTAGCTACCTTTTTCTTAATTTAAGCTAAATGTTTCCCCATGGGTTGTATATGATTTTTTTTTTCAAAATGGTTTTTCTTTTAAAGTATTTAAAAATTACACAAGAAGCTACATATGAAGCACCTTGTTTGCCAAATGTTTACTTTTTATTTTGAATATGTTAAATTGACTTGTATTTTATTTAATTTCATATTAATTAGTTTGTCCCACAATGATATGAATGTGATTGGCAACTCATTGTCACTGCAGTAAAATGTGTCTTGTTAATACATGTAGGCATTAGGCAGGTTCAATGGTATTAAAACCGGTATCATCTTTATGTACACTTATTTCTTACAATTTCTAACTACTACTCATCCTTTATCATTTTCTCTTACCATAAAAGATCTTACCACTAGAAAATGGGTCAATTGCACAAGATATATCTTTTGGAAGTTTTTTGCACTTTTGTATCATTTAAAAACTCTGTGCTTGTATTTTTTTAGGAGAGAGAAAATAAAAAGACTAAAATAACCCTAGACTAATCGAATTGAACAATTACTGAAACCTGGTAACTAGAAAGCTAGTGGTTGGGCATTTCTTAAAATTTAGTAATTGTAGATCTGAAGAAAAAAACTTCAATTCGGGAACCGCGATTTGGTTCATTCCTCTCATCGACTAATCCCTACATATTTACGCCGGCGAAAGCAAAAAACTGATTATGTTTAGGGTTCTGGCCCTAGATCATTACGGGTAAGGTAAGGTTGCCATACTCAAAGTTTTTCTAGTTGCGAGTATTGTCCGGAAATTTTATCAGCTCATGTTTATTGTTGCAGGCGATGGAGGATATAAACCAACCTATTAGGTTGTACAAGACAGATAGATACCATGATGGCCAACTGAATATATATATTCAAAACCGGAAATAATGAAAAAGGTGTGAAAAAAGATCAAGCATACACATGAATGGAAGAGAATTCGGATTCGAGTTTTGGAGAGTTGTTTAATCTTCCCGTGAAGCAGTGTTCAGTTTCTGAGAAAATGATTCATGCCTTTTGGGGAGGCAAATGATAACAAAAAAATATATGAGTTGATATAAGTTTTGCGAGGCAAGCTCTGTGATTTTCGTTGGAAGAGTTTGGATTGATAACAGGGTTAAACTGTTGTGAGTTCCCCGAACCAGAAGAGATAGAGGAGAAGCAGATGTTCCTAGAAGGATTAACTCAAGTGTGGGAAGAGTTTTTTGGCAATATGAGTAAAGTTAGGAGAAGAGGTGACCAAGGTGTTAAGATTAATGATATACTTAGAATGTTTGATGATCCAAACATGGATTGTTCTAAAAGGCTAAAACTTGGTCTGATATGTATTGTGGATGGAGTGCTTATCAGTAGCAATTATGAGGCGAAGGTGACGTCGGAGTATGTTGAGATGCTTAGGGATGTGGATTACTTTCTAAATTATCCGTGGGGACGAGAGTTTTTTCTTAAGACGATTAAATCAATGAAACCTGGTCCGAAATCTGGCAAACCTGGTGATGATCCTGTAAAGACATTTAGAACGCAGTTGCAGCAACAAACAAAGGTCGTGTATGGATTCCCGCTTGCCTATCAACTGCTTGTTTTCCGTTGTATACCAGGTTTTTATGCAGAGGATGCCTGACCATGAGTCGACTATGAACTTCATGGATAGTTCATTCGATAAGATACCAAAAAAGCAATTGGATTAGCAGTGACACTGTACTAGACATAGATTTGGCCCTGAGGTATGTGTATATTCGTTGGTCGCTATATATACTAATTTCTTCCTATTCATTTAAAAGCGTAATTTTCTATGAGCAGGTGAACGTCGTTCCTTATCCAAGACCTGAAATCAAGCCAGTGGGTGAAGGCTGGGGAGAATTGATAGACGAGATAAAAGATAAGAAGGTGATATATCTTGACAGTCTCCTGGATAGTCAACACCAGTTTAGGAAGGAAGAGTGGCCTGGTGGTGATTCCTCTCAAAGGCTAATTGATCACATCTCAAGGCCATTTGTCGAGAATAAAAAAAAAAGAGAAAGGTGTCTGTTCCAACTATTGATGGGACCAGTAGTGAGGCTGAATCTACTGATGACAAGTTTAAGGTGTGGGTGGAGGATACAATTAAAGATTTGATAAAGCAGATGACGTCGGTAAAGCGTAAACATGGAGCAGAGATCTCGTCTTTGAAGCGTAGATTGGCGGACAGGGCTTGTAAGATGCTGATAATGTTAATACTGGAGTTGGAGATCAAAATTTGGGAAGGTCCACCACCAAGCATGAGCCAAGTTTGAAAAATGTGAATTCTGTTATTCCTCAAGTTAACAACTATGTTGATGAATCTTTTTTCGATCAGAAAAATTTGGGATCTGAATTTAACATTGGAAACTTTTTGACTTAGCTGAATGACATGTGTGCCATTAAAATAAGTGATTAAACAATAGTTGGTAAGGAGTTACACCCAGACAAGGAAGGGTGCACATACCACAGAGATATGTGATGAGGATCAGTCAAATGATGTTATGTATGCGGCTGAAGGCATAGTAACATTTGGGGACAATGCAATAGAAGATGGTGTGGTTTTGCTACCTCCAAACCAGGTGAACCAGTGATATATTTGAAGGTTTTTTGTTTTTTTAAGGTCATAATTTAAGTTATTGTGATTAACGGAATATTTGGTGTTTTTTTGGTTCCTATTTCCAAATGGTGTATATAAATGGTTAACAATTGTAAATTAATTGTTGAGATCTAGCATGTCCAGAATGAAAAAGGTAGCCAAAGTGAAAGAAAGTCCGATGAACTATCCATAGATGGTGTAATGGATGTTACTACTTTAGAAGAGGTGATTCATGAATATATTTATGTTTCTTTGTTTTTGAATGACTATCTTAGATATATTTTAAAATATATGGGATATATGGTGTATATAAGAAAGCTAAGTTTTAAGTGGTAATAATTGGCATCGATTTGGGATAGGAAACAAACGGGGGTTCATGTGAAACTTGATCTTTGGACACGGTCTGCAATCAAAACTTGTTCACGTATTCTTATCGTAATCACATCAAATGCGTTGGTTCTTGATGTACATGCCAAAACATCCATATTCAACATCGATGATGCTGGATCAAGGTTCCCGTCATTACATCAAACGTGTTGGTTCTTGTTGTCTAGGACAAAACAACCATTTAACATCGATGAGGTTGGTAAATGTGAAACGGTATAAGTAAATGCGAAAAGGTTGCAAGAACTTGTTATCAACAAATTCTTGCTTGATAGTTGAACTGGTGATTGGATTAGTCAAACGGATCCATTTGGCTGATATGGAGGTGGATATATGTTCGAGAAGAGAGTTTCAGCAACGTCGAGGTAAAGCGGACATGACCGACCAAAATCTTTCATAAACATAATCGGTGGTAAGTTTTAGGGCTGGCAGAGGAGGATCGAACAACAAAGCCAACCTCGTTATATTTGACGAGGTCTTTAATCTTCGTGAGTAGGGTATATAATATAGAACAACAAAGAACTAGATGCCGAATATATTTCAACCGATTGTATAGTTAATAGATAGATGTATATAATATATAGAATAACCAAAAATATACTCTACCAAATTAGTTAATAACAAACCAGACACCTATATGTTTTATAGTGTATATGTTTTTCACTAAAGTTAGTAATTTGGGTAAAAAATTAATATTAAAAACGATGAAAACAAAAATAAGTGATTTGTAGGTTAGAGGTAGTTTTAGAAAGATACAAGAATGTAATTAATTTTTTGAAAAGATACAATGAGCAGTGAGTGCAATATATTCCTAGAAAATTTTCACCATTTCATCAAGGTCGAACCAACTAATTTGGTGGCCCAAAGCTAAAAAAAAAATTATGGCCTTATATATATGTATAAAACCAAACGTAACAACTACAATCACAATAAAATATGGGCTTTGCTTTTATTTAACTTCATGTTAGCTACCATACCCCATATAAAAATTTCTCACCATTTCTTATTATATATTTCTGCAATATTGTTTCAACCGGCTTTAGGCTTTCTTTAAAACGTTAGAACTATATTTTCAGTGTAAGTTCGGATTTTGTTGTATATTTGGATGTCGGTTTATGTTAATATAAAATTATAAATATCTTTTAATGCAAAAAAATAGAACTGAAATTGTTTTTTTAAACCTTGAAAACGAACTGGAAACACATGCATGTTTTCCTTGCTTCCACGGTTCCACCCAGAGCTATGTTCCTAACTATTTTCAATTAAACCTTTTGATATATATCAAAATGGTGTAACATCCGTCTCCCGGCGAATCGGAGACGCGGCATTAGGACGCCCGTTGAATCGGATTCGGTCCAACCGAGACGCCGACTCAACTTGTCCCAGGACCCGGCGCTTCCTTCTTATTCAAATCCACCAATGACATCAGGCGATCGATTAATCCTGCATCCGGACCTGCAAGAAAACGGGGACAGGGAAAGGAAAGAGGACTGAGTAATTGTTTTAAAACACAATTACCCAGCGAGGGCAGATTTAAGAAACCCGCGATCCCGGCTTACGCCACACAATTACGAAACACAAGTCCTAAGCTAATAACACCTTGCAAACATCGCCCGAAGGCTTCACCACACAATTCTAATGCCCAATCGTGCACACGAGCTCCAAGCTCACACTCATGAACACCTAACGGCTCCAAGCCCCACACAATGCGTCCAACGCACGGTACGTCCAACGCACCACCACACGGGAGGGCTCGCCAACACCCTCCTCCGACGATCAAGGACGTCCAACGCCCTACACGCAAATCCCTAGCACAGTTCTACCACGCATATCCAGCAAGCACAAACAACGTTTTCGGTTTAAACGATAACCTAGCGATTCTATGTTATTCAATCAATCACATCGAGCGCTCTACTGCCCTAGACTACCTAGGAAAGACGGTATTAACGAAGTACTATCGTCCGGAATTGAAATAGAGCAAGGGAGATCACAATCAGTCCTCACCTTGGCCAAAGAAGGGCAAAACGGTCATTTAGGAAACTCATCCGCCCGAAAGGACATCAGATCTGGAAAGAGGACGAAAAAAAAAAATCGATTTAGGCTTTCGTTTCGCTCGGATCAGATTCGGGATGAGAAAGTTATGGCCCTCGAAGTTTGGTTGACTTAAAGTCAACGGTCGGTCAAAGTCAACCGGTCAACCCGGTCAATGTAGGAATTTCTAGCAGTTCTAATCAGATTAGCAACCATAGTCTGAATTCCGAAGCCTAGGATCTAGGGTTCATGTATATTGAATCTGCAGATCTCGAAGTTACCTGGTGATTAGCAGCGGAAGGGTTTTGCAAGTACTCGAGATTCTCAGCGCCTCAATTGCTGCGCCTCTACTGGTATCCACACGTACACGAACTGAACAGCAGGGATGCTAGTGCCTTTAGAGATCAGATCTCTTGAGAGGTTTCTAGTTTCTTTTGGTGGCTATGAATTAGGTCAGCTTGTGTGTAAAAGTCGACCATATATCTTATATATGTTGACTTATACCACGACCCGAATAACCAACGATTAAACCGAAGTTAATCCGGCCATTCGCGATTTGTGTCAATCGATGCACATATTGCAACGATCGACACAACCTCAGAAACTCAATATTGAATGCATATCAAATGTGCATTTATCAGATCATTACATTAATGATAAACCTCACATTCTATTGTTCGGTTTGCTTAGGTGTGTGACCCTGTAGGATCATATTGTTGGAATTGTGTCCAGTAATCTCGGTACTGTCTCTAGAAAGTAAGAGTATGTCAATGATCAGACATAAGTCATATAATACTGGGGGTCATGATGGCTTGCTAGAGTCCGCTCATGATCTATAAGTCTTGGACTTATTGCCTTTATTATATGATCCCATATGGGTCACACGCCTAAGCTAACAGGAAAATATGTAGGAACGGTTTAGCAGAAGTACGGTAAAAGTGCTAGGCATTTACTGTACTTAGAGAGAATAAAACGGTTTAGCTACTCTGTGTCGATCGATACACAAGGTGTGTCGGTCGACACAGTGTGCGAATGCCATCTAGTTAATTGGTGTTTGGGCCAAATGGCCCAAACGAAATCAGACAAGTTTATAAGCTAAAACTCGAGTTTCTGATCAATTAACCCTAATCACCCAGCCGTAAACTCTCTCTCTCTGCGCCGAATTCCTCTAGTGATCTAGCAGTCGTTTCCTGTGATCGCGTGTGTGAACCTTTGGAGGATTCATCCCTCGATGTTTCTCTGATCTCAGACATACCATCTATTTCCGCTGCAAACAGGTATAAGGTGAGATCATCGTTTGTTTCTATTCTGAGAAGAACCTAGATCGCATGTTTAGGTTGATATGAATCTAAGAATTGAATCAGGATCAACTAAACAATCCAACACATATAACACTAACAATGGGTTCTAAACTCATTGATCATAAGTGGCTTCTAGCAAAGCATTATGATTGCCTAGTATTATATGACTGTCTCATTTCGACAATACAACTCTTACTCAGAGTAAGTACAATAGATTTCAGGACATTCCCAACAATCTCCCACTTGTACTGGAATCATCTATTCCCATAATCCCTTTGTATCTATATCTCGATCTGGCATAAGGCAAGAACTGTGTCATCCTTATTTAGCTAGATCATGTTTATCGAATTCTGATTCATACTGATAAGACAAACGACTGACATTCACCTCGTTTGAGCGCGGCCACGCATTTCCAGTATCAAATCTTCGATAGGCCCTGAGATATTTATCTCCTGTTATATAGGAGGTACAAATCCCTTCTTATTCCATCCATGTCCCTTTCATATTTCATGATACGCCCAATCAGTGTCTTTATAGTCACCAGTTACGGCTGACGTTTGACAAAGTCAAGACGGACCAATTCATATGTAAGAAATCATGATGAACTCAGGTCTAAGGACTATACTCTATAGTCGTAATGAGAAACTCTTATGACACTCATATAACCATCTTGTAGAGTTCTCATCAATGGGTCAAGTCCGATCCTGTGTTCTTCAACACACATCTATGTGATTGACTTTAATACTCTTATTAATGACTCTATGAAACTTAGTCATCAGTCACTTCACATACTAGCCTCACGTGGTTGTTAATGTCCCACTTTAACAACCTCGACCAGGGACCTTTATAATTCATGTCATTTATTACTCATAGGGTTTCATGATCAAGTCACATACTTGATGACCTATAAAATGTCATAAATTACTTTGGGACAATTATTTAATAACACAATTAAATAATACTGAAACAATTTCATTAAAATAACATAACCAAATTATGTTTTACGAACATCATGTCATAACTAAAAACAAGATACAACTCCCACTGAAATTAAGATCATATCTTAAGAAATCTAATGCCTATAGCTGCAGTATGACTCTCATGCTTAGGCCTTGGGAGAGGCTTGGTCAGAGGATCAGCAACATTGTCATCCGTCGGGACTCTGCTGATCTTCACATCTCCTCTGTTAACGATATCACGGATAAGGTGATATCTCCTCTCTATGTGTTTGGACTTCTGGTGTGATCTAGGTTCATTTGCTTGCGCAATGGCTCCATTGTTGTCACAATACAAAGCCACTGGCTCAGAAATACTAGGAACCACACCAAGTTCAGTGATGAACTTCCTGATCCAAACAGCCTCCTTTGCCGCTTCAGACGCAGCGAGGTACTCAGCTTCAGTTGTGGAATCTGCTACAGTGACTTGCTTGGAACTCTTCCAACTAACTGCACCGTCGTTCAGACAAAAGACGTAACCAGATTGTGATCGGAAATCGTCTTTGTCCGTCTGAAAACTTGCGTCTGTGTAACCACTTACTACCAGCTCATCACTTCCTCCGTACACCAAGAATTTATCCTTAGTATTTCTCAAATACTTCAGAATGTTCTTGACAGCTGTCCAGTGACATTCACCTGGATCAGATTGGTATCTACTCGTCATGCTTAAAGCACAAGCAACATCTGGACGAGTACAGAGCATGGCATACATGATGGATCCCAAAGCCGAAGCATAAGGGATCCGACCCATGCGTTCTCGCTCAGCAGTTGTCGCAGGACACTGCTTCTTGCTGAGACTTATGCCATAAGACATTGGTATGAAGCCCTTCTTGGAATCATGTATACTGAATCTGTGTAAGACCTTATCGATATAAGTATCTTGACACAATCCAATTAACTTGTTCAATCTATCTCTATAGATTCTTATTCCAAGAATGTACGCGGCTTCTCCCATGTCTTGCATTGAAAAACAACTTCCGAGCCAAGTCTTGATAGACTGTAACAACGAGACGTCATTTCCGAGAAGAAGTATGTCATCTACATACAATACAAGAAATGCAACTGCACTCCCACTAGCCTTCTTCTAAACACACGGTTCTTCTTCGTTTCTGATGAAATCAAACCTTTTGATTGCTTCATCAAAACGAAGATTCCAACTCGTGATGCTTGCTTCAACCCATAAATGGATCGATGAAGCTTGCATACCTTCCTAGCAGCATTAGGATCAATGAAACCTTCAGGTTGTGTCATGTACACATCCTCTTCCAGAATTCCATTAAGGAAAGCTGTTTTCACATCCATTTTCCAGATTTCATAATCATAATGAGCGGCTGTTGCTAGGAGAATCCGAATGGACTTAAGCATAGCGACAGGGGAGTAGGTTTCATCATAGTCAATACCATGAATTTGTTTGAAACGTTTTGCCACCAACCTTGCTTTATATATCTGAATATTTCCATCCACGTCAATTTTCTTCTTGAAAATCCATTTACACTCAATGGCCTTTGCACCATTGGGTAAATCGACCAAAGTCCATACTTTGTTCTGTGACATGGATCCCATTTCGGATTCAGCGGCTTTCAGCCACTTTTCGGAGTCAGGGCTCATCATTGCTCCTTCAAAATTCGCGGGCTCGTCACTGTCAATGATAAACAAGTCATGACAATTGGTTACGAGAAATCCATATCTCTCAGGCTCGTGGCGGATCCTTTCGGATCTGCGAATTTCAGGCTCTACAGGCGTGGGTTATACAACTCTTTGTAGATCCAACTATTGCTCCTCCTCTACGGGCTGAGCGGTTTCATGTGGCTCTCGAACTTCTTCGAGTTGTACTTTACTTCCACTGTTTTTCTTGGAAAGAAACTCTCTCTCAAGAAAAACGCAGTTCCGAGCAACAAACACTTTGTTCTCGGATTGGTTGTAAAAGTAGTAAGCCTTGGTTTCTTTAGGATAACCAACGAAGTAGCATTTATCTGATTTGGGTTCGAGCTTATATGTAATTAACCACTTAACATAAGCTTCACAACCCCAAATCTTTAGGAAAGACAGACTCGGAACATTTCCAGTCCACATCTCATGTGGTGTCTTTGCAACTGATTTTGACGGAACCCTATTAAGTGTAAACGCAGACGTTTCTAGAGCGTATCCCCAAAAGGATAATGAAAGAGAAGAGTGACTCATCATTGATCGAACCATATCTAATAAAGTCCGATTCCTCCTCTCGGACACTCTATTCCATTGAGGTGTTCCAGGAGGAGTGAGTTGTGAAACAATTCCACAATCTCTTAGATGATCACTGAATTCTTGGCTTAAGTATTCTCCTCCACGATCTGATCGAAGAGCTTTAATACTTTTGCCAAGTTGATTATGTACTTCATTTTGGAATTCTTTGAACCTTTCAAAAGATTCCGACTTATGTCTCATCAAATAGACATAGCCATACCTGCTGAAATCATCAGTAAGGGTGATGAAGTATCGAAAATTTTCTCTGGCACTTGTGCTCATTGAGCCACACACATCGGTATGTATAAGGCCCAATAAGTCACTGGCCCTTTCATTTTGTTTGTTGAAAGGGGCCTTAGTCATTTTGCCCAGTAAACAAGATTCGCATTTCTCACATGATTCATAATCAAATGATCCCAAAAGTCCATCACTATGGAGCTTCTGAATCCGTTTCTCATTTATATGGCCCAAACGACAATGCCATAGAAAGGTTTGATTCGTGTCATTTGACTTGAATTCTCTAATGGGCTGCTACCATAAAATATATCATTGTAATCAAAAGAACAACATTTATTCTTAATTGAAAACTTATATCCTTCTATATCCAAAACAGGAATAGAAATAATATTTCTGCTAATAGCAGGTACATAGTAGCAATTATTAAGTTCTAAAACCAAACCAGAAAGTAAAGACAAATTAAATGTTCCTACGGCTAATGCAGCAACTCTTGCTCCATTCCCCACGCGCAGGTCCACTTGTCCTTTCTCCAACGTCCTACTGTTGCTTAGCCCCTGCATATTTGTACAAATATGAGCACCACAACCGGTATCCAATACCCAAGAAGTAGAACCTGAAGTAGTAACATTTACTTCTATAACATAAATACCTGAAGACGAAGTCTCGAAAGTCTTCTTCTTCTTCTTCTTCTCTTCCAGGAATTTGTTGCAATTTCTCTTCCAATGCCCAAGCTCATTACAGTAATGGCACTTATCAGTCTCAGATGGGCCGGGCTTGGGTTTGGTGGCTGGCGCAGGCTTGTCCTGGTTCTCAACCTGGACGGCCTTGCCCTTTCCCTTACCCTTGCCAAGTTTCTTAAACTTCTTGCCTCCTTGTACCATAAGTACGTTTGGAGTGCCCTTCTTGATATTTGGCTCAGCTGTCTTGAGCATGCCATGCAGTTCAGTCAACGTCTTCGTTAAGTTGTCCATGTTATAGTTCATAACAAACTGATCATAGCTTGACGTCAGTGACTGCAGAATGATGTCAGTAGCCCACTCTTGGGTAATGGGACAATCCAGCTTCCCCAGGTTATCAATATAACCCATTATCTTTATGACATGAGGACTTACTGGACCGTCCTTTGGTAGCTTGCATTCAATGAGAGACTTAACCGTCTGGTACCTCTCAGTTCGTGCCTGCTCCTGAAACATACTTTTCAGGCTAGTGATCATCTCCATGGGCGACTCCACGTTCTCGTATTGCTTCTGCAAGTCCGAGTTCATGGTAGCCAACATGAGATAAGTCACATCGACCACATCATTAGAATGCTTATCCCAAGCACTCCTTTCTGCATGTGGAGCATTGGCTCTCGGTTTTTCAGGGAGAACATTTTCCAAGACATAGTCCCTCTTTTCCTGCTTGAGAACAATTCTCAAGTTCCGATACCATTTGAGAAAATTCGATCCATTTAACTTGTCCTTCTCAAGGACGGATCGAAGGGAGAAAGTGTTATGATGAGTGTTAGTCATAGCTGAGATCAAAGAAAGGAAAAAGTTTAGTTATGATGTTCAAGAAATGATAAATCTTAACTATTAAGAAAAACTCGCATTATATTCAAACAATGTTTCCTCAAATGAATATAATGATCCAAGACTCATACTTTACTAAGTTTGAGTGAGCCACTGGCTATCACCCAAATTTTAGCTATCTAGGTAAGCAACAACTTTGCTAGTTGTATCCAATACAACTCCTTGTTGTGGATTGACATCTCATGTCCAATCCACCTGATGTCTATGGGCCCAAAACGATTTTGATGGCCCATTCAAGTAAACCAATCTTTTGAGTCATGTAATTGTTGATGTCTTGAACTGCAAGTCCATCAACACGATTACTTCCTGTCTTACTTATGTAATTGTGGACATCTTGCACTGCAAGTCTATCGTACAATGAAACAAGTCTCGACAGTTGACAAGATTGGGAAGACATCAAGTATTACTTGATATTTGGTTAAGGAACGGAACCTTTAAAACGTTCAGTTTTATTATGTTTTAATTCTTCTAACTAAAATGGATTTATCCTGGTTTGGTCCTGTGATTTCAGGTTCAATAACCTAAATCAGCGGATCTTGTGTCGACCGACACTACTTTAGTGTCGATCGATACAGATTAACCAAAAACCAATTTGTGATAGTCGATCAATCCAATTGATCCGGTTTTGTGATAACCGGTCTGCGTCGATCGGCACTACATTAGTGTCGGTCGATGCTAACCTTATCAACTCAATCACAATAAATCGATTCAGCGATTTAACCAAGTTAGCTAACCGGTCCAATCCAATTGAACCGATCAACATGACCTTAAAGGTCTGTGTCGATCGTCACAGTTAGGTTAAACCCATGTTTTTTCGGGTTATCCTTATGTGTCGATCGACACCGGATTGGCATCATTCGACACACGGCGATAAACCCTAATCGTTTTCAGCAAATAACCTAAACTAAATTATCATGTTCAAAACGAATTTTAGCATGCTTGTATCAACTATACAATGATCTAGATTCAACTAATCTAATCAACATGCTACTTATTTAATAGAACCTGGCTCTGATACCACTGTAGGAATTTCTAGCAGTTCTAATCAAATTAGCAACCCTAGTCTGAATTCCGAAGCCTAGGATCTAAGGTTCATGTATATTGAATCTGCAGATCTCGAAGTTACCTGGTGATTAGCAGCGGAAGGGTTTTACAAGTACTCGAGATTCTCAGCGCCTCAATTGCTGCGACTCTACTGGTATCCACACGCACACGAACTGAACAGCAGGGATGCTGGTGCCTTTAGAGATCAGATCTCTTGAGAGGTTTCTAGTTTCTTTTGTTGTGAATTTGGTCAGCTTGTGTGTAAAAGTCGACCATATATCTTATATATGTTGACTTATAGCACGACCCGATTAACCAACGATTAAACCGAAGTTAATCTGGCCATTCGCGATTTGTGTCGATCGATGCACATATTGCAACCACTACAAGAAATCAGAGTATAGATAGCACATTAAGATAGCGTTTTGGTCAGTTATGCTATCTTTGACTACAGTGGGTATTTAAGATAGCGTTTCTTATATTTGAAACGCTATCTTATCATTACTTTGCATAAAATCGCCAATTTTTACGTTTGGCGGGTGTTTTTTAATAGCAGACAGGGTTGATAAACGCTATGGATAGTATGACCGGGAGATGAAAATTTTGTTCCCCGCGTATCGAACAAAAAAACATTGGCGAAGTATAAAACATGAAATTTTTTGGCTAATGCAAAAAATCAAAAATTCAGATCGAGAGCTAGCTCAGAGAGATCTTTGCATGTCCTTATCCGGCTTGAAATCTCACTTCCACATTCGAATTTAAACTCCTCCTTGTATAAATCTCGGTGTCATTGTTTAGATCTAAATCATTTCGACCACTGCGAATCAATTCTTGTACTCGTGACTGAGGGAGTATCATCAATTGATAGAGAAGAAAGGCTACATATCTGGTAATCGAGAGGAATACACATTGATTTCTGGGTTTTTATTATCGATTAATTCTGTTCAAGATTCCTAACACGAATTGATTATTTTGTGAATTGGCAGGTAGCTTTCTGGGTTTGAATCTAGTGAAAGGTATGTGAAATTAATCTGAGTTTTCGTTTCAATTTATGTTTCAGCAATTGCAATCAATTGACGGCTAAGGTTTTTACAAGTTTTAGCGAGTTATGGTTGCAAAAGCTTGTTTTTTCAAAGTATAATGGATGCTTCTGTAATCTGCAGGGAGCTTTCCGTTTTAGAACTTGCGTTTTGTAAGGACCCAAGGTTTACTCAGGTGAGACTGAATCTCAGTCACTCTTTTCTTATTCTTTTCTTGTTTTGGTTGTTAGCGTTTATTTCTTAGTTTCAGTTGGTCATATCTCTCTTCCTGATACACTTGCCTGTTATTTTCTTATATGTTTGTTTAAATGGTCGTGGAGATTTGGTGTTGTTTTATCATGGACAAGTCTTGGGTATGGCATCCAAGGTATTGATTTCTTTATTATCTTCTTTCGTTTGTTGCGTATAATTTATTTGATGACTTGTCTGAAATTTTAAATGGTTCTAACCACAGGGCTAGTCTTGAGTATCACAGAGGGGCATCTAAATTTGTGCAAGCATCATCAGTGAGATTGGGTAATCCTACTGAGATGTTATGTCCATGCATTGATTGCCGCAATTTATGCCATCAACCTGTATATACAGTGGAGGATCACTTAGTCATTAGGGGTATGGATCAGAGATACAAGAGGAATACTTGTTGGAGTTTGCATGGTGATGCAAAGACTGATAAGCCAAGTTGTGGTTCAAGCTATGAATATGAAGCTTATGATCTGATTAGAACAGCATTCTTTGATGGTGAAAACAATAAGGAGGCACAGAAGGAAGATGAAGCAGATGGGGTTGATAGCAAAGAAGAATATGAGTTTAAGAAGAAGCTAGAAGATGCTGAGACTCCATTATACTCCACATGTTCCAACTACACAAAGGTTTCTGCGATTATGGGACTTTATCGCATCAAAGTGAAGAGTGGGATGTCTGAAAACTACTTTGATCAGCTCCTCTCATTAGTTCAAGACATGCTTCCCACAGATAATGTACTTCCCGGATCAACAAACGAGATGAAGAGATTCTTGAAGTTGTTTGGTTTTGGCTACGACATGATTCACGCTTGCAAGAACGACTGTATTTTATACCGGAAGCAATATGAAGATATGGAAATCTGTCCAAGGTGTAATGTTTCTAGATGGGAAATGGATAAGCATAGTGGTCAGGTAAAGAAGGGGATTCCAGCTAAGGTCTTACGGTATTTTCCAATAAAAGACAGATTCAAGCGTATGTTTAGATCAAAAAGAATAGCGGAAGAGTTGCGTTGGCATATCAATGGTGGTAGTTCAGATGGTTCAATGCGTCATCCGGTAGATTCAATAACTTGGGCCAATGTGAATCACAAATGGCCAGAGTTTGCAGCTGAACCAAGAAACCTCCGACTAGGTATCTCCACAGATGGGATGAATCCTTTCTCCATTCAGAGTTCCAAGTACAGCACATGGCCGGTGTTATTGGTTAACTACAACATGCATCCAACCAAGTGTATGAATGCAGAGAACATTATGTTGACAATGCTGATCCCGGGTCCAACTGCACCAAGTAACAACATCGATGTCTACCTCGCACCACTGATAGACGATCTACAAGAGCTTTGGAATGAAGGTATCATGGTGTATGACTCTTTTATGAAGGAACACTTTAAACTTAAAGCAATGTTGATGTGGAGTATTAGTGATTATCCTGGCTTAGGGACATTGGCTGGGTGTAAAGTCAAAGGCAAACAAGCGTGCAATGTGTGTGGAAAAGATACACCTTTCAGATGGTTGAAGTTTAGTAAGAAGCATGTATACTTAGGAAACAGGAAGAGGCTCCGACCTGATCATCCATATAGAAGAAGAAAGAAATGGTTTGACAACACTGTGGAAGAAGGGAGATCAAATAGAATTCAAACTGGAGCAGAAATCTTTAATGCACTTAAAGAGTTCAGAAATGATTTTGGTAAGCCTTTACCGAAAGTAAGTAGAAAGAAAAGAAAATCTTTGTGTGATGATGAGGAGATTGAAGAAGAAGAGTACGAAGAGGACAATGATAGTTGGAGATGGAAGAAAAGGTCAATTTTGTTTGATTTGCCTTACTGGAAGGTAAGCCTCAACTTTGCAAGCTAATTATTGTTGTTATACCCTTTCATTCAAAGTTAAGTCTTCAACTTGTTTCTGTTGTTAGGATATGCCTGTCAGACATAACCTTGATGTTATGCATGTGGAAAAGAATGTGTCTTATGCTATCTTGGCTATTCTGATGCAAAGTGCAAAGTCAAAAGATGGTGTCAAAGCACGGAAGGACTTAGAAGACATGGGGATTCGACATAAGTTACACGTTCAGGAAGGAGGTAGGAAAACTTACTTACCTCATGCTTCTTATTGGCTGACAAAGGATGAGAAAAAAGTTTTCTGTAAGAGATTAAGCTTATTCAGAGGGCCTGATGGATATTGTGCCAACATTGCGAACTGTGTTTCTGTGGATCCTCCCATGATTGGTGGATTGAAGTCCCATGACCATCATGTCCTTCTTCAGAATCTGTTACCGGTTGCGCTTAGAGGCTTGCTCCCTGACGGACCAAGAGTTGCTGTTACTAGATTGTGCAACTTCTTCAACAGACTATGTCAGCGTGTTCTTGATCCTCATAAACTCATAACTTTAGAGGTTGAGTGTGTAGAGACATTGTGTGAATTAGAGAGATACTTTCCTCCTTCCCTATTCGATATACTGTTCCAGTTTCCCTTACATCTAGCAAGGGAGGCAAGACTAGGTGGACCTGTGCACTTCAGATGGATGTATCCATTTGAAAGGTAATCAAAACTATGCTTTTTATTTCTTATTGTCCTTGTGTTGTTAGTTGACTAAGTATATTATTGGGTACAGGTACATGAAGACACTAAAGTCATATGTTAAGAACTATGCAAGGCCTGAAGCATGTATGGCTGAAGGATATCTGGCTGGTGAATGTATAGCATTCTGTTTGGAGTTTCTGCGTAATTATGTTCCTGTTGAAGAAAGAGTTAAACGTAATGAGGATGTGGAGACAAGTGTATCCACACTAGAAGGCCGTCCATTGCATAAGGGTCCTGTAATTGAGTTAACTGATAAAGAGCGGGACATAGCCCATCGATATGTCCTGATGAACATGGAGATGATGACTCCATACGTAGAGTAAGTTAACCTCAACTTATTCTTTTATGATGGCATATCTGATTATTTATACTAAACTAACATTATGTTATTGTATACAAGGATGCACAAACCAATGATGCTAGGTGTGCAAGAAATGAAACTCTCCTTTGGAAACTACATGGAGAAAGGTTCTCACAGTGGGTGAAGGACAAGGTATACTATTTCCTTGTCTTTTTAGGCTTCGTTATCTGTTTACTCAGTTACATACAAAATTAACTTCATTTCATTTTTCTGTCTCTCATCAGTTCTCTACTAACTCTAAGGAACAGTCTGAAGAACTTAGATGGATGGCTTACGGACCAAGACATAAAGCTCAGACTTATAAAGGTTATATCATCAACGGGCAGCGATTTCAAACGGAGGAAATAATGCGCAAGACTCAGAATAGTGGTGTAACATATGAGGCCTTTACAATGTGCAGATCTAGTTCCAGAGACACTAGACATATGGCAGACATTGTTGCCTATTATGGAGTTGTCCAGCAGATCATACTGTTGGATTATCATTTATTCCAAATACCATTGTTCAAGTGTATATGGGCCAACAAAGGTAATGGTGTAAAAGAAAAAAGAAGGTTTTACACTCGTTAACCTCAGCGTAAACCAGTCTGCATATCAACAAGATCCGTACATTATGGCAGCGCAAGCAAAACAAGTATTCTACTCTAAAGATGAGTCTTCACAGTGGTCCGTAGTTATGAGAGCACCACCTAGAGGTTATCACGAGTTAGAGACAGAAGACGAGTTTGTGGCACCTTTATCAAGTATCGAAGATAAAGATTTGGAGAACCACTCCTCTGATGACGAAAGTTTTTTTGTTAGAGATGAGTGTGAAGGGGTCTTAGTGGTTGATTGATAGGGCTACAATTGGTTATAGTAGGGAATGGATGCTTTCATGTTGTGGTGTGAATAATTTGACAAATTAGTTATGTTTCAGGTATAACAGAATGAAGGGTAAGAAAGACGGTGTCAAAAGACGCAGTCATCGTCAACAAGGCATTGCACCAGTTCAAGGAGAGTTGATCTTGAGACGCAACAGGACTGCTACTGTGACTCAGAAAGAAGTTGCTTCTGAGCCTCAGATAGAAGTTGCTTCTGAGCCTCAGAAAGAAGTTGCTACTGAGCCTCATAAGGAATTTGCTCCTGAACCTCATAAAGAAGTTGCTCCTGAACCTCATAAAGAAGTTGCTCCTGAGCCTCAGGAAGAAGAGGAGAATTTGGAAGAGACTGTTGAAGAAAACACGAGATATAACAAGGATAAAGAACCGAATCCAACCGAAGCAACATAAGATGTTGATACTGAAGAACCAGTTGCCAAGAAGAGAAAAACTAGGGGGCCAACAAAGTTGCGTGGAGTGGCTAAACATATTGATGAAAAGGTCAATGTTGAATTCACATCGCTAGGTGTGCCTTTTGGTAAAGGGTCAGTCACACTTTCTTCCTTTCTTGGTCCGTTGGTGAGGGAATACGTACCTGTTCTGATTGATGATTGGAGGCACGTAGATGACCCAACGAGAGAAAGAATGTGGGATGAAGTTAAGGTACTCTCTGCAACCTGATATGGTAGTCTCCTTGAAAATTATTAATGTGTTATGTGATATTGTTTAGGCAAGGTTCAATATTGATGAAGAATGGAAAAAAGATGCCGTTATTAAGCAGATGGGTACTATATGGCGTGCTTCTAAATCCAGGCTCTTAGCTCAAGTCAAAAGAACAAGTAGGGCTGAAATATGTAGCTTGAAACCGAGTAACATCCAGTCTCAGACAGCTTGGAAGAATTGGGTGAAGAATAAGACGACTGAAGAGGCTG
The DNA here is from genome assembly GCA_030180135.1 of Orychophragmus violaceus. Taxonomy (NCBI): domain Eukaryota; kingdom Viridiplantae; phylum Streptophyta; class Magnoliopsida; order Brassicales; family Brassicaceae; genus Orychophragmus; species Orychophragmus violaceus. The sequence goes on from CM058239.1 coordinate 39,671,583, forward strand.
AGGTTCAGTTTGCTCTTTATCTTGTTTGCAGACATTTTGGTTTGAAATTTAAAATCATTGGAATTGCTTTCGTAGGATAATAGCGACAGGAGATTAAGGTCCTGAAGGTAAACTGTCGGCTCCATAATTATGATTTGTTTCTGTTTTTTTCTAACATTAGTTCTTATTACTAACTACACACTTTTTTAAACTGGCCAGGAAGCGGTTGAGAAGCTTACAAGGCAGGTGGCTGAGCTTCGGAATCTAACTTGAAGATAGTCAGAAACTTAAGGTTAGTTTCAAACCCTTCATAGACATCAGGTTGTGTTAATCGTAAGTAATATACATGTTTTAATAGTAACTGTCTGTTAGGAATAAATCTCACTAGTTACTTCTAATTTGGTGTTTGTTGAAATTGCTCTTAATGTTACACGAAGTGTTTTATAGGAAGTGTAGTATTAGTTGCATTGTTTTAAATGTTTGCTTTAGTAGTAATCTGAAATGATGTGTTATCAATGTTTGGTAGTTATATAGTATTAAGGATAAATGGAAAACCAGTGTATAGGATGATTTGAGAAGAGAGTTATAATGTTATGTGTTTTCATGTTCTGTTTATGCATAACATTGTAGTGTTTGTGTGTTTTATGTTCTCTGATTCTATGACTAACTTGTATTTTATGTTTTTCAATGTTTGTAGAAGGAGAAGGACACGGAGAAGCAGATGGGAACTCTCACTCTAGGTGTCACGGCTTTTATTGTTTTTGTTGCAACTTGTGGTTTGTTTCATCAACTCTAGCACAAGCTTTTTTCATCAACTCAATCAAAACTTTGAATTTTGTTTCTAATCAAAAACTTTGTATTTTGTTTAAAACTTGAAATCTAATGTTTGGAAAGAAAAAAAAATTTAAGAATCCCTACAAAAGTTCACCAATGGATAGGTCACTACTAAACATGCTCTTATGCTTTTATCCTTTTCAAAGATTTTGGCTTACCAAAGCCTTAAATAATTATTTGGTTTTAAGGCTTAAAATTGATATTAAAATTGGGCCTTAACCATGTCAACCGGAGAGCATAAGAAGGTTAGGGTTTCTCCCAAATGAGACATTTCTTCTCATTTGGTCCTCTCCGTGTTTCAGACCAAAGAAGGTTAGGGTTTCTCCCCGTCGATGTCTCTGTAATATCTCTCTAACACTATCTATCTAACCCGTGTAACCATTCCATTGTTCCTCATTGTTAATTAGGGTTTGTCTCGCAGTCCATAAACCGATTTCTGAATCTTCGCCGATTTCGAGGTTAGACAATATTCTCTATCGCTGCTGTCTTCTGGTTTGGGGATTTTCTTAAATGTTTTCTATACATTTTTCTCAGTAATCCGAATCGTTTCTAGTCAGTTTGCAGCAACTCAGAAGAGGTACATTCGTTAAACTTTTTTGATTCTCTTTGATACAATTCTGATATTCTTTGATACAATTTAATGATATGTTAGCGATTTACATTTTCGAGCTTTGTTTGCAGCAACTCAGAAGAGTTGCACGAGCGATACGACCTGGCCGACTTGTAAAGCAACTGACTTGTAAAGGTTAGGTCTTCCTCTTACCCTATCCTTCAATAACTATGCACGACTTGTAAAGCAGCTGATGCACTTCTTTGTATGCAGGTTCATACATACTTGTTTTTGATTCAATTTAGGTAATTTATTCGGTCGGTTATTCACTTACAAACTTCCATCCTTAGCCTTTCATATTTGAATGACTATGTGACTGATCATTCATTCAATTCATTGGAAACAGATATCATAGAAGAATCTATGAAGTTGAAGAATCTAAAGGTAATTTTACTTGCAGTCATCTAGATGTTAAACTAATCATCGGTCTCGCTTTACGTTTTGTTTCAGCAATGGAAGCAAGGAAGGAAATAATATGTGGACTGCCAGCAAAAGGATTCATCCCAAAGATCAACCAACATCCACCAGAAGAAGATCATGATGTCATGGAGATCACAGAAAGGCAGTACTGGAGAGCTGTAGGATACATGATTCGGATTGAGGAAACTGACGTCGAAGATGAGTTTCTAAGACTTGTCCAAAACCTCAAAGGTGAAGAGCAAAGACTCAGAAAAAAGAGCTGATGGCTGCATTGGAAAGAACTAAACAGGAACGAGGAGAGTCCTCAAGAGGCAAGATGCGTCGTGGAGAGTAAGGATTGCAATATGTAGTGTTTGGAATTAACTTATGTAGTTGGGTAATTCAACATGTAGACTTTTATATTTTGTGTTTTGGTGTTTTGGGGTTGAGGTCAATGAAATTAAGACCATGTATTTTGTTATTTTGCAATCTAATTTTATTTTACAATTGATTTTTTTATCAATATTTTAGAATTGATTTTTACAATTTAATTGAAATTAAATTAAATTAAATTAATATTTACAGAAAATTCGGCTATAATAAACTTATAATATATAACAGTAAAATATCGCTATGTTTAATAAATAAATGGCATTTTCATAATGCTATGTTTAATATTTTAACGACGTTTAAAATAACGCTATTGTATAGTTATTAATAGCAGAGAATAAACGATATTATATACATATCGATTGCAAACATATAAACGCTATCTTAAACATATTTACTATAGCACCTACTAAAAACGTTATCTTAAAAATATTTACTATAGCACCTACTAAAAACGCTATCTAAATGGCTAGACTTTTTATTGCGGCCGATGACATAGCGTTTCGATAAACGCCATCGTCTCTATAGATAACGTTTTTCAGCCGCAATAGATACGCGATTTTCTTGTAGTGAACGATCGACACAGCCTTAGAAACTCGATATTGAATGCATATCAAATGTGCATTTATCAGATCATTACATTAATGATAAACCTCACATTGTATTGTTCAGTTTGCTTAGGTGTGTGACCCTGTAGGATCATATAACACTAGCAATGAGTTCTCATTGATCATAAGTGGCTTCTAGCAAAGCATTATGATTGCCTAGTATTATATGACTGTCTCATCTCGACAATACAACTCTCACTCAGAGTAAGTACAATAGATTTCAGGACATTCCCAACAGTCAACCCAGACCCAAACCCAGATTGAACCAGGCCCAATTCATAACCGGCCCAATACCCTAACCAATCCTAACCGAAACTAAACCGGGTGAAATCGAATTGAACCAGAAGATTAAAGGAAACCGGACTTACCAAGAATTATAAGCTGAAAGAGGAATTGAACCGGACCGGTTAACCCAAACCAAACCGGTCAACACCAACCGGTCAACGCCTGACCCGGTCAACCCAAACCGGTCAACCGAGTCAACTCGGTCACCGGCGAGTCAACTCGGCGGCGGTCCGGCGACCCTCCGGCGGTGGAGCTCCGACGACTGTCGGTTCTCCGGTCACGAGCACTGCTCGCTTTTTTTTAGAATGGTGTGAGAAATGAGGAGCCCCTCTCCTCCTTTTATAGGGAAAATAGCTAGGGATTCCCTCCTTAATGAGTTGGGCTTTGGGCTTAAATCAGGAAAGGAAACACATTAATGAGGGAATAATGGACTTGGGCTTGAACTAACTGGGCTTTTTCTTCTTTTTAAACAAAAATTTAAATGGGCCAGTATGGGTATGTTACAATTCTCCCCCCCCCCCTGAAAAGAATTCGTCCCGAATTCTGGGGCGGGAGTTCTCCACTGCAACTCTTTACCAACCACACTCCGAAACTTCACTGATCCAAACTGACTTGATTGCTTATTTGCTTGAAAAGAACTTGTCTTTGAATCCGGGAGACTGTTTCTCCCTCCGCCCCCCTTATTTCAAACCACACTCTGGAGTGTCCTTCTCCTTAGTACCAATCCATTAGCAGTTCCCAGAATGCAACGCAGAACGCCACAAGCTACCGCCCATGTCCATTAGGGCCGGTCTCCAACGGTTAGAAACAACACTCATCCCTCGAGTGGTTTTAATATGTGAATGAGATGCTCCGCTTCCAAACAGATCCTCCCCAACGGTTTCCATTCCCGTGCACTATGCCGTCGACTTTCGCCTGATTGCTATCCTTGCTTATCTTTGGTGAGCGATGAGGCTAATCATGTCCATTATGGCTACACGGCTAGTGGGTAACGACCCACTTAACTCCTGATATGCTCCAATGCCACGCTTCCGCTGCGCACTCTGATATCCAAACCGATTCCAATCTAAATTCCAGCTCAAGGTTTCCTACCTTGTGATCCAGGTGTAGTGCTTTCCAAACTCCATCCTTTGGGTTTCCTTCCCCATTAGACTTGCGCTCCTTTGTTATTCCTTGCAGCTTCTTGCCAATCATCCATAGTGTTTTCCTAACACCCTCCCATTGGATTTCCATTTCCAATAACCAGCTTTGTCCACTTGAGCTTGCAATTGTAGAAGTCTAATTTGCCAGGCAATTCCAAATGCCACAACGCCACTTCCCAAAACGCTTCTGCGATCTTCTTTCCATCTTGAAGAACTCCATTAGCTGCTCCAGTAATCCATAAGAACTCCAGGGCAGACCGTTTCCTTTCCGGTCCCACCGTTGAATCTCAAGCCTGTCGTACCACGAAGATCTTCTCCAGCTTCCCGTTTGATCAATCTTCAACGAGACGTCCATAACTCATTGAAGTTGATGTCACAAACCGATTCCAAGATTCCCTACTTGGAACAGATTTGGACAGTTTCATGCTGCTCCTTGTGATCCAAGCAACTCCTTACGTTTAATCCAGTCAGAACAACGCCACTTCCAAATGGCCTCCTAGTAATCCGGTCTTTCCATTGACCTCTTGTAGCTCCTGTAACACTCCTTGCAGCTTCCCAGCGCCTCTTGCAACTCTTCTAGAACTTCCTGTAACTCTTGAAACTCTCTGCTACACTCCCGATGTATTCTCTCCGGTGAACGTTTCCACATCTTGATAACCCTCGCACGCTTGGTTGAACAACGCTCCGAACAGACGATAACCCCCAATACACACCTCATTAGTACCAACTGCCATGTAGGCGCACACCCCAACATACATACCAACATACACCTCAACGGCACACAACACGACATACGTCTCGGCACACATCTTAAGGGCAGTAGCACCACTAAGGTTTGAAGACACTGACTCCAACCTGCAAGGAGAAATTCTATCTAGACTAGGACCGGCGTGGAGAACAACTTATGATATAGTTGGTGCTTGAAAAATCCTTTCGCAAAGTAACCATTTTATAAAATTTCGCAAACGCTGAAAAAGATTTGAAAATAAGGTTTTTAGGAAAACACCGAAAGGTGATCTCCCAGGACAGGACTGGGAGATCTTAACCTAGGCTCTGATACCAAATTGTAACACCCGTCTCCCGGCGAACCGGAGACGCGGCATTAGGACGCCCGTTGAACCGGATTCGGTCCAACCAGGATGCCGACTCAACTTGTCCCAGGACCCGGCGCTTCCTTCTTATTCAAATCGACCAATGATATCAGGCGATCGATCAATCCTTCATCCGGTCCTGCAAGAAAACGGGGACAGAGAAAGGAAAGAGGACTGAGTAATTGTTTCAAAACACAATTACCCAGCGAGGGCAGATTTAAGGAACCCGCGATCCCGGCTTACGCCACACAATTACGAAACACAAGTCCTAAGCTAATAACACCTTGCAAACATCGCCCGAAGGCTTCACCACAGAATTCTAATGCCCAATCGTGCACACGAGCTCCAAGCTCACACTCATGAACACCTAACGGCTCCAACCCCCACACAATGCGTCCAACGCACGGTACGTCCAACGCACCACCACACGGGAGGGCTCGCCAACACCCTCCTCCGACGATCAAGGACGTCCAACGCCCTACACGCAAAGCCCTAGCACAGTTCTACCACGCATATCTATCAAGCACAAGCAACGTTTTCGGTTTAAACGATAACCTAGCGATTCTATGTTATTCAATCAATCACATCGAGCGCTCTATTGCCCTAGACTACCTAGGAAAGACGGTATTAACGAAGGACTATCGTCCGGAATTGAAATAGAGCAAGGGAGATCACAACCAGTCCTCACCTTGGCCAAAGAAGGGCAAAACGGTCATTTAGGAAACTCATCCGCCCGAAAGGACATCAGATCTGGAAAGAGGACGGATAAACAATCGATTTAGGCTTTCGTTTCGCTCGGATCGGATTCGGGATGAGCAAGTTATGGCCACTCGAAGTTTGGTTGACTTAAAGTCAACGGTCGGTCAAAGTCAACCGGTCAACCCAGACCCAGACCCAAACCTAGATTGAACCAGACCCAATTCATAACCGGCCCAATACCCTAACCAATCCTAACCGAAACTAAACCGGGTGAAATCGAATTGAACCAGAAAATTAAAGGAAACCGGACTTACCAGGAATTATAAGCTGAGTCAACCCAAACCGGTCAACCGAGTCAACTCGGTCACCGGCGAGTCAACTCGGCGGCGGTCCGGCGACTCTCCGGCGGTGGAGCTCCGACGACTGTCGGTTCTCCGGTCACGAGCACTGCTCGCTTTTTTTTAGAATGGTGTGAGAAATGAGGAGCCCCTCTCCTCCTTTAATAGGGAAAAGAGCTAGGGCTTCCCTTCTTAATGAATTGGGTTTTGGGTTTTGGGCTTAAATCAGGAAAAAAAACACATTAATGAGAAAATAATGGATTTGGGCTTGAACTAACTCGGCTTTTTCTTTTTTTAAACAAAAATTTAAATGGGTAAGGGTATGTTACAAATGGCCTATAAAATATTTACGGTTGATACTAAAACGAATTGTTGCAGAAAATACTTGTTAATTTTTTATTAAGGATCAACGAGCTCTTACGAAATACTAAGAGGAGTTCTTGCAAAATTTTGGTAACTTTTTATTAAAGATCAATGAATTCTTGCAGAAATACTAAAGATATTTCTTGCAAAAATATTTGTTAATTGTTTATTAAGGATCAACCAATTCTTACAGAAATACTAATAACCAACAAATTTGTATTAAGAATCAACGAATTCTTGCAGAAATACTTGTGACTTTGTTGTGTATCATTAAAATTTTGATTAATCCAAGAGAGAATTTGAGAAGAATAAAGATATATGTAGTGTGTTGTGTTTATTGGATTAATAAATAGATGGGTGTGTTTTGTGTGTTAGTGTATACTTTGCCGGATCAAAATACATGCATGTTAAATTTTTAATGCATACCTTGTATATTATTACCACTTTATGTTACATATCAGACGCCATAAGTGTAACTACACAGTATACTTTATACTACCTAGTCCCAACGAACAAGTTAAGTGGGAGTGATTAAATAAAATACTTAAGTGTTGGGACTTGGGATTATGCAAAAGAGATTGTCTCAAAAGTTAATTAATTCATTGGAGGATTATTATTATACTTAACTTCTTCAAGTTACTGGCATTGTCCAGAATATTACTAGCTAGCTTATCTGCTCACCTGCCTCCCTGTAACCCTATTGGTCCCCGATCGAGCATATATATCTTTACATATATCTCTCTCTGTATGTATTCAATCATATATAGTTTCCACATAACTGTATTTAATATGTTGAAAAAAAACACTAGATAGAAATACTTTATGAGCAAATCGAGTTGTACAGAGCATAGTCAAACTCTCAACAAGCTATTTTCTAACGAATCAGTTGGGAATCGACATGTCGCATATATATATTAGAAATAATTAAGAAAAAGAACTGTTTAAAAAAATGTTGGAGGTTTCTCATAATCATTACGAAGCCTGTTCGAAAATAATCATCAATAGACATCTGATATTGGTTTTAATTTGACCCCACAAATTTCACAGATGACAAGGATAGTGCAGAGAAATCCCTATTGAACCGGAGTTGGTTTAGAGATCATCCTAACCATAGACTAGAATCCGTACATTCTCATTTAAGAATCACTGTCATTGTATTTTTTTTCTTCTTTTTTCCTTTCCTTTTTGGTTAATATGTCAGTGTCTGGTCGGTGTCCAGTTAGGGACACCCTCTTTCAAATTATCACAGATTCCAGACGTTTTCATTGCTACATACATTATCTTGAAAGAAGTATTACAAAAACTACATGAATCGTAAAAAAAATATGACAAAACTATACAAATTTATTGTTTGAAGTATGTAAATACACGTATACGTTAATAAAATGTCTAAAATTATCTGATCTTATAGCTTACCTGTGTAATCGTTAATAATTTCTTCGGATTATCAGCCTTTGATGAAACTAAATTTCCACTAACTAATATCAATAATTAATCAAATGGTAGTGGTCTATAAAATGGTTTCCAGAACTAGATTTTGACCCGTGCTAAAGAAGCGCGGGTTTATGTTTTCATTCTTAGAATATATACTTTTATCTTAAATTTATATTTTTATAAATTAATTTCGTTACATATTTCGTCTAATCTATATCAAATGAAAATAAGATGATATAGTGCTAAATGTGAGCCGGAATTTAATAAATTTTGTTTTTGTTTTGATATTATTAGCTTGTATATTATATATTAGTAGTTGTATTTTATTGTTATTTTTAGTATATGATTAGTCATGCTTGAATTTGGTTAATCTATTTTTCAACACGTGTTGTAATGATATATAATTTGAAAATTTGATGGAACAACCCGTTAAAAATTGCATTCAAACATGAACTATAATTTGACGCATCATATATTTGAATAATATAAATATTACATAATTTAAATATTTATATTAAATTTAAAATATATCAATTGGAATTAGTTACTCGTGCAAATTTTATTTTTAGAAATCGAATTGGTTAATTTATTTTTAGCCCATTTTATTATAATTTAAATATTTTAAAATTTGATGAAACAACCCGTTAAGAAGTACAATCGTAAAAAAATGTTTCTTACAAAATAAATAATTTATACTCGCACGCTAGTACAATATTATATACTACTTTCTTATAATAATAATAATTTATTAATTTTAATGATTATATAATTTATAAAATAATTATGTATTAAATTATATAATTATATGTACCAATTGATTTAGTAACTTAATTATGCTTGATTTTATTTCTTTAAGTTAAATTTTAGTTAAGAATAATTTATAATATTTATTTTAATATTAATTTCGAAATTAATTATTATTTTTATTAAATTTTTGAAAAAAAATTTCGTTAGATATGATTATGATAGAAAAAAGAAAACAAAAAATATTATAAGACATTATGAATAAATCAAATATAAATTGTTTTACAGTTTTATCCTTAATGAAGGTTACAAATCCTAATAATATCAAGGATAAATTCCGGAAACAACATTTATGTACCATGGCAAACCTTCCTGTTTTAATAGATTAGATATAATTTATAAAATAATTATGTATTAAATTATATAATTATATGTACCAATTGATTTAGTAACTTAATTATGCTTGATTTTATTTTTTTAAGTTAAATTTTAGTTAAGAATAATTTATAATATTTATTTTAATATTAATTTTGAAATTAATTATTATTTTATTAAATTTTTGAAAAAAAATTTCGTTAGAAATGATTATGATAGAAAAAAAAACAAAAGATATTATAAGATATTATGAATAAATCAAATATAAATTGTTTTACAGTTTTACCCTTAATGAAGGTTACAAATCCTAATAATATCAAGGGTAAATTCCGGAAACAACATTTATGTACCATGGCAAACCTTCCTGTTTTAATAGATTAGATAGTTTTATAGAGATCAAGGGTAGAATTAACTATCAATTTTCATTTGGTCAGTTGAAATAAGTCATAGATATGCTATAGATCTATCAGAAAACCCAATGCTTGAGCTATTAGACAACTATACTCCCTTTAATGGGACTAGAAAATTGTCCGCGCTACGTCGCGGGATTGTTTATATAACTTTTCCTTAATATGTTCTTTAAAAAAAAAAATTTGTATTTCGTAGCTTTCTTACTTAATTTATATTATATTTTTAAAACCAAAAGAATACATTGTTTAAGAAGCATATAGATTTGATTCCATAAACATACCAAGATGCAGGGTTTTTCTTAAAAAAATATATTTATGTGTTCTTTTTTAATAAAAGTGTACAAATGTTGTAAGATACTCTCTCTCCGTTTTATATTGAGGTTTTGAGTAAAAAACACACACATTAAGAAATTTATTGGATTTTGTAAAATATTTTTTAATAGTTAATTTAAATTAAATTCTCAACTTATCATAAAAGAGATCGGGTAATATAATTGGTAAATATTTTGTTTTTTATATATAAACATTTCATATTTTATTTTCATGTGGTTCATTAATATTTGATATTCTTCTTTAATATAGTTTAAATAAATATTATTTTTAGTTTTCTGTATTTATGATTTTCCTGTTTGTTGTTATAATTATTTAATTTTAGACTATCGATTGTGTATATTTCTTATGTAAGTATAATATTGTACTTGCCATTTTATCATTTTTGAGAAATTTTAACTATTTTATTTGTATTTATTTTAATTTTTGTCTTCATATAAAAATACATATTTTAGATTTTTTTATTGTTTATTCGTATTTTATATTCTTCTTTAATATAATTTAATTATATATTGAGTTTTGTTATATGGTGTTGGTTCTATTTTAAAAAACTTTTTTGTTTGAGCCGTTTATATATTATTTTTTATTGGTCTAATTAGTAGATTTTGTATCTTTTATTTATACCAAGAGTTGTTTTTATTTCTTTGTTAACATCTAATATTTATTTATTTTCCACTGATCTTGCATTTCTATTGTTTATGTATTCATTTGTGTATTTGTTTTTTTTTTGTTAAGATGTTTTTCGTAATTTATTTGTCGGTGAGCTATTTATTTTTATTTTATAGTTTCTAAATTTTTTATTCTTCAACTCTAAAATTTTAGTTTTAAAATATATAGTTTTTTGCATAAGATATTTATTATTTCTGTTTTTTCTAAATTAAAATATATAAATATCGGTTTTAAATTTGATGATCAAGTATTTATAGAAAACCAAACTCGGATATTCCTTAAAGTGTATTACTTGCATTCTTCCTGCCTTCTTGAATGTTCTTTGTCCTGATTTTACCTTCTTCCAACATCCCACTTGTGTCTTTGGGGATAAACATGTTTTTGTAGTCCTTGCTGATGCCTTATCTGGACTGTTAATTGCAAGAGAAGCATATTCAGAATTTATCTGTGGTAATTGTTAAAGTAGCAAAGCAATGGATGACCTTCTAGGAAGCTGCTGATGTTTCGTTTTCAGTATAGCATTACAAAAGGCATTTGCTGAGCTTGTAAATAATATGGAATTCTGAAGATAACAGATTAGTTATCTGGGCTGCTGGAACGCGATGCTCAGGCAAGTTTTCCTTAGCCTATTATTTAATAAAACTCATATCAATGTTGAAATATTTGGCTAAAGAGGAAAGAGATGGAAAGCAGGTGAAAAAGACCTTCATAGAACTCACTTTCAATAAATACTTCTTTAGTTCCTCTGTTGGCTTGCATGATGTCACTCTGAATCGAATCCAACATCATTCCAAACTTGCTCATTGAAGTTTCCATCATGCCAAATCTAGTTTTAAAGGCAAAGCCATAAAGCCTAGTCTGCAGCATACATAGTTGCAAGCAACAAAGTTTGCGGATCTCTTACTCTTGCTAAAAGAGTTAAAATCATTTCCAAGATGGCACATAGACCTTAGAACTGTTTTATGTAAATATGTTGGTCCTCTGAAAAGTGAATGCATTTACTGTGAACAGTTTTCTCCCTTACCGAACTATCCGGTTGTCGACAGGTATCTCTTTGTCCTTCAGTCGAATTTTCTTCACTGCATACTGTCTTCCGTCCAGTTTATTTTTGCACAACACAACGTGACCAAAACCACCTTGACCTGTCAACGAAGTGTTTCAGCAGAAAGCAAGAAGGAAAAATACTTACTCTAAACAAAATTGGAGAACAAATAAATTGTCGACATAGTGAGCATAACTTTAGCAAAGACAGTTGTGTAGAAGTTGAGACATAACTAAATAACTAATGAATAATGACTCGTAAGCCCTTATGCAAAGACGCTACTGAATTTGATCAAGTTCACATCATATCTCTCATATACAATATCTACATTTGAAACTAAAATGAGACAGGAAAGCATAATGGAAAACGTACCAAGGGGTTTTAACTCTTCAAAATCATCAAGATACCGAGAGCTTGGGAGTGACGCATTTGGCTTTCCAAAATCAGAAGGTGGTTCCCAAAACTGTGGAACTCTGGTTGAGGCCTAAAAGATGACATAAATTGGATGCATTATTTTATATTCAAATAGATAAATAATAATCATTAAGTGTGACAAATGATATGCACCATGTTTTGATTCTATTGAAGTCTGGAGATGACTTGGAAGCTAAATCTAACACCTCTTCAGACAATATCTGAAGTGATTTAAGAGGAAAAAAATGAATAAACGTTTCCCGACAGAATGAACCAATATTGAGAACTGATAACTGAGAATTCTAATTATGTAAACTTACACCAAGCTGATGCAGTTAATCGGTTATTTGAGGCAATGCATCAGCCAAATGCCCTTTGGAAGAGCAAGCAACGCGAAGTAAATGGACCTGTTATAATAAAACAAGGCGCTTAGATAAGAGTTACATCAATATTTAATAATGCATAGAAAAAGAAAGAAGATAACCATTAATAGATCTTGCTTGCTAATTTGAGGCCCTTGTTCTTGAGCTGATGAATCAGAAGACCATGACTCCAGCGACTCACTTTCGGATTGATTGTTGTCATCTTCAGTTGTATCATCTTGGATATTTGATGTGAAAGAAGATTTCTAAAAAATGAAACACTTCCCATTAGACTATTCTAAAGTAATGTATCATATGTACAAACCATAAGCTAATATTTTTGTGCACATTTACATCAGATAGACCTCCCCTCACCTTCTTCAAATTTTGGATAAATCCAGATTCCACATCTTCAGTTGAGTCACTTGCTTCTAAAGAAGAAGTGCTTGCATCATCAACATTATCCCCTTGAGGAGTATTTATTTTGGCTATGGAAGAAGGTAATGCAACTTCTTCTTTAGCGTGGTCCTCAGATCGCTTCAGATTCTTCTCCAGCTTCTCACGCAAATTTCTTGAAGTTTCTAGTGGGCGTGGTGGTTGTATTGTAGAAGCGACTCCTCTATTTTCATCTGGATTCAGACTCCAATTCCTTGAATCTTCAAATCCACTAAACAGGTCTATAAAACCATATACAAAAGGTCCAACAGAAGAGGGTTTCACTTTATTGGAAAGCATAACTTCCTCCTCAATGAACTGAGCGCCTCGATGTGCGGTCAAGCATGGAACCTTCAGAACAAATAATGACAGTAAATTTACAAGAAAAACGACCAATGCAAACACATACGAGATGCAATAAATTTTCTTCTACACCAGCAGTAGAACCCCATAACAATTGACATAGTGAATCACTTCCCGTGACATAAACATTAATTTGGGTGAATATACTTACAGATTCCTCATCATGACTCTCAGGAATTATTTCCGATAAAAACTCTTGAGCAGCCTCCACCAAGTTGAATATCATAACCCGACCTTCACGAGCATTGGAATTTGCCTACATTCAAATACAATCTTTTGAGTACCTTGTATCAGCACATATCACTTTTGACTACCATAGATATCAGTATGAAAATATTTGCTCATCGATTTCATAACTCAAAATTGAAACTGTTATGTATAGTAAAAAAAGAAAAGGGGCGGGCCAATAAAATGTACCGATACCATACCTGGTCCTGGAGAAGAGATAAAAGCTTTTCAGCATCAGCTGCTGTCAACCCTTGTTCTGGAGTAATCTGCAGCCTTGGGCACTTGTAAGGATATCCTGGTAAGCATCTAGAAGGAAAATTTAATTAGAAGGGAAGGTAATGAAAAAAATCAACAACTTAACTATGTCATAGATTCCAGAAAGAAGATACTCACCTAACTACAAGCATAGAATATATGTTTGTGTCCTCATATCCCATATCTTTCGAGTAAGGCCTGCTCAAATTACAAGAAGCTCAGTGAATCAAACGCATTTCAGAAGAAACATCACAACACGTAAACTTGAATGCAAACACACGTTCGATCAGAAGCAAACCTGAGTTTAATAACTATTTGAGGAGGTGAACTCGAACCAGAAGAAACAACTTTGCAGTCCTCTTGAAATATTGCAGAGCTGAAAACAAAAACCAATTCTCACTTTGCTTAATTCTCCACAAAACCCCAATTCTCTTGATAATCAATTCACACAGACTTAAGAGAAAAAACAGTTCCGACTTACAGAGCAGTGATCTCCTGGAGAGAAGTTCATTCTCTTCATCATCATTAGATCCATGGTCTTTCAGCTGACCACCCCTTCTTCCGCTATGAACTCGTTTCTTCTTTTTCCTCGAACTGCGACCCATTTCTCAACCCTAAATTCAATCGAAAACCCTTCTCCTCCGATCCTCACTGGAATCACCACTACCAAAAACCCAACTCCGTAAAACCTCTTCTTCAAATTTGGGAAGCGGCTATAATGAAAATATAGAAGAGATCAAAATGGAATTTTGGAATCTTTATTAAAAAAGAGGAATGATCTAGAGTGAGAGGAGTTTGGTTTCTATAAATACCTCCACGTACTCCCCGTAAACCTCCACCGTCACACTGTTCCTCCCGATTATCGACGATCCCCTCACCCCGAAGATCGGTTGTTTATGACCGTCTGTTCTCTCCCCGAGATACCCCTCCCATCTCCATCGCAAACTCAGCCTCTGTTTCACCGTTCACCGTTTAAGGGAAGATGATGAATTTCTTCATCTTGTAAACTGAATTAAGCTTGAGGAGAATGAGAGACTGTGATGACAAAATCATCGATCTTCTTTTTTAGAGAAATCAAGTGAGATATAAGGAGCAGACTATTTAGGTTTATGAGAGGAAGATTGTTCGACGAAAGAAGACGATGAGTTTTCGATACATTCAATGAGTAAAGCATGTATAGCTGGATAATAACGTGAAACAAAGTCATGTTTTTTTACAGGTGGACCATGACATGTAAGAATGTTATAATCTGATTGTTGCAGGATTTTTTTCATTAAAACAGGTGTCGCCTCCAGAATCTCTCCTCATGCTGAGGTGTCATATTTCTGGAGAGACATTTTGCTATTATATATATAATTAGTCGGATGTTATAAAAAATCCGGAATACTCTCTGGTTACAAAAGGATCAATAAATAGTTAGTGAACTTTATAAAATGCAAAGTTTTACATCTCTCTTAACCTTTGTATCTTGTAAGAAACGATTCTAATTATTATTATTACTTGCCATCATAATTTTTTGGCCATCTAAAAATATTTTTATGTAATAATAGGTTATGAGAAAATTAAAAAAAAAAATTCAACATAAATTTTTTGTTTGCTTCACAAAGATTCAAAATAAACAGTAGGACAAACTTTAAACATGTAATTTTTAGTCACTCCATAAAGATCCACGACATACAAAATTTGCCTATATTATACTCGCAACAATAGCTTTATCCTTAATATGCAGAACCATAATTAACGATTCTACTTATATCATGCTACAATTTTCCTATTAGTTGCCTTCAATTATCCGCATAAATTGCATCATCTTAAAATCAAACCTCTTACTGTATAAGCAAAGTTAACCTTTTGGTTAAATAATTAGATTAGTAAAACTTCCATTTTATAATTTAATTTAGGAATCGTTTCTAATTGCTTTGCATTGTTATTGTATCTATATAATTCTAAACATTTGAATTGTTTATCTTGTTTTTTTGATGTTAGGGTAAAAACACCGGATAGTTTTCAAATTATACAAGATAAAGTCTGTTTTCACGTTAATTATTAGTTATTACATTTTCGTAAAGTTATTGTTGTTTTTGTTTTAGCTGTTGTTCGTTTTTTTAAGTTGTTAGTTAATTTGGAGTATATCATATGGTTGGCATAGTCAAGCTAAAGAGGCAGTTGGGGATCGTCATGATTGGCATACACATAATACGCATACATATATCTGTATAATCATTACCAAGTCTGTTCGAAAAAAAAATCATCAATAAACAACAATTAAACATCAAAGAAACTCGTGATTATATTTCTTACCCCACAAAATTCAAAAATGACAAGGTTAGTGCAAAGAAAACTATATTATACTGGTTCCGTTTAGAGATCATCCCAACCATAGATTAGAATGAAAATGCAGATGAAGCAAGATAAAAAAAGTGTAAAATGTAAAGATACAAATTTTTTTTAATGAGATTTGATTGTTTGATATATATTTATTTTTTTTAGGATTTTGTCCAGATTTTGAATTTATTAAAATAAAAAAGTAATAACACTTAATCGTAAACATGTAAATTAGGACCACGTCCAACGATTCACCGCTCCTTTCAATTAAATGAACTCTTCATGATAGTCATTAACCATGAGCTAAGCTAACCCCCCCTCCCCCCCGTGACTTTATCATGATAAACCAACCCTGAGCTAAACCCCACAGAATCTCTAAACCCTGTCACACCCAATGCACCATAACACTCTCACATGTACGTCAACACAAACGCACCAATGTCTTCTATAACAATGCATATTCCTTGGTTACAATGACTCTAATATACACGTCACACCAGTGCACCAACACCCTTGAACAACACAGGCACAAATCGTGAAACTTTGTCACAACTCGATCAACAATTGATTACCCAAATCAAACTCTTTTCAGGTCTTTTGTGGTTACAAAGACACATTTCTCATAAGGCTGTTGGAACTGTTTAGTTGATCCTGATTCAATTCACAGATTCATATCAACCTAAACATACAGATCTAGGTTCTCTTGATTAGAAACATTAGATGATCTCACCTTTTACCTGTTTGTTGCAGCGGAAGGAATAGAACAGGTCAGAGATCAGAGAGATACACCGAGGGATGAATCCTCCAAAGGTTCACACACGCGATCACAGGAATGGCTGCTAGACCACGAGGAGAGAGGCGCGCAGAGAGAGAGAGGCTCGCGGCTGGGGAGGCTAGGGTTAGGGAGAAAAGACTTGGCTTTTAGTTTATAAAAGCCTTCTCTTTCCCTTTTGGGCTTTTGGGCCCAAAATACCAATCTGATTAAATCCCATGGATTTAATCAGACCCATTAGTCTCTCTCTTAGTACGACAAATGCCTGGCACTTTTACCGTACTTCTGCTAAGCCGTTCCAACACATTTTCCTGTTAGCTTAGGCGTGTGACCCATATGGGATCATATAATAAAGGCAATAAGTCCAAGACTTATAGATCATGAGCGGACTCTAGCAAGCCATCATGATCCCCAGTATTATATGACTTATGTCTGATCTTTGACATACTCTTACTTTCTAGAGACAGTACCGAGATTACTGGACACAATTCCAACAATCTCCCACTTGTACTGGAATCTCTGTATTCATAATCCTTTTGTCACAATATCTCGATTAGTCATAAGGCAAGATTAGTGTCATCCTTATAAAGCCTAATCTTGTTCATCGGACTCTGATTTGATACTGACAATCCAAACGACTCGGGAAAGTCCGTTTGAGCATGGCCATGCATTTTCCAGTATTCAAATCTCCGATTGGCCTAGAGATATTCACTCCATTTATATTGGAGGGACAAATCCCGTCTTGTTCCATCACTGTAAACTACTCATTTCATAATACACCCAAACAAGGTCCTTATAACTATCGCAGAACGACAGCGTTAGACAATGATCAAAGTGCATCAGTCCATGTGCAGTCACATGCATGCGAACTCAGGTCTAAGGACTATACTCTATAGTCGTAGTAAGAATCTCTTATGACACAGATATAAATATCCTGAAGAGTTCTTATAAGCGGGTCTTGTCCGGTCGTATGTTCCCAAACATACACCTATGTACTGACTTTGATGCCGCGCATCTATGACACACTGAGACTTTGTCATAAGTCACGTACCAATCCAGTCTCACACGGTTGTTGGTGTTCCAATTTCAACAACCTTCGACTAGGGACAGGGTGATATAAAACATCTATCAAATATAGGGTCTCATGATCAAGCTAAATGACTTCGATGACTCAAGATCAAGTCATTTACTTCGATGACCTATAAAATGGTTCATATCATTTTGGAACGATTATTTCATCACAGTTAAAATAATCTTGAAATAATAATTTCATTATTAAACATCTCAAATGTTTTATAAGAACATATCAATAACTAAATAAAGCCCTTTACTAACTCCCACTGAAATTAAGACTATATCTTAACTTCACTTATCCTACAGCTACAGTCCGTGACTCGTGCTTAGGGCTAAGGAGTGGCTTCGTTAATAGATTAGCAACGTTCTCATTCGTTGAAACTTGCTGATCTACTTAACATCTCTGTCATTTATCTCACGGAATAGGTTATACCTTTCCTCAAGGTGTTTGGACCTCTGATGTGCAGCTAGTTTCATCTATGCTGGAATCACATCAAGTTCAGTGATGAACTCTTCTTTCCAAACAACCTCTTTCGCCGCTTCCCAAGCTGTGAAAGATTCAGCTTAAGTCATGGAGTCAGCAACAGTGCCGTGCACCGCCAAAACAAACACAAGATATAACCGGACTGTGACCGGAAATCATCTTTGTCTGTTGGAAACTTGCCTTTCAGACTCTATCGACTTATAGCACCTTACTTTCTCCGTAAATCAAGAACTTATCCTTAGTATTCCTCAAATACTTTAGGACATACTTTAGGAAACTTGATTCTTTGCTGGATTTGACTGGTCTTTATTTGTCTTGCTTAACATTAAAGCAACATCAAACAAGTATGTTTCATGGCATACATGATAGATCCAATTGCCGACGCATATGGAATCTCATCCATGCATTTAAGCTCAGCAGTTATCGTAGGATACTGTATCTTGCTTAACTTAATGCCATGTGACATTGGCATAAAACCCTTCTTGGATTGCTCAAAACGTGTAGGACTTTGTCAATTTAAGAATCCTGACTTTGTCCTACCAGCTCTTTTGGATCTCTATCTTTAGATCCAAAATCCAAGAACTACGTGGCTTTACCCATGTCAATCATAAAACCAACTCCCAAGCTAGTCCTTTACCGACTACAGCGTTGGGACGTTATATCCGAGAATCTGTATGTCATCGACATACACTTTGAGAAATGCAATATCGCTCCCACTAATCTATTAGTAAACACACAGTTCCGCTTCGTTCCTGTTCAAGTCAAAACCTTGACTCCTTCAACAGAACGAAGATTCCAACTCCGATATGTTTGCTTCCATCCATGAATGGATCGATGAAGCCAACTTACACAAAATGTAATTCTTCGGAGTCTGGGCTCACTTTCGCTTCCTAGGATTTCGCAGATTCGTCGCTTTCAATGATCATCAGATCATGTGAACATTCAATGATCATCAGGCTAAACTAATGACGAGAATTCACTCTCGGATTAGTGACTGATTCTTTCATATCTGCGAACTTCAGGCTCCACAGGTGTAGATTCTACAGAAATCTGTAAATCCTTCCGCTGCTCTCCCTCAATAGGTTAAGCAGCCTCCTGTATTTCTCGAATTTCTTCGAGTTGTACTTTTACTCCCACTGTTCTTCTTGGAAAGTAACTTCCCTTCTTAGAAAACAGAATGGTCGTAAAAGTACTTTTACTCCCACTGTTCTTCTTGGAAAGTAATTTCCCTTCTTAGAAAACAGATTGGACGTAAAAGTAACAAGCCTTGGTTTCTCTAGGACAACCAGCGAAGTAGCACAACTACAAATACTCAGTAAAGACAAATTTGGATCGATTCCAATCCACATTAACGTGGTGTCTTTCAACTGATATTTGTGGAACTATTTCAGCGTAAACTTAGATATTTTAGAGCGTTATTCTTAAATAATATCATGGAAGATTCGTGTGACTCATCTTTAATCATTTCTAATAAGATCTGATTCTTTCTCACAGAAACACCTTCAGGTTTTCAGGAGAAATGAGCTGTGAAACGATTTCACACTCATTAAGATGATCACACAATCAATGACTTAAGTATTCTCACTCGTGATTTAATCCAGAGTCTTAATACTTTGTCATTCAGATCCTATACTTCATTCTGGAACTCTTTCGACCATGTCAAGGAATTCCGACTTGTGTCTCATCAAATGAACACAGTCACACTCACTGAAGTAATCAGTAGAGACAATGAAGTACAGGAGATTTTCTCTGGCATTACTGCTCATTGGGCCACATACATGAATATGTTCCAGGTCCAATAAGCCTTTGGGCCTTTCTCTAGCTCGGCTAAGATAGGCCCTTTACCTTTTGGTCTAGTAAAAGAATTCAAGTCTCATAAGATATTATATCAAATGAGCCCAACAGTCCATGACTATGGGATTTTTGAATCCGACTTACTCTATGTGACCAAGACTTTATGCCAAGAAAAATCAGGTTTAATTCATCAGATTTAAACCAATTCGGTATTTATGTTACATTTAGGCACTCTTTGGTTTAAGATATAAAACCCATTCCATGAATAGGGTGCTACAATTAATATTTCATTAAGATCAAAAGAACAAAACTTGTCTTTTATCAAAATGAAAAACATTCAAATTCTTACAAGAAAATGAAAGACAACTCTGCTTAAAGCAGGTACATTGTAGCAATTACTTAATTCAAAACCAAGCCTAAAAGGGATCTATAAGTGAAAACCCTACGGCTGAGGCAGCATCTCAAGCTCCTTCCAGACATGTAGTTTCACTTGCCCTTCCTTCAAAATTCTACCCGTTGTCTAGGCTCTGCATATTATAACAAATATCAGTGCCACAACCAGTATCCAATACCTTTAAGGACGTTCTACTGTTGCTTAGGCTCTGCATATTATCACAAATATCAGTGCCACAACCAGTATCCAATACCTTTAAGGTAGAACTTGAAGTAATAACATGAACACCTGAGGAAGTAGTCTCATACATCGACTTTAACTCCTCATCATCTTCCATGAATTTAATGCAATCTCTCTTCCAATGCCCTGTCTCCTTACAGTAGCAGCACTTACCAACGTAAGAGGTATCTGACTCGGGCTCAGAAGACACACGCTTGCCATGATTCAAAATCTGGACAACTTTGTCTTCACCCTTGTCAGCATTAGGTTTAGTAAACCTACCCTTCTCATTCATGAGATTGTACAGGGTACTCTTCACGTTTGGCTCAACTGTCTTGAGCATATCATGCAGTTCAGTCAGCGTCTTCGTTAAGGCTTTCTTGATATAGTTCTTTCTGAACTTATCATAGCTTGACGGCAGTGACTGCAGAATGATTTCAGTTGCCAACTCTTGGCTAACTGGATAATCCAGTTTCCTCAGGTTATCAATGTAACCCATCATTTTACTGACATGAGGACTCACTGGATTATCTTTTGGTAGCTTGCAGCTAGTGAGAGACTTAACCAACCGGTATCTCTCCACTCTTATCTGCTCCTGAAATGTCAATTTCAGGCTGCTGATCTTCTCTATTGGCGACTCCATGTTCTCATATTGCTTCCGCAAATCTGAGTCCATGGTAGCCAACATCAGACCACGCACATCTACCGCATCATTATAATGCTTATTCCAAGCATCATATACTGCATGAGAAGCATTGGACCCGATCCTCACGGGGAGAGCTCTCTCAAGGACATAGTCCTTTCTCTCCTGCCTGAGGACTAGCCTCAGGTTCCGCGACCAAGTCAAGAAATTTGATCCGTTCAGCTTGTCCATCTCAAGGACAGACCGGATCGAGAAAGTGTTTTGATTGTTTGTGCTAGTCATAACTGAAATATGAGATAAAAGGATTTTAGTTAATATGTTCAATATGATTAATCTCGTATTATACTTAATATGATTAATCTCGCATTATATTCAATAACATCAGTTACCCTCAATAGAATATAATGATTCCAAGATCCACATATAACTAAGATTAAAGTGGGCCACTGGCCGTCACCCAACCTTAGCTTATATCGGTAAGCCCTATATCGGCTAATTATATCCGTGATATAACTCTTGGTTGTGAATCTGGGCCCGAGGCCCAATCCACTCTGATGTCTCAAGGCCCGGGACTCCCGATGGCCCAGTCAAGAAAACCAGACTATACAGTCATGTAATCATTAATGTCTGGGACTCCCAATGACATTTATGAATCACAAACCGTCTTATCCACGCAAAAGCAGACACCCTCACACTGTAAGGCCATGAATACAATTGAATGGGCTTCGACAGCTGACATAGAATGGACAAGACATCCAGCGCTTGATATTGTTTGAGGTTCGTAGGTTTATTAAAATTTCATTCCCAAAATAGAAGATTACTATTTCGGGAAACTTTCTATTTCTGGAAACCTACTATTTTTGGAAACTTTCTAAAATTGGAAACTTTCTAAAAACGGAAACATTCTAATTTTAGAAATTTCTTAAAATCCAAAACCCGCAAATCCAGAAACTTCTATTTTAAGAAACTTTCTGATTTCAAAATTTCGGAAACTTTAATTTAAAATCGACTTTATAATTTTATAAAATAAATTTTAAATTAATCTGAAGAAAGACTCAAATAATTGGCCCAATTGTTTTAACTTCTTGGCCCGAGGCCCAAGAATTGGTCCATGTCCAAGACATGACCCAATTGTCCAATTAAATGACATAACCGGTCTGGTTCATTAAAATTGGTCTAACCAAATTTTAATTACTACGATGACCACAATTGTCAACCGGTTATTTACTAAACCGGATTTTCTCAATTTATTTGGTCCAACCAAATCAAATTAGAAAATCCTGGTTTAGGCACAAAATCCAATAATTCTTTCGACATTGGATTTCTTATCCCGGTTTAACCAGATTTAATAAATTTATTAAATCTGTTTATTAAACCGGAACGAATCAATTTTAATTAAAATTCTAAACCGAGCCTTGAACCGAACCGAATTGGTCACGAACCGAACCGAGTTGGTCGTGACCTAGCTCCATGATCACTTCCCAGCCGTAAGCCGCACGCTACGATCCGAGATCGAGACGGCAACGGACGGGACGATCGGGACCATGCTCGGGACGCGGACGGGTTGCTCGGGTCGTGTGGCTTCATGCGAACGCCACAGCCTTGACGAGAGCACGACGATGGCGGGACGATCGCAGCTCGGTCCATCAGGACGATCGCCGAGCGATCCGCTCGATCGAGCCACACGATCGCTTGCTAATCCTCTCACGCAAGCGATCGGCCATCATCATCACACGGTCGATCGATCGACCGATCCATGCTATCGTCGGCCGATACATGCGATTGGTTTTGGTCGATCCGATCATACCACGGCCGATCACAAAACATGTCATATAGCATGTTTTGCGATTTGATTAATGTGTTTAGGGTTCAATTCATGTTTCTTAAGTGATTTATCTTATCAATAATTGATTCAAAACACTTCTAAACAGATTAAACAACCTAAACATGAATCTAAAACAAGAAATCCTAAGAACCAATGGCTCTGATACCACTGTTGGAACTGTTTAGTTGATCCTGATTCAATTCACAGATTCATATCAACCTAAACATACAGATCTAGGTTCTCTTGATTAGAAACATTAGATGATCTCACCTTTTACCTGTTTGTTGCAGCGGAAGGAATAGAACAGGTCAGAGATCAGAGAGATACACCGAGGGATGAATCCTCCAAAGGTTCACACACGCGATCACAGGAATGGCTGCTAGACCACGAGGAGAGAGGCGCGCAGAGAGAGAGAGGCTCGCGGCTGGGGAGGCTAGGGTTAGGGAGAAAAGACTTGGCTTTTAGTTTATAAAAGCCTTCTCTTTCCCTTTTGGGCTTTTGGGCCCAAAATACCAATCTGATTAAATCCCATGGATTTAATCAGACCCATTAGTCTCTCTCTTAGTACGACAAATGCCTGGCACTTTTACCGTACTTCTGCTAAGCCGTTCCAACACATTTTCCTGTTAGCTTAGGCGTGTGACCCATATGGGATCATATAATAAAGGCAATAAGTCCAAGACTTATAGATCATGAGCGGACTCTAGCAAGCCATCATGATCCCCAGTATTATATGACTTATGTCTGATCTTTGACATACTCTTACTTTCTAGAGACAGTACCGAGATTACTGGACACAATTCCAACAAAGGCCACACCCTTCATATATACCAGCTTGAATTTTGCCCTCCAAGCCTCCCCAATCACACATAGACGATTTCCTCTTTGTTAGGATATTTCAAAATCTTTTAGGAAATATTCTTCTTTTCCTTTATTTTCTCCTAAGAATATTAAAACACCTCCAAGGTGCTACATACTATCAAATATCTTCAGTCAACTCAGCAAACAACTCTTGGACCGAATCATATCAGCTAGATTCGTATATATCTCATCAATCACATAACTTCATGTCATGTGTCACGTCTTGTACTATGTCTTGTACTAGCTCGTGTACCACTATTTGTACTACTATGTGACTGGTACAAAAAAGATGCATCTTTATTCTCCCCTTTTTGACTATGTATGTGAACTCAACAACCATATCTTTAAAGGATTTGTCAGTAAAACCAATATTCTACTGCTTGAGTCACATCATGGTCAAAACTCACTCATCCATGTCTTTGCTCATGAGCTATCTCCTTATCCTCACCCTTTGATTATCTGAAATAAGACTTAATCGTTATCGAGAACTTGTTCTAATACCAATTGAAAATGCAAATGAAGCAAGATAAAAAGAGCATAAAGTAAAGACACATGATTTTTTTAACGATGTTCAATTTTTTCTACTCGTCGGGATTGTCCAGATTTCGAATTCACTAGAACAAGAAAAAAATTACACTTAATCGCAAACGAGTTAATAAGGAACACGTCCAACGATTCACGAGTCGTTCAAGAACATGAACTTTT
The DNA here is from genome assembly GCA_030180135.1 of Orychophragmus violaceus. Taxonomy (NCBI): domain Eukaryota; kingdom Viridiplantae; phylum Streptophyta; class Magnoliopsida; order Brassicales; family Brassicaceae; genus Orychophragmus; species Orychophragmus violaceus. The sequence continues at coordinate 39,696,478 of CM058239.1, forward strand.
CATGATAGTCACTAACCATAAGCTAAACTCCCCATGAGGATAGACTCTATCAGGATAAACTAACCCTGAGAAAAACCTCACTGAGCCTAGATTTTGTTTATTCAGAATCACTGTACCACACCACACCCAACGCACTATAGCACTCCACATGTACGACAACACAAACGCACCAACACAACGAAGGAAACAGTATCAAGCACACATGCTTTAACACTAAGAGCAATACCGACAACAATGTCTTCTCTAACAATGAATATTCCTTGGTTACAATGACTCCAATATGCACGTCATACCAGTGCACCAGCACGCTTGAACAACACAAGCACAAATCGTGAAACTTTATTGCACTCGGTCAACAATCGACAATACAAATCAAACTAATTTTTAGGTCTTATGTGATCACAAGTACAACTTTATTATAAGGCCACATCCTTCATATATACTAGCTTAAATCTTACCCTCCAAATCTCTCCAATCACACATATAGAAGATTTTCTCTTTGTTAGAATATTTCCAAAAAAATAAGATATATTTTCTTTTTGCTTTATCTTCTCCGAAGAATTTGAAAACATTTCAAAGATGTTATATAATCTTCAATATCTTCATCCAACTCAGCAAATAACTCTTGAACCGAATTATATCAGCTAGATTTGTTAATATCTCATCAATCAAATAACTTCATGTCATGTATCATGTCTTATACTACATCTTATATTATCCCGTATATTATTCCATGTATCACTCTGCGACTGAGCATCTTCGTAAAATACGTATACTCCCATCTAAGAATACTTTGTCAAGGGTGCGATCATACCATCACTAATGCACTGGATCTCATCAGAACTCCGCAGTTAAGTGTTCTTGGATGAGAGTAGTATTATGATGGGTAACCTCCTGAGAAGTTCTCGTGTTGCACCCCTAAAAAAAATAAAGTGTCTTTGGTGTAGTGGTAAGGAGATGGAATTTGGGTGCACCACATTCAAGGTTCGATCCACATGTCCTACATTCCCCATTTGGCCATCCCAAAGAACTGCGGATGAAACTGGGCATGCACATGGACTGTAGTCTTGAGGCATAAAAACCGATGGGATACCACAAGCAACGCCCCTTTCCCGTCATCCGCTGACCGACGAGCTGACCGGTCAACAATCAAACAAGAACATAACCAAGTCGAACCCGAGTAAGTCAAACGATAAAAGTTCGTCACAATATGAAGTCAGAGACAGTCCGGTTTGACACAACGGCTCGCACCAAACGATCCTTGACCCTGTTTACCTCGCTTCCACAATACAAAGCTTTTCAACCTGTATTGCTTCCGCGAGTTGTGTCGGTTCGGATTAAACCAATATATCATGGAAGCGAATTCATTTCTAAGTAAATAAAAGTTTACATAACGTTTATACAAAACAATTTGCCTATTAGATTCTAATCACAATAAAACGTCATTAGATAGGCGCCATAAAACCGAACCAAAAACAACAACCAAAAATATGGAATCAAAACCTCCAACCTGCAAGCAATCCTGAAACTACACCGAGGACCTCCCGTGTCGATCACTGCTAAACCTTAAAAACACAAAAGAGTCTAATGAGCGATCTAAGATCACCCAGCGAGTCGGCTCCCCACTAACGGCTTCTAGTCTATCTATAACTAAAATTCCCGCTCCAAAACCCAAAATAACAATAAAAACATAAAAATGGTCTATCACGTTCCACAACACACAAGCATTTGCAAACGAAAGAAAAGATTACAGAAATCAAAGAAACTACGACACATGCCCTCGATTAGACTCGATCTATCTATCGCGCACAACGAACTTAACACCACTGGGTTCACTTTGAAAACTCGGTAACTTCCACGGGAACACTTAGCTACCGACATGGCAACTAAACTACCCACAACTCTTAGGCGTAAACATGAAGTCCTACGACCGAGGAAATTGTTCTTAGTCCATCGATACACAGCAACTCGGGCTACCCACGGTAACCTAAGCTTCCGTGCAGGCCGGCCCTAGGACATGACCCCGTATTCTCCGGAACCACATCTACCTTCTTCACTCAGTAGGTTCACACCATAACCATAATCACCGCGTGAAATGGTCAAGTCACCACCCGAGGATCCAATCGGGTCGAAAGTAACGGAACGCTTTCAACACATAGACTTGCGGGACATAACGTACCCTAGAGTCCTAGTGCAATAAAGTAAACACACAGACTCACTGGGACTCTAATACAGAACACGAGACCGTCAAGGTCAACAGAAAAAATAAAAGCAGCACCGATTTATCCCGCAAGTCCGAAACCACACCACCACCACCAACCTCATTCGGTTCTATACCGAATCGAGCAACTACTAATTTACCATGACCGGAGTAAGTAAAACGCAACCCACTACCCAGTCCTACACCAGAGTAGTCTAAACACTGGCCTACACACATCACACACAACATCAACGCAACACACACACACACACACACACACACACACAAACAATTAAGAAAGCCTTTAATGTTCATTAATGTCTTTTAATCTCATTTAGTCCGCTACTTTAGATTAGCGGATTACTAACCCGTAGACGGCTCACCAATCACACAACTCTTTTAATTTATCCTTTCCTAAGTATATTTTAACAAATCCTCGATCTGTCGGTTTAGGGTTAGTAAACTTACTAACTCCCGACATCTCATTATTAACTTAACTTTTATTCATTAACTCTTAACCGTCTATTAAACCTAACCCACCCTGTTATATATTTTATATGTTGGTTAAGTGGTTTAATCCATATTTTAGTGTCGTCATAATTACCATATATAGATTCATTGAATATCGTTCTTAATACATATATATGCATATATATTTCCTAGTATGCATCGACTATATGAATGCAACATTTAATCAACACTAACAACCTAACATGCAATCAATGTATTAATTCTAACCACCTAGCATGCACATAATAACTTAACCAATTTCAGTATTAATCGATAATAATTATTAACCAACCAATCAATCTTAATTAACGGGCGTGCAATCCTAGACTACGGCTTTAGATCCCCGGTCTACATGAATTATCTAACTACGAATGAAATTTAAGCCGACTCACAGTGGGAAATGCATACGGGCAGACGGGCGAGATGGATATGGATTCCAAGACCGAATGGCTGAATCTTGAACCAAGAAACTACCGTTGACCGAGCGGTGACCGGCTCGATCTCCGGCGTTGAGCGGCGTTGACCGTTGACCTCCTTTGAACCGTTGACCAAATTCTTGAACCTGGGCCGACCAAATAATTGGACCAGTTTAGATGAACCGATGTAAACCGCCGTTGATCGCTTGAACCAAACCGTTGACTTGATTAAACCGGTTTGACCAACCGTTGACCCGGTTTAATCAAACCAACCCAAAGCCTAAACCGACTCAAATCACATCAAACCTTTCTTCATCAAACCGGCTGAGCAACAAGGCAGAGGGAGCTTTTTCCAGTGAGTTCGTCAGCGTTGACCAACGGCGCTCCGGCGTTGACTGGTGGTAACAAGGATCCTCTAGTAACTGCTAATGAACTCCGGTGAAGAAGAAGCTCCCAAGAAGAAGAAAACCGGCTTTAGGAGGAGGAGAGTGGCTGATTAAGGTGAGGGCGGAGGTGTTGGCTCGCCGGCAGCGACCCCCCCGGCGGCTCCGGCGGCTTTCCGGCGACGACATGTGAGGCGTGGCGGTTGATGAGAAGAGTGTGGTGAGCAATATTATCTAAGTTTTTAGATAGATTCAAGATTTTTTAAGAGATAATTTGATTACTTGCTCCCCAAGTCTTCAAGAACACTAAGAACACTCTTGGAGATGCATGAGTTTTGGTTAAATGTGGTGAGAGAAAGAGATGGAGATCGATGAATTGGGAGAGAAGAAAGGCTAGAGAGTGTTCTAGAGAGATTTTTGGGTGATTGATTTGCATGAATGAGGTGATTTTTGGTAGGTGAAATGGATGTAGAAGTTGCATGGACAAAAATGCAATGAATGGGTTTAGTTCATTGCACTCGTACAAGAACATGTGGGTCAGGGGAGTTGGGGAGAGCAACACTTGGCAGCATAGTCACATTTTCTCCCTCTTCTCTGGATCCAATGAACCTTAATCACGATCATACTCTATTTCTTCTCGTTAGTCCGTCGCAGTTTCGCATTTAATATTTTAAAAACTCTATAGATGCTTCCATAAATCCTTCAACTCACAAAATCAGCTTCTTGATGATTTTAGATGAATTTAGCATTGAATCACTTCATTTGGATATATGTAGTTTCCATTATGAATTTTACAAGATTTTGTTTAGTTTTATCGGTTTCCATTCCTGATAGTCCAGAAAACCCATTTAAACTCCGTTTCTTCTATTTATAGTCTTTTAAATGTTTTCTTTATTTAAAAAGAAAAATATTTGGCCCGTTTCCGCTTCCGGCTCACATTTTGGTAATTTTACCAAAATACCTTCTAACTTATAGAAATTACCAAAATATCTCTGTTGGCTTTTCTTTTACTCGTTGATCTAATATTTTGAATCAGGGTATTACACCACATGTCTACATTTTTTTAAAAATACACTCTCTTTTTTTGGGTTATGATGTCAGTGCTGGTCAGCGTCTAGTTAGGGACACCCTCCATGATTACGTTTTCATTGCTCACGTGTGTGATGTATACATTATGTTGAAAGAAGTATTAAAAACTACATTAATCGTAATAAATATGTTAAATGTGTAAATACACGTATTCGTTAATAAATGTCTATAACAATTTCTTCGATTGTCTAACAGACTTTAGTGAAAACTTAATTTTCATCAGATAACGATAATTAATAAAATGTTAGTGGTTTCAACATGAGAAAGAATTTCCGTATAAATCTATGTCAAAGATCAATTCTTTTTAAACATAATTTTTTAATTATTTTTATTTAATCAATCAACTAGTGGCATGTTAATTTTAAATTCATTAGAGAACCTGATGAGTGAACTATTCGACAGTTATACCCTGGGACTTTTAACCGAACCGAATTTTCTGAACCAAAACAAACCGAACCGTTAACCAAAATTTTTTAAACCAACATAAACCGATTTTAATCAAAATAATTGAAATTTTCGTACCGAATCAATCCGAACCGAGCTGAAATAATCGAATATATCCAAAATTAACCGAATAATCGAAATTATCTAAACCGAACCGACCCGAATAACCGAATATACCCAAAATTAACTGAACTAACCGAAGTAATTGAAATTATCCAAAAAATCGGTTTATTTCGGTGAAAAAGTAATAACCGAAAAACCGAACCGAAAAAATTTGGTTAGTTTAGTAAGAAAATTCAAAACAAAAAAAACGGAAAACCGAAAAACCGAACCGAAAAACCGAAGTCCTAGATCTAGACCTAGTTATATTCACCCTAGGGGGATAGTCGAATGTTAAAAGTATAGATCATCCGCTGGTTATAAAAAACAATATAATTGGTTAGTCATGAACTCTGTAAAATGTAAAGTTATATACTTTATCACTTTTATTACCTATTTACCTTGTAACAGCATGTCCAGCGGTGTAACCCACTATGAGTTTCTTAAATCAATTTAAAAAATAAAAAAAATTTAATAGGCGAAAAAAAAATTATAAAGAAAAGGACCAATCCGATAACACCACGTCAGCGCTACATGACAAGAAACAGTTTTTATTTAGGAACTTTTGGAACCCCGGTTGTTAACTATTGTAGTGGGGCTTACAATATTTTATTATTTTTTCTTAAGAACCTCCGCTTAAAAACCTGCGATGTGGATGGTCTAAGAACCATTTCAAATTCTTATCTAATTTTTATCTTATATCTACTATACTTTTATCTTATCATAAATTATAAAATAATTAGAATGACAACTTTTCAACATATAATTTTGACATGCTTCATAAAGATAGTTGAGAGAATTTAAAGATAATTAGATTTTGATCGCACTAAAAATAACTAGATTTTTGTTTTGACCGCACTTTTCAAAATGTTTTTAATCAATTTTTTTGTTTTTATAATAAATTTGTTAATTATTTAACAATTTTTTAACTGAATATGATGATAATTAAAGGTTCAAAGCCATAATGTATTTAATAAGTTTTCTTGGTTGAAATTCATTATATGATGTTTTTCTTTTAGTAAAAATTATTATAAAAGTTATTTGATATAAGTTTAATATGTATTACGTTGATTTACATGTAATCTAACTTATCATATATTATAATAATATAAATATTGAATAATTTTAATCTTTTATCAAATTAAGAATATATCAACTCAAAAAGGTTAATATATATTTTTATCCCGTTTTGTAGTAGGTCAGATTTGTTTTTAATAGCATATATAATTAAAATTGGTTAATTTATTTTTAATTCATTTTATAATGGTCTAAATATAACGATTTTTATATTTATTTTATAAATCAAAATGTAACTAAAATAAGATAATCCATTTTTTTAACAGTTTATGATTGATTTAAATTCATTTTAATGTTTCTATAACTAAAACTGTTTAATTCATCTTTTTAACTTATTCCAATGAAAATAAATCTTTTTAAATATTTTTTATGATTGAAACAAATTAGTCTATATTTCAACCTATCTTAAAGTAGTCTAAGTTTTTTTGAAAATTTGATAGAACAATCTTTTAAAAACTGCAATGATAAAAACATCAACTGTAATCTAACTCATCATATATTCGGATAACATAAATATTAAATAATTTTAATATTTTATCAAATTCAGAATATATTAGATGAAATTAATTAATACATCTTTTTAACTCATCTTCTAGCAGACAAAGATTTTTTTTAATAGTATAGATAATTATAATTGGTTAATGTATTTTTCAAATCGTATTATAGTGGTCAAAATATATTGAAAATTGTGTTTATTTTAAATATCAAAATATAATTAAATTATGATAATCTATTTATTAACATTATTATATTGGCTTAAGTTCATTTTAATGTTTATATACTTAAAATTGGTTAATTCATACTTTTAACTTCGTCTTCCATAAAATATAAATTTTCTAAAATATTTTATTTATCGAAATAAATTAATTTATATTTCATCATATTTTATAATAGTCTAATATTTTAAAATTTTGATTTAACATCTCTTTTAAAACTACGATCGTAAAAACTTAACCATAATCTAACTCATTATATATTCGAACAACATAAATATTGAATATTTTTATTTTTTTTTATCAAATTAATAATATATCAATTGAAATTGATTAACACATCTTCTTAACTCATTTTGAATAGGCAAAATTTATTTTTTAATAGTATAAATTATTGAAATTAGTAATTTAATTTTCAACATGTTATTTAGATTTAGAGATGTTGTGTTTATTTTATAGATAAAAAACTAAATACATTTATTTTTAATAAATAATAATAATCAATACGAAATTATTAATTTTTAAAGAGATCAAGAGAAAAAATATTTTTTGTAAAATTTTGTTATAATATGAAATATATATTAATACTTCAAAATAAAATATATTAAAAGATATTATGAATATATTTTGAATAAATTTATAAATTAAAAATATTTAGATTAAAATGTAATTAAAATATTTTATAATAAAAATTAATAAAAATACGAAATTAATAGTTGTTTTTATTAACAAAAAAGAAGAAAAAACTTTTTTACTAAGATTTTGTTATAATATAATATATTTATTTATATTTAAAATAGAAAATATTAACAGATATTATAAATATATTTTGAAATAAAATCATTAATTAGAGAATATCTATCATGGTCCACATTTAATCAAATAAATTTCAAGATACTCTTAATAATTATTAAAAATATAATTTAATTCTAATGTCATATTCGCATGTCATGTTAGTGTTTCAAATACTCTTTTTTAATTGTATTGATTTTTATTATTTTTACAATTATCCATGACGTACAAAATTTTCCCATATCGATAAACAATATATCCTTATATGCATGATCATAATAAATGATTCTACTTGCGTTATTCTAATTTTTATTAATTATCTTATATAGTCTAAAAATATTAAAACTTCAAAAAATTAAATTGAAAACTATTAAAATATTTACTTTACGTTTTTATAATATTATAAAATTAGACTAATGTGTGGACTACGCTAAATATTTTGATTTTATTAAAAAATATTATAATATTTTTATATCCTCCTTTTGTTTTAATATAAACATATGTTTTATATTGTAACTAAATCTTATAAAAATATTTATAAAATTTTTGATTTCATAATATTATATTCATATTATTATTAAAATTTATTATAAAATAATTTTAACTACATTTTAATTTATAAAATAATTATGTACATAAAATATAATTAAAAGAACCGATACAAAAGTTATATTTATAAATTATAAAATCAAATTTAACTAATTATGTACATAAAATAACACAAATTAAAACATACTTCTACTTTTAAAAACACACACGACAAAATAACTAAATTAATATTAATTAAGTTTTAGTTTATTATGAATACTGAATAATAAATTATGAATACTGAATGGTAAATGAATAGTTTAAATTATTAATGTTAGAAAGTTAATTTTTTGGTCGATGATGTATATTAACTTAACTCACCCAGAAATGAATACTATTATAAGACATGTTAAAAAAAAGATTAATCAATTTCAGTTAAAAAATATTACAAACAAATGCATACTGAAAAAATAGGTTAAAAGTATGGATTAATCAATACCAATCAAAATATTATTAATTTATAAATAGAGAAAAAGATAGCAATTTCTATTTTTAAGTAAGATATAGAAGTGAGTTAGAGATGATTTTTCTATATTATAGTATTTATAGGAAAAATAGCAATGATTTGGAGATGCTTTTAACGCCCAACACAACCACTATACTACTATATATTTATTGTATTGTTCTACAAAACTAATATAAAATATATATATCCGTAAAAAAATACAAAACAATAGTTTGTGATTACTCTCTATTTAATCTCTGAGTTTCCGATAAACCATTAGATCTAGATCAACCACGCGTATAGCTCTAGCTAAATTCTGAATAAGACTTATTTCACATCACTTTTATATGACTGTTTTAATAAAAATCCTAATACTATAAAATTATTTTCAAAAAAAAATATTTAATATATTCCGCATTGAACAATTAATCATGATAATATTCAGTTACTAAAATATGTTAATAATTAAAAAAAAAAACTAAATTATAAAAACAAAAAAAGATTCAAAAAATTACTTTTAAGAGAAAAATATACCCTTCCACAAATCTCACTGCATTGATCATAGTAACTACAAAATAAAGATTTGATATAAACGACCAGCCCAACATCATATTTTCAGCATATGTATGATGGGTTAGTATGCTGAAAATAAAATACCAATCAAAGCATCGGAAAAACAAAGCATACTCAAAATTGTGGTCGATCTTTTTTAGGTTATCGAATCCCTTCTTTGGAACTTATAAATTTATTTTGTAAATATATTATGCTTAAAAACTAATTTTTTTATTTTATATTAAAACTATATTAAAATATTACAACCAAAAATGAATGGTTTTTTCCCCTATATAGATTAATACAATGTAATATTTTAAATTTAAAAAGTCATTATTTACAAGATAAAACTATTTTTTCAAGTATAAATTAACTAGTAAAACTATTTAAGGAAATAGAACAAATCCGCAATAAAAAAAGATGACTAAAAATGACACGTCATCAATTTAAAAAAAAAAATCAGTAAACACAAAAAATATCTGCAACACATCAACTAAATCTGCAACACTAGAATACTAGTTTTGTAATTTTTTACAGTCTTTTGCCTGTGTTACAGAGTTTTTCAAAATCTGCAACACGTACAAAAAAACTGCAACACTGGGAATAAAATCTGCATAAATAATCCGCAAAATCTTGAAAAAACTGCAAAAACACATGAAAATCTTCAATACTAGCAAAAAAATCTTCGAACTCATTTTAACAAAAACAAACAAATCCGCAATTATACAAAAAAAAAAATGCAACACATGGAACAAATCTGCTACACTACGAACTAATTTAGTAATTAAAAAAGTACGTTTCCTTTGTCGCAGATTTATTTTAAATCCGCAACGAAAAAACAAATCTGCGACACTTGGAATTAATCCGTAACATCATTTCCGTAATTACACAAACAAATCCGCAACCACAAAAATCTGCAACACGTGACTGCAGATTTAATTTCGCAGGGAAGGTGGCTTTTTCGTAAATATTTGATTTTTTTCGCTGATATGGAAAAAAATCATAATGGCATTTCAGTAATTTTTTTTTCCTTCCAAATGATGCTAAGGGTAATTTAGGCAATAAAATCATGACAAACAAGGTTAAAAGATTAATCCTACTCTAGTAATAACTATACTTTTTCATACTAGATAAATAATTTTCCCATAAAATTAAGAGTAGTTAAATCTTTTTTTCCGTCTGAAGTTATAAATATATTTAACCGTGGTAGAATGCGTTTTTGAAATACGAAAGCTGGCAGATAACAAAACTATCTCCGGAAACTAAATCTATAAAGGGTAACTAAGCCGGCAGAATAAATATATATCCCCGGAGACAAAACCTACAACTAAAACATGATACAATCGAATAAATCCAAAGCCGATCAAAAACAACCTGAAATTGCATTTCTTGACCATTGCGGAGACGTTTGAGCGAGATTCACCGTCGTTACCCCCGGCCCACCAACGATAACATCAGCTATCCGAAATATTGCTGAGAGACACTCTCTCAGACTCAAAGAACCAAGACTCCAGAACCCTACAAGAAAGAACCCTACAAGGAACATTAAGACTCTTTCGAATACGGTTGCGACGCACTACAATACGCCCAATGAACACCTAGATAGTGAAGGAATTTCTAGCAGTTCCTAGTCCAATTAGGCAACCCTAGGTATAAATTCCAAGCATAGGATCTAGGGTTCATGTAATTGAATCTACAACAGATCTCGAATTACCTGTTGATTAGCAACGGAAGGTTTGCAAGTAATCGAGATCTCGAAGCACCTCAAACGTTGTGCCTCTACTGGTATCCACACGCACACAAACTGAACAGGAGGGATGCTAGTGCCTTTAGAGATCAGATCTCTCAAGAGGTTTCTGTTTCTTTTCTGGTGGTTGTGTATTAGGTTAGAAGTGTGTTAAGCTCGACCATATATCTTATATATGTCGACTTATACCACGACCGAATTAACCAATGATTAAACCGAATTTAATCTGGTCATTCGCGATCTGTGTCGACCGACACACTTACTGTGTCGATCGACACTGCCCCAAAAACTCGGTATCGAATGCATATCAAATATGCATTCACCAGATCATTACATTAATGATCAACCTCATCTCCTATGTCCAGTTTGCTTAGGTGTGTGACCCTGTAGGATCATATGATACTGGCAATGAGTTCCAAACTCATTGATCACAAGTGGCTTCTAGCAAAGCATTATGACTGCCCAGTGTCATATGATGGTCTCATCTCGACAATACAACTATCACTTTGAGTAAGTACAATAGATTTCAGGACATTCCCAACAATCTCCCACTTGTACTGGAATCATCTATTCCTTTAATCCCTTAGTCTCTATATCTCGATCTGGCATAAGGCAAGATCCGTGTCATCCTTATTAAGCCAAAATCATGTTCATCGAACTCCGATTTATACTGACAAGACAAATGACTGACAATCACCTCGTTTGATTGTGGCCACACATTTCTCAGTATCAAATCTTCGATGGTCCCTGAGATATTTATCTCCTGTTATATAGGAGGGACAAATCCCATCTTGTTCCATCCCTGTTTCTTCACACACTTCATGATACGCCCAATCAATGCCTTTATAATCACCAGTTACGGATGACGTTTGACAAAGTTAAAGCGGACCAATTCATATGTAAGAAAACATGATGAACTCAGGTCTAAGGACTATACTCTATAGTCGTAATGAAAACTCTCATGGCACTTATATAACTATCCTGTAGAGCTCTCATTTGCGGGTCATGTCCGATCCTGTGTTCTCCAACACATATCTATGTGATTGACTTTAATACTCTTATTAATGACTCCATGAAACTTAGTCATCAGTCCCCTCACATACTAGTCTCACGCGGTTGTTAATGTCCCACTTTAACAACCTCGACCAGGGACCAACATAATTTATGTCATTTATTATCTATAGGGTTTCATGATCAAGTCACATAATTGATGACCTATAAAATGTCATAAATTACTTTGGGACTATTATTTAATAACATAATTAAATAATACTGATGTCAGAATTCATTAACATAATCAAATTATGTTTACACGAATATCATATCATAACTAAAATCAACAACAACAACTCCCACTAAAATTAAGATCACATCTTAAGACATCTAATGCCTGTAGCAGTTGTCTGAACCTCATTCGCTCTTGCTCAGCGTGTGTCGAAGGACACTGCGTCTTGCTAAGAGTAATGCCAAGCGTCATTGGCATGAAGCCCTTCTTGGAATCGTGCATATTGGACCTGTGCAAGACCTTATCACCATAAGTATCTTGACACAATCCAATTAGCTTGTCCAATCTATCTCTATAGATTCTTATTCCAAGAATTTATACAGTTTCTCCCATATTTTTCATCGAAAAACAACTTTCGAGTCAAGTCTTAACAGACTGAAACAATGGAACTTCATTTCCGAGAAGTATTATGTTATCAACATACAATACTAGAAATGCAACTGCGCTCCCACTAGTCCTCTTGTAAACACACGGTTCCTCTTCGTTCCTGACGAAGTCAAACCTTTTGACCGCTTTATTAAAACGAAGATTCCAACTCCGAGATGCTTGCTTAAATCCATAAATGGATTGATGAAGCTTGCATATCTTCCTAGATTCATTAGGATCAATGAAAACTTAGCTGAAATCCGTGAAAAGAAAAACTCTTTATTTTTACTAATTGGTAAAAACTAAGTTAAATCCAGCTGAGAAAAAAACCATTGTGAGAGTCGGAATTCGCACTGTCAAAACTTGAGCAAACTTTTGGGGAATAGAAATTTCAATGTAAACAACACGACAAGAGAGATCCGGAAAATATTTTTATAGATAAAAAGAATCAAAAACGAAGTACAAGGAATAAAAGTTAAAGGTGTTACAACTGAACCTTATGAAAGGCTGTCTACGTACCCTTAGAAAGGGATCAAGCCATTCGTAGTTCTAAGTCTAGATGCTAGGGTTTGTCGCTATATCTAAATCGTATGACTACCATCTCCTTATATAGCTGCGGCAAGTCGGCTTTGAGGATATTCTCCGCTAGATTTGCGGAAATCTTCATGTTGTTATCTCCTTCCATTTTCCGTTAAGATTTACGTTTTTATCTCGGATTTTCCTCTTTAGATTGGAGATATCTTCATCTTCACTTTTTCGAGTTTATCTTCTTTCTTTGGCAATTATCTTTTCACGGCTTGACCAATTTTCCGAACGGGCCAAGAACGGACGATCCGAGTCTTTTTGTGTACAAACTTCTTTATTCCTCCCAAAGTTTCGGATATACGAATATGGTATGTCTGGCCCAAATTCGTATCTCCTCTAACTTTATCCGACAACTTGGTTTAACGGCCAACAAAGTATAAGCCGATGTTTCCGAAGATGGATTGCAGCTCAGAAGTTACCAAGAGATGCATTCAGCTCGGAACTTCCAAAAATGAGAAAGGAAACATTCGGATTCGAGCTGGTTTTGGCTCGGATCCGATCTGGTTCATCTCGAAAATTCGAGCTGGTTTGGCTCAGAAATCTGAGCTGGTTTAGCTCGGTCCGAGCTGATTTCAGTTCGGAAATTCGGAGATGGTTTCACCTCGGAAATTTCGAGTTGTTTTAGCTTGGCCTGAGCTGATTTAGCTCAGTTACGAGTTGATTTAGCTCGTTTACGAGCTGGTTTAGCTCGGTTGTTGTTTGCCCGGATGTTTCGTTAATCCGTAATCTCTGTCGAGAGATGTATTTGTCTGATTGATCCGCTGCGTATAAAATATAGTCCTTTTCGTATGAAATGTCATTCGTTTCGTATGAGATATCGTCCATTGAATCTCTTCGCATAATAGGTTATTCATACGAGGTCATCGAAAATTCGTGTAACCCGTTCTTTGTATGAAATCATGTTTATCTGAAATTATCATTTGTCTGTGTCCAATCGTCCGATCTCGCTCTCGGCTATTGTTTTTGTCGAGGGGTTTTTGACCCCCAACAGTTAGCCCCCCAGCTCGTCAGACTCGAGTACGATGGTGGCGAGGTTCTTTAGTATTCGAAGCGAAAACAATTGTCCGAAAGACTTGGCTCGGCCTTTTTTGTTTTGTTGCTCTTCTATTTGCGATGAAGGGTTGTCCAAATTGTTTTTTGCATTTTGGCCTTCGTCTTGTATGTCGAGCTAGATGGATTTTTTTGGAACGGGATTTTCGAGTTAGATTTGTTCCGACTTTTCGAGTAAGTCGACTCACATCCGTTGGAGTGTACATGGTGACCCTTTTGTATCTTCTGAGCAATTATGTATGTTGTTGAAATTTTCTTCGGAACCATTGGTCGTTCTGGTGTATGACCTTGATGCTTCGTTACTCCAAACGAATAATTTTTGTTTACAACTGAACCTTATGAAAGGCTGCCTACGCACCCTTAAGAATGGTCTGCTCGAATTTTCCGAGTAGGTCTGCTCGGATTTTGTTGGGAATGTCCTGAAATCTACCGTACTATCTCTAGAAAGTATGATAAGTGTCGAGATCAGACATAAGTCATAAATACTGGGTGATCATGATGACTTGCTAGAGCCCGCTCATGATCTATAAGTTTAGGACTTATTACCAGTATTGTATGATCCCAAAGGGTCACACACCATAGCTAACGTGAAAGTTAAAATGGAATTAATACGGTAAGATGCAAGGCATTTACTGTATTTGAACAGAGAATTGGGCCAGACAAAATACAGGCTTTTGTCTGATTTGTGTCTTGGGCCCAAAAGCCTAATAGGCCATTAGTTTAATAACTTGGGCCCATATAAGGCAGAGGGAGGCGCAGCCTAGGGCATCACAACACCTCCCTCTGCGATTTTGCCTCAGCCGTATTCCTCTCTCTCTGTTGATTCCAGCTTGGTCTAGCAGCCTGATCCAGTAGCTTGTAAGAGTGTGGATACCTAGGAGGAGCCGGTTTCTATCAGCTCTTGCAGATCTCTTCATTCCTTTGATCAATCCGCTGCAATCATAAGGTAATGAATCTGATCTGTTTATGATTCAACTGCAAATCACCTAGATCATAGATGATTATGTGCTAGGATGTAACCTGACAATTACACCATGAATACACATAATCCTACAGTGGTATCAGAGCATAGGTCGTTAGGTTTTTGCTTTTTGGATCATATTTAGGTTGTTTTTAATGTTTAGAATCGAATTTGGCTTAAGAAATTTGATTAGAACTTGTAAAAACCCTAATATGAAATCGCTTGTATCAATCGCTTTTGACATAATCGCTTTTGACTTTGTTTCAATAACAAGACCTTCGCTTGTTGACTTTTGGATCGTAAGAATGATCAATTATTGAATTGAATTAGTGATCGATTATGTCATGATAGGTTTGTCAATAATCAAAATCGTTTTTGTCTTTAGTGATTGTCATCTTCAATTGTTGACTTTGTTTCATGATCATAAGTGAATCGTTTTGTCCATAAGTGATTGTCTTGATCTTAATGTGAACGTGACAATTTTGTTTTGGAAAAGTCAAAATCTCTTATTGAAGATATTATGAAGAATCGATTTGTTAAGTTTTGTCAATGTTCAATGATCGTTTTTGTTGAATAAGCAATTATTGAATAAAATGGTTCAAGCGGTTAACCCAAATCGCGGTTTGCTGGAAATTATTTAATACAATTGGTATTATTTAATTTCTGGTTAAACCGGATTTTTGAATAAACCGAAGGCTGGTCTAAGTTTGATTTGGTTGGACCAAATAATTTAGAGCTGGTCTGGTTTAGTAAATAACCAGTTGGATTTAGTAGTTAATTTGGTCTTGGACCAGAATTAATGAACCGACTCGGTTATGTCAAATTATTGGGCCAATTGGAATTCTGTGGTCTTGGGCCAAGAATTGGGCCTATAATTTGTGACCCAACCGAAAACTTTAATAAAACATTAAATTAGAAGTTTCTAATTTTGGCATGTTAGGAAATTTCTAAAAATAGTATGTTTCCGATTTAGAAAGTTTCTAAAAATAGTAGGTTTTCCTAAATAGAAAGTTTTCATATTTAGTATGTTACCTGAAATGAAAAGTTTCCCAAAATAGTAATCTTCTAGTTTGGAGGAAATCTATTGAAACCTAAAATCCTCAAAAACAATATCAAGCTTGGATGTCTTGCCCAATCTTGTCAGCTACTTAACGCTTATTCAATTACAGATATGGCTTACAGTGTGAGGTGTCTGTTTTTGCGTAAGTAAAGTAGTATATAGTCACTAATTTCATTGGGAGTCCCAGACTTTAGTGATTATTTGGCTGTAAGAGATTGGTTTCCTTGACTGGGCCATCGGGAGTCCCGGGCCTTGAGACATCTGGTGTATTGGGCCTTGGGCCCAATTCACAACGAGAGTTATTGGATATAACTAGCTGTGTGTATGCTTACCAAGTAAAGCTACTTCTGGGTGACGGCCAGTGGCCCATTTTGGATTTAGCTGAACATGGGTCTCGGAATCATTGCATTCTTATGAGGTTAAACAAAGAAATTTTGAATGCAATGCGAGTTTTCTTATAAGTTATTAAGATTACTCTTTTATGAACTAAATAACTAAAACTCTATTTATCTCTAAATTTCAGTTATGACTAGCACAAACAATCAAAACACTTTCTCGATCCGGTCTGTCCTTGAGATGGACAAACTGAACGGATCAAATTTCTTGACTTGGTCGCGGAACCTGAGGCTAGTCCTCAGGCAGGAGAGAAAGGACTATGTCCTTGAGAGAGCTCTCCCCGAGAGGATCGGGTCCAATGCCTCTCATGCAGTATATGATGCTTGGAATAAGCATTATAATGATGCGGTAGATGTGCGTGGTCTGATATTGGCTACCATGGACTCAGATTTGCTGAAGCAATATGAGAACATGGAGTCGCCAATAGAGATGATCAGCAGACTGAAATTAAAATTTCAGGAGCAGGTAAGAGTGGAGAGATACCAGTTGGTTAAGTCTCTCACTAGCTGCAAGCTACCAAATGATCATCCAGTGAGTCCTCATGTCAGTAAAATGATGGGTTACATTGATAACCTGAGGAAACTGGATTATCCAGTTAGCCAAGAATTGGCAACTGAGATCATTCTGCAGTCACTGCCGTCAAGCTATGATAAGTTCAAAAGGAACTATATCAAGAAAGGCTTAACGAAGACGCTGACTGTCTTGGATAGTTCAGTTGATCCTGATTCAATTCTCATATTGATATCAACCTAAACATGCATCAGATCTAGGTGTTCTTATTTAGAAACATAACATGATCTCACCTTTTACCTGTTTGTTGCAGCGGAAGGATTAGAACAGGTCAGAGATCAAATAGATGCACCGAGGGATGAATCCTCCAAAGGTTCACACACGCTTCACAAGGAAATGGCTGCTAGACCACAAGGAACAGAGGCGCAGAGAGAGGAGTAGCCGCGGCCAGGTTTTTAGGGTTTTTGGAAGAAAAGACTTGGCTTTTAGTCATTAAAAGCCTTCTCTTTCCCTTTTGGGCTTTTGGGCCCAATCTGATTAAATCCCATTTAATCAGACCCATTAATCTTTCTCTCTTAGTACGACAAATGCCTAGCACTTTTGTCGTACTTCTGCTAAGCCGTTCCAACACATTTTCCTGTTAGCTTAGGCGTGTGACCCATATGGGATCATATAATAAAGGCAATAAGTCCAAGACTTATAGATCATGAGCGGACTCTAGCAAGCCATCATGATCCCCAGTATTATATGACTTATGTCTGATCTCGACATACTCTTACTTTCTAGAGACAGTACTGAGATTACTGGACACAATTCCAACAATCTCCCACTTGTACTGGAATCTCTGTATTCATAATCCTTTTGTCACAATATCTCGATTAGTCATAAGGCAAGATTGGTGTCATCCTTATAAAGCCTAATCTTGTTCATCGGACTCTGATTTGATACTGACAATCCAAACGACTCGGGAAAGTCCGTTTGAGCATGGCCATGCGTTTTCCAGTATTCAAATCTCCGATTGGCCTAGAGATATTCACTCCATTTATATTGGAGGGACAAATCCCATCTTGTTCCATCACTGTAAACTACTCATTTCATGATGTACCCAAACAAGGTCCTTATAGCTATCACAGAATGATAGCGTTAGACAATGATCAAAGTACATCAGTCCATGTGCAGTCACATGCATGTGAACTCAGGTCTAAGGACTATACTCTATAGTCGTAGTAAGAATCTCTTATGACACAGATATAAATATCCTGAAGAGTTCTTATAAGCGGGTCTTGTCCGGTCGTATGTTCCCAACATACACCTATGTACTGACTTTGATGCCGAGCATCTATGACACACTGAGACTTTGTCATAAGTCACGTACCAATCCAGTCTCACACGGTTGTTGATGTTCCAATTTCAACAACCTTCGACTGGGGACTGTATGATATATAACATCTATCAAATATAGGGTCTCATGATCAAGCTAAATGACTTCGATGACTCAAGATCAAGTCACTTACTTCGATGACCTATAAAATGGTTTATATCATTTTGGAACGATTATTTCATCACAGTTAAAATAATCTTGAAATAATAATTTCATTAAAACATAAAATAATGTTTTACAAGAACATATCAAATAACTAAAATAAAGCTCACAAAACTCCCACTCAAATTTAGATTACATTTCAATGTTTCTAATGCCTACAGCTTCAGTCAGGAACTCGAGCTTAGGCCTTGGGAGTGGCTTTGTCAACGGATCAGCGACATTATCATCTGTCGGAACTCGGCTGATCTTGACTTCCTTTCTATTAATGATGTCACGTATCAAGTGATATCTTCTTTGAACATGCTTG
Source organism: Orychophragmus violaceus (assembly GCA_030180135.1). NCBI lineage: Eukaryota > Viridiplantae > Streptophyta > Magnoliopsida > Brassicales > Brassicaceae > Orychophragmus > Orychophragmus violaceus. The sequence goes on from CM058239.1 coordinate 39,715,596, forward strand.
GATTTCTGGTGTGATCTTGGTTCCTTTGCCTGAGCTATAGCACCATTGTAGTCACAAAACAGTGCTAGAGGCTCAGCCGCATCTGGTATCACACCTAGTTCCATAATGAACTTTCGTATCCAAACAGCTTCCTTCGCTGCTTCCGAGGCGGCGATATATTCAGCTTCTGTAGTGGAATCAGCAACGGTGTCCTGCTTGGAGCTTCTCCAACTTACTGCACCGCCATTCAGACAAAAGACATAACCGGACTGTGACCGGAAATCATCTGTGTCTGTCTGGAAACTTGCGTCCGTGAATCCACTGACTTTAAGCACATCACTTCCACCGTACACTAAGAACTTATCCTTAGTATGTCTTAGATACTTCAAGATATTCTTTACGGCAATCCAATGGTTTTCACCTGGATTTGACTGGTATCTACTCGTCATGCTCAATGCATAAGCAACATCAGGACGAGTACAGATCATGGCATACATGACAGATCCTATTGCAGATGCATAAGGAATATTCTTCATGCGCTCAAGCTCAGCAGCCGACGTAGGGCTCTGCTTCTTGCTTAGCGTTGTGCCATGTACCATTGGCGTGAAGCCCTTCTTGGAATCTTTCATGCTGAATCTTTGTAGGACTTTGTCAATGTATGAGTCTTGACACAAGCCTATCAGCCTCTTAGGTCTATCCCGATAGATCCTAATTCCAAGAACGTATGCGGCTTCACCCATGTCTTTCATGGAAAAACAACTTCCAAGCCAGTCCTTTACAGACTTCAGCATTGGAACGTCGTTTCCGAGAAGCAGTATGTCATCGACATACAGAATAAGAAATACAATCTTGCTCCCACTAGATTTCTTATACACGCATTGTTCTTCTTCGTTTCTGATGAAGTCAAATTGCTTGATTGCTTCATCAAAACGAAGATTCCAGCTCCTCGATGCTTGCTTCAGTCCATAAATGGATTTATGAAGCTTGCATACTTTCCCAGCATTCTTTGGATCTATGTAACCGTCAGGTTGCGTCATATACACATCCTCTTCCAGAATTCCATTCAGGAAGGCGGTTTTCACGTCCATCTGCCAAATTTCATAATCATGAAAAGCTGCAGTTGCTAGTAGAATCCGAATAGATTTCATCATAGCCACCGGTGAATAGGTTTCATCGTAGTCCACACCGTGAACTTGTCTGAAACCTTTTGCCACCAACCTGGCTTTATAAATCTGGACATTTCCATCCACGTCAATCTTCTTCTTGAAGATCCATTTGCACTCGATGGCTTTTACACCAGCGGGTAAGTCAACCAACGAAAACACTTGGTTGACCGACATGGAGTCCATTTCGGAATCAGTGGCCTTGCGCCACTTAGAGGAATCTGGGCCCATCATGGCTTGATTGAAGTTCGATGGTTCATCACCATCAATGATCAAAAGATCATGACAGTTAGTCACGAGGAATCCTTGATATCTCTCGGGTTCGTGACGGATCCTCCCGGATCTTCGAACTTCAGGTACTACAGGTTCAGGCTCTACAATTTCTTGTAGGTCCTCCTGCTGCTCTTCCTCATTAGGTTGAGCAGTATCCTGTTCATCTTGAATTTCTTCAAGCAGTACCTTACTCCCACTGTCTTTCTTAGAGAGAAACTCCCTCTCAAGAAAGTTACAATCCCGGGCAACAAAGATCTTGTTCTCGGAACGTAGATAGAAGTAATAAGCCTTGGTTTCCCGTGGATAACCAATGAAGTAGCATCTATCAGATTTTGGTGTAAGCTTATCTGAGATTAATATCTTAACATAGGCTTCACAACCCCAAATTCTTAGATAAGACAGCACTGGAGCTTTTCCAGTCCATAATTCATATGGTGTCTTTGCTACTGCTTTTGATGGCGCTCTGTTTAGTGTGAACACTGCTGTTAGCAGAGCATATCCCCAAAGGGATATTGGAAGGTCTGTGTGACTCATCATAGATCGAACCATATCCAATAAGGTCCGATTTCTCCTCTCAGACACACCATTCCATTGAGGTGTTCCAGGAGGAGTGAGTTGGGATACGATCCCACACTCTCTTAGATGATCACTGAATTCCTGGCTTAAGTATTCTCCTCCTCGGTCGGACCGAAGAGCCTTAATGCTTTTGCCAAGTTGGTTCTGTACTTCATTTTGGAATTCTCTGAACTTTTCAAAAGATTCAGACTTATGTTTCATCAAATAAACATATCCATACCTACTGAAATCATCAGTGAAGGTAATGAAGTACTGATAGTTTCCTCTTGCATTTGTGGACATTGGGCCACACACATCAGTGTGTATCAGGCCCAATAAGTCACTGGCCCTCTCGTTAGGTTTATTAAAGGGGGCCCGTGTCATTTTGCCCATCATGCAGGATTCGCATTTCTCACATGACTCAAAGTCAAATGAGCCAAGAAGTCCATTCGAATGGAGCCTCTTGATGCGTTTCTCGCTGATGTGCCCTAAACGACAATGCCATAGAAACGTTCGGTTTTCCTCATTAGGTTTAAACCGTTTTGTATTAATGTTATAAATTGGCGCGGATTGATCGAGTATGTAAAGCCCATTCGTAAGAGGGGCAGAACCATAGAACAAATTGTTGCGATTGAAGGAACATAATTTATTCTTAACTGAAAAATCATAACCTTCCAAATCCAACAAAGAAATTGAAATAATATTTCTGCTTATAGCAGGTACAAAATAACAATTATTAAGTTCTAAAATCAATCCCGAAGGTAAAGACAACAAGTATGTTCCTACAGCTAGTGCTGAAACTTTCGCTCCATTCCCAACTCGTAGCTCCACTTGTCCTTGCTTCAGCCTTCTACTGTTGCTGAGTGCCTGCATATTAGTACAAATATGAGCCCCACAACCAGTATCCATGACCCATGAGGTATTATCAGAAGTAGTTGTATTAACTTCTATAACAAAAATACCTGATGAAGAAGTCTCGAAAGTCTTCTTCTTTAATTCCTTTAGACCTTCCTGGAATTTCTTACAATCTCTTCTCCAATGCCCCAGTTCTTTGCAGAACCTGCACATGTCAGTTGGCCCAGCCTTGGACTTGGGCTTGGGCTTTGGCGTGTCCTTGTCCGCGACTTGGACACCCTTGGCCTTTCCCTTATCCTTAGCAGAAGACTTCTTAAACCCCTTGCCCTTTAGTACCATAAGTACATTTGGGTCCTTGGCGGTTTTCTTCAAGTTGGGCTCTGCAGTCTTGAGCATTCCGTGAAGCTCAGGTAGTGTCTTACTCAAGCCATGCATGTTAAAGTTCAGAATGAACTGATCATAGCTTGCAGGTAAAGACTGCAGAATGATGTCGCAGGCAAGTTCCTGGCTGATTGGGCAGTCGAGTTTCTGAAGATGATCGAGATAACCCATCATCTTCAAGACATGAGGACTCACTGCCGCATTCGCAGCCAACTTACAGTCCAAGAGGTTCTTAACTGTCTGGAACCTCTCAGTCCTAGCCTGCTCCTGAAAAAGCGATTTCAGGCTTGCCATTATCTCGATGGGAGACAACACACTTTCGAACTGTTTTTGCAGCTCAGGTGTCATTGTTACCAACATCAGGCAATAGACATCATTTTCATCTGACGAATGCTTTTCCCAAGCATTGTGCAGAGTCCTGGCAGCATTGGCAAGAGGCCTCTCGGGGAGGGGATCTCGAAGGACATAATCCTTCTTCTCCTGCTTGAGGACCAGCCTCAAGTTCCTTGACCATGTCAGGAAGTTCGTTCCAGTCAGCTTCTCCTTCTCGAGAACAGACCGGATCGAGAATGTGTTTTGTGTGCTTGTAGTAGTCATATCTGAAATATATAAATAAAAGGTTATTAGTTATTATGTTCAAAATGACTAATCTCGTATTAAAATTTAATATGATTAATCACGCATTATATTCAATAACCTAAGTTACCCTCAATAGAATATAATGATTCCAAGATCCACATATAACTAAGATTAAAGTGGGCCACTGGCCGTCACCCAACCTTAGCTTATATCGGTAAGCCCTATATCGGCTAATTATATCCGTGATATAACTCTTGGTTGTGAATCTGGGCCCGAGGCCCAATCCACACTGATGTCTCAAGGCCCGGGACTCCCGATGGCCTAGTCAAGAAAACCGGACTATACAGTCATGTAATCATTAATGTCTGGGACTCCCAATGACATTTATGAATCACAAACCGTCTTACCCACGCAAAAACAGACATCCTCACACTGTAAGGCCATGAATGCAATTGAATGGGCTTTGACAGCTGACATAGTCTGGACAAGACATCCAACGCTTGATATTATTTGAGGTTCGTAGGTTTATTAAAATTCATTCCCAAAATAGAAGATTACTATTTCGGGAAACTTTCTATTTATGGAAACCTACTATTTTGGAAACTTTCTAAAATTGGAAACTTTCTAAAACCGGAAACTTTCTAACTTTAGAAATTTCTTTAAAATCCAAAACCCGCAAAATCGGAAATTTCTATTTTGAGAAACTTTCTAATTTCAAAATTTCGGAAACTTTAATTTAAAACGACTTTATAATTTTATAAAATAGATTTTTTTTTAAATTAATCTGAAGAAAGACTCAAATAACTGGCCCAATTGTTTTAACTTCTTGGCTCGAGGCCCAAGAATTGATCCATGTCCAAGACATGACCCAATTGTCCAATTAATTGACATAACCGGTCTGTTTCATTAAAACTGGTCTAACCAAGTTTTAATTACTACGATGACCACAATTGTCAACCGGTTATTTACTAAACCGGAATTTCTCAATTTATTTGGTCCAACCAAATCAAATTAGAAATTCCTGGTTTAGGCACTAAATCCAATATTTCTTTCGACATTGGATTTCTTATCCCGGTTTAACCAGATTTAATAAAATTATTAAATCTGTTTATTAAACCAGAACGTAGATTTTAATCAAGTTTTGAACCGAGCCTTGAACCGAACCGAATTGGTCACGAACCAAACCAGGTTGGTCGTGACCTAGTTTCCTTCCCAAGAAACTATCGTCCAGCCGCTCAGCCGCGAGCCAATCGATCCGAGATCGAGGCGATGTTCAGCCGGGACGATCGCCGAGACGCTACGGGACAGTCGGGTCGAGAGATCGGGACGTCCGAGAGCGTGACGCGATCCGGACGGTAAAAACCTCACGCGATCGGGACAGCTTCCGGACGAGACGATCGGGACGACGAACGCGGGACGAGACGCGATCCATGCGATCGGCTATCGCACGATCCATGCGATCGGGACGCCTCACGGTCGACCGTCCGCCGTCCACCCGAGCTTCCTTTCGGCCGATCACAAGAACATGTCATATAGCATGTTTTGTGATTTGATTAATGTGTTTAGGGTTTAATTTATGTTTCTTAAGTGAATTATCTTATCAGTAATTGATTCAAAAACACTTCTAAACAGATTAAACAACCTAAACATGAATCTAAAACAAGAAATCCTAAGAACCAATGGCTCTGATACCACTCTTGGATAGTTCAGTTGATCCTGATTCAATTCTCATATTGATATCAACCTAAACATGCATCAGATCTAGGTGTTCTTATTTAGAAACATAACATGATCTCACCTTTTACCTGTTTGTTGCAGCGGAAGGATTAGAACAGGTCAGAGATCAAATAGATGCACCGAGGGATGAATCCTCCAAAGGTTCACACACGCTTCACAAGGAAATGGCTGCTAGACCACAAGGAACAGAGGCGCAGAGAGAGGAGTAGCCGCGGCCAGGTTTTTAGGGTTTTTGGAAGAAAAGACTTGGCTTTTAGTCATTAAAAGCCTTCTCTTTCCCTTTTGGGCTTTTGGGCCCAATCTGATTAAATCCCATTTAATCAGACCCATTAATCTTTCTCTCTTAGTACGACAAATGCCTAGCACTTTTGTCGTACTTCTGCTAAGCCGTTCCAACACATTTTCCTGTTAGCTTAGGCGTGTGACCCATATGGGATCATATAATAAAGGCAATAAGTCCAAGACTTATAGATCATGAGCGGACTCTAGCAAGCCATCATGATCCCCAGTATTATATGACTTATGTCTGATCTCGACATACTCTTACTTTCTAGAGACAGTACTGAGATTACTGGACACAATTCCAACAGACTGAACTGCATGATATGCTCAAGACAGTTGAGCCAAACGTGAAGAGTACCCTGTATAATCTCGTAATGGAGAAGGGTAGGTTTACTAAACCTAATGCTGACAAGGGTGAAAACAAAGTTGTCCAGATTTTGAATCATGGCAAGCGTGTGTCTTCTGAGCCCGAGTCAGATACATCTTACGTTGGTAAGTGCTGCTACTGTAAAGAGGTTGGACATTGGAAGAGAGATTGCATTAAATTCATGGAAGATTATGAGGAGTTGAAGGTGATGTATGAGACTACTTCCTCAGGTATTCATGTTGTTACTTCAAGTTCTACCTTATAGGTATTGGATACTGGTTGTGGCACTGATATTTGTTATAATATGCAGAGCCTAAGGATCAGTAGAACGTTGAAGGAAGGGCAAGTGGAACTGCGTGTCTGGAAGGAGCTATAGATGCTGCCTCTGCCGTAGGGTTTTCACTTGTAGATGCCTTTGAGGCTTGGTTTTATTAAGTAATTGCTACAATATACCTGCTTTAAGCAGAGTTGTTTTTCATTTTCTTGTAAGAATTTGAATGTTTTTCATTTTGATAAAAGACAAGTTTTGTTCTTTTGATCTTAATGAAATATTAATTGTAGCACCCTATTCAAGGAATGGGTTTTATATCTTAAACCAAAGAGTGCCTAAATGTAACATAAATACCGAATTTGTTTAAATCTGATGAATTAAACCTGATTTTTCTTGGCGTAAATGTTTTGGTCACATAGAGTGAGTCGGATTCAGAAATCCCATAGTTATGGACTTTTGGGCTCATTTGATTGGATATCTTATGAGACTTGAATTCTGCTTACTGGACCAAAAGACAAAGGGCCCATCTTAGCCGAGCTAGAGAAAGGCCCAAAGGCTTATTGGACCTTGAACATACTCATGTATGTGGCCCGATGAGCAGTAATGCCAGAGAAAATTTCCTGTACTTCATTATATTTACTGATTACTTCAGTGAGTATGACTATGTTCATTTGATGAGACACGAGTCGGAATTCTTTGAAATGGTCGAAAGATTTCCAGAATGAGGTATAAAATCTGAGTGACAGAAGTATTGAGACTCTGGATTAGATCACGAGTGAGAATACTTAAGTCATTGATGGTGTGATCATCTGAATGAGTGTGAAGTCGTTTCACAGCTCATTTCTCCTGAAAACCTTGAGGTGTTTCTGTGAGAAAGAATCAGATCTTATTAGAAATGATTAAAGATGAGTCACACGAATCTTCCATGATATTCTTTAAGAATAACGCTCTAGAAATATCTAAGTTTACGCTGAAATAGTTCCACCAATATCAGTTGAAAGACACCACATAAATGTGGACTGGAAATGATCCAAATTCGTCTTTACTGAGTATTTGTAGTTGTGCTACTTCGCTGGTTGTCCTAGGGAAACTAAGACTTGTTACTTTTACGTCCATTCCGAAAACGAAGTTAGGTTGTTCGGAATTCTGTTTTCTAAAAGGGAAGTTGCTTTCCAAGAAGAACAGTGGGAGTAAAAGTATAACTCGAAGAAATTCGAAAAATACAGGAGGCTGCTCAACCTGTTGAGGGAGAGCAGCGGATGGATTTACAGATTTCTGTAGAATCTACACCTATAGAGCCTGAAGTTCGCAGATCTGAATGAATCCGTCACTAATCCGAGAGTGATTTCTCGTGATTAGTTGCCATGATCTGATGATCATTGAAAGTGACGAACCTGCGAAATTCACAGAAGCGAAAGTGAGCCCGGACTCCGAAAAATTATACTGTATGTAAGTTAGCTTCATCGATCCATTCATGGATAGAAGCAAGCATATCGGAGTTGGAATCTTCGTTCTGTTGAAGTAGTCAAGGTTTTGACTTGAACAGGAACGAAGTGGAACTGTGCGTTTACTAATAGATAAGTGGGAGCGATGTTGCATTTCTCATAGTGTATGTCGATGACATACTGATTCTCGGAAATAACGTTCCAATGATGCAGTCGGTAAAGGACTGGCTTGGGAGTTGGTTTTATGATTGACATGGGTAAAGCCACGAATGTTCTTGGATTTTGGATCTAAAGATAGAGATCCAAAAGAGCTGATAGGACAAAGTCAGGATTCTTATATTGACAAAGTCCTACACGTTTTCAGCATTCCAAGAAGGGTTTTATGCCAATGTCACATGGCATTACGTTAAGCAAGAAACAGTGTCCTACGATAACTGCTGAGCTTGAATGCATGGATGAGATTCCATATGCGTCGGCAATTGGATCTATCATGTATGCCATGACACGTACTTGTTTTGATGTTGCTTTAATGTTAAGCAAGACAAGTAAAGACCAGTCAAATCCAGCAAAGTATCACTGGATAGACGTAATGAATATCCTCAAGTATTTGGAAAATACTTAGGATAAGTTCTTGATTTACGGAGAAAGTGAGGTGCTACAAGTCGGTAGAATCTGAAAGGCAAGTTTCCAACAGACAAAGATGATTTCCGGTCACAGTCCGGTTATATCTTGTGTCTGTCTGGCGGTGCAAGGCACTGTTGCTGACTCCATGACTTAAGCTGAACATTTCGCAGCTTGGGTAGCGGCGAAAGAGGTTGTTTGGAAAGAAGAGTTCATCACTGAACTTGATGTGATTCCCAGCATAGATGAGGCTAGCTGCACATCAGAGGTCCAAACACCTTGAGGGTAGGTATAACCTATTCCGTGGGATAAATGACAGAGGTGTTAAGTAGATCAGCAAGTTTCAACGAATGAAAACGTTGCTAATCTATTAACGAAGCCACTCCTTAGGCCTGAGCACGAGTCGCGGACTGTAGCTGTAGGATAAGTGAAATGAAGATGTAGTCTTAATTTCAGTGGGAGTTTGTAAAGGGCTTTATTTAGTTGTTTTGAAAGGTTCATGTAAACATAATATTTTATGTTTATGAAATTTATGATTTCTGGATTATTTTAACTGTGATATAAATAATCGTTCCAAAAATGATTCATGTCATTGTATTGGGCCATCGAAGTACATGAGTAGACTTGATCCTGAAACCCCATATTTAACGAAATGACATAAATCATAGTGTCCATAGTCGAAGGTTGTTGAAATTGGAACACCAACAACCACTTGAGACTAGATTGTGTTGAGACTTATGACCAAGTTTCGAGGGGTCATTGATGCGCGGCATCAAAGTCGACACATAGGTATATGTAGGGGAGCATATGACCGGACATGGCCCGCTGATGAGAACTCTACAAGATATTAATATCTGTGTCATAAGAGGTTCTCATATACGACTATAGAGTATAGTCCTTAGACCTGAGTTCGCATGCATGTGGCTGCACATGGATTGATACACTTTGATCATTGTCTAACGCTGTTTCGTAACTGGGAGCTATAAGGACCTTGGTTGGGTGTATTATGAAGTATGTAGTTCATAGTGATGGAACAAGATGGGATTTGTCCCTGCCGTTTAACGGAGGTAATATCTCTAGGCCAATCGGAGACTTGATAGCTGGTAAGAGAGTGGCCACTCCCAAACGGACTTGCCCAAGTCGTTTGCATTGTCAGTATCAAATCTGGTCCGATGAACATGGTCTGGCTATATAAGGATGACACGCATCTTGCCTTATGCCAGATCGAGATATTGAGACAAAAGGATTAGGGAATGTAGGATTCCAGTACAAGTGGGAGATTGTTGGGAATGTCCTGAAATCTACCGTACTATCTCTAGAAAGTATGATAAGTGTCGAGATCAGACATAAGTCATAAATACTGGGTGATCATGATGACTTGCTAGAGCCCGCTCATGATCTATAAGTTTAGGACTTATTACCAGTATTGTATGATCCCAAAGGGTCACACACCATAGCTAACGGGAAAGTTAAAATGGAATTAATACGGTAAGATGCAAGGCATTTACTGTATTTGAACAGAGAATTGGGCCAGACAAAATAGAGGCTTTTGTCTGATTTGTGTCTTGGGCCCAAAAGCCTAATAGGCCATTAGTTTAATAACTTGGGCCCATATAAGGCAGAGGGAGGCGCAGCCTAGGGCATCACAACACCTCCCTCTGCGATTTTGCCTCAGCCGTATTCCTCTCTCTCTGTTGATTCCAGCTTGGTCTAGCAGCCTGATCCAGTAGCTTGTAAGAGTGTGGATACCTAGGAGGAGCCGGTTTCTATCAGCTCTTGCAGATCTCTTCATTCCTTTGATCAATCCGCTGCAATCATAAGGTAATGAATCTGATCTGTTTATGATTCAACTGCAAATCACCTAGATCCTAGATGATTATGTGCTAGGATGTAACCTGACAATTACACCATGAATACACATAATCCTACAGATTTTCCGAGTAAGGCTGCTCGGATTTTCCGAGTAAGGCTGCTCGGATTTTTGAGTAGGATTTGGTTTCAGGTTAGTTTGTCGAGCCTGCTAGGACAATTTGTACTTCCGAGAAGCTGAACTGTCGTGATGACGTTAGGTCGATTAATGCAGAAAAGTCGAGCAGATTTTATCGGGAAAAAATCTCCTTCATCGGCTCCGTATAGACTGTACGAGTTGGTTTCGTATAGCTAGAAGGCTTTTCAGGCATGGGCTTCGTAGAATTCTCGGAGGAAAGTGTGGCTTAACGTTTGACCCTTGGTGCTTTAGGAGCATTGCACTCAGATGTGTATTCCGAGTCTTGAGGTTAATGGGATAACGATTAAATCTAGCGCGCGTAGAAGCGTTCCATCATATTTCGAATCAAGTTTTGAGTTCGAAGGTTGGCAAGATATACTCGCCTTATCAATTTGTGATGACGAAGACCAGCGCGCTCAAAAGCGCCTAACTGGGTTTCGAGTTAAGTTTGAAGGTTAGCGAGATATACTCTAAACCTGAGATGATTGAGACCAGTGTGCTCGGAAGCATCTTACTGGATTTTCAAAACTGAATCCAAGGAGTAGCAAGATGTACTCCTCTTACGGACTTTTAATAATTAGACCAGTGTGCTCGGAAGCTTCTTACTGGGTTTCGAAATTGAGTCCAAGGAGTATCAAGACGTACTCCTCTTGCGGACTTGTAATGATTAGACCAGTGTGCTCGGAAGCGTCTTACTGGGTTTCGAAATTGAGTCCGAGGAATAGTAATATGTACTCCTTCTGCAGACTTGTAATGATCGGACATGTGTTCTCGGAAGCGTCTTACTGGGTATCGAAATAGAGTTCGAGAAATAACAAAACGTACTTCTCTTGCAAACTTATAATGATTAGACCAGTGCACTCAGAAGCGTCTTACGGGGTTTCGAAATTGAGTCAGAAATAACAAAACGTACTTCTCTTACTGAATTATAATGATTAGACCAGTGTGCTCGGAAGCGTCTTACTGGGTTTCGAAATTGAGTCCGAGAAAAAACAAAACGCACTTCTCTTGCAGACTTATAATGATTAGACCAGTGTGCTCGGAAGCGTCTTACTGGGTTTAGGAGTTTTACGGTTGACTTCGGTACTAGTGCGGGGGTTTTCCCGTCTTACATTCCCATGTCGGTCGTGTACTCAATAATGGAGTTGTTGAGACTAGCGTGTTGTGTTTGACTGGGTTTGGATTTTTGATCTCGTTTTTCCGCGAAACTCGCTTCATATCTTCCGTCCATCGAAAATAAGCCGGTATCCATAGAACCACCTTTCAAAGATACCGAACCAAGATATACTTTGTTAAAATGTCATTTTACAAGTGTGCTGAGTAGCGTCATACTGTATTTTTGGGGTCTATTATCGACTCTAGTACTGGTGCGGTTGATTTGAAGACCTATCGACGACCCGTTCTCAGGTATTACTATCGACTTCTCAACTTATGTTCTCTTCGCCGATTATAAACATACCTTGGCGGTATTTAAGATTTATATAGCGCGCTTTTATCCGTTTGTTGGATGTATAGAGCCTCAATTTGTATAGGACATGTTGGCTAATATCTGTAAAGGATGTATGTGTTTGTCTGCTGCGGCTGTCTGCAGACAAGATAGATTATTCCTAACAATCATGGAAACATGCATTCGACTGATAGTAAACGAATTCTAAGTTACGAAGTTTATATCCTGATAAAAATGAGAAAAGGGTTTATTATTTTCGTTACCGGACGACTCCAAGCTTATGGTTGGGGGTTGAACTTTTTGGATGCGTTATGCTTGTAGTTATGATCCGTTATCCGGACTTGTTTGAGTGAATTAGCTGTATGAGCTGAGTGTCTTGAGAGTAGTCCGAATATGCCTCGAAAATAGTTGGAGAAGTTTTTCTTTGGTTGAGAGGAGCGTCTTGAACGGGATTTCCGAGAAGAGTGGTCAGCTCGGAATTTCCTAGCTGGTTTTTTTGAACAACTCGGACTTCCCGAGCTGACTTGGTTGGATGTTTCTAGCTGACTTGTTCGAACAGCTAGGACATTCCTGGCTGACTTGTCGGAAGTTCCTAGCTGATTTGTTTGAATGTTTCGGGCAACTTTGTCCGAAATGCTTTCGATTTCGAAAATGGTTTAAAAAATTTATGTATTCTGATGCGGAAGTATAGATACAGACCCATTACGCCCCCTTTTTTAAAGGAGAGACATCTGAACCGATCAAGATATTGGCTGCCTACGTACCCCTTTTGGGGATCAAACCGTCTCGTAGTTCGAGTTATTTCTCGATGAGCATGGTCTAGCCAACCATCTACGATTTTGCTCTTGATGTTGCTTTACGGATGAGCTCGTGCAGGATTCGGAGCTTACCAGTCCGCTGAGAGTGAAGTTAGTTCATCTTTGTTGGAGCTTTGGTTTTTTTCTTCGACCAACCCAGATGGTAGGATCTATGATTGTATGCTAAACTATGTTGCCTTCCTTGATTTGATACGACGAGCTGGAGCCTAGTCGGTTCAGGTAGAGTTGAGGGATCCTGCTTGCAAGTTGATATAGACTAATCTCCGATTAGTTGAGGCGTCGCGGACATATGTCCTCTCGGAAGAATTGGTGCTTAAATGGATTTAGTCTTCACTCGGCCGCGCTTTTTCTCGACAGTGATTCAGCTCGGATATGGGTGTGCATTGAGCAGAATGTGCTTTGGTCGTCGGCACATATTTCTTGTGGGGCTGCTTAGTGGTTCGTGCTCGGAGATTGACTTGCTCTACTCGGACTACTGACGAGCCGAAACTCTGAGATATTTCGAGTAGTATGACTGCGTAGACGCCGAGCAGCATAATTGTGAAAATATCGAGCAAGATGTTTCATGATAGGTTAGTACTTCGCGGGATAGATATTCTCCAATCTGATACGTTCGGACATGCTTGATCAAGTATTATTGAACTTATGTGAGTCAAGGCAATTTTCGTCCTCCAAAAAATCTTGTATTGTGTTCGGAAACTCATTTCTTGGAAAAATATTTTTTAATATACCTTTACATATGTATATATACATAACACACATGAATAACCTGCTAGGCAATTCTTCCACCCGAGCTGCTTTTCCTTTTTTTCCAACTCGGGATTGTCCGAGCTTATTCTCTTCAACCCTTTTTTCCAGCTCAGGATTGTCCAAGCAGATTTGACGTTGATGATCTGCTCGGGCCGTTCGGTTGGGTTGCTGGACATGCCGCAAGTTTCCGAGCATGCTCAGAGTTGCCAAAAATGCTGTAATTTTTCAAGCATAATGCAAGTTTTTGAGAATGCTGTGAGTGCTTGCAAGTTCGAAAAACAAATGAGATCAGAGTCAGCTCAGAATTTCCAAGCTGATTAGCCTGCTCAGAGTTTTTGAGCATTTTGCGAGTTTCCAAGAATGCTGCGAGTACTTGAAAGTTCGGAAACAAAATGATATGAGCTCAAAAGCTCCGAACTAGTTAGCTCGAAATTTCTGAGCTGGTTAGCTTGGATTTTCCGAGATGATTTGCCCGCTCGGAGTTTCCAAGAATGCTGCAAATTTCCGAGCATGTTGTTAGTTTCCGAGAATGCTGTGAATGCTTGCAAGTTTGGAAACAAAATGAGTCGAGTTCAGAAGATCCAAGCTAGTTAGCTCGGAATTTCCGAGCTGGTTAGCTTGCTCGAAGTTTCTGAAAATGTTAGTTTTCAGATTTTCTGTGCAGACTTGCATGCTCAGCCTTTTCAAGTAGTTTTGTGTGTACAGATAAATACGATCACTGAGCAGGATTCGTGGTGAGCTCACAAATCGTCCGAGCTGATGTTGAGATGAACATGTGGCGCACAAGGATGTATGTATGGAAGGAACGTACGACAATCTGTCCGAGCACGTTCACCATCTCGGAAGCCTTGTCGCGGTACGTCCGAACAGGTTTAGTTGTGGATTATCCGATTAGGACGTATACGAATGTGATGTTTGGCGATACTGCTTAAACGGTTCGATCATTCACACGATCGGCTATGATGAGACAATATGCTTCGACAACAAGAAGGTGACCGTTGATGATTTATCGATGAGTAGCTTCTCGACTTAGTCTCGTGTTATTGCTCTCCAAATCTACTATATGCATATAGAAACTGGATTTTGTACGGTTATGGTTGAGAAGCTTGATGTTAGGATGGCTTGGAATATTGACGATGATCTGTTAGGAAGAGTTTGACTCGATTGCGGCACAAAGGAGTAGCATCGTACTAAAGCAGATTTATCATGCCGTGCGACTCCGGGATGATTGTTGGTTGTTTGTCTTATTGGCATCGCGGATAGATCTGCAAACGAAGCAAGGTTCGAAGACTTGTTCGATAATAAAAATCGGTTACTCTGATCAAGATGTATAGCTGCAAAGTCCTAAACCAAGGTGCTCATTCAATAGAACGGAATCAAAGAGAAATAGATTGTACGTTGAACATACCAAAAGATTTGACAATATATTTATGATTTCGATCGATAGTTAATCATGTTAATTTCTACGTAAGTTAGAGATATTAGTAATTTCTACAATCGTAAAGCATTGGTAGCAGAAACTTGTAACAAGGCTAAAATTGATAAGTCACAAAGAAGATGAGTAGATCAGCATAATTTGTAAAGCAATTGATGAGGAGAAGACTCATTAGATTTTAGGTACTTATCTTGATAATCGGAGAGATCGTAAAATGATTTACGACGAAGATGATCTTAGAACACCAAAAATTGTTCTTTTCGGTTTCGATGAATTCCGATCTGATCTTGGTATCCTTGTTACGATTCTTTTTCTTTTGAGGTCGCGTCCATGAAATCTTCTCCGTCTAAGTCAATAGTTGTCGTGATCCTTCTTGGTCGGATTAGTGATCATAGATCTGTTGAGTTAGATCTGTCTGCATGAGGGTGTTCACTTGTTTGTAAGACACAGTCGACGTAGCATAGGGTTTCCTGTTGAGCCGCTAGGCGTTGAGAAGTCAAGTCGCCTACGCTTAGTTTGTACGAACTTCACTGCTCAAGTGCTCGATGCTTTTTGTTCCGAGCCTCCCCACTTGTTCGGTGAGCATGGTATTCGCCCTCTTATAATCATGAGTTTTTCGCACCAGTATGGCTGTTGTCTGCTTTGAATTGGTTAGCGTTACGTAGGCTATCGTTGCATCAGTTGCGGCTGCGTCTATTACATCGTTTTCCGTCATGGTGTCGTTTTATGCGGCTGCGTCTGCTGCAGCGTTGATCGCCAGTGGATGATTTGTTCTTTCTCTGTCGGTGGCCATATCTACGGATTTGCTAGTCGGTGGTTTTTCCGCGGCTTGACCAATTTGCCGAATGGGCCGAGAACGGACGATCCGAGTCTGTTTATGTACAAACTTCTTTATTCGTCCCAAAGTTTCGGATATACGAATATGGTATGCTTGGCCCAAATTCGTATGTCCTCTAACTTTATCCGACAACTTGGTTTAACGGCCAACAAAGTATAAGCAGATGATTCCGAAGATGGATAGCATCCACAGAATGAGGTATCGGCAAATGTTTGATCATACACTATCCGTTCAGAAAGTATGGAGAAGCGAAACCCAGCTCGGAAGTTACCAATAGATGCATTCAGCTCGGAGCTTCCGAAAATGAGAAGGAAAATATTCGGATCTGAGATGGTTGGTTCAGCTCGGAAATTCCGAGCTGATTTTGGCTCGGATCCGAGCTGGTTTAGCTTGGCCCGTGCTGATTTCAGCTCAGAAAATCCGAGCTGCTTTAGCTCGGTTGTTGTCTGCCCGGATGTTTCGTTAATCTGTAATCTCTGTCGAGAGATGTGTTTGTCCGATTGATCCGCTGTGTATGAAATGTAGTCCGTTTCGTATGAAATGTCGTCCGTTTCGTATGAAATGTCATCCGTTGAATCTCTTCGCATAATAGGTTCTTCATACGAGGTCATCGACACTTCGTGTAACTCGTTCTTTGTATGAAATCATGTTTATCTGAAATGGACATTTAACCGTGTCCGATCATCTGATCTCATTCTCGGCTATTGTTTTCGTCGAGGGGTTTTTAACCCCAACAACCACTACATCCTTTCCCTCCAAAAATGTCAAACAATCAGACTCATCATGAACAAGTACAATACGTCAATACGTAAAAGAATCCATGTAAATAATAACGGCTACGGTTGTAATTTTAAAAAGAAAATTAAATGTAATAGATTTTTTTGTCTAGTGTGTATCTTTAGATTTTAGTGTACTTTAAAATCGTATTCAAATGATATCCATCTACATAGTGGTCACGCTAAATAGAATTATCTAAAATGATAATGCTAATATATCAAATCCTCTGTCTCAACACTACTCAAATTTTACTTCATGTGGATCTTGTGAACACTATTTGTTAAAAAAAAAATTATTGATATTATTATATTATTCAGTTTAAAATTGATATGGTATAAGACCTACTTTGATGCAATATATTTTTCGTTTCGTTGACCAAACACATACTATTATTTTTACAATCTTGTTAATATATATATATATATATATATATATATTAATATATATATATATATATATATAATAATTTTCTTGTTTAAATAAGGAATACAATATACAAAAATAGAAATAATGGTCCATCAAATAGTGAAGGAAGTTGAAAACTAAGTTGAAAACTAAACTTAGGTATTCGGGTATTCAATTCGGTGAAGGAAGTTGAAAACTAAACTTAGGTTTCGGGTATTCAATTCGGTTCTGAGTAAGATTGTTCGGTTATGTGTATTTTGGTTTTAGATATTTAGTATTCATTGGGTATTTTATAATTTTCGGTTCACTTTCGGTTCGATTTTTGTCGATTTCGATTCGGTTCCTGGTACCCATAAAAAAATCTGACAAAAAAAAAGAAGAAAAGGATCGATTAGTTTGGTGTACTGGATTTTAACATCACATGCAAATGTCCACTAATGGACTTTTTAGTGAAATAAAACTTTTTTGAAAAAAGAGAGGTAAGAGTCCCACATCCGAAACAAAAAGGAAGAATTTGGTACAATCTTAGCTATAAATATAGGTTTTTTCTAAAACTTACCATCTCAAATAATTGGGCTTAGTAAAATCGTGGCTCATTTGTTTATATATATATATATATATATATATATATATATATATATATATATTGGGTTATGTCTAGTATATATTTATATATATTCGGGTATTCAAGTACCCGATCATGTATCAGTTCCGTTCCGGATATTATCCAATACTCATGGTTCCAAAATAAATTATCCATCATATTTACTATATAATCATATTGGTTTTGGGTCGGTTAATTTTGGTTCGGTTCCAGTTCGAGTAATCGTATGCTCCGGCTTATTGAAGACGCTATGATAAATATGTTGATCAAATAAATGCAAATTGCGAAGCATCAATACGTCTAATAACTTGTTCTTTTTTTACTTTTTATATGTATATCCACATATAAATTTTACCTTATAAGTTTTTCAATATTATAGTCTATTTGGAATCCAAAAATTACAAAATTTTGTTTAAATTTGCCAATGACGTGCTAAAAGCAAAATGCTACATGATAAGATTATGAGGAAATCCTAAGAAGAAAATAGTGGAGGAAATTTTTGTGATATAAAAAGCGTTAAAGTAAAGGTAGAATTGACTATATTCGAAAGCTACGGCAGTAAATGTGATACCCCGTATCTAAAAATATAGTCAACGGGCAGAAGAAAAGTCCACATGGGCAAAATGGTAATTTTGCCAAAGTTCAAGACGGAAGACGTGACGGGCCAAATATTCTCTTTATAAACCATAAAGAATTTACAAGATTGGAATTCGAAGAAACGGAGCAGAAACGCATTTTTCGGAGTATCGGTCATAAAACCGACTAAACCGGGTAAACTTCGGAAAATCATAACGGGAGCTAGGATACTCCAAATGAAGTGATTCAAGTTGCTAAATTCATAACAAAATCAAGAAGAATCAGTTTATGGAGGTTTGGAGATTTATGGGAATCGTCTGATGTTTATTAAAACAATTATCGGGAAAACAAGCAAACCGAACAAAAGTGTTTAGTCAAGCTAAGGAGGGGTTTTATTGGATTGGACCGGTGCTAATGGGCCTTAGTGGACTTCAAACACTCACCAGGGACAGCTGTGAGCTCCCCAGGTCGCCAGCTTTAAGGGAGAGGTGGCATCACCACAATGGATGCATGAGGAAAAGTGTATGCATGCAAGGAATCTCTACTATTCATCCCTTTTGGTCATTTTGGTGATCTGAATCTTCACTCTAGCCTCTCTCTGTCGACAGCACTCTCTCATTCTCTCCAGAAACATTCAACAAATTCATAAAGTTCTTGCATCTTCAAGCAATCTACTTCAAGAACAAAAGGTGCTCTTCATAGCTTCTCACACAAGATATAGAACTCAAACGTTTTATGAACTCAATAGATTTGATAAAGAATAACTCTCTTTATTAGCTTAAGAAACTCACTCAAAACTTAAGCTCTCAATCTCTCATAAAACTCATAAGGTTTACCACAACTTTGGTAACTCTTATATAGAGATTAGGAATAAACAAAAACCCTAAATTAGATAACTCCTAACTTATCTTGATATATTAGATAACTCCTAATATATCTCTTATTATTGTCATCCTAATCTTAACCAACTTATGATAACTTCTAACTTAAGTTATCTTCTTCAAGCTTATCCAACATTCCCCCTCCTAAGCTTGAAGTCATTCTCACTGCTAGATCTTGAACGCCAAGAAGATCCCTCATTTCTTTGAACTTAATTCTTCCAAGAGCTTTAGTCAGAATGTCTGCCTTTTGTTCACTTCCAGGAATGTGTTCTACTTCGATTTGTCCGTTCTCAACACATTCTCTTATGAAGTGATATCTCGTATGTATGTGCTTGCTTCGACCATGGAATACTGTATTTTTAGTGAGAGCTATTGCTGACTGATTGTCTATCCTTATAACAATCTTCTTACACGGTGAGCCAGTGATTTCACTAAGTAGCTCTTGAAGCCAGATTGCTTGTCTTGCTGCTTCAGTCCCTGCCATAAACTCAGCTTCACAAGATGATAAAGCCACGGTCTCTTGTTTTTGTGAACACCAAGTAATTGGGCTTCCACCAAGATAGAATACATGACCTGTTGTACTTTTACCATCATCCGGATCCACGTTATAACTACTGTCACTGTATCCAATTAGCTTTGTCGCAGCTGAGTTTGATTTCTTAAACACCAAACCGAGTGTAGTAGTACCTTGCAAGTACCGTAAGCATTGTTTTACTGCTACTCCATGTGATTCTCTCGGTGTTTGCATGTATCGACTTAAAACTCCAACGCAGTATGATAAGTCCGGTCTGGTGTGTAACAAATATCGTAAGCAGCCAATGATTTTCCGATAGCTTGTTGCATATATCTCCTTTTCTTTTTCAGACTTCGACAGCTTCAAACCAGACTCCATTGGCGTCTGTGAAGGATTACAAATCTTCATTCCTGCATCTTCTAGAATCTTTAAGGCATATCGTTTTTGACTAAGCGTCACTCCTTCATTGCTTTGATATACTTCGATTCCTAAGTAGTATGTTAACCTCCCGAGGTCACTCATCTCGAATTTAGACGCCATCTCTGCTTTAAAGTCATTTATCACTCTCAAGTTTGTTCCCGTAACAAATAGATCGTTAACGTACACTGCGAGAAGTATAAGACTATCATTAGTTTGTTTAAGATAGATTGATGGTTCCTTTAAACACCTTTTGAATTGAAGTTCCTTGAGAATTTTGTTGAGCTTATCATTCCATGCCCTTGGCGCTTGTCTTAAACCGTATAACGCTTTGTTAAGCTTATACACTTTCTCTTCACATCCTTTCACCGCAAAACCCTCCGGTTGAGTGATGTACACGGTTTCTCTCAACTCTCCATGTAAGAATGCTGTTTTCACATCAAGGTGATGTATTTCCCAACAAAGACTAGCTGCGAGATTGATCAGAAGTCGGATTGTTTCGATTCGAGCTACTGGAGCAAATACTTCATCGAAATCTATTCCATAACGATGTACGTATCCTTTTGCCACGAGTCGAGCTTTGTGTTTATTGATGCTTCCATCGGAGTTTCGTTTGAGTTTAAATACCCACTTTAGACCAATGGGCTTTGCTCCGTGTGGAAGATCAATAAGATCCCACGTTTTATTCTTGTTGATGGAATCGATTTCATCTTCGCAAGCAAGCATCCAACTTCTTGATTCTTTAGCTTCATCGTATGTTTCTGGTTCATTGTTTAAGCTTAGTAACAATCGTTCTCCTTCTTCCTCGGCTAAGTACACGTAGTCCTCAAAATACTTAGGTTTTCTACTTTCTCTTTCTGATCGTCTCCGAGGCACTTCAGTACTATCAAGACTTTGAGTTCTCCTTAGTATTGGCTGATCACCAAACTCTCCTTCCTCTGTTTCAGCTTCTGCTCTGTTTGTCTCTGTTTCCTCACGGTATAAGTCAGTATTTATAACCTGGTCTGTGAGTTCCTTTCCATCCTCGCATGATGCTTCATGGTCGGATTCTTCTTCTCTCAAGTTTTCTTCACACTCCAACCTTTTATTAAGACCATGGTTTCCAAAGTTTCCAAGTACAATACTGAAATTTCCTGCATCCTCTCCTCCCGTATTGTTTTGACTCCAGTTCCAGCCCTTTGTTTCGTCAAATACCACGCCTCGACTCACTACTATTCTTCGAGTCTGTGGATCAAACATGCGGTATGCCTTTGATCCTGGTTTTGTCCCTAAATGAACTAACATACGTGATCTATTGTCAAGTTTCTTTAGATGAGTTGCTTCCAACTTCGCGTATCCGATACACCCAAAGACCCGAAGGTGACTAACATTGGGCCTTTTGCATCGAAACATCTCGTATGGAGTCTTATCCTTTAATGCTCTTGTAGCGATTCTATTCAACAAATAAGTTGAATGTCGAACTGCCTCTCCCCATAAATAATTCGGAACATTCATGTGTTTGAGTATACTTCTTGTCATCTCCATAAGAGTTCTATTTCGTCTTTCAACTACACCGTTTTGTTGTGGTGTATACGGTGCTGTGAGATGATGTTTTATACCCGAGTTCACACAAAACGAATTGAATTCTTGTGATGTAAACTCTCCTCCTCTATCTGTTCTGAATACTTGAATGTTCCTTCCTGACTCTTGTTCAACCATCTTCTTGAATCTTTTGAATTTTTCAAACGCATCTCCCTTTTCTTTTAACAACACTGTCCACATATATCGAGAATGATCGTCAATAAGAACAAACACATACTTGTTTCCAGCAGTTGTATGTGGTGTTATAGGACCACAGAGATCTCCATGTACAAGCTCTAGTATCTTGGAAGCTCGATATAATGTTGCTTGTGGGAACCGGTTCCTTGCTTGCTTTCCAAGTAAGCATGATCCACATACTTGTTTTTCAAAACTGTTTTGTGGAAGCCCTATAACAAGCTCCTTCTGTACCATGGTTCTAATGAGTTCGAAGTTTGCGTGTCCTAGCCTTTCATGCCATTTGCTTGAATTTCTTGGTATCACCGAGTGTAGACACATACTGTCCTTTAAACCCATCGAAACCTTGTAGAGCCGGTTCTTTGATCTGATCGTTCTAGCTAGCAGCTTCCCATCTCGATCATACATAACTAAGTATTCTCCTTTCATCCTCACATCACATCCTGACTCTGTAGCCTGTCCTAGACTAATGATATTGCTTTTTAGCTCAGGTATGTAGTATACATCAGACATCTTCCTTGGATCGCCGTTTCTATTTATGAATTTGATCGATCCTTTTCCCTTTATGTCTATTCTCGAGTCGTCACCAAAGCGTACTTTTCCAGTGATATTATCATCAATATGTGTAAAGTAACGACGATCTCCTGACATATGGTTACTAGCTCCATTATCAAGATACCATATGATTTCTTCTCCGACGTTAGTACTATATTTGCTTGGGACAACTCTTTCTTCATTCAAGTATACCACCTCATGCATCATGAGTTCATCTGCTTCTTGGGTGTCAGTATTAGCATTCTCTTGTGCTACTTGTAGCTTGAGTAAACGATCTGGGCAGTTTGACGCATAGTGACCCATTTTATCACACCGGAAACATTCAACTTGAGATAGATCTCTGTTAGAACCAAACCGTCCACGTCCTCTTCCTCTATTATAGAATCGCCCTCCTCGGCCTCTTCCTCTATTAGAGTCATTGTTGAAGCCTCGGGACTGTTGAGTTGTTTGATTCTCCATGTTCGCATACATCAACTTATTTTGATATTCTTATGTTTCCTCTTCTTCTTCTGCTACTCGTTCTTCATAGGCTTTTAGTCGACCAACGATGTCTTCAAAGCTGGTAATTTTGAGGCCGAGTACCTGTTCAAGAGATGCAACTATATGAATGTACTTCTTACGGGGAAGACACTTTAAGAACTTCTTAACAATTTTAGGTTCTTCAATGCTTTCTCCTAAAGCAGCTGATTTGGATGAGATTTCG
Source organism: Orychophragmus violaceus (assembly GCA_030180135.1). NCBI lineage: Eukaryota > Viridiplantae > Streptophyta > Magnoliopsida > Brassicales > Brassicaceae > Orychophragmus > Orychophragmus violaceus. The sequence goes on from CM058239.1 coordinate 39,738,566, forward strand.
GACAGCTTTCCGACAAATTCATCGATCGTTTCTGTATCTTTCATCTTTAGCCGATCAAACTCGGCCATCAAGGTTTGTAATCTCGCTTCCCTAACTCTCTCAGCTCCCACATGCCGTGTTTTGATGGCTTCCCACACTTGTTTTGCTTTGTCTAACTCTCCGACTTGTAGTATAAGAGCTTCAGGGATTGATTGAAAGATTAATGCCAGCGCCATATCATTCTTCTCTCCATCATCGATCTCGCCTTCAATGACTCCCCACGCCTTATGAACTTTGAGTAGGATCTTCATTCGTATGGACCATACGGTGTAATTTTTTGAATTCAACATAGGGCATTTGATAGATGAAGAACCTAATCCATCTTTTGTTTTCTCCGTAGGCGTCACAATTAAGTCTTTTGTATCGGCCATGTTTGATCTTATGTGTAGCTCTGATACCAAGTATAGAACTCAAACGTTTTATGAACTCATTAGATTTGATAAAGAATAACTCTCTTTATTAGTTTAAGAAACTCACTCAAAACTTAAGCTCTCAATCTCTCATAAAACTCATAAGGTTTACCACAACTTTGGTAACTCTTATATAGAGATTAGGAATAAACAAAAACCCTAAATTAGATAACTCCTAACTTATCTTGATATATTAGATAACTCCTAATATATCTCTTATTATTTTCATCCTAATCTTAACCAACTTATGATAACTTCTAACTTAAGTTATCTTCTTCAAGCTTATCCAACACAAGAAAGTACATAACTTTCTCCTCCTAGACCCAAATCACACTCTACAAAGCCCAGGAGCTTCATCTCGTCCTCCTCTTAATTTTCCAGCCAGCCACCGTCGCCGCCGTCGCCGGAGCTCGCCGGAATCCGGTGAAGAAGCAACCACAGCTTAGGGTTCTTGGGATAACTCTCTCTCTTCATCAGATCTTAGTGATTCAAGGCCATGGGTGGGTAGATCTCATCAAAAGGATCAGATTGGTGTGTGGTTCGCCGTCGGAAGTCGCCGGAAAAGTCACTGCCGCCGCGGTCAACGCCGGAGTAGTCGCCGGAGAAGCTTCCTCCGCCTTCAAATCTTCAGCCGGTTCATCCAGGGGTTGGTTCAGATGTGTTGGTTCAAGAATGGAGCTAATTTGGTTGGGTTTAGATCAGTTTAGGTAACCGGTCAACTCTCGGTCAACATTTTGACTTTGACCCGGTTTACCTAAACCGGTCAATTGGATTCTTGGTTTGTGGTCAACCGGTTCAGAGGAGTGGTCAACCGGTTAGCTTGGTCAACGGTCAACGGTCAGCCTCGGTCAACGCCGGTCAACTCCGATCAACGCCGCCGGTAAACGCGGTCAACGCCGGGAAACGAGCCGGTCAACGCTCGGTTTGGCGGTTGTTCGGTAGTTCGGAGTGTTCGGGAGTTCGTGTTCGGGTATTCGGAGAGGTTCAGGTTTAGTTCGGGGTCTCGGGAATCCGTATCCGCATCCATGCCGTTCGTTCCGTCATATCACTGTGAGTCGGCTCAAACACCGTAGTTCATTTAGAACGATAAATGGGAAACCGTAGTGATAGGATTGCATACCCGAATTGAATTGAATTGGATTGAGAATTGATTGGTTGATTGAATTAACGTTAAACCGGCTAGGGTAAAGAAGCATGTTAGACTTAAAACGGATTAAACCTGATTGTGTGCCGCTAGGTTGGTAGTATCGTTGCGTGATGCATTCATATAGTCGTTGCATGATTAGGGCCGTATATGCATATATATGTAAGTAAAGGACGGTATGAAATGAATCTATATACGGGAATTAAGACGAGCTAAAATACGGAAGTAAAACCTGAACAAACGTATAGAGTATGGAATGGTGTCGGGGTTCCCGAGTTAAATGAATAAAGTAATGAATGATGAGACGTCGGGGGGTTTAGTAAGCTACTAGCTCTAAACCGATGGATCGAGGAGTTGTTAAAAGATGATTAGGATTGGTTAAGGAAAGAGAAGTGTTGTGATTGGTGAACCGTCTATGGGTTAGCAAGCGGCTAACCCAAGGTAGCGGGCGTAAATTGGTTAAAAGATGTTAGCAACCCTAATAGGTCTGAGGTGTGTTGATTGTGTGTTGATTGCGTGGTTGTATTTGTTGTGTGGTTGTGGTTGACCTTTTTGTGCAGGCCTTTAGATCATCTCGGTGTTGGTCCGAGCGATTCTTGTGGTTACTTAACTCGGTCACGGGACCGGTTAAGTTGTTGTGCTGACTCGGTACGGTGCCGAGTCAGAGCGGTTGTGTGTGTGAGTAGACTTGCGGTCAACGATAAGTAAAAAAAAAAACTTGATAGGTCGAGTTTTAACCCTATTATCTAACTGAAAGTGCACAGTGATGTAGTTGTAGTACTTAGGGTATCGAATCCACAGGGACTCCGGTCAACGATAGATTAAGAACAGTAAAGATTAAACTAGGAGAAAGCAAAGGTGATTAAACTAAAAGCAGAGCAGAAAAGTAAATCAGTAGCAGGAGTGGTTTGTGAGCAAGGAGGCGAAGCGTTAGGTTTCAGGAGTTCTTAGGAAATCAGGAACACAAGCAATCAATCAGTCTGGATCTAATCAGAAACTGTTCTAGAACTCAAAACACGGATATAGAATTAACCAAATTCCTTTGCGAGAATTCTCTAAGTCTAAGTGCAGCAAACCAAACTTTCGTTTGCGAGAACTAACAGATTAAACAAGCATTAAATTACAAGTTTGATATGTTCACAATCAACCTAAACCAAACTTTCGTTTGCGAGAAGTTTAATTGCTCATCTAGGTTCTTTCTAGCTAAATTAACCAACTTTCGCTGCATTAATCAGCCTAACATCATAATTCTGATTAGCTACTTCAGATGAAGCATTAAGAACAACCTAAACAAAGAACTAGCAGATATGAATCCCTACAGATTGATTTAAACTATAGTTCCATGAAACCCCTAATGAGAATCCTTCAACCTAACAGGTAAACTACTCAGACATGTTCATCGAAACAGAAAACATCTTAAGTAGAAAACCAAATATCATAAAACAGAATAATCAACAGGGGTTCGAAATCAAGTCTCTTTCGAGAACAAGATCAGCCCCTAAGGCTCTCTGAAATAAAATAAAACTTAAGAAAATCGTTGTAAAAGCGTTGCCTAAACAATGGCTTAAAAACACTTATATAATGGTCTAAAGTCGACTGGGGCTTCTTTGTAATTATGGAAACTTCTGGGCAAACTTGCAATATCCAATTCTTCTCATTAAACCGTCGTCTTGGACCATCTCGCATATGCAACGATCGACGCCACAAGTGTGTCGATCGTTGCAGCTCTGAAATATTGACAGTGAAGTCTATCTCTCGGCCAAATACTCCAAATAGCTCCAGAAAGTGCTATAATCACCAAATATGCTCCAAATGTGCTTGTAGCTAATAAACACCTGAAAAGACTCTAAAACATAGTAAAAGACTCGATAAATGACACATATACCATGGTTAAAATCCCTAAAATCCATGGTATATCAACTCCCCCACACTTAGCTCTTGCTTGCCCTCAAGCAAGTAAAAAACCAAAGCATAAGAAAAGAAGTTTGAAAACACAGAAACTCATTTCGTCCTAGGAACTTTCACAATCACATTTACTTAGTAAGCCACTGAAAACTTTCCTACAGAACTCAAGACCACAATATACTTCCCCCACACTTAGCAACTGTCCCAAGTAAACTCCACAATCACATTCAAGCATTCAAATTCACCCTACTGACTTCTGCAAGTATTTAAGTGCGGTCTCACCTAAGGAGTATCGATCAAAGGGCACATGGATTCTTATCTTATCAGCTCTAGACCACCATACTATCTTTCTCTAGTCTCTTTCTTCTCTTTCCCTTCCTTAACAACTGATTTTTCCCCACTGGGTATCATTTTATTTTTCTTATCAGTGTTCTTTCCGTTAAGAGGTGTACTTTGGACACATTCCATGGATGCACAGGAGATAATAGTGTTTGCTACTATTCCCATGACCACTTCGGAGTTACTAACTCATCCTCAGTTTATTATCTTTTTTTTTTAATGGAAGGGAAGAAGGGAACTAAATAGGATAGGTTGACAGGCTGTGTCAGAACTAACAAGGGAATCCGACACAAAGTATACCAAGCCCTTAGGTGAGAAATCTAAGTCAGTATTAAGGTTGAAGTCAGTAAAAGGATCCTCTGATACCTGAAGTGATGTGGGTGTCCTCAGTAGGTTGATCCGTGTCTGAGTTTTCTAACAGTCATAGAGGCTCTGCAAGTCTGTCCAATGGTCACTTAGTTCCTGTTCAAGTAAAAATTTTCCTCGAAAAATCATAGTTTCATACAAATTTTGACTCAATAAAACAAATTTTGAAAAACTTAAGAAAACAAAAGCGTGCGTCAGTAGCTTCCTCCCCCACACTTAAACTACACTGTCCCCAGTGTAATCAAAGCATGAGCTCGGTGAAAGAATAATCAAATTGAAGAACAAACCGAAAAGTTGCAGATTACTTACCTGATGTCGCCATGTGTCGATCGATGCCACAATAGTGTCGATCGATGCACGGCGAATATGCTCGCGGTTACGTAGATAACCGATGTCTGAACTGCAATCGAATTGGTTAAACCGTAAATTGCGACTGCATCGACAGACGCACAATGTGTGTCGATCGATGCAATGCGATTATTCCTGTTTCCCTCAGCTCTGAACACACTTAAACAGAAAAATTAAAAATACCAAATCAAAACGAAAAAACAAAAACAAAAACGAACCTAACAGTGGGTTGCCTCCCACTCAGCGCTTGTTTTTAGTCATTAGCTTAACTATTGGAAGAGATTTGACTCAAGGCGGTTTCAACAGAGACTTTGAGTGTCTCTGTGAATATCTCTTCATCCAAGGAGGTGTATAGGCTTCCAGATCATGAGGTTTTCCAAGGAAAGAGTAATCAGAATTAGGGCGGGAGCGAAGCTTGGGCGGTCTACTGCGTTTTCCTGCATTCAAAACAATGTGATCAGAAGGTTTAAGCTTAGTTGATTTGTACCTTACCTTTGATGTATATCTGAGGTCTGGAGCTTTCTGCTTATGAACAGTTGCAGGTACTGAAGATGTTAGAGCAGGTTCAAGAGGAACCGCCATCTTCTTCTTTCCACTATCAGATATTGTAGTTCCACCAATCTGAACTTCTTCTTTTAGATGACCATCAATGCAGATCATCTTCTTTGCATGAACTCGCGAAGTTTCAACTGGTGGTGTTTTATTCACCTTCTTATCCATCACTTTCATGCAGTTAGCCACTTCTAGCTCCTGTTTGGAGGGTTTGGGAACCTTAGGATATGGCACAGGGGGCTTATAGACTCGTTCTGGTACTGTTGCAGGTTTCTGGTCATGTCTGCGTTCTGTGTCGATCGTTGCATGATGTGTGTCGATCGATGCAGGGCGATTCTGTTTGTCGTAAGAACTCGAAATTGCCGTCAGAACGGCGTGTCGATCGACACATAGGGGGTGTCGATCGATGCATGTATCAGACAGACAATATTCATCCAGAAAATCCGAGATTATGCTCTCTTCATCACCTAGCAACTCAATCTCATCCCTTAAGGTCACAGCTCTGATGGATCTGTGCTGTTCAGCTCTTCTAGCTTCATTTTGCCTTTGTATTGCTCCAGCTGTCTGCTGAACTTGGACACTTAGCTTTTTCACATGTGTGCTCAAGTATTCAAACTTCCCACTCAGATTTTCATGTATAGCATCCAGCTTCCTGTCGAAGTCCATAGCAGTCTTAGTCTGATCCTCTAGCAGCTGCTCCATCATGGATTCCATCTTGCTCTTATAAGCATTAGCAGCAGGAGGTGCCTGATAGGAGGGTGATCCATACCTGTTTCCTTGAAACCCAGAACCATTTATGTAGTTCCTCTCCTCTCCTGTCTTTCCAGTAACTGCTCCATCATGCTCATCAGCTTATTAGACTGTGTATTGTGAGGAGGAACAGGCTGATATGATAGAGATTCATAGTCTCTGGTGAATGAATTGGAACCATAGCCTCTGCAGAACGAGTTATTCTGCTGATTTTCCAACATCTGTTCCATCATTCCCATGATTCTTTCGCACTGTGTCGATCGATGCAGAGTAGCGTCGATCAATGCAAGCTCGAGAATGCAACGATCGACACACAGGACAGTGTCGATCGATGCAAAGCGATTACAGGCGTACCTGAAACGCAAGAACAGAAGAAAAAAAAGAAAAAAATTAGTAGCAAAAATAAAAAACGAAAAACCTAGTCTAAACCCTAAGTTCAAATCTATCGAGGACTAAAAAGAGTCCCCGGCAACGGCGCCAAAAACATGATAGGTCGAGTTTTAACCCTATTATCTAACTGCAAGTGCACAATGATGTAGTTGTAGTACTTAGGGTATCGAATCCACAGGGACTCCGGTCAACGATAGATTAAGAACAGTAAAGATTAAACTAGGAGAAAGCAAATGTGATTAAACTAAAAGCAGAGCAGAAAAGTAAATCAGTAGCAGGAGTGGTTTGTGAGCAAGGAGGCGAAGCGTTAGGTTTCAGGAGTTCTCAGGAAATCAGGAACACAAGCAATCAATCAGTCTGGATCTAATCAGAAACTGTTCTAGAACTCAAAACACGGATATAGAATTAACCAAATTCCTTTGCGAGAATTCTCTAAGTCTAAGTGCAGCAAACCAAACTTTCGTTTGCGAGAACTAACAGATTAAACCAGCATTAAATTCCAAGTTTGATATGTTCACAATCAACCTAAACCAAACTTTGGTTTGTGAGAAGTTTAATTGCTCATCTAGGTTCTTTCTAGCTAAATTAACCAACTTTCGCTGCATTAATCAGCCTAACATCATAATTCTGATTAGCTACTTCAGATTAAGCATTAAGAACAACCTAAACAAAGAACTAGCAGATATGAATCCCTACAGATTGATTTAAACTATAGTTCCATGAAATCCCTAATGAGAATCCTTTAACCTAACAGGTAAACTACTCAGACATGTTCATCGAAACAGAAAACATCTTAAGTAGAAAACCAAATATCATAAAACAGAATAATCAACAGGGGTTCGAAATCAAGTCTCTTTCGAGAAAAAGATCAGCTCCTAAGGCTCTCTGAAATAAAATAAAACTTAAGAAAAGCGTTGTAAAAGCGTTGCCTAAACAATGGCTTAAAAACTCTTATATAATGGTCTAAAGTCGGTTGGGGCTTCTTTGTAATTATGGAAACTTCTGGGCTTGCAGTATCCAATTCTTCTTAATAAAACGTTGTCTTTGCCCATCTCGCATATGCAACGATCGACGCCACAAGTGTGTCGATCGTTGCAGCTCTGAAATATTGACAGTGAAGTCTATCTCTCGGCCAAATACTCCAAATAGCTCCAGAAAGTGCTATAATCACCAAATATGCTCCAAATGTGCTTATACCTAATAAACACCTGAAAAGACTCTAAAACATAGTAAAAGACTCGATAAATGACACATATACCATGGTTGAAATCCCTAAAATCCATGGTATATCATAGACTTGCGGGATGCGGGGTTGAGTGGATTGTTGTTATTGATTGAGATTGATTGCTAGAGTCCAAGCGAGTCTGCGTGTTTACATTTCTGCACTTGGGCTCTAGGGTGTGTTAGATCCCGCAAGTCTAGGTGTTTGATTACGTTCTGGTACTTCCGACCCGATTGGATCCTCGGGTATTTACCTAATCGGATCATGGTGATTCCGGTTATGGTGTTAACCTACTGAGTGACGTCGGTAGGTGTGTGGTCCGAAGAACACGGGGTTGCGTCCTAGGGCCGGACTGCATGGAAGCTTGGGTTATCTAGGGGTAGCCTGAGTCACCGCGTATCGATGGACAGAGAACGGTGTCCTAGTCGTTGTGTGGACGGCTAGGAGTCGTGGGTTAGTTGCCATATCGGTAACGGTGGAAACCCGTAGAAGTTACCAAGATCGTAGGGTCCCAGCTTGTGGTTTTGGTGTAGATGGTAGTGCGCGGTAGATAGATCGAGTCTCAATCGGGAACATGTGCCGCAGTGCTCCCGATTTCCTCTAATCGCTTCCTTGTTCTTTTGGCCTCGACACGACGTGGTAGTGCGTGATCGGCTGTTTGATTGATTGTTTGTTATTTTGGGGGTTTTCGGGCGGGAATCTATAGAAGATAGATAGATTTGAAGCCTTAGTGGGGAGACGATTCACTGGGTGATCTTAGATCGCTCATTAGACTCTTTTTGTGTTTTCAGGTTAAGCAGCGTCGACGGACGCTGGAGGTCCTCGGTGTAGCTTCGGGATGGCTTGGGGCGGGGTTTTTGATTCGATGGTTTTGGGGTTTTTCTCTCGGTTCGGCTTGATGCCACTTTTGTATTTATTTGAGTGTTGATTATTTATTGATGAAAGCGATTTGTAAAGTGACGATTAAACGTGGTACTGAACGTTTAGTGTACTCAGAAATGAACATGCTTTCCTGATATTGTGTTTAGTCCGAACCGACACAACTCGCTGAAGTAGTGCAAGGTGATCAACATGTACTATGGAAGTGAGGATAGCGGAGTCAAGGATGGATTAGTGCGAGCCTTTGTCTCAAACCGATCCGTCTCTGGCTTCGTCTTGTGGTGAACTTTTCTTGTTCGACTTGCTCGGGTTCGATCGGTCATGTTCTTGTTTGATTGTTGGCCGGTCAGCTCGACGGCCAGCGGAGGATGGGAAAGGGGTGTCACAGAAAGGTGGTATCAGAGCATGGTTCTGCATGGGTTTCGAAGTTGTTCATTTCTGAGTGTTTTCCGTGGTTTTATCGAGTCAAAATTGTGTCTTACTCAAGCATCCATTAAGAAACCGAGCCGCGTCTGTAAATCCGGGGTTGGGATGGGGTAGGAAATTTGTATTTTGTGAACTAATTTTTTTATTTGTGGTTTTTGATTGCAGACAGCAGCAGAGTGTCTCTGGACGGATTGTGTGTGGGTGTGTGCATTGGGTGTGAGAGATAGTAGCGAGCAGTATGGGTGAGCGTCGGATGACACAGGCAGAGTACGAGGCTTTGGTAGACCAGCAGCAGGCAGGTCTGAGGATAGCACCGCAGGGTCAGTCGCAGGGTTCTCGGGTATCAGATCGACCGCCAGTTGTTCCCCGAGTGCATCAGGGAGCGAGAGCAGCCGCTGCGGATTGGAGGCCATTACCGGACCCATTACCGCCTTCTCTACAGGACGATGCAGGTACCGCAGACCCGACCGCAGGAGTGATGGGATATTTGGGATTCATAGACTATGGGTTGCCGCCGTTTCCACCTCAGCTTGTGGCACCTACAGTACCATCGGGGATACAGCTTGAGGCACATGATGTGCCACTACCCTTCAGTTTGCATGAGTCGGACTTCATTCCACTTGGTGGAGGAGCCTTTCAGTTGGATCCGTTACACCCAGTTTTCGACATGGACATGGAGCCGTTGGATCCGTAGCAGCATGCGCAGTGGGCGCAGCAGATGCACGAGCAGATGGCGATACTAGAGGACGTTTTGGAGCAGCATGTTGGGCCGCATCATCAGCCAGGATCGCCGCAGAGGTCAGGAGCTCCATCACCCGGTTCCACCGAGCCACACTCAGCGATGGAGTCAGCCACATGAGTTGAGCCGATGTCGACGGCAGGGTCTGTAACGCCCCTTTCCCATTCTCCGCTGACCGTCGAGCTGACCAGTCAACAATCAAACAAGAACATGACCGATCGAACCCGAGCAAGTCGAATAGGAAAAGTTCGTCACAGGACGAAGTCAGAGACGGATCGTTTTGAGACAAAGGCTCGCACTAATCCATCTTTGGCCTCGCTATCCTCACTTCCGTAATACGAGTTGTACACCTTGTATCACTTCGGTGAGTTGTGTCGGTTCGGACGAAACCTCATACCAGGGAAACAATTTCATTTCTGAGTAACCAAACGTTCAGCACAACATTTAATAGAATTTTACAAACAGTCGCCATCTCAAAGCACATAAATAAATCAAACTCATAAAATGGCGCCAAAGCCGAACCGAAAATAAAACATCCAAAACCCCGAATAAAATCCCGTCACAAGCCATCCCGAAACTACACCGAGGCCTCCCGCGTCTGTCGCTGCTAAACCTGAAAAACACAAAAAAGAGTCTAATGAGCGATCTAAGATCACCTAGTGAATCGGCTCCCCACTAAAGGCTTCTAGTCTATCTAGAACTACAGATTCCCGCCCCAAAACCCAAAATAACAATCAACAGGAATAAATGGTCGATCACGCACTACCATGTCGTGATAAACCCACACACACAATCAATGCCAAAGATAAAGAGAATTAAGGGAATCGAAGGCACTGCGGCATATGTCCTCGATTGGACTCGATCTATCTAACGCGCAATAAAGGGAAAATAACAAAACAACGCTGGGCCCTACGAACTCGGTAACTTCCACGGGTTTACATTGTCACCTATATGGTAACTAACCCACGACTCCTAAACGTGTACACAAGGTCCCACGAATAGGACACCGTTCTCCGTCCATCGATACGCGGTGATCGGACTACCCCTAGATAGCCAGAGTTTCCATGTGATTCGGCCCTAGGACATGACCCCGTATTCTCCGAATCACACACCTACCGGCATCACCTAGTAGGTTAACACCATAACCGGAATCACCATGATCCGATTAGGTAAAACCCGAGGATCCAATCGGTTCGGAAGTACCGGAACGTAAAAAAAACCTAGGCTTGTGGAATCTAACGCACCCTAGAGTCCTAGTGCAGGAATATAAACACGCAGACACGCTGGGACTCTAGCACAGATCACGCAATCAACAACAAATAATAATGATAAACCCCCAACCATTCCGCAAGCCACTATCCTATCAACACCACCGCTCTGACTAGGTTAGACACCTAGTCAGCACCAACTAACTTACCCGGTCCCGTGACCGGAGTAAGAGTCCACAGCAACTGCTCGGCCCAACACCGAGCAGTCTAATAAGCCTGCACACAAAGCTCACAACAGCAACAATAATAAACACGCAATCACAATCAATCACACAATCACACAATCACACAATCACCACAAGCAGGCCTATTAGGGTTTCTAAGTCTTTTAATCATTTCTTATCCACTACCATGGGTTAGCGGATTGCTAACCCGTAGACGGCTTTCAACACACACCACTTCCTTATTTAACCCATTCTAGATATCTTTTATTAAATCCTCGATCCGTCAGTTTAGAGTTAGTAAACTTACTAACTCCCCGACGTCTCATTACTAACTTAATTGATTCATTACCCAATCCCACTATTAAACCTAAACCCCGATCTCGTTACAATATTCTATAGGCCCGTTTAGGTTTAACTCATCTTGTAACGTCGTCTTAATTTCCGTATATAGATTCATTAATTATCGTTCTTAATACATATATATGCATATACGGTCCTATTCAAACGGTGTCTATATGAATGCATCAATCAATCGTTACTAACAACCTAGCGGCACACAACCAATTAACCTTTTAATTCTTTTAAACCCTAACATGCTTATCCGATCCTAACCGGTTTAACATTAAACGTCCAATTAATTATTAATTACTAATCAGATTAATTAACGGGTATGCAATCCTAGCACTACGGTTTCTTGATTCTCGGTCTAAATGAAGCTAAAGGTTTGTGAGCCGACTCACAATGAGATAGACGCGGAATGACGGCTCGATGCGAATGTGAATCTCGAGATGTCCGACATGAACCCCGAACTCCCGAATCTCAAACTCGGAACTACGAATACTCCAGAAATCTCGGAAACGGTCATTGACCAAGCGTTGACCGGCTTGATCTCCAGCGTTGATCGGCGCTGACCGCGTTGACCGGCGGCGTTGACCGGCGACGTTGACCGTTGACCGTTGACCGAAGGTTGACCGTTGACTTTGACTTGGACGGTTGACTTCTCAAACCAAACAGGTTGAACCACTGAACCATCTGAACCAACTGAACCGGTCTATTTAGAACCGGATAGGTTAAACCGGTTTTGGTCAAACATTGACCAGTTTGACCTAACCGTTGACCAAGGCTAAACCAGCCTTAAACCAACCCAAATCTTGAATCAATCAATTCCATCACACTCCTTGAAGAACCGGCTGAAGATCGGCGGCGGTTGGGCTTCTCCGGTGACTTCTCCGGCGTTGACCGTCGGTGGTCCGGCGTTGACCGGCCGGTTCACCACTTTTTCCGGTGACTCAGAAGATGACCCACCTATAAAACTGACCGCAAAGAAGAGATCTAGCCATCCATGGCTTCAAAACATTCAGAACTGATGAAGGAAGAGAGAGATTCTCCAAAACCCTAATTCACGGATGCTTTCCGGCCAGATTCCGGCGAGCTCCGGCGACGAAGACGACGGTGGATGGCTGGAGATTGTAGAGGAGGGAGAGAGGAAGCTATAGCACTTTTCAGAAGTGGATTTGGGTTTATAATGAAGGAGTTATGGGATTTTTGGTGCAAAAGGATATGAAGAACACTCAAGAACACTTTGAGTGTTCTTGAGTTTCTTTGAAGATTCAAAGGATTTTATGGGTTTTCTGGGCAATTGGGATGAATGTAGAGAGAGAGAGGAGAGAGAGCTCGTAGGTGTGAGGTAGAGAGAGATTTTTGCTAGCTCAAAATGAAATTTTCTCCTCACATGCTTGTTTTCCTTTCATGCAAAAAGATGCATGAACCACCATGCATTGACACCTAACCATGAGATGTGGCGACCCTGGGGCATTGACCATTGTTCTTCTGAGTGTTTTGAGTCCAAAAATCCTTCCCTAAACTGGCCAAGACCAACATTAAACCCCTCTTGACCCGTTGCTTCGGTTTCCTTGATTGTGCGAATATTGTTTTAGAAAATACCAAATGATTCCCATAAATCCCCAAACCTCCACAAAATGATTCTCCATGCTATTTGATGAATTTATCATTTCGAATTACTCCGTTCGGACTTACGTAGCTCCGGTTATGAATTTTTGAAGTTTCTTCGGTTTTGTCGGTTTCTATTCCCGACAAGCCGTAAAACACACTTTTGCTCCGTTTCTTCCAATTCTGATCTTCTAAACATTATTTATGTTGAAACATAAGAATATTTGGCCCGTCTCGGCTTCCGTCTCGAACTTTGGCAAAATTATAATTTTACCTCCGACTTTAGTAAAATGACAATTTTGCCCCCGGCTGACTTTCTGCTGCCCGTTGACTGTATTTTTGATACGGGGTATCACATTCTTCCCCACTTACAGGAATTCGGTCCCCAAATTCTCCGTCACTAACAGACTTCAAATCGGTTCCGAACCCTGCAAGTTGCTTCAACACTCCACTCCGACGCTTCTATACTCGAACACTGTTGCATACCACTGGCTTCCACACCACCCAAATCCGCTTCACTCTTAACTGAATCCATCGGTCTCGTTCCTTACTTAACTCTGGTTATCTTCTTTGCTCTGATTCTCACTTCGGGCTTCCCCACTTCGCTTCGACCTCCATATCTTTCGGGTCCTGACTTCCTTCTTCCTTTTTTTCTGAGACACTCTTCAAAAATCTGATCACTTGCTCCTTTCTGATTGATTCCAACAACAACACTTATCCTTCTTTCCCCAAATCTCTTTTTGCTAACTCATCATACTTCTCGGCTTCTTTCTGTCGGTCGCTTGATAAACTGATACACTTTCCTTCGATGATATATACCACTGCTTCTCGGTCTGGTCTACTAGTCTCGCGACGTCTTGACTCTTCATCTCGCTTTCGGGTTCGGGTTCGGTCTCGGATTCACATCGTATCGCCATTCTGTCCTACATTCAATACAACAACTCACTGGAACAATCAGTTTCATCCCGATCTATCCCCGACATCACTTTCCCATAGGAATATGGTTACTTAATCACGTACCAACGGTTACTCATGATTAAGTAACAATATCCTATAAGTCCGCTCCCTCGTGAATCGACGGTTGAATCGCAACCGTTCTTAAATCAGCTCAAAACCCGAAATAAAACTAAAATAAAATCAACACATTACCTTCTTAATAAAACCGAGGAAAGCTACCAATCACTACTCAAATTCCGAACTACCAACAATTCAACGGTCTCTAAGACCAAAAACTATCAGTCTACCAAAAACCACGCACGCTAATCACTACGCAATCTACCGCACAACAAATCAATCAATCAATCAATCAAGCAAGAATTGAAAACAAGCAATTACCACACACATAATCACGCAATCTAATGATCGGTCGGATGTGTCGTCAGTTCGGGTTCAGGTCATGATGAACGGTCGTCAGTTCAGCTCATCATTTGATTTCACACAGTATTCCATTTGCTTTCAGAACCATCTCAATCATGCAAATAGTTACTAAGTTAATCAAAACGATCAGCTGAACACTCTGCATCCACCACATACATAAAACGATATATCATACATCATAAAGTTTTTAGTACATGGTCCTGATCAGAGTCCCTACACACATGGCCACCATCATATCCAAAAACCCATACTGCGCCGCTATACATCCGAAAAGTCAAAGACGACACGCAAAGTCGCCTATCCGCCGATCTATCTACAAGACAAAAAGAAAGTTAGTGCCCCCCCACTTACCTGGCTTAACTACACCTATCCTAACCTAATGCCTCCAGCAAGACCGAAATGTCCAACACCACTGGCAAAACGGCTTGCTGAAGTATCCGCTGGCAGGTGCGCCGGGAGGGTGTGGTGAGTGTGTGTCTCGAGATGGTGCTCCGACATGCTGTGGCTCGGCTATCGGGCAAGGATGAGCAACGTGACATGCGCGGCCACACACCTGGCAGACTGGAGTGGACGTTGAGCGCGGTCCACGGTAACACGCGGATGCCTGATGATCATAACCTCCACACAACTGACAAGTCCTCACTGGCCCGGGTCTGGACGATGGAACAACCGGTAACTGCACAACGGGCGGCTGCCTGGGCTCGGGATCTCTGCGGCTGGGTTCCGCTCGATAATCCTCTGGTACTGGTACTCTGTACGGCTCTCCATATGGCACACATGCTATGGATTCAACGGTAAGACAAGTCGATGCTCCATGACCCTTGTGACCACATAACTGACAGTAGTCGGGTCCCAGTAAATAGTTCTCCACATGAAGTGGCGGGGAAAACTCGGGCGTCTCAAGAATCGATGCCTGAAACATCGGTGGTACGTCTGATGCTGCAAGTGTCTGTGGCACATCCGGTTCTGGCCACTGCGGTGGTAACTGTAAGTCAACATCTGCTCCTCCCAAGAATCCCATCATCCCTGAAACTAAACCAACTGGCCCTGCTGCGAACCGACTGATCCCTGCTGACTCATGCTGCTCAACAGTAACTACTCCACGCACACACACACACACACACACACACCTCCACTCCACCCAGGACACACTGCTGTAAGACTGCAACCAAACACACGAAACATTAGTACAGATCATACAAAAATTCTACTTCCCATCCCAACCCCGGGTTTAATGGACGCAGCTCGGTTTCCTAATGGATGCTTGTGTGACACATTTGACTCGATAAAACACGGAAAACACTCAAAAATGAAATGTTTCGAAACCCATGCAGAACCATGCTCTAATACCACCTTTCTGTAACGCCCCTTTCCCATTCTCCGCTGACCGTCGAGCTGACCGGTCAACAATCAAACAAGAACATGACCGATCGAACCCGAGCAAGTCGAACAGGAAAAGTTCGTCACAGGACAAAGTCAGAGACGGATCGGTTTGAGACAAATGCTCGCACTAATCCATCTTTGACCTCGCTATCCTCACTTCCGTAATACGAGTTGTACACCTTGTATCACTTCGGTGAGTTGTGTCGGTTCGGACGAAACCTCATATCAGGGAAACAATTTCATTTCTGAGTAACCAAACGTTCAGCACAACGTTTAATAGAATTTTACAAACAGTCGCCATCTCAAATCACATAAATAAATCAAACTCATAAAATGGTGCCAAAGCCGAACCGAAAATAAAACATCCAAAACCCCGAATCAAATCCCGTCACAAGCCATCCCGAAACTACACCGAGGCCTCCCGCGTCCGTCGCTGCTAAACCTGAAAAACACAAAAAGAGTCTAATGAGCGATCTAAGATCACCCAGTGAATCGGCTCCCCACTAAAGGCTTCTAGTCTATCTAGAACTACAGATTCCCGCCCCAAACCCAAAATAACAATCAACAGGAATAAATGGTCGATCACGCACTACCATGTCGTGATAAACCCACACACACAATCAATGCCAAAGATAAAGAGAATTAAGGGAATCGAAGGCACTGCGGCATATGTCCTCGATTGGACTCGATCTATCTAACGCGCAATAAAGGGAAAATAACAAAACAACGTTGGGCCCTACGAACTCGGTAACTTCCACGGGTTTACATCGTCACCTATATGGTAACTAACCCACGACTCCTAAACGTGTACACAAGGTCCCACGAATAGGACACCTTTCTCCGTCCATCGATACGCGGTGACTCGGACTACCCCTAGATAGCCAGAGTTTCCATGTGATTCGGCCCTAGGACATGACCCCGTATTCTCTGAATCACACACCTACCGGCGTCACCCAGTAGGTTAACACCATAACTGGAATCACCATGATCCGATTAGGTAAAACCCGAGGATCCAATCGGGTCGGAAGTACCGGAACGTAAACAAAACCTAGGCTTGCGGAATCTAACGCACCCTAGAGTCCTAGTGCAGAAATATAAACACGCAGACTCGATGGGACTCTAGCACAGATCACGCAATCAACAACAAATAATAATGATAAACCCCCAACCATTCCGCAAGCCACTATCCTATCAACACCACCGCTCTGACTTGGTTAGACACCTAGTCAGCACCAACTAACTTACCCGGTCCCGTGACCGGAGTAAGCGTCCACAGCAACTGCTCGGCCCAACACCGAGCAGTCTAATAAGCCTGCACACAAAGCTCACAACAGCAACAATAATAAACACGCAATCACAATCAATCACACAATCACACAATCACACAATCACCACAAGCAGGCCTATTAGGGTTTCTAAGTCTTTTAATCATTTCTTATCCGCTACCTTGGGTTAGCGGATTGCTAACCCGTAGACTGATTTCAACACACACCACTTCCTTATTCAACCCATTCTAGATATCTTTTATTAAATCCTCGATCCGTCGGAGTTAGTAAACTTACTAACTCCCCGACGTCTCATTATTAACTTAATTGATTCATTAACCAATCCCGCTATTAAACCTAAACCCCGATCTCGTTACAATATTCTATAGGCCCGTTTAGGTTTAACTCATCTTTTAACGTCGTCTTAATTTCCGTAGATAGATTCATTAATTATCATTCTTAATACATATATATGCATATACGGTCCTATTCAAACGGTGTCTATATGAATGCATCAATCAATCGTTACTAACAACCTAGCGGCACACAACCAATTAACCTTTTAATTCTTTTAAACCCTAACATGCTTATCCGATCCTAACCGGTTTAACATTAAACGTCCAATTAATTATTAGTTACTAATCAGATTAATTAACGGGTATGCAATCCTAGCACTACGGTTTCTTGATTCTCGGTCTAAATGAAGCTAAAGGTTTGTGAGCCGACTCATAGTGAGATAGACGCGGAATGACGGCTCGATGCGAATGTGAATCTCGAGATGTCCGACATGAACCCCGAACTCCCGAATCTCGAACTCGGAACTACGAATACTCCAGAAATCTCGGAAACGACCATTGACCAAGCGTTGACCGGCTTGATCTCCGGCGTTGACCGGCGCTGACCGCGTTGACCGGCGGCGTTGACCGGCGACGTTGACCGGCGACGTTGACCGTTGACCGAAGGTTGATCGTTGACTTTGTCTTGGACGGTTGACTTCCCAAACCAAACCGGTTGAACCACTGAACCATCTGAACCAACTGAACCGGTCTATTTAGAACTGGTTAGGTTAAACCGGTTTTGGTCAAACATTGACCGGTTTGACCTAACCGTTGACCAAGGCTAAACCAGCCTTAAACCAACCCAAATCTTGAATCAAACAATCCCATCACATTCCTTGAAGAACCGGCTGAAGATCGGCGGCGGTTGGGCTTCTCCGGTGACTTCTCCGGCGACTTCTCCGGCGTTGACCGGCGGTGGTCCGGCGTTGACCGGCCAGTTCACCACTTTTTCCGGTGACTCAGAAGATGAACCACCTATCAAACTGACCGCAAAGAATAGATCTAGCCATCCATGGCTTCAAAACATTCAGATCTGATGAAGGAAGAGAGAGATTCTCTAAAACCCTAATCCGCGGATGCTTGCTGGCCAGATTCCGGCGAGCTCCGGCGATGACGATGACGGTGGCTGGCTGGAGATTGTAGAGGAGGGAGAGAGGAAGCTATAGCACTTTGCAGAAGTGGATTTGGGTTTATAATGAAGGAGTTGTGGGATTTTTGGTGCAAAAGGATATTCAGAACACTCAAGAACACTTTGAGTGTTCTTGAGTTTCTTTGAAGATTCAAAGGATTTTCTGGGTTTTTTGGGCAAGTGGGATGAATGTAGAGAGATAGGAGAGAGAGCTCGTGGGTGTGAGGTAGAGAGAGATTTTTGCTAGCTCAAAATGAAATTTTCTCCTCACATGCTTGTTTTCCTTTCATGCAAAAAGATGCATGAACCACCATGCATTGACACCTAACCATGAGATGTGGCGACCCTGGGGCATTTACACTTGTTCTTCTGAGTGTTTTGAGTCCAAAAATCCTTCCCTAAACCGGCCTTGACCAACATTAAACCCCTCTTGACCCGTTGCTTCGGTTTCCTCGATTGTGCGAATATTGTTTTAGAAAATACCAACTGATTCCCATAAATCCCCAAACATCCACAAACTGATTCTCCATGCTATGTGATGAATTTAGCATTTCGAATTACTCCGTTCGGACTTACGTAGCTCCGGTTATGAATTTTTGAAGTTTCTTCGGTTTTGTCGGTTTCCATTCCCGACAAGCCGTAAAACACACTTCTGCTCCATTTCTTCCAATTCTGATCTTCTAAACATTCTTTATGTTGAAACATAAGAATATTTGGCTTGTCGGCTTCCGTCTCGAACTTTGGAAAAATTACCATTTTACCCCCGACTTTGGTAAAATGACAATTTTGCCCCCGGCTGACTTTCTGCTGCCCGTTGACCGTATTTTTGATACGGGGTATCACAGGGTCGGACTCGCAGTTTGAGTACATCACCAGAGGCACCGCCGACTGAGCCGGTTGCACCACCGGAGATTCCACTAGCCGACACGCCAGATTCAGTGCCGCCTATGCATGTGTACCGGACATGTAGCGCTTGCAGAGTTCAGGGCTTTCATTTGTATTGGTTCACCCGACCAGTGGATCCGCGCTACCGTGAGACGTATCAGCCAGTGCCGTCCCCGTATTATTGTCAGGTGTGCGGGATGGACGGCCATCTTGCACCTATTTGCCCGATCGCAGGGCCCGGACCTCGTATGTCGGACGCAGAGCCGCATCGTGCCCCGTTACCTGAGGAGTATCGACCTGGTCCGAGTCGTCGAGACGGTGGGCTTATTCGGCAGTCAGTTATCCAGCAGCCAGCAGCGCAGTCACCTGTAGCGCAACCACCATTGGAGCAGCCACCGAGACCATCGAGGAGTTGTAGGAGGTGTGGAGACGAGGGACACAAAGCATCCGCTTGTTCCCATCGATCCAGTTCTCGTCGGTCCCGCTCAGCGCCAGTTGTCTGTCAGATTTGTGGAGGTCAGGGACATCGAGCAGCCGAGTGTTTTCAGGAGCCTTCTTCGGGGTCTGTTTCTTCCTGTCAGCTGTGTGGAGCGACAGATCATCAGGCAGCAGCTTGTTACCGTGGGCCACTTCCAGCGCCCGTTCCGTTTTGTCATATTTGTGGTCGCGGAGGTCATGTAGCGCAGTTGTGTCCGATGGTAGAGCTGCAGCAGGTCGGACCGCCGACTAGAGATGCGCACCCACCACACCCTCCCGGCGCACCTGCCAGTGGGTACCAGCGCGAGCCGCGATGCCGGTTGTGTATGGCATTCCGGTCGTGTTGGGGCTGTTAGGGTTAGAATATTTAGGCCAGGTAAGTTGGGCACTAACTATGTTGTTGTTGTGTGTATCTAGATCGGCGATTCTCGCATGTGGTTTCAGACATCTCCGGGTTATGAAGATGCAGTTTGGGGGTTAGGGTATGGATGACGGACGTCTCGTGGTTGTATTTCTGTTTTATTTATGTATTTAAAAACCTCGAAATATGTGTGCGTTGTTGTTCTTATGTATGTATGTGATGCAGAATTGTTCTACTTATCGTTATGGCTTACGTAGTAATTGTTTGCATGCGTGTGATGGTTTTGGATGCAAACGAATTACCACGTCAAGTCTGATGATGCGCGGAACTGACGACCGTTCATCATAACCTAAACCCAGACTGACGACATATCCGGAGCGATCTAGTGATTGCTTGGTTGTGTCTGGTAATTGGTTGCTTTTATTTGATTGCTTGCGTGTTTTATTGAATGCTTGTGTGGTGCATTAGTTAATTAGGGTTGTGTTTCGTGTGTGGTGTAGCACTGTGAAAGTGCTAGTGTTTATGACATGCTCAGCATGTGTGGAATGTGAATGGCGCTGGTAAGCCATCCGGGTGAGTAGTTTAAATTGGTTGCAATCGTTAAGTTGTTAGAATTGAAAGTGTTAGAACCTTTTCGTTTAAGGTGTTGAGCTAACTCGAGTATAGTTGTAATCGACTGTCGATTCGCGAGAGAGCGGAATTATAGAATATCGTTACTTAATCATGGGTAACCATTGGGTACATGATTAACTAACTATATCTCTATGAGGAAGTGAAATCGAGGGATGGATCGGTTTGAATTTCACCACTCCAGTGAAAGTTGTTATGTTGAATGTAGGACAGAATGGACGATGCGATACGAATGCGAGACCGAACCCGAACCCGAAAGCGAGATGGAATGGCAAGACGTCGCGAAACAAGGAGACCGGACCGTGAAGCAGTCGATATGGACCGTCCGTGGAAAGTGTATCAGTGCAGGGTAACAGGAAGAGCGAAGCGGTTGGTATGATGAGTTAGCAAAAATATTTGAAAGAATGTCAACGACAGTGTGAAGATCAGAATGAAGCGATTGGTGTGAAGTGAATGAAGTCTTTGAAAAGTCGGATTCAGAAATCAAAGTTCTGGAAGAGTGCTCGGAAAAGAAGAGGTCGTATCGGAATCAGAGTGAAGTTATTAGTACGGGGGATTGGAAGTCGAAGCGAAGTGGGGAAGTTGGAAGTGAAAATCAGTGGAAAGTTAGATGGAAAGTTTGGAAAGGGCGCAGGAAAGCGAGAAGTCAGAGTTATGCAGCAGTGTTCGAGTAAGGAAGCGTTGAAATCGAATGACGGAGCAACTTGCAGGGTTTGGAACTGATTCGAAGTCTGGTAGTGACGGAGAATTCGGGGACCGAATTCCTGTAAGTGGGGAAGAATGTGATACCCCGTATCCAAAAATATGGTCAACGGGCAGAAGAAAAGTCCACAGGGGCAAAACCGTAATTTTGCCAAACCCTGAGGGTAAAATGGTAATTTTGCCAAAGTTCAAGACGGAAGACGTGATGGGCCAAATGTTATCTTTCTAAACCATAAAAAACATTTACAAGATTAGAATTCGAAGAAACGGAGCAGAAACGCATTTTTCGGAGTATCGGTCGGAAAACCGACTAAACCGGGTAAACTTCGGAAAATCATAACGGGAGCTAGGAAACTCCAAATGAAGTGATTCAAGTTGCTAAATTCATCAAAAATCAATAAGAATCAGTTTATGGAGGTTTGGAGATTTATGGGAATCGTCTGATATTTATTAAAATAATTATCGGGAAAATGAGTAAACCGAGCAAAAGTGTTTAGTCAAGCAAGGAGGGGTTTTATTGGATTGGGCCGGTGCTAATGGGCCTTAGTGGACTTCAAACACTCACCAGGGACAGCTGTGAGCTCTCCAAGTCGCCATGTTTAAGGGAGAGGTGGCATCACCACAATGGATGCATGAGGAAAAGTGTATGCATGCAAGGAATCTCTACTATTCATCCATTTTGGTCATTTTGGTGATCTGAATCTTCACTCTAGCCTCTCTCTGTCGACAGAACTCTCTCATTCTCTCCAGAAACATTCAACAAATTCATCAAGTTCTTGCATCTTCAAGCAATCTACTTCAAGAACAAAAGGTGTTCTTCATAGCTTCTCACATAAGAAAGTACATAACTTTCTCCTCCTAGACCCAAATCAAACTCTACAAAGCCCAGGAGCTTCATCTCGTCCTCCTCTTCATTTTCCAGCCAGCCACCATCGTCTCCGTCGCCGGAGCTCGCCGGAATCCGGTGAAGAAGCAACCGTGGCTTAGGGTTCTTGGGATAACTATCTCTCTTCATCAGATCTTAGTGATTCAAGGCCATGGGTGGGTAGATCTCATCAAAAGGAGCAGATTGGTGTGTGGTTCGCCGTCGGAAGTCGCCGGAAAAGTCACCGCCGCCGCGGTCAACGCCGGAGTAGTCGCCGGAGAAGCTTCCTCCGCCTTCAAATCTTCATCCGGTTCATCCACGGGTTGGTTCAGATGTGTTGGTTCAAGAATGGAGCTAATTTGGTTGGGTTTAGATCGGTTTAGGTAACTGGTCAACTCTCGGTCAACATTTTGACTTTGACCCGGTTTACCTAAACCGGTCAATTGGATTCTTGGTTCGTGGTCAACCGGTTCAGAGGAGTGGTCAACCGGTTAGCTTGGTCAACGGTCAACGGTCAGCCTCGGTCAATGCCGGTCAATGCCGCCGGTCAACGCGGTCAACGCCGGGAAACGAACCGGTCAACGCTCGGTTTGGCGGTTGTTCGGTAGTTCGGAGTGTTCGGGAGTTCGTGTTCGGTATTCAGAGAGGTTCGGGTTTAGTTCGGGGTCTCGAGAATCCGTATCCGCATCCGTGCCGTTCGTTCCGTCATATCACTGTGAGTCAGCTCAAACACTGTAGTTCATTTAGAACGATAAATGGGAAACCGTAGTGATACGATTGCATACCCGAATTGAATTGAATTGGATTGAGAATTGATTGGTTGATTGAATTAACGTTAAACCGGCTAGGGTAAAGAAGCATGTTAGACTTAAAACGGATTAAACCTGATTGTGTGCCGCTAGGTTGGTAGTATCGTTGTGTGATGTATTCATATAGTCGTTGCATGATTAGGGCCGTATATGCATATATATGTAAGTAAAGGACGGTATGAAATGAATCTATATACGGGAATTAAGACGAGCTAAAATACGGAAGTAAAACCTGAACAAACGTATAGAGTATGGAATGGTGTCGGGGTTCCCGAGTTAAATGAATTAAGTAATGAATGATGAGACGTCGGGGGGTTTAGTAAGCTACTAGCTCTAAACCGACGGATCGAGGAGTTGTTAAAAGATGATTAGGATTGGTTAAGAAAAGAGAAGTGTTGTGATTGGTGAACCGTCTACGGGTTAGCAAGCGGCTAACCCAAGGTAGCGGGCGTAAATTGGTTAAAAGATGTTAGCAACCCTAATAGGCATGTGGTGTGTTGATTGTGTGTTGATTGCGTGGTTGTAATTGTTGTGTGGTTGTGGTTGACCTTTTTTTTGCAGGCCTTTAGATCGTCTCGGTGTTGGGCCGAGCGATCCTTGTGGTTACTTAACTCGGTCACAGGACCGGTTAAGTTGTGGTGCTGACTCGGTACGGTGCCGAGTCAGAGCGGTGGTGTGTGTGAGTAGACTTGCGAGATGCGGGGTTCAGTGGATTGTTGTTATTGATTGAGATTTATTGCTAGAGTCCAAGCGTGTCTGCGTGTTTACATTTCTGCACTAGGACTCTAGGGTACGTTAGATCCCGCAAGTCTAGGTGTTTGATTACGTTCTGGTACTTACGACCCGATTGGATCCTCGGGTATTTACCTAATCGGATCATGGTGATTCCGGTTATGGTGTTAACCTACTGAGTGACGTCGGTAGTTGTGTGGTCCGGAGAACACGGGGTCGCGTACTAGGGCCGAACTGCATGGAAGCTTGGGTTATCTAGGGGTAGCCTGACTCACCGCGTATCGATGGACAGAGAACGGTGTCCTAGTCGTTGTGTGGATGGCTAGGAGTCGTGGGTTAGTTGCCATATCGGTAACGTTGGAAACCCGTGGAAGTTACCAAGATCGTAGGGGCCCAGCGTGTGGTTTTGGTGTAGATGGTAGTGCGCGGTAGATAGATCGAGTCTCAATCGGGAACATGTGCCGCAGTGCTCCCGATTTCCTCTAATCGCTTTCTTGTTCTTTTGGCAATTGATTGTGTGTGTGGGCTCGACACGACGTGGTAGTGCGTGATCGGCTGTTTGATTGATTTTTGTTATTTTCGGGGTTTTCGGGCAGGAATCTATAGAAGATAGATAGATTTGAAACCTTAGTGGGGAGCCGATTCACTGGGTGAACTTAGATCGCTCATTAAACTCTTTTTGTGTTTTCAGGTTAAGCAGCGACGGACGCAGGAGGTCCTCGGTGTAGCTTTGGGATGGCTTGGGGCGGGGTTTTTGATTCGATGGTTTTGGGGTTTTTCTCTCGGTTCGGCTTGACGCCACTTTTGTATTGATTTGCGTGTTGATTATTTATTGATGAAAGCGATTTGTAAAGTGACGATTAAACGTTGTGCTGAACGTTTAGTTTACTCATAAATGAACATGCTTTCCTAATATTGTGTTTAGTCCGAACCAACAAAACTCGCTGAAGTAGTGCAAGGTGATCAACTTGTACTATGGAAGTGAGGATAGCGGATTCAAGGATGGATTAGTGCGAGCCTTTGTCTCAAACCGATCCCTCTCTGGCTTCGTCCTGTGGCGAACTTTTCCTGTTCGACTTGCTCGGGTTCGATCGGTCATGTTCTTGTTTGATTGTTGGCCGGTCAGCTCGACGGTCAGCGGAGGATGGGAAAGTGGCGTTACAGTAAACATATATTAATTAATCGTATTGGTGTTAGGACTAATAATATAAGTGGTAATATAGATATGTTGGAGTGTTGGTGGACCGATTGTATTACGGTGAATGTTAAAAAAATTATCATATAATACTAATTATTGCATACACTAAACTTAATTAAAAATTTGTCTTCTTTTCCTTTTTATGAATTCACAAAAAAATGCAAATTTGTTAGAGTGCCGCAAAGCAAATCTCTTCCATTTAAGAAAAAACTCTATCAACTTTTTTGGTAAACATAATATGGAGCCTGATGATCGTTATTCATCACACACTCTCTGCAAACATATCCAACAAACATTTGATGAGAAAGTATGTGAATATGATATAGCAATGGATGAAAGGCTAGAACAAAATGGTTCCCAATTTCCTTTCGATGTAACATCTGATGATAAATTTTCACGAGCCAATCATGCATCTCTAACTCTTACTAGGGAATCCGTACATAGTTCCCCATCCCGTACAAGTAAATCAAACTTGCATGTTCGAAAGATTACTACTAGACTTTCAAATATAAAAAGAATCAATTTCAAGTCAAGTTCAAACTGGATTTCAACGTCTTGAAGAGTCTCTAACAATCTTGTTGGATGTCTTACGGTCAATACATTACTCAAAGAAAACTTATGGTGATTCTATTAACGTTTTAGAGATGTTTTAGAGACATTACTGGCTGAACAGATGGGGAAATTTTGGTGGGAAACCAAGAAATTTTTGATGAATGACGAAGACGTGTGTGATGGATTTATGAAATTACATAGTGAAGTTAATAAAATCCAGTTATTGGAGAAGTTAGCTGTAGTTGATAGATATGGATATTCCTGTGATATTATCAATCTGAGGGATACTAGTAGCTCTACAAGTTTCTCAATTACAGCTACGCATTCACAAATGGCCAGAATAAATGCTTCCTTTTCCGGTATATACGGCTCTGTTAATAGAGCGACATATAAATACAAGATCTCGAAGACCTTTGGCATATTTCTTACTCATATATCTTTTCTTATTTCTATTTTCTCGAAAAGAATCTTTGTTTTGTCTTTCTCAGTTATTGGATCTTTTTGCCATCCGTCCGATTGTCCATTTCGATTGTTTTTTGTTTTTTCTTGAAACAACTCCAACTTTTTTACGATATGGAATGTTTGAAACAGTGTCTTCTAGAACTACTTTTTCATCTTTGCTTGGAGTTGTCATATCTATTGCAATATGCAAAACTAGATAAGACACACATTAGCTATTTATTTTATTTTTGCTAATAATAGAAAAGTTAGTAAAGTATTTATTTCAAGATCAAATAATCATTTGGTATATTTTTCATTGAATAAAAGTATTTTGTGTCATTTTATGTATTTAAATATTTTAATTTTTTAATTGCACGTAAATTTAATTCAACAATATTTTAATTTTCTAGCAATTTAGTATTGTTGAATTAAATTTACGTGCAATTAAAAACGTATTGAATGAAGAAATTACAGTTGTTATTGCTAGAATAAGTTGAGATTCTACACATCAACATCTTTTATGTGTATCCACATCTCTCATGTGTTGGAATATTATGACAAGTTTTTTTTTTTTTTTTGCAAAGAAACAATGAATCAAAACAGAGATCGAGGATGACACATAATTTGACACCAAATCTACGAATATGATACTTCACGTCAAATGTTTGTACGAATGTATCATGAGGCATTTACACGTCTGTATGAGATATTAAGGAATAAATATGGCCTACAAGATACACAAAATATGTATGTTGATTAGCGCGTTGCAAATTTTATGATACTTAAGGTGATCTTGGTTTACGATTTGGTCATGCACAAGATATATGTCAGGATTTTCAAGAAGTTCTTGAAGCAATGTAACGATTGGCTGTAAATTATATGTGGCCAGGAACAAACCAAGAAGCTTGAGGCTCATCCTAACCATATTGCAGAGGATGCAAAATATTGGCCTTATTTTAGTGGATTTATGGGAGCATTAGACTGGACGCTTGTACATGTTATGGTGACTCCAAGACAAGAATCCATTTGATTTATTAATTGAAAAGGAAATTCAAGTCTCAATGTCTTGTCCATGGGCGACATAAACATGCTTTTCACATATTGTTTTGTTGGTATGGTAGGATCAGCTCATGATGCACGTGTGTTAACAACATCTACTTGAGATGACCCTATGTTTCCTACACCTCCGGAAGATAATATTATATGCCAACACACATGGATATCTAACTCCATACAAAAAACAAATTAATAATGGCACACAAGATATCATCTACAAGAATTTTTTTAAATGATGAGCCACAAAAGGATATCAAGGAGATGTTTAACTGATGGCATGCATCCCTTCGTTCAGTTATAGAACGAATGTTCGGTGTTTGGAAGAAGAAGTGCAAAGTTTAAAACTACTTTCCAAGGTATAACATTGTAGTTCAAATATGTGTCGTATTTGCTACAATGGGACTACACAATTTCATTCGCACGAACAATATTGAAGATATTGACTTTGAGGATGCAGATGCAAGAACTAATAAAAGTGCAGCATAATTTCAATAATGATGTGGTTGATGATCAAATTAATGGGGTGGAAGAAGAAACATGACCATTGACTTATATGAAATTGTCCATGATCAAATTGCTAAGGGCATGTGGTTAGCAAAACAATGTGGAATTCACAGTTAGCATTTAGTTTTTTTCCTTCAAATAATATTATTTTATATTTGTTTATGATGAGTAGTTTTAAACATTTTTATCAACTATGAATACTTTTTTAATAATAAAATAGCTATTTTTATTACATAATTTCGTAATTATATAAAATAATATTTATGATTTTGTATTTAACATATATATATATATATATATATTTATTTATTTATATTAATTTTGTGTTACAATTTATATTTACATTTTATTTTTATTTTAAATATATTCCTCTGATTTATCTTATTCCTCTTAACTACCATTATTTTATTCATTCATATTCCACTAATATCTTACTCCCTCCGACTTTTTTATATAAGGGGTTTTAGAGATTTGGTTTTGTTTTTAATATAAGGAGTTTTGCAACTTTCTATGTAGATTGTAATATTTTTAGTGATTGGTTGATTTTATTTTAAGTGCTTTAAATGCAACAATTAATATTATTTATTTTTTGTGATTGGTTAAATTTCATTTAGTTAAATTTAAAATAACAGTTTTAAAAGAACAATAAATGATTCTTAATCTCCGTACTTTTAAGCAAAACCCCTTACATAAAAAAAACGGAGGGGGTACTTCTTTTACACTACATACCCACAATAGCTGAATCGAATTAAGAAACCAAAAACATTGAGCATAGTGACAACACAACTACAACCGAACTAAAGAGATAAAGCCAACCAAAAATCTAGGGTACAAAAAAAAAAACTTAACTTCTGACTAGGAAAAAATGCCAAAGAGGACTCCAATTCTTGCACATGGACATAGCGATTCAATCTTAGACATCTACAGAACAAATACTAGACACATCCTCGCAAACAAAGAACCAAAGACAAAATTACGTCACCATCTTGAACTCACTTCCAAAACCAAACCGACCTCATTGATGAACTAGTAGATGTCACCGCAATTATCAAAAATATGAAAACACTCAGTGCAAAAAAATTTATGTCAGTCAAACGCACCGTTTTGACTAAAGGCGATTTGGGCGATTAGGGTTAACCAAGTTTCATGCTCCATGACGTCCCCGCCGTCATCTCCGGCGGTGGTTCAGAGTGACTCGAAAAGCAAAATTCCGGTAACAATCCTTCAATCTCGTGGGCTGGTGTGGTCCAAAAATCGCAGCAGCTGATATTTTTTGATTTTGATATTTCAAATAACGATGGAAAGAAAGAAGTTGTGGTTCCTGAAGAAATCTTCACGAATGGAGTTCCGCTATGGGAGGATTTCATCTTGGGAAATTTCATATCGACATCTCCTCGTATTGCAAAAGTTCACATGATTTTCAATAAGATTTGGGTCCAAAATGGAGATAAATCACCAAAGATCGAAGTGATTGTAGTGGATTCAAAGACAATGAAGTTTCGTGTTTCGAATTCTCAACTGAGTAATAGGATTATAAATCATGGTATGTGGAATATAGCGGGAGTTCCCATGATGGTGTTGAAATGGTCCCCATTGGCAGAGGAGGAAGAGTTACCGGAGATCAGGACAATGCCACTATGGGTTCACCTCAAAAATGTCCCTTTAAGTATGTTCTCTTGGGATGGCTTGAGCTTCATATCCAGTGCAGTATGCGAGCCAAAAAAGCTTCATCCCGGCACAACATCTTATTCATAATTTGAAAAGGCAAAGGTCTTCATTCATGCTGAATTAACGAAAGAATTACCAAGGGAGATAAACTTTAGGCTCAATGGAAAAAAAAATTTTGGTCCATTTTTGTATCTATGGTTACCAAAAAAATGTACCACATGTGGGAAGTGGGGTCATGTGGATAAGTTTTGCTTAGCCAATCGGGGAAATGTTGGAACAGAGGTGTTGAATACCCAAGTTGGGGTACAGGGAGAAACTAATGGAGATGGAGAGCATGTCGAAAGTGCAAAGAATATGGATCAGGAGGAAGCTCGAACAGTTGTGGATAATTCTGAGGCAAACAAGTCACATGGTATATCGGATACTGGATTAGTCTCTGAAATTAATCAAGCAGATATTGAGAAGGAAGAAGGACAGCTAGATGAAGTCTGGAAATCCCCATCTAAATAGTTAGAACTCACACTAGTCCACATCAGTTGAAATTTGGTCAAGTAAAAATCGCATCCCCTTCACGATACTAGGCACTTCTTGATTCTGATGAAAATGGGAACTTAGTGTTACGCTCGAATGAGATAATAGAAGATGCAGTGGGAGAGGAGGGAAATGAGGTAGAGGCGGCTATGGTAGAGGTGGTTGTGGTAGTTGAAGAAATTGTTGATGTAAATTCTGATGATGGTGTTGGAAACAACAACCAAGAAGAGACTCATCAACTGAAAGACCAGGCTGACACAAAGGGGGTTAACGGTTCACTCCGTCAAACACTCCCGAGGAATTCAAAGGCAAATCAAAAGTTAGGTAAGGGTGTGCAACAGCCTTCACAAACATCTCGTAAAAGTACTCGCAAACCTTCTCAATGACTGGGTTTTTTTGGAACATCAGAGGGTTTAACAAATAAATAAAAAAGCATACGGGAGTGAAGAAGTGTATTCACAATAAAGAGTTACCATTTGGTTGCATACTTGAGACTCGCGTCAAGAAAAGGAAATCAACTCAAATTTTAACATCGGTGTTTAATGGTTGGTCATATATGACTAACTATGAATATATTAAAATGAAGGATTTGGATTGTGTGGAGCTCCATAGTCAGACTCACTCCGGTGTTTAAATCTGACCAGATCATCACGGTGTCGGTTTTGTTGGATGGACAGGATGAAAAAAATTTATGTTCTTTTGTGTATAGTGAAAATACTATGGAAGAAAGGAAGAGTCTCTAGAAGGAAATAAAGGACCATCAGAACTCTCCTATGTTCAGAGGGAAGCCTTCGATAATTATGGGGGATTTCAACGAGGTTTTAGCGAGTGACCAGCACTCCAGTTTTGGTGCAGGGAACACGGTCTCAACTTATGGTATGAAGGATTTTGAAGATGTTACCATTCATTGCAAGCTGTTTGATATGGGGTACCATGGATCTCGTTTAACTTGATGCAACAAAAGATCAGAAAGTCTAATATGCAAGAAGCTGGACAGAACCTTGATAAATGATGTGTGGTTGAATAAATACATGCAGTCTTATACTGTGTTTGAAGTAGGAGGCTCTTCTGATCATCTGAGATGCAAGTTTTATTTGGAAAAGAAGGAAGTAAGTAAGAGAAAGCCTTTTAAATTCTCCAATGAAATAACTACAACAGAGGAGTTTCTGGCCCTAACGGATTATTACTGGAAGAAAACAGAGGATCTCTTCCATTCTACCTCGGTTCTATTCCGGTTATCTAAGAAATTGAAAGGGTTGAAGAAGGAAATTCGTTCTCTTAGAAAAGATAAACTGAGTGGTTTCAGGAAAGGACAAAAAAAAGCTTAAGAAAATCTATGTATGAAGCAGGAAGCAACGTTGTAGGACCCATCGAAGGGGAACATTAATTCTGAACTGGTAGCTTATCAGCGTTGGCAAAGGTTTAGTGATATTGAAGAGGTTTTCTTAAGCCAAAGATCAAAGCTTCATTGGTTGAAAGTATGTGATCGAAATAACAAGGTTTTCCACAATGCAGTAACATTAAAAGCAGCAAAGAATACAATAAGAGAAGCCAAGTGTAGCTCAGGGGAAATAGTAGACACAAATGCAGAGACTAAAGCCGAAGCTGAGAGATAAATAGTTTCTGACCCAAACTCCTGATGGTTTTGAAGGTATTGAGGTTGTTGATTTACAAAACTTGTTGGACTTTAGATGTGATTCTGATGATACAAAGCTGCTCCAAAAACCAGTCACTGAGAAGGAGATAACAGAAGTATTGATGAGAATGAAAGGGAATAAGTCTCTGAGACCTGATGGTTATAAGACAGAGTTTTTCCGATCAGCGTGGCCAATACTGGGTAAGGATTTCATCACTGTTATCCAATCCTTCTTCATAAAAGGCTTCCTCCCAAAAGGGCTAAATGCAACCATCTTGGCACTGATACCAAAGAAAGAGTATGCATTGGAGATGAAGGATTACGGACCAATTTCTTGCTGCAATGTACTCTATAAAGTGATCTCGAAGATCTTGGAAAACAGACTCAAAGGTATCCTCCCTAAAATTATATCCTGGAACCAATCTGCACTTGTTAAGGATAGGTTTTTGGTGGAAAATGTGTTGTTAGCTACTGAACTAGTGAAAGATTACCATAAAGAATCAATCTCTCCTAGATGTGCAATGCAAATAGACATATCTAAAGCTAGTTCAGTGGCCGTTCCTGCTGAACACACTACGAGCTCTGCAATCTCTTGAGCAGTACATGTATATCTACTGCATCCTTCTCAGTTCAGGTGAATGGAGAATTGGCCGGTTTCTTTAAAAGTGAACGAGGTCTGCGTCAGGGCTGTGCATTGTCTCCATATATGTTCGTTATTTGCATAAATGTCCTATCATGGATGCTGGACAAAGCATCTGAAAGTAGAAGAATTGGGTATCACCCAAAATGCCAAAACATCTCACTTACACATCTTTGTTTTGCTGATGATTTGATGGTCTTCACAGATGGTAGGAAAATCTCAATTTAAGGGGTTATAGAAACATTTGACAGATTCGCAACTTACTCGGGTTTAAAAATTAGCTTGGAGAAGTCGAAAATCTTCTTAGCTGGTAGATCTCAGTCTAACCTTGACACAATTTTGGAAAGCTTCCATTTTTATTCGGGTCAGTTACCTGTTCGTTACTTGGGTCTGCCTCTGCTGACGAAGTGTATGGCAATTGCGGATTATTTACCACTGGTGAGAAAATCAAGAAGAGGATGAGATCATGGACTGGCAGGTTCCTTTCTCAAGCAGGTCGTCTCCAGCTGATTAACTCTGTTATAATGAGCATAATGAATTTTTGGCTTGCCGCTTTTAAACTCCTTGGAAGTTGTCTGAAGGAGATTGAGCGGCTGTGTGCAGCATTCTTATGGATGATCCCGTGTTAAGCACATCTAAAGCAAAAATCAGCTGGAAGGAGATATATAAAAAAGAAGAGTGAAGGTGGCCTTGACCTTCGTTCGCTGAAAGAGGTAAACCTCGTTGCAAATATGAAGCTTATATGGCGCATAAATTCATCAAATCAGTCTATGTGGGTGAGATGGATCAAAATTTATCTGATTCGCAAGGGCTCTTTTTGGTCATTAAAGGAAAAGACTATTAATGGATTATGGATGTGGCAGAAATTACTCAGGTTGAGAGATTTTGCAAAGCAGTTTCATCGAAAGATGGTAGAGAATGGTGAAAACACTTCCTTTTGGTATAATCAGTGGTTCAATAATGGTAGACTATTTGATCTCTTAGGAGGTCGTGGATTCATTGATCTTGACATTGATAGAAATTCAACCATGGCCGAGGTTTTTTGCAGCCATTGTCGTAGAAGACATAGACTTACACTCATTAATGAAATTGAAGATAGCATTGAGAGAGAAGAGATGGTGAATCTGGAGAAAGTGATATGAACCTATGGAAAGGAAAAGAGGGGAGATACAAGAAGTTCTTCTCTTCCAAACTGACATGGGAGCTCACTCGTTCATCCCATCCTCACTGTTTTTGGGCCACTGCGGTATGGTTTCGCTATAACACCCTTCGGTATGCTTTGCAATGCAAAATAGACTTGCGATTGGGGACTGTATTCTCGCTTGGAACACGAGATCTGATTCAACATGCATCCTCTGTTCGGGTCAGTTGGAATCTAGGCAACACCTATTTTTGAATGCTTGTTTACGACCACTGTTTGGAGGCACTTGGTTCAGGTTCTATTAGATTAGCATTACTCAACACAATGGAACGAGACAGTGGTCTTCGTACAGTTTCTACTAAGGTATGCCTTACAAGAAATTTTCCACTCCATATGGAGGGAGCAGAACTCTAGAAGACATGGCAATACTCAATTGAGTGAGCAAGCAGTTATCAGATTCATAGACAAGGCAATTAGAAACTATATTACCACTATACAGGAAGAAGGAGGGAAGCTCTACACAGATGCAATGAAAATTTGGTTTAAAAAAAGACCTTTAACATGGGCTTATTAGTTTGTCTAGTTTCACATTGATTCATTCTTTGTCTAGATAGAACATGTTTTAAAATGTCTTTGATTGAATAAAATTTCACATTCATTCAAAAAAAAAAAACACAAAACCTTAAAGCAGATGCTAGCTAACAAAGAACGAAAAAGACTAGAGAACGATCCCGAAGTAGACCTTCATTTTCAAAGGCAAAGCCTAGATAAAGAGATATTTATAAGGAACATGCCATACAATATTTTTGCATCCAGACCAACACATCATAATATCCATCCTAAAGACTTATTCCATCAGTTTTTCAAAAACTACAAGCAACAAAAGCGAATAAACTATCTCGAGAAGACATAACCAAGGAAATAAGAAAAATAAAACCTGGAACAAAGAGGCAACACCTGAGAACCAATCTCATAAAACAAACCCGAGAACTTCAAATAAGGTGCCGAGACCACAAAGCGAGCAAATCTCAAAAGAGGAGAAACCGCCGAGACAAAAACAATTAGAACATCTGGTCTCAAACAATGACCATAACCCATCAAGAATAGGAGGGAACATCAGCGGAGCCGTCTCGAAAATCCTCAATTGTGTAGATCCAAAAAAAATCCATACAACATCATATCGAGCGCCCAAAACCCCAAAATCGTAAACTGGAGACTACCTATAAAGCAAAGATAGTTATAGAGGATCCTGTCACGGCGCTGATGAAGAACACCAGATGTCGAAGAGACATATTAAATCAAATATGAAAGAGACTTGGCGACTAGAAATAATCGCTGACAAAGAGAGGTTCACATGTAGTTGATAATGATACAATTATGGACTTTATAATAAGATTTTGAATAAACAAGTGATTACGATTAAATTTTAAATAGCATCAAAAAATAACACATAAATATATAAAGAATAATTATATATTCATAAAGAGGTTAAGCATTTTGGAAAAAAAAAACTAACAAATCAAATTCTACCAACTAAACAACCTTTGATGTAGTTTACTTGTGAAACTATTTTAAAATGGTAGGTGCTAAATTTAAACGACCGTAAGAAACACACGTAAGGCCTGTGATAAAAGAGGTAAAGTAGGTCCATTAAGGGCCCACAATGTTATCTATTCTCAGCCCATTATTACAAATCCTGAACCGAAATGGAAAAATATTCCGGTTTTTCTCTCTCTCTCTCTCTCTTCCTGTCAGAGTTACTGCATTACAACAAGTCTCTCTATTTCTCAGCAGAAGCGTTGAATCCCTGCGTTTTCTTCCCCGGATCGATTCCACTTTTAGGGATCTTATCTCGTTTCTCATCTTTGGATCCAAATCGTTGATGTTTCAACAAAGGTAGTTTTGTTTTCGTCAGCAATTCCCTAAGGAAAACAAAGCTTTTCCCTCTTGTGATTGATTATCCATGTATATGTTTTGGTTCATTATGTTAAATGTCTCGGAGAAAATCCGTAATTTGCGATGATCAGCGTTTTATTGTGTTTGTGTGGTCTTACATTTTACGGGAATGTCTTGTGATCTCTCCTGTAACTTTGGAATTCGGTTTCACTCTGATTTTACATTACACATTCTGTTTGTTTGAAAGAAAATCTCTCTTGACTCCTCCTTCTCCAGCTCATTGGTTCTTACTTGGGTTTACTTTCTTAGGTGAATTTTCGATATTTGTGTATAATATTGTGTTACAAAACTCTCTCCTTTTCAGAAAAAAAAAAAAACGTGGTCTACTCTCATTTTATCATTCTGTATTGGAAGATTCATATTCACGTAGTAAGTATACCTGCAACAATCATTTACTGCATCATCTTTTGTGTGAACCTTAATGACAAGACTGTGAATTTCTATCAGTGTTTAGCTGCACTTTGTGTGATCCACTGATGATTAGTGTTGGTTGTTGCTTAGGGCCCGCGCTTGTCTTTTCTGTCTGAACTCTGTTTTCTCTTTCTTTTTGATAGAGAGAATATTGATCTGCTTTCTTATTGGAGGCTTTCATGCCTTGTCAATAGTTTCTATATCCACCGACTTTAACTTAGATTCTCAGGGTCATCTAAAGTTGCCTTTACTTCTTGTATATAGGCGTACACACCCAACTGATCTTGTATAGCAATATCCTGTAGGAGAAGGGTCAGATCCAGCTTTCAGAAGAGGTAACTTGTATTGGTGTTTGCCTTACTTTAGAATCCAGAATGCGTTTGTGTGGTGAATCCTTTGCTTGTGATTGATTTTCTTAGGCGGTTAAAAAGCTGAAGTTTAGTCAACTTTGCTCCACAGAACCTTCTAGGAAGCTACCTCACTAGACAGGTGATCTTAAAAGATTCTCTTGCATCTGCTATTGTTAACTCTTAGATCTAAATATTTCCTGTTTCTGAAGTTTGCTTTGCTAACTCTACTTATTCTTGTCTTTCTCTCTTCCTCACTTTGGTACTTTGTTTTGTTCTTAGCTTTGTAGACGGGCTACTGGTAAAAAATATGCTTCTTTAGAAGGGGATATTATATCAGTAACAAGGAGATGGCTTTTCATTCTGAGGATGACAAGAGTGAAGACTACCTCTTTAAGATTGTTCTAATAGGTGATTCTGCAGTCGGGAAATCAAATTTGCTTGCAAGATTTGCTAGGGATGAGTTCTATCCCAATTCAAAGTCGACGATTGGAGTGGAGTTTCAGACGCAGAAGATGGATATAAACGGAAAGGAGATCAAAGCACAGATATGGGACACGGCAGGTCAAGAACGTTTCAGAGCAGTCACTTCTGCGTATTACAGAGGTGCTGTTGGAGCTCTTCTGGTTTACGACATCAGCAGACGGCAGACTTTTCACAGCATTGGTAGATGGCTCAACGAGCTGCACAGTAAGAAACATCACACACACACACAAAATAATCCACCTTTCTTTCTTGTCCTATATACTAAATAATCTCTCAATGCAAATGGATATTATTAAAACTTTTGCAGCGCATTCTGATATGAACGTTGTGACGATCCTGGTGGGGAACAAGTCGGATCTGAAGGACATAAGAGAAGTGCCAACAGCGGAAGGAAAAGCGTTGGCGGAAGCGCAGGGACTTTTCTTTATGGAGACATCGGCTCTGGACTCATCAAACGTGGCAGCTGCATTTGAGACGGTTGTGAAGGAGATATACAACATATTGAGCAGGAAAGTGATGAGCTCACAGGAGCTGAACAAGCAAGATCCTGCCTCACTCAGCAATGGCAAGAAAGTTGTGATTCCATCCGAGGCACAGGGGGAGTCCAAGAAAGGTGGGTGTTGTTCTACGTGATAGAAACTGAAATTGTAGAAAGCTTAAAAAAGGAAGACTAATTGTCTAATCTTGTTTGATTGTTTGTTTGCCCATGCTGCCATGAATGTTGAATGTGTTGTGGTGTGGAAGTGTTTAGGTGTAGCAATCTGTAAATTTCCCATTGCAGAAGCTTTATGAAAACTCAAACTCCTCTCTATAAAGTTTCCCACTTTTTTTGTTGTTGTTGATGATGATGATGATGATGACCACCTCTTCTGTTATTGTCACTTATGATTGAATAACATAAAGTTGCAGAAAAAGTCACTATAGAATCTTGATACTATTATTGCTAATTGAAAATCATCATAAATCTATTTTACTATAAGTGACCTGAATGTAAATAAACTATTGTTCTTCTTCCAATGAAGCAAAGATCAAATTGAGCTGTTGAATTATATTGATAATAAATAAATGTGAAAGTTGAAGTGCAGAGATCACACGTGCAGTTGCATGTGAGACAGATTGGCTCCACACACATGATTGCATTTATCGTCCTAGTACGGACGGATTCCACACATCATCGTCATCATCATGATGCAAATTTTTTTTCCAGCTCAAACCGGACATTTTGTATGTTGGATAAGCTTGAAAGATAGCTTGAGATAGAAGCTATTTTATTCCTATTAGAATATTAATAAGGAAAACATTAGAAATTATCTATTGTTAGTTTTCCATTTATTAGAAGTTATCTAATATAGAAGTATTTCTTTTTAGGATTAGGAAAATTTTGAGAGATCTCTATATAAGAGTTGCTAAAGTTGTGGTAAACCTTAAGAGTTGTGAGAGAGAAAGATTAAGGAGCTTTAGTTTTGAGTAAGTTTCTAAAGCTAATAAAAGAAGTGCTTTTATATCCTTGATCTAAACATACAATTCTAGATTTGGTATCAGAGCTATGGCAAAGCTCGTTACAACGACGATCGATGAAAGAAAGGAAGGAGGTTCATCCTTTATCAAGTGTCCAATATTGAATTCAACTAACTATACGGTATGGGCAATAAGGATGAAAATCCTGTTTAAAGTGCATAAGATTTGGGAAGTCATAGAAGTACATGTAGACGATGACGATGTCGAAAAGAACAATATGGCCATCGTTATATTGTTCCAATCCATCCCTGAAGCACTTATTTTACAAATCGGCGAATTGGATACAACTCGGAAGGTTTGGGAAGCCATTAAAGCAAGACATGTTGGAGCATAACGAGTCAGAGAGGCAAGGCTACAAACTCTAATGGCAGAATTTGATCGTCTGAAGATGAAAGATGATGAGAAAATTGATGACTTTGCAGGCAAGATTTCCGAGATCTCATCAAAATCATCTGCCCTAGGAGAGACTATTGAAGAATCAACAATAGTTAAGAAATTTCTTAAAAGCCTTCCTAGGAAGAAATACATACACATTGTGGCTTCGCTTGAGCAAGTACTAGATCTCAAAACCACTAGTTTTGAAGATATAGTAGGACAACTAAAGGCGTATGAGGAACATATATCTGAAGAAGAAGAAAGTCATGAAGAACAGAGCAAACTCATGTACGCAAATATGGAGACTCCACAGGCCACCCGAGACGTCAATGGTGATTATAGAGGTAGGGGTCGAGGAGGACGCTTCTATAGGGGAAGAGGTCGAGGGCGGTTTAATGGAGGGAGAGATACTTCGAGAGTAGTTTGCTATCGATGCGACAAAACATGGCATTTTGCCTCAAATTGTCCGGATCGACTGCTTAAACTACAGGAAACACAAGAAACAGATGGTGAAGACACTCATGAGGCTGAATCACTTATGGTACATGAGGTGGTATATCTCAACGAAAGGAATGTGAATCCAAAGAACTTTGAGACGTACTCAGATAAAGTATGGTACTTAGACAATGGTGCTAGTAACCACATGACAGGGAATCATGAATACTTCACTAACATTGATGAGATGGTCATTGGGAAAGTGAGGTTCGGAGATGACTCACGCATAGATATAAAAGGCAAAGGATCAATTATATTCATAAGCAAGACTGGCGAGCAAAAGATGTTATCAAATGTGTATTATATACCAGACCTCAAGAGTAATATTATAAGCTTAGGACAAGCCACTGAGTCAAGTTGTGAAGTTAGAATGAAGGAGGACTACCTGACCTTGCATGATCGTGATGGAAACCTGTTAGTAAGAGCAAATCGATCAAGGAACATACTATACAAAGTAAACTTAGAGGTTGAAAACTCTAAGTGTTTACAACTTATGGCATTAGGTGATTCAACAAAGTGGCATGCTCGATTGGGACATATCAGCACTGAGACTATCAAAACAATGATAAAAGGAGGACTAGTGACCGGCATAAGTAGTGCACCAAAGGAAAAAGAAACATGTGGATCATGCTTACTTGGAAAGCAAGCAAGACAAGCTTTTCCAAAACAGCCACATATCGTGCATCACACACCTTAGAACTCATTCATGGGGATGTTTGTGGACCCATATCACCTCCTACAGCTGGGAAAAGCAGGTACATCTTTGTGTGGTCACTACTGCTGAAAGAGAAAGGAGAAGCGTTTGAAAAATTCAAAAGATTCAAAGCTCTAGTTGAACAAGAAACATGTGCTACTATCAAAAATTTCCGAACAGATAGAGGTGGTGAGTTCTTATCTCAAGAGTTCCAGGCGTTTTGTGAAAGTAAAGGTATCAATAGACATCTAACAGCTCCATATACTCCTCAACAAAACGGAGTAGTGGAAAGAAGGAATAGAACACTGTTGGAAATGACTAGAAGCATCTTGAAGCATACAAATATGCCAAATTATCTATGGGGAGAAACAGTGAGACATGATACGTATCTCATAAATAGAGTGGCAACAAGAGCCCTGGCAGCACAAACTCCGTATGAGGCATACAAACAAAAGAAGCCAAATGTTGAGCATCTACGAGTGTTTGGATGCATTAGTTATGCAAAGGTTGAAGCTCCTCACCTAAAGAACTTGATGATAGGTCACGAATGCTTGTGCATCTTGGCACATAACCTGGTTCAAAAGCCTATCATCTCTTGGATCCAACAAAACGCAAGATTATAGTAAGTAGAGATGTGGTTTTTGATGAAACCAAGAGCGGGAAGTGGAACGATACTGACAAAGAAATAAGTCAAGAACCAGGGACGTTTACACTCAGATTTGGAGAATTTGGGTCCAATAAGAGTTATGAGAATGAATTCACCGAAGAAACAGGGGAAAACAGAGAGGATGTTAATGATAACACATAAAATAATGAAGAAAGAGATACTTCCCCTGATTCTTCAGACACAGAACAAGAACAGTCGCATCATGTACTAAGGATATCAACTAGACAAGGTTCAAAGCCAAGTTACTTGAACGATTATGTCCTCTTAGCAGAAATTGAAGGAGAACGACTCTTGTTGACGATTAACGAAGAGCCATGGGACTTTAATGAGGCAAACAAATCGAAAGAGTGGAGAGAAGCATGTGAGGAAGAGATTCTTTCAATAACAAAGAACAAAACATGGAGTCTAGTTAATCTTCCCAAAGGAGCTAAACCAATTGGACTTAAATGGATCTTCAAAGTCAAACGAAATTTCGATGGAAGCATAAACAAATATAAAGCACGTCTTGTAGCAAAAGACTATGTACAAAGGCATGGGATTGACTTTGATGAGGTGTTTGCACCGGTGGCTCGCATTGAAACAATCAGATTCATCATTGTCTTAGCTGCTTCAAACAGTTGGGAGGTACATCACCTAGATGTGAAGACTGCATTTCTCCATGGAGAACTAAAAGAAGATGTTTATGTAACACAACCTGAGGGATTTGTAAACAGGGAGAGTGAAGCAAAGGTTTACAAATTACACAAAGCTCTTTATGGGTTAAGACAAGCACCTCGGGCATGGAACACTAAGCTAAACAAAATCCTAAGAGACTTAAACTTCATAAAGTGTTCAAAGGAACCTTCTTTATATCAAAAACAAGAGGAAGGAAGTTTACTTATCGTGGCAGTGTATGTAGACGATCTACTTGTCACAAGCTCTAGTGTGGAAGTAATACATGTTTTCAAACGAAGTATGGCAGCAAAATTCGATATGAGTGATCTAGGAAAGCTCACTTACTATCTTGGCATAGAGGTTCTTCAGAAACGAGATGGGATTGCTCTAAAACAAGAAAGATATGCAAACAAAATATTGGAAGGAGCTGGAATGAGTGAATGTAATGCGGTTTACATACCAATGGAGTCTGGTCTAAAACTCTATAAAGCACAAGATGAGAAACACATTGATGAACACGAGTACAGGAAGAATATTGGGTGCCTTAGATATTTATTACATACTCGACCAGACCTCTCTTTTTGTGTTGGTGTATTAAGCAGATACATGCAGGAACCAAGAGAATCACACAGAGTTGCTTTAAAACAGGTTCTGAGATACCTTCAAGGAACATTATCGCATAGTCTATACTTTGAACGAGGAAGCAAAGCGGGTTTGGTAGGTTTCAGTGATAGCAGTCATAATGTGGATATTGATGATGGAAATAGCACAACAGGTCATATCTTCTACCTAGATGATTGTCCGATCACATGGTGCTCTCAAAAACAAGAAGTTGTGGCCCTATCCTCTTGTGAAGCAGAGTTCATGGCAGCCACAGAAGCTGCTAAACAAGCAATATGGCTTCAAGAACTCTCTGCGGAAATCAAAGGAACAACATGTGATAAAGTAATCATTCGAGTTGATAATAAATCCACAATTGCTCTTACCAAGAATCCAGTATTTCATGGGAGAAGTAAGCATATTCATCGGATGTATCATTTTATACGAGAATGTGTAGAGAACGATCAGATTGAAGTAGAACATGTTCCTGGAAACAAACATAAGGCTGACATACTAACTAAAGCACTTGGGAGAATCAAGTTCAAAGAAATGAGGGACATTATTGGAGTTCAAGATGTGTCAAAGAAGGACTTCAAGCTTAAGGGGGATAATGTTGGATAAGCTTGAAAGATAGCTTGATATAGAAGCTATCTTATTCCTATTAGGATATCAATAAGGAAAACATTAGGAGTTATCTAATGTTAGTTTTCCATTTATTAGGAGTTATCTAATAAAGAAGTATTTCCTTTTAGGATTAGGAAAAGTTTGAGAGATCTCTATATAAGAGTTGCCAAAGTTGTGGTAAACCTTAAGAGTTGTGAGAGAGAGAGATTAAGGAGCTTTAGTTTTAAGTAAGTTTCTAAAGCTAATAAAAAGTGCTTTTATATCCTTGATCTAAACATACAATTCTAGATTGTAACTATTGGTTTGCGATCTAAACCGGTTTGCATTTGGCTATTGATTTAGTTTAATGGTCTCAATAATCTCCGCAAGTCCATTCATGGCCTGAAAATAGGAGAGACTATTCAACCGTAAGCATACTTTTCATATCTCTCTCTCTTTGCCCTTTTGAAGTGACATCTCCAACATTTCAATTCTCTGCAAGAACCAACCACACAAATTAGAAAAATAAATGTTATTAGACTCATGAAATGTGTACATGTATTCGCGCAATCTCACCTTATGTGTTTCCTTAACAGATGCTTTCAGGGAAGCATACTTGTGCAAGATAATCATGTTCTTGCCTGAATCTTCCTGCATTTTATATTATATCTTTCTCAGCTTTTATATTTGAATTCAAGAATTCGACTTTTATATATTTACACAATCCTTTATACTTTTTGACTGGCTGAAGCATTTTCTGAGACTTTGTCCATAGTTTTCCCCTCAGGATCAGCATCTACTATTGTGCAAGTTTCCTATAAACATCGAAACTAATCCCCTCTTTTCAAATGGTTTCTAGCATAAACCTGAATCTTTTTCTTGATGTTTGGATCATCCCAGGGTCCTTCATCACTCAAATGACACCCTCCACGAACACAAACAATGCTGAGATTTCACTGGTTTTAGTAGAGCAACTGATAAAAGAAATTGGCTAGACCTTGGTGATGGAACTTCGAGCCAATTCTACCGTATTCAGAATCCTCGCGAGTTCCAGATAGCCTAGGATCTAGGGTCTAGTTAATTGAATCATGGATGGATCTAGCGT
This sequence comes from Orychophragmus violaceus, assembly GCA_030180135.1. NCBI lineage: Eukaryota > Viridiplantae > Streptophyta > Magnoliopsida > Brassicales > Brassicaceae > Orychophragmus > Orychophragmus violaceus. The sequence continues at coordinate 39,781,688 of CM058239.1, forward strand.
TTACCTTGTTCTGGCAGCGGAATAGGGTCAGGCAAACGAGATCTCTGGAGCGCCTCTACTGATAGTCCACACGCACACAAGCTGGAATCCGCCGGGATGCTAGTACCGGGGCTCGGATCTCCTGGGAACTCAGTTTCTATGAGGTTTCTGTGTTTTCTCTCTGAGAAAACACTCTGGGCGGCGCACCAGTTCATTGTTTTACGTCGAGTCTATAAACACGTTTATATATATTGACCTCGAGGTGAACCGAAACTTCAGTTTCGGTTTCGCCCTTGTGTCGACTGACACACTTAGTGGTGTCGATCGACACACGTCCTGTATCGACCGACGCACCCAATGGTGTCGATCGATACACCTCTTTGAAACTTATATTCGATGTGTATCCAATACACATCGACCAGACCATTTGCCAATGATCAATCCTATATGGACTATGTCCAACTTGCTTAGATGTGTGACCCTGTAGGTTCACACGATACTGGAAATGAGTTACAACTCATTTGTCATAAGCGGTTTCTAGCAAAACGTTATGATTACCCAGTATCACATGAATTGTCCGATCTCGACAATACAACTATCTCTAGAGTGAGTACAATGTGATTTCAGGACATAATCCCAACAATCTCCCACTTGTACTGGAATCATCTATTCCTATAATCCCTTCGTCTCTATATCTCGATATGGCATAAGGCAAGAGACTGTGTCATCCTTATTATAGCCAACATCATGTTCATCGAACTCCTGATCTATACTGATAAAACAAACGACTGACAATCACCTCGTTTGAGCACGGCCATGCATTTTCTCAGTATCAAATCTTCGATGGGCCCTGAGATATTTATCTCCCGTTATCCAGGAGGGACAAATCCCATCTTGTTCCATCCCTGTTTCTACACATATTTCATGATACGCATAAGCAATGCCGTTATAGCCGCCAGTTACGGAACGACGTTTGACAAGGTCAAAACGCACCAATTCATATGCTAGAAATCATGATGAACTCAGGTCTAAGGACTATACTCTATAGTCGTAATGAGAACCTCCCATGACACTTATATATAACTATCCTGTGGAGTTCTCATTAAGCGGGTCATATCCGATTATATGTTCACCAACATATATCTATGTGACTGACTGTGATAATCATATCATTGACTCCATGAAACTTAGTCTAACAGTCACCTCACATACTAGTCTCGCGCGGTTATTGGTGCCCCACTTCAATAACCTCGACTAGGGATAATCATAATTTATGTCATCTTTTACTTATAGGGTTTCATGATCAAGTCCTCAACTTGATGACCTATAAAATGAACATAAAATACTTTGGGACTATTATTTAATTATCCAATAATTAAATAATACTGATGTCAGTTTGACTTACATAAACACTACCATAGCATGTCTATGTAAAGACTATAACATAACTAAAGTTACTCCCACTCGAATCAAGATCATCTCTTCAGATATCTTATACCTACAACAACAAAATGAATTACGTGCTTAGGTTGTGGGAGAGACTGCGGTGTTATTGCTTGAAACAATTCCAACAAACCACACCGCCATTCAGATAAAACCACTATTCTACGGTCCACTGCTTGGAGCCTTTCCAACAGATAGCACCGCTATTCAGACAAAGAGACATAACCAGGTGGGAACCGGGAATCTTCTTTGTCCGTCTAACTACTTTCAACTGGTTCGTCACTTCCTCAGTTCACCACGAAACTATCCTTAGAGTTCCTCAAACACTTGGGATATTTCTGGTAATCGATCAGTGACTATTACCGGAACATATTGGTCTTTTCTCGTCATGCTTTATGCGTAAGCTGCATCTAGACGAGCGCAAATATGGCATTCATGATGGATTCTATTGCATCAGTATAAGCAATCACACTCATCAATACTAGTTCAGACAGTGTTCAATAACACTTCTTCTTGCTAATATTGTCGCCATAAGACACTTGGTATGAAGCCATTCTTGGAATCAAGCGCAATTGAACTGTCCAATACCTTATTAACATAAGGATTTTGACACGATCCAATTAGCCTTTCTGATCCATTCCAATGGATCATTATTCCAAGAACTTTCACGGCCTTCTCCCATGTCAATTGTTAAATTTGACTTCCGACCCAAATCTTAATAAGACTTTGGCGTCGGAACGTCGTTTATGAGATTAAGTATGTTACCTACATACAGTGTGAGAATTGCAATTACGCTCCCACTAGTCTTCTTGTAAACGCATGGTTTCTTTTCTTTCTGATCAAGTCAAAGCTTTTGACCACATTATCAGAATATTGATTCCAACTCCAAGATGTTTGCTTCAATCCAGAAATGGATCAGTAAAGCTAACATGCATACCCAACCAATTTTCGGAGTTGTGGCTCACCATCGCTTCTTTGAATTTCACATGCTCGTCACTTTTCAATGATCAATAGATCACGACAATTGATTACGAGAAATCACTCTCGAGTTAGTGACGGATCCTTTCGGATCTGCGAATTTCAGGCTCCACAGGTGTGGATCCTACAGCACTTTGTAGATCTCACCGCTGCTTTCCCTCAACAGGTTGAGCAGCCTCCTGTGTTTATCGAATTTCTTTGATTTGTACTTTTACTCCCACTGTTCCTTTTGAAAGTACGATCTTTCTCAAAAGACACAGTTCCGAACAACAATACTTTGTCCTCGGATTGGTTGCAAAAGTAGCAAGCCTTGGTTTCCTTAGGACAACCAGCGAGGTAGAACTTATCAGATGTGGGTTCAAGTTTGTTTATTGACTACCGTCTTACACAAACCTTGCAATCCCCAATTAATCAGAAAAACAAATTTGGAAATCACCCAGTCCACATCCAATGTGGTGTTTTTCACTGATTCTGATAGAAACTTGTTTAGCATAAACATAGACATTCTAGGACGTATCCTTAAATGATTATGGAAGATTCATGTGACCCATCATTAATCGGAGCATATCTAATAAGATTCGATTCATTCTGTTAGATGATCACCCAATTCTTGACTCAAGTATTTTCCTCCGCGATTCTATCGAGGATCTCAATACTTCTGTCAAATTGGTTCTACACTTCATTTTGGAACTCCTCAAGGGATTCCTGCTCGTGTCTCATCAAATGAACACAGCCATACTCATTGAAACCATCAATGAGGTAATGAAGTAGAGAATATTTCCTTTGGCACTAATGCTCATCGGGCCGCATACATCAGTATGTGTAAGGCCCAATAAGCCTCTGGCCCGTTTCCTTTAGCTCTGCTAAAAAGGGCCTTAGTCATTTGATCCAGTGAACAAAATTCATATCTCAAATAATTAACAATCAGATGAGTCCAAAACTATGGAACTTCTGAATCCACTTCACTCTTTATGGTTGAACGACTATGGCAAGGAAAAGTCGACTTCAAGTCATCAGACTTAAAGTGTTTGATATTTATGTTATGTGTACAAGCGTACATTGGTTCAAGATATAAAACCCATTCCAAATGGGGTGCTACCATAGAATATTTCATTAAGATCTAAAGAACAAAACTTGTCTTTTATCAAAATGAAAAACATCCAAATTCTTACAAGAAAATGAAAGACATTTCTGCACAAGGCAGATACATAGTAGCAATTACTTAATTTCTAAAACCAAGTATGAAAGGCTCCTACAAGTGGAGAATCTCTTCGGCTCATGCAGCAACCATTGCTTCAACCAGACACGCAGTTCCACTTGTCCTTTCTTCAACATTCTACTGTCGCTTAGGTTCTGCATATTTCAAAAATATCAGTACCACAACTAGTATCCAATACTTATGTAGAACTTGAATTAATAACACATTACCTGAAGAAGAAGTACCATACATCTCCTTCATCTCTTGTGAATCTTCCAAGAATTTAATGCAATCTCTCTTCCAATGCCCTGACTCATCGCAGTAGAAGCATTTTCTAACACCAGATGGGCCTGACTTGGGCTTATGAGATGACACAGGCTTATCCTGATTCCAAATCTGGATGGCCCTGCCTCTGCCCTTGCCAGCACAATATTTCTCAAATCTTTTACCCTTTATGATGTTTTGCTCTGCTGTTTTGAGCATGCCATGCAGCTCAGTCAACGTCTTCGTCAAGCCTCTCTTGATATAGTTCTTAATGAACTTATCAAAGCTTGACGGCAGTGACTGCAGAATGATGTCAGTGGCCAACTCTAAGCTGACAGGACATTCCAGTCTCCCCAGGTTATCAATGTAACCCATCAGTTTAATGACATGAGGACTTACTAGAGCATCCTCTGGTAGTTTGCACTCAGTTAGAGACTTCACCATCTGGAATCTCTCAACTCGTGCCAGATCCTGAAACTTCAGTTTCAGGCTGGTGATCATCTCTATTGGCGACTCCATGTTCTCGTATTGACTCTTCAAGTCCGAGTTCATGGTAGCCAACATCAGACCACACACATCTACCACATCAATATAATGCTTATTCCAAGCATTATATGCTGCATGCGAGCGATTGGTCCCAAGCATTTCTGGGAGAGCCTTTTCAAGGACATAGTCCTTGCTCTTCTGCTTGAGAATGAATCTCAGATTCCGATACCAATCCAGGAAGTTGGATCCATTTAACTTGTCCTTCTCAAGGACGGATCGCAACGAGAAAGTAGTCATAGACATAAGCTGAAATCCAAGAAAAACAAAGATTTAGTTATGTATATGATGAGAAATCTTATCTAATAAGAAAACTCGCATTATATTCAAACAATGTTTCCTCTATGAATATAATGATACAAGATCCATACTTCACTAAAATCTGAGTTGGTGACTCGCCATTACCCAAACTTTAGTTATCTAGGTAAGCAAATCATTGCTAATTGTACCCAGTACAACTCTTGGTTGTGGATGAGACAAACTATGTCTAATCCACTCTGATGTCTCTGGGCCCAGAACTTCTGATAGCCCAGTCAAGTATAACCAATCTTTTCTGTCTTATGATTATTGACAGTCGCACTGCAAGTCTGTCAATGATCATCTGCCTTACTCATGTTGCAGTGGATACCAAGGACTCCAAGACTATCCAACAAACGACACGAGTATTGATAGTAGACAAGATTGGGCAAGACATCGAGGTTACTTGATATTTAGTTGAGGAAACTAAACCCAAAATTCAGCAAGTCAATCTCTTAGGTCATGTAATTGTTGATGTTTAGCACTGCTAATCTATCAACATAACTATCTGCCTTACTCACGTAATTGTGGACACCAAGCTCTTTGGCTAGATCATCACACAACGAAATGAGTCTTGACAGTTGACCATATTGAAGCTAAGCTTTGATCAAGGTTTAGGTCGATTTTGGCTTCTGCAAATTCAAGGTTCAATAACCAGAATTTTGAGCTCTGTGTCGATCGACGCAGACCATGTCTGTCGATCGACACTACCAAACAAAACTCGGATTTCAATAACCAGTTAATCCAATTAACCCGGTTCATTGAACCGGCCATGTCGATCGACACAACTCGTGTGTGACGGTCGACATAGACCTTAACCGAAGATAGTTTTGATAACCGGTTCAATCCAATTGAAACGACTTATCAGATCAAACTGATCTTAACCAATCGGTTTATATTAATTGGGATAATTAGTTCAATTCAATTGAACCAATTCATCCAATTCAAACCGTTTTAACCAGTTTCAACTAATTACGATAACCGGTCCAATTCAATTGAACCGACTTATCCAATCAGACTGATTAATTCCATCGGTTCTTGCTAATTGAGATAATCAGTTCAATCCAATTGAACCAATTTATCCAATTTAAACCGATCTATTCGGACTTAACCGAGCATGATAACCGGTTCAATCCAATTGAACCGATTAACCATTCGCTGGGTCTATGTCGACCGACACTAACCTGTGTCGATCGACACTGTGCCGAATCTGCTCTGTGTCGACCGATACACAACTTGTGTCGATCGACACAGTAGGCTTTCGGTTTTTCTTCGCGAAAAACCCTAGCCGCCGATTCTGTCGAATTCGCCACTCTGTGTCGACCGACACACCCAGTGTGTCGATCGACACTGTGCGAAAACACAGATTCGACTTTCGATCATAATCGATCTTACCTGTTCTAACCAAAAAACCTAGTTTGCGAATCTAAATCATCAAATTCTTTTAGACAGGTTGATTCAATGGAAAACCCTAAGGCTCTGATACCACTGATGGAACTTCGAGCCAATTCTACCGTATTCAGAATCCTCGCGAGTTCCAGATAGCCTAGGATCTAGGGTCTAGTTAATTGAATCATGGATGGATATAGCGTTTACCTTGTTCTGGCAGCGGAATAGGGTCAGGCAAACGAGATCTCTGGAGCGCCTCAGATGCTGCGCCTCTACTGATAGTCCACACGCACACAAGCTGGAATCCGCCGGGATGCTAGTACCGGGGCTCGGATCTCCTGGGAACTCAGTTTCTATGAGGTTTCTGTGTTTTCTCTCTGAGAAAACACTCTGGGCGGCGCACCAGTTCATTGTTTTACGTCGAGTCTATAAACACGTTTATATATATTGACCTCGAGGTGAACCGAAACTTCAGTTTCGGTTTCGCCCTTGTGTCGACTGACACACTTAGTGGTGTCGATCGACACACGTCCTGTATCGACCGACGCACCCAATGGTGTCGATCGATACACCTCTTTGAAACTTATATTCGATGTGTATCCAATACACATCGACCAGACCATTTGCCAATGATCAATCCCATATGGACTATGTCCAACTTGCTTAGGTGTGTGACCCTGTAGGTTCACACGATACTGGAAATGAGTTACAACTCATTTGTCATAAGCGGTTTCTAGCAAAACGTTATGATTACCCAGTATCACATGAATTGTCCGATCTCGACAATACAACTATCTCTAGAGTGAGTACAATGTGATTTCAGGACATAATCCCAACACTTGGATCTATTGCTTCAAGTAGATCTCCAAGGTCGGTGGGTCCTAGCACCTGGTAAAGAAACATAATTTATGTATGGTAAAGAATCTTTGTGTGTAAAGCATAAAAAGAAAGCATCAAGTGACATATTCTCACCTGAACTTTGGCCAATGTCTGAGCATCAAGAAAGCTCTTGAGTGCAAGCCACATTATCCGAAACCCCAATCATGAAACTGCTAATGAAATCCAAAAATTCAGCCACTTACCACTCCAGAGACATCCAAGATGGTTGTGGTAGACGAAACATGTTTCTCAAAAGCAATTGATACACGCCGGATATATCAAACTATGATACTTGACATATCTCTCAATAGTGGTAGCTTTCAAAAACGCGTTCAGGTCAACCATCCTGATTCTCTCAATGAGAGTAGTGTTTCTTTACTTCACCGTATTCCTCATACTTAAACTTGTGTGTGTGTAAGCTGATCTTATTAACGAGAACAAAACCGAAAAAGCTCACATTTTCTTTGGTTACCTTGGAGATCATATCCACTTCAGAATCCTCCCGCCACTTTATATAATTCAGAAACGCATCATCTTTTGATTTTTAGAAACATGACATCAGATCAAACGATTTTAACAGAAAAGGAGGTTTGGTTACAGGGTGATTCTCGACATTTACCTGACAACTGTATTGTGATCTCCGTGCTTGGCAGGCAACGAAACGCTTCAACCATTTGTTCCTTGTTTGAGTTTTGTTGTTCGTCTTGCATCGAAACTTGAGAACCATGTGTATATCTCTGATAGACTGATACTCACCTCTGTTTCTTGCATCAGATATGGGGTCTCTGTTTTCAAAATTTTATGAAGAAGAAGGGTAATTGATCAGATAACTGCACTGAAGTAAATAAGAAGGAAATTAAAGTGCTAAGAATCAATAGCTATCTGAAAGTATAAAGAGGGAAATGGAATAATTGGCTCTCGGCGCGGGAAAAGTTGGGCGAGAGAATAACGGCACCTTTGTCTGGTTCCCGTTTCTTTCCGGAGTAATACTTGGGTTCACCCCTAGGGGTGAACCCTTTTGTTCACCTCCACATTTTCTAACCAATTAAATAATTCCACATAATCTAATATTAAAAATAATTAAAATTTTAAAAATGTTTTAAAAATAATAAAATAAAAAACAAAAAAAAGAAAATATATTTTATTTCAGACAAAACTTAAAAATAATTTTTTTTATAAAAAATATTAAAACATAAATCTTAATCTCTAAACCCTAAATTCTAAACCCTAAACCCTAAACGATAATTTGAACCTAAAATATTAAAATTAAAACTAAATCCTAATCCCTAAACCCAATATGTAAATCTTAAAAAATAAAAAACTAAATCCTAATCCCTAAACCCTAATTCAAAGACTTAAACCCTAATCCATAAATCCTAAACCCAAAAAGCTTAAACCCTATACCATAAACCCTAATCCTTAAACCCAACATGTAAATTTTAAAAAATAAAAAACTAAACCCTAATCCCTAAACCCTAAACCCTAACCCAAAGAGCTTAAACCCTAATCCCTAAACCCTAAACCCAAAGAGCTTAAACCCTACACCATAAACCCTAATCCCTAAACCTTAAACCCCAAAGGGTTTACATTCAAAGGATCTTTAAAATATTTGAATGTCTTTAATTCTTTAATTTTAATTTTATAATTTTATTTAAAAATAATATTACATGGCATATTTTTATTGGTTAAAAAAGAGGGGTGAACAAATGGGTTCACCTCTAGGGGTGAACCTAAGTATTTTCCTTCTTTCCGTGTCCGTTTCGGGTTTAATTTGATTTTATTAGGGTTTTTTTTTTCTGTCAACAAAAGTTTTGATGGGCCTACTATGATCTTTTTTAAAAGAAAAATTGTATCAAAACTATAATTTCCTTAGACCATCCACATCCGTGTTACCCACAGATGGGTCTCTTAAAAAAAATTATTAATTTTTTTTTTTTTGAACAGGTGAAAAAAAGGACCAATCCCGTCTCGCCACGTCACGTGAACAGTGACGAGACGGGTTCTTAAGATCTCTAAACTAAGAAAATATTGGGGATGGGGTTCTTAACTATTGCATGGAAAACCGCGCTAAGAACCCCATTTTATAACCAATGGAGGTGCTCTTATATATATATAACAATAAACACTGGATAAAGAAAAATTGATGATGAGAAATGATAAAAAAAATGACGATATTTTGGCGACTTTTATGGCGATATTTCTTTCCGTTTCTATTAACCGTTTCTTCGACGGTTTCTGACATCCACGACGGTGAGGCGGTTGTGAGTGACCACAATGCCCACTCTCCGACGGTTACACCCACGATTGTAGTCACGAACAATCGTGTAAAGCAAACTTTTGAAACATTGGTCTTCATCACAAAGTATAAATTCATGACTATGTTCTATGGCGAAACCCTAAATCCATCCCACCTTCCTTCTCTCACAACTTTGTATCCCCTTCGATTTTACTCAAATCTGGTGAAAATGGGTGACAATTTGCGAAGAGCTTTCCAAGATATCACCCTTGGGGTCGATGACCCACCAATCCAAATCCCAATTGATGTGCTTGAAGAAGCAACACATGCAAACCGATTCATCATCCTGGGACGACCTGTAATGCCAAGACGACAAAACATTCGATTTATCATCACCAGCCTCCCGAGGATGTGGGGTCAAGAGGGACAGGTTCAGGGAAGAATCCTTGATGGTAGAAGATTCCAATTCATCTTCCAATCGGAGGAAGCACTAGAAATGGTATTACGGAGAGGACCATGGGCTTCCTCGGACCGCATGTTGGTGTTACAACGGTGGTTACCTGATATGAACCCATTGGAAATGAATTTCATCCCTTTCTGGATTCAAATCCGGGGAATTCCTTTCCAATATCTTAGTTTGGGAGTGATCAACTACATTGGGCGTACCCTTGGGCACCTTATGGATGTTGATTTCAACCCTGCAACAACAATCCGTATTGAATACGTTCGTGTTCGCATCAACTGGAACATAATGGAACCGCTACGGTTTCAGAGGAACTTTCAATTCACTCCAGGGACCAACACACTTCTGCGACTCACATATGAGCGCCTTCGTGGATTTTGTGAAGCATGTGGAATGCTTACTCATGATACCGGCAGATGCTTAATCCAAAACGGTGGTGAACACAACAATTCTGATGGAGATGATGATAATAACGATCTACCACCATCTCCTCCACCTCCAGGAACAAATAATGGTGTCATCATCCAGGAAATCGACGATGAAGGCAATGTTATTGGAGACATTAACCAACCGGCTGCTCAAAATGGTATGCAGAATACTGATCACGCTGATGAGGATCAAGAGGCCAATGATGCAGAAGCAGAGGAATTCATCCCTTTGGGAGAATCTGATGATGATCTTTATGACCCGGCTAGTATGTACACGATGTACTCTGATGAGCTTGACATGAATCCATTACGCAATCCAATTCCGGCCTTTGCAAATGCCATTGGAAATATACCAGGGGGTCTACATTTGTTTGCTTCAGATTTTATCAGAAGGAAACAGACTCAGTCCACTACACACAGTGAAGGAAATGGCGCCAACAGGAAAAGGAAAGATCGAGACATACCTGACAATAACAACACTGAGGAGCAAGAAGATTTGGGAATTCATACAAGACTCAAGCGAACTGACTGTGAGAGAGGAGAAAGCAGTAACTCGGAAGAAGAAGACCCAACCAAAACATCAAGGAGAGGTGCGGTGGGCCCGAAACCACCACAGCCACCATGAAGACAACCTGTTGGGACTGTCAAGGACTGGGCATTGACTTGACAGTTCGACGCCTTAAGGAGATAAACCAAAAATATCTCTTGGACATCATTTTCCTTGCAGAAACCAAACAACAGGATGACTATGTGCGTGATGTAGGATGTCAACTAGGATGCATCAACCATGTAATAGTTTCCCCAGTAGGATTAAGTGGAGGTCTAGCTTTATTCTGGAAACCTCATGTTCATCTCTCTGTTTTATTCCAGTCTTCTAATTTGATCGATTGTCATGTACAAAGTAATGGAAATGATTTCTACTTCTCCTTTGTGTATGGCAACCCAAATCCAAGACTCAGAAACATATTATGGGAACGGCTTGAGAGATTAGCAAGCACAAGAAGGGGTTCACCATGGTTTATTCATGGTGACTTCAATGATCTTCTGAGCAACAATGAAAAACAAGGAGGCAGAACTCGCATAGAGGCATCATTTGCGTACATGAGAAGAATGGTATGCACCTGTGATTTTACTGATTTGAAATCTGTTGGTAACCGGTTCTCGTGGGCTGGACAAAGAGGCCGGCACTATGTTTCATGCTGTCTGGACCGCACCATGGGTAACACAGAATGGCATACTAAGTTCCCTGCCTCGGAAACCATTTATCTGGAAGCTGGTGAATCTGATCATCGACCTTTAGTGACGCTTATGGAAGAAGTTACTAATGAAAGACGAGGAAGATTTGTTTTTGACCACAGATTAATCAACAAAGAAGGTTTTAGGAATGCAGTACTGGATGGTTGGACCTTACGGAATGACCAATGGTCTTTGGCAAATCGACTCAGACATTGCAGGAAACGAATATCTAAATGGAAACGCAACAACAGAGTCAATGTTGAAGAACGTATTAACAGCATACGGCGCCAACTTGACCATGCCTTCACATCATCAACAACAACAACAGCAGAACGAAGGACCCTTAGACATGAGCTGAATCAAGCCTACATAGATGAAGAAACATTCTGGAAAATGAAAAGCAGGATCTCAAATCTGGAAACATGGGACAGGAATACAAAGTATTTCCATTCAGTGGCAAAAGGAAAAAGGAGGAGAAATAAGATCATTGCTATAACAGATGACCAGGGTGTAATACACCGAGGAGACAACAACATCGCAAGAGTGGCAGAAAACTACTTCACCAACCTATTTGCTTCTAACCCAGTGGATACAAGTCTCTACACTGAAGTCTTTAGAGATTATGAACCGAGAGTTACAGATGATATGAATACAGAACTCATAGCTGATGTCACACCTGAGGAAATTAAAGCAGCCACATTTGCAATAGGACCCCACCGTGCCCCTGGTCCAGATGGCTTCACAGGGAGTTTCTACCACCAGTACTGGCCAGACATCAACCCTGCAATCATCAGTGAAGTTACAAACTTCTTCACCACAACAAGACTGGACAAGGATCTTAACCACACTAACCTCTGCCTAATACCAAAAACTGAACCTCCTACCACTATGACTGATTTTCGCCCCATTGCACTTTGCAATGTTGCATATAAAATCATCTCAAAGGTATTAGTGAACCGATTGAAGAAACACCTTCATCATCTTGTTTCAGAGAATCAAGCTGCCTTTGTTCCTGGAAGGATGATCACAGACAACATCATCATAGCACATGAAGTCTTTCACAGCCTCAAATCATGGAAGAGACAATCTAAGTGTTACATGGCACTAAAAACAGACATCACAAAAGCTTATGATCGTCTACAATGGGATTTTTTGAAGACAACTATGATTCACATGGGATTCTCTATTACTTGGATAAATTGGATCATGGAATGTGTTTCTTCTGTATCTTTCTCCATCCTTATCAACGGGACAACAAAGGGACAGATACAACCAAGCAAAGGAATTCGACAGGGAGACCCATTATCCCCATATCTCTTTATATTATGTGTTGATGTGCTCTCTCACATGATGAACAAAGATATGCAGGAAAAGAAGATACAGGGGATCAAAATCAGTAACAGAGGACCAGCAATTAATCATCTACTCTTTGCTGATGACTCCCTCTTTTTCTCACTTGCCAACAAGCAATCCTGCACCAACATTAAGAAGATTCTTAGTATCTATGAAGCAGTATCTGGACAGTCTGTTAACCTCAGGAAATCATCTATTACTTTTGGGAGTAAAGTTCAAGCCAGAGTTAAAACACAAATGAGGCATATTTTGGGCATCTTCAATGAGGGAGGTGGAGGAAAGTACCTAGGGGTACCAGAACAGTTTGGGAGAAAAAAATCTGAGATGTTCCTGTATATAAAGGAAAAGGTCAAAGAGAAAACAGAAGGTTGGCACAAGCAATTTCTCTCCCCTGGTGGTAAAGAGGTACTACTCAAAGCTATAGCTTTAGCTATGCCTATATTTTCGATGAATGTGTTTAAACTGCCGAAGGAGATTTGTGATGAGATCAATGCAATCATAGCCCGATTCTGGTGGAGCAAAGGTGATAACCATAAAGGAATGCATTGGTTCTCTTGGAAACGTATGAGTATACCAAAAAAAGAAGGAGCCTTGGGATTTAAAGACTTACACAATTTCAACCTGTCATTACTTGGCAAGCAAGTTTGGAGGATACTACAAAACCCTCAGTGTCTCATGGCCAGAATACTCAAAGGAAGATATTTCCATGATCACACCATACTTCATGCCAAAACTGGGAAAAAAGCTTCCTATATTTGGCGCTCACTGATGGAAGGACGTGACCTTCTTCTCAAGGGCTTAAGAGTAGTAATTGGCAATGGGACTACCACGAAAGCATGGACTGACCCATGGCTACCTGAACATCCTCCAAGAGCTCCACGACCAAGGATCAATGGTAATGACACCACGCTGGTTTGTGACTGGTTTAATGCAACAAAGTCAGATTGGAATGAGACTATAGTCAGAGATCAAGTTTGTGCTGAAGACGTTGATAAAGTTCTAAATATAAAGATATGCGCATATGCTGAACAAGATCTCCTAGGCTGGCACTACACAAGGAATGGTATCTACACGGTTAAGTCGGCTTATTGGTTAGCCACTCATCTACCTACTATCCAAGAGATCGAACCACCAGGTGGAAACATCCATCTAAAAGAGAAAATATGGAAATTAAGCATACCACCGAAACTACAGCATTTTCTCTGGAAAATGACCTCTGCTTCACTGGGTACAGGAGAAAACCTTGCAAGGCGACATATTACCAATCAGATAACATGTAGACGTTGCTGTGACGAGATCGAAACTACAAAACACCTTTTCTTTCATTGTGTACATGCTCAAATGATCTGGAGAAGCTCTGGTATCCCAAATCCGGTCATGTATAACCCAAATACAACCCTTGAAGAGAAGATAGAAGCATGCTTTACAGTCTATGACCAGGTAACAGATCCTTCACTTAAATATTTACCTTTGTGGTGTCTTTGGAGGATATGGAAAAGTAGAAACACTCTACTCTACCAAAATAAGGCTCTACCCTGGAGAAGAACCCTGAGACTCGCTTTCGAAGATGTAAGAGAATGGACCCTAGTTGCAAAAGAACATCGTGGAATAACTAGAAGCCAAGATACTCACAGGCCAACTGATAGATACACTCCGTGGAAAAGACCGTCGACCAATCAGATAAAATGTAACTTTGATGGTTCTTTTGTTAACCGAACCTTACATAGTAAAGCAGGATGGTTATTCAGAGACGAAGATGGAATCTACCTTAGTAGTGTACAAGCACGAGGAAAAGTAGTACAAAATGCACTTGAAGCAGAATGTCAAGCTTTGATCATGGCAATGCAATCAGCATGGACTAGAGGATACCGACACATAATTTTTGAAGGGGACAACAAGGAATTGATCTGCATACTCAATGGACACACACTAAACTTTGGGACATACAACTATATCCGTGAGATCAACTATTGGCGTAAGAAGTTTGAAGACATCAGTTTCTCTTGGACACCACGCCATGGAAACATCCCTGCAGATAAACTAGTGAAAAAGAATATAGCTCAAAATGCTATGTATTATGTTCACTTCTATGTACCTTTATTCCTATCTTCTTACCTTCATAAGGATTATGTATACTCTTCCTAATCAATGCAAGAAGACGTTAAAAAAAAATTGAATTATACATTTACAATATTATTTTTAATAAATAAAAGTCACCTCTTAAAAACATATAAGAATAATGTGAAAATAAGGTTTGGGTCCCATGAGCCACCATGAAGATTCCGATAGCCCTTTCGGAGGTCAGGGGACAGTTTCATCAGGAAAAGTTAAGTAAGAATGAAAAGCTACGGGTAAATTGTATAGCGGAGATCCAACTCTCTTTTTGAATTTGTTTTCTTTCCGTAATTCATGTTGTGTTTGTTTGGAGTAATTACGAGGGAACGTACGTGGATTTAATAAGCGTAGCCACCGTACGGATTTAAAGAAATAGTTGAAGCAGCATAAACCCCTTTTTGGTAGTATTATAGAAACTCATGTACAGCGGCATAAGCATCGGAAGTTTATCAACTTTATCTTTCCGGGTTGGTTTTTCGAAGATAACTGCGTTTTCTTAGACTTAAGCAAAATTTGGGTGATTTGACATCCTAGTGTCAAGGTCTCTATCATCGCGAAGTCGCTTCAGATGGTCACCTGTGACGTCAAACTTCCTGATTCTCAGAGCTCTTTTGTGGTATCCTTCGTTTATGCCTCAAATGAAGTTGATCATCGTCGTGGCCTGTGGATAGAGATACAGAACATCTCGGTCCATCCTTCAGTTATAGGAAAAGCTTGGTGTGTTTCAGAGGATTTCAACCAAACTTTGGATCCTTCTGAACACTCGCAAATTTCGGATGGCAGCATTGATCTGCACACCAGGGTGTTTAGAGAGTGTTTAGAAAGTTCAGAGCTGTCTGATCTCACATTCTGAGGTAACACATACACTTGGTGGAACAAGAGATCAGCCAATCATGTTACTAAAAAATTAGACAGAATCCTTGTAAATGAGCTATGGGCCAGTCTCTTCCTGTGTGATACCCCGTATCCAAAAATACGGTCAACGGGCAGAAGAAAAGTCAACAGGGGCAAAATTGTAATTTCGCCAAACCCAGGGGCAAAATAGTAATTTTGCCAAACTTTGAGACGGAAGACATGACGGGCCAAATGTTCTCTTTTTAAACCATAAAGAACATTTACAAGACCAGAATTCGAAGAAACGGAGCAGAAATGCATTTTTCGGAGTATCGGGTGAAAAGCGAGCTAAACCAGAAGAACTTCGGAAAATCATAACGGGAGCTAGGAAACTCCAAACGAGGTGATTCAAATTGCTAAATTCATCTAAAATCAAGTAGAATTAGGTTATTGAGGTTTGGAGATTTATGGGAATCTTCTACTATTTACTAAAATATTTATCGGGAAAACGGGCAAACCGAGCATAAGTGATTAAGAGGATTAGAGGGAAGATTAAGGGATTAAGAGGTGATTACCTGGCTCAGATTCAACTCCAGCATGACAAGTGTCCACTCCCTGGAGGCTCCACCTTTTGTTGGAGCATGCATTGCATGAAGAGATTCATGCACCAAAAAGAGAGATACTTTGTATCACATCAACTCACTCTCCAAAGCCACTCTCTCTCTCTACAACTCTCAAGCTCTCTCTTCTCTCTATCAGATTCATCAAACTCATCTCTCAGAATCCAGAAGTTCATCAGGTTCTTGAATCTCCAAGAGTTTCTTCAAGGTTCCTATGGTGTTCTTAATGACTTGGTGTACAAGAAAGGGCATAACTTCTTCATCTTAAACTCAAATCCGGTGCTTCCAAGACCAGTAGCTTCATCTCATTCTCCTATTCAAGTTTCAGCCAGCCTCCGTCGTCAGAAGTCGCCGGAGCTCGCCAGAAATCAGCAAAGAAGCAGCCGCGGTTTAGGGTTTGTGGGATAACTCTTTATCTTCATCAGATCTGTGTAATTCAAGGCCATGGGTGGATAGATCTCATCAAAAGGAGTAGATTAGTGTGTGGTTCGCCGTCAGAAGTCGCCGGAAAAGTCGCCGCCGCCGCGGTCAACGGCGGAGCCGCCGCGGTCAACGCCGGAGTTGTTGCCGGAGAAGCTCCTTTTGCCGTCCAATCTTCAAGCGGTTCTTCAGGGGTGTTGGTGCAATGCATGGAAGTCGGTTTGGTATTGATTCAGTGGGTAAACCGGTCTAGTCAAACCGGTTAAGTCTCGGTCAACGCCGGTCAACGGTTTGACCAAACCGGTTTAACTAAACCGGTTGATTTGAAGGTGATCCGGTTCAATTGGTGGTTCAGTGGGTCAAGGGAGTAAACCAGAAGTGGTCAACGGTCAACCGGGTCAAAGTCAATGGTCGGTCAACGCCGGTCAACGGACGGTCAACACCGTGGTCAACGCCGGTCAACGCGTTGACTCCGGCCGGTTTGTGTGTGTGGTTCATCCTTGGATGTTCAGGAAGTCTCGGGGTTCGTGTTCGTGTATTCGGGAAGGTTCGGGTTTAGTTCGGGGTCTCGGGAACCGTATCCGCATCCGTGCCGTTCATTCCGCGAAATCATTGTGAGTCGGCTCAAATACCGTAGCCTACATATAGATCAATAGATGGGAAACCGTAGAATTAAGAATGCATACCCGAATTGAATTGAATTGAATCGTGAAATGGTTGGTTGAATTACCGGTAAACCGGCTAGGGTTAAAGAAGCATGTTAGACTTAAAACGGATTAAACCTGTTGAGGGCTGCTAGGTTGTTAGAACGTTGTGTGATGCATTCATATAGTCGTGGTATGAGTAGGACTATATATGCATATATTTATATAAGTAAGAACGAGATTAAATGAACCTATATACGGGAATTAAGACGAGTTAAAATACGGTTTAACCTTGAACGCGCGTATAGAGTATGGAACAATATCGGGTTTTCCGAGTTAAATGAATTAAGTAATGAATGATGAGACGTCGGGGAGTTTAGTAAGCTACTATCTCTAAACCGACGAATCGAGGAGTTGTAAAAAGATGATTAGGATTGAGTAAGAAATGGGAAGTGTTGTGATTGGTGAACCGTCTACGGGTTAGCAAGCGGCTAACCCAAGGTAGCGGGCGTAAATTGGTTAAAAGACGTTAGTAACCCTAATAGGCCTGTTGCGTGTTGTTTGCGTGTTGATTGTGTGGTTGTATTTGTTGTGTGGTTGTGGTTAACCTTTTGTGCAGGCCTTTAGATTGTCTCGGTGTTGGGCCGAGCAATCCGTGTAGATACTTAATCTGGTCATGGGACCGGTTAAGTCGTAACCGCTGACTCGGTATGGTGCTGAGTTAGGGGGCGGTGTGGTGTGTGTGTGTGAGTAGACTTACGGGAATCAGTGTGGATTTATTAGTTGTTGTGATTGTAATTGCTTGTTAGAGTCCAAGCGAGTCTGCGTGTTTACATTTCTGCACTAGAACTCTAGGGTGCGTTAGATCCCGCAAGTCTAGGTGTTTGATTACGTTCTGGTACTTCCGACCCGATTGGATCCTCGGGTAGTTACCAAACCGGACCGTGGTGATTCTGGTTATGGTGTTAACCTATGGAGTGACGTCTGTAGGTGTGTAGTCCGGAGAATACGGGGTCATGTCCTAGGGCCGGACTGCATGGAAACTCGGGCTATCTAGGGGTAGTCAGAGTTACCGCGTATCGATGGACAGAGAACGGTGTCCTAGTCGTTGTGTGGACGGCTAGGAGTCGTGGGTTAGTTGCCATATCGGTAACGGTGGAAACCCGTGGAAGTTACCAAGATCGTAGGGCCCAGCGTTGTGTTTTGGTGCAGTTGGTGTTGCGCGATAGATAGATCGAGTCTCAATCGGGAACATGTGCTGCAGTGCTCCCGATTTCCTCTAATCGCCTTCTCTTCCTTTTGGAAATTGATTGTGTGTGGGCTCGACACGACGTGGTAGTGCGTGATCGGCTATTTTAATATGCTTGATTGTTATTTTGGGTTTTGGGCGGGAATCTATAGTTGATAAATAGATTAGAAGCCTTAGTGGGGAGCCGATTCACTGGGTGATCTTAGATCGCTCATTAGACTCTTTTGTGTTTTCAGGTTAAGCAGCGACGGACGCGGGAGGTCCTCGGTGTAGTTTCGGGATGGCTTGTGGCGGGTTTTTGATTCGATAATTTTGGGGTTTTTCTTTCGATTCGGCTTGACGCCACTTTTGTATTGATTTGCGTGATGATTCTTTATTGATGAAAATGATTTGTAAAGTGACGATTAAACGTTGTGTTGAACGTTTGATTTACTCAGAAATGAATATGCTTTCCTGATATTGTGTTTCGTCCGAACCGACACAACTCGCAGAAATAGTGCAAGATGGCCGACTTGTGCTATGGAAGCGAGGATAACGGAGTCAAGGATGGATTAGTGCGAGCCTTTGTCTCAAACTGATCTGTCTTTGGCTTCGTCCTGTGACGAACTTTTCCTGTTCGACTTGCTCGGGTTCAATCGGTCATGTTCTTGTTTGATTGTTGGCCGGTCAGCTCGACGGTCAGCGGAGAATGGGAAAGGGGCGTTACAGAAAGGTTGTATCAGAGCATGGTTCTGCATGGGTTTCAAAGCTGTTCATTTCTGAGTGTTTTCCGTGGTTTTATCGAGTCAAAATTGTGTCTTACCCAAGCATCCATTAAGAAACCGAGCCGCGTTCGTAAATCCGGGGTTGGGTTGGGGTAGGAAATTTGTATTTTGTGTACTAATTCGTCTTTGTGGTTTTGATTGCAGACAGCAGCAGAGCGTCCCTGGACGGAGTGTGTGTGGGTGTGTGCATTGGGTGTGAGAGATTACCTCGAGCAGGATGAGTCCGCAGCGGATGACACGGGCAGAGTATCAGGCTTTGGTAGACCAGCATCAGGCAGGTCTGAGGATGGCACCGCAGGGTCAGTCGCAGGGTTCTCGGGTATCGGATCGACCGCCAGTTGTTCCGAGAGTACATCAGGAAGCGAGAGCAGCCGCTGTAGATTGGAGCCCGTTACCGGACCCATTACCTCCATCTCTACAGGACGACGCAGGTACCGCAGACCCGACCGCAGGAGAGGTGGGTTATTTGGGATTTGCAGATTATGGGTTGCCGCCATTTCCACCACAGTCCGAGGCGCCGATAGTACCATCGCGGATGCAGCCGCCGATGCATGAGGCACGTGAGGTGCCACTACCTTTCAGTTTGCATGAGTCAGACTAGACACAAAAGAAATGAATCCTTACTTCATAAAGAAAGGATACGGAGAGCCACGAACCTACTTTCATGTGCCGGAGGAGAACCAGAAAGAGAACTGGCGCCTTCTTTTGATAACTGGGTTAGGGTTACCGAAGGCAATCTGGCAGGCAAAGTTTCCCCTTTTATTCGGCAGCCGCCTTTGATGTAACTAAACTAGATAGAGTTTGGGTCACGAATTCGGATTTACCGATCCGAGTTGACGTGCTGTTAGTAGACTCAACACTCATTTAGAGGACTTTACAAGCAAGAGTAGTAATAGCACATGGCGAAGTTCTCAGATGAGTAGAGGGTTTGCTGGGCCTGGTGGAAAAAGATTAGATATATCATGGCGAATTCTTTAGAAAAAATTGTGTCTTCATTTTATCCCACTTGGTGGAGGGGACTTTCAGTTGGATCCGTTACACCCAGTTTTCGACATGGACATGGAGCCATTGGATCCGGAGCAGCATGCACAGTGGGTGCAGCAGTTGGACGAGCAGATGGCGATACTAGAGGACGTTTTGGAGCAGCGAGTTGGGCCACATCATCAGTCAGGATCACCGCAGAGGTTAGGAGCTCCATCACCCGGTTCCACCGAGCCACACTCAGCGATGGAGTCAGCCACAGGAGTTGCGCCGATGTCGACGACAGGATCGGACTCACAGTTTGAGTCAGTTACATCACCAGAGGCACCGCCGACTGAGCCGGTTGCATCACCGGAGATTCCACTAGCAGACACGCCAGACTCAGTGCCGCAGATGCCAGTGTACCGAACATGTAGCGCCTGCGGAGTGCAGGGTTTCCATTTGTATTGGTGTTCACGACCAGTTGATCCACGCTACCAGGAGACGTATCTGCCAGTGCCGGCCCCGTATTATTGTCAGGTGTGCAGGATGGACGGCCATCTTGCACCTATTTGCCCGATCGCAGGGCCCGGACCTCGTATGTCAGACGAAGAGCCGCATCGTGCCCCGTTACCTGAGGAGTATCGACCTGGTCCGAGTCGTCGAGACGGTGGGCTTATTTGACAGTCAGCCATTCAGCAGCCAGCCGCGCAGCCACCAGTAGCGCAGCCACCATTGGAGCAGCCACCGAGGCCATCGAGGAGTTGTAGGAGGTGCGGAGACGAGGGACACAGAGCATCCGCTTGTTCCCGTCGGTCCAGTGCTCGTCGGTCCCGCTCAGCGCCAGTTGTATGTCAGATTTGTGGAGGTCAGGGGCATCGAGCAGCCGAGTGTTTTCAGGAGCCTTCTTCAGGATCAATTTCGTCTTGTCAGTTGTGTGGAGCGACGGATCATCAGGCAGCAGCATGTTACCGTGGTCCACGCCCAGCGCCCGTTCCGGTTTGTCAGACTTGTGGTCGCGAAGGTCATGTAGCGCAGTTGTGTCCGATGGCAGAGCCGCAGCAGGTCGGACCGCCGACCAGAGATGCGCACCCACCACACCCTCCCGGCGCGCCTGCCAGTGGTTACCAGCGCGAGCCGCGATGCCGGTTGTGTATGGCATTCCGGTCGTGCTGGGGCTGTTAGGGGTATGATAGTTAGGCCAGGTGAGTATGGGCACTAACTATGTTGTTTGTGTATAACCAGATCGACGGTTTGTTTTCGTATGTTGTTTTGAACATCTCCAGGATATGGCGATGCAGTTTGTGGGTTGGGTTGTTGATGACGGACATCTTGTGGTTGTATTTCTGTTTCCTTATGTATTTCTATAAACCTCGAGACATGTGTATGTTGTTGTTTTGTGTATGTATGTGATGCAGATTGTTCACTTATCATTATGACTTTCATAGTAATTGTCTGCATGCGTGTGATGGTTTTGTTATGCAAACGAATTACCATGCGAAGTCTGATGATGAGCGGAACTGGTGACCGTTCATCATAACCTAAACCCAGACTGGCGACATATCCGGAGCGATCTGATGATTGCGTGGTTGCGTGTGGTAATCGTTTGCTTGTGGTTATTTTGTTTGCGTTTATTGTTGTGTGTTCCTCTAATGCTTGTTTGGTGCATTAGATAACTAGGGTTGTGTTTCGTTAGTGGTGTAGCACTGTAGGAGTGCTAGTGTGGTGGCATGCTTAGCATGTGCGGAATGTGAGTGGTGGTGGTAAATTATTTGGTTGAGTAGCTTACATTTTAATTGCAATCATTAAGATGGTAGAAGTAATTGTGTTAGGACCTTTTCCGTAAGGTGTTGAGCTAACTCGAGAATGGTTGGAATCAACTATCGATTCGCGAGAAAGCGGAATTATAGAATATCGTTAATTAATCATGAGTGACCGTTGGGTACATGATTAACTAACTATATTTCTATGAGGAAGTGATATCGAAGAATGGATTGGTTTGAAATTCACCGCTCCGGTGAAAGTTGTTGTGTTGAATGTAGGACGGAATGGAAGATGCGATACGAATACGAGACCGAACCCGAACCCGAAAGCGAGACGGAGAGGCAAGACATCGCGAGGTACAGAGCCCGGACCGCGAAGCAGTGGTAGACATCGTCAGTGGGAATATTTCAGTACAGAACAACGGAAAGAGCGAAGCGGTTGGGAAGATGAGTTGGTAAAAAGATTTGGCAAGGAAGATCAGGGTTACTAGTGGAGGCAGTCAAACGGAAGTCAATTATCAGATTCTTGAAGAGTGTCTCTGGAAGACGAACAGTCGCGGAAAAGAATGTGGAGGTCGAGACAAAGTGGGGAAGCGCGAAGTGAGAATCAGAGTAGAGTAATGAACCAAGATTAAGTTCAAGGATCGGAACCGATGGAGACAGTTCAGGATGGGGTAGATAAAGATATGCGGGATGAAGATACCAGTTCGGATCGATGTTGAGGTCAATGGTATGCAGCGGTGTTCGAAGAAGAGGCGTCAAAGTAAAGTGATGAAGCGACTTACAAGGTTCGGAACCGATTCAAAGTCTGGTGGTGACGGAGAATTCGGGGACCGAATTCCTGTAAGTGGGGAAGAATGTGATACCCCGTATCCAAAAATACGGTCAACGGGCAGAAGAAAAGTCAACAGGGGCAAAATTGTAATTTTGCCAAACCCAGGGGCAAAATAGTAATTTTGCCAAACTTTGAGACGGAAGACATGACGGGCCAAATGTTCTCTTTTTAAACCATAAAGAACATTTACAAGACCAGAATTCGAAGAAACGGAGCAGAAATGCATTTTTCGGAGTATCGGGTGAAAACCGAGCTAAACCGGGAGAACTTCGGAAAATCATAACGGGAGTTAGGAAACTCCAAACGAGGTGATTCAAATTGATAAATTCATCTAAAAGCAAGTAGAATCAGGTTATGGAGGTTTGGAGATTTATGGGAATCATCTACTATTTACTAAAACATTTATCGGAAAAACGGGCAAACCGAGCATAAGTGATTAAGAGGATTAGAGGGAAGATTAAGGGATTAAGAGGTGATTACCTGGCTCAGACTCAACTCCAGCATGACAAGTGTCCACTCCCTGGAGGCGCCACCTTTTGTTGGAGCATGCATTGCATGAAGAGATTCATGCACCAAAAAGAGAGATACTTTGTATCACATCAACTCACTCTCCAAAGCCACTCTCTCTCTCTACAACTCTCGAGCTCTCTCTTCTCTCTATCAGATTCATCAAACTCATCTCTCAGAATCCAGAAGTTCATCAGGTTCTTGAATCTCCAAGAGTTTCTTCAAGGTTTCTATGGTGTTCTTAATGACTTGGTGTACAAGAAAGGGCATAACTTCTTCATCTTAAACTCAAATCCGGTGCTTCCAAGACCAGTAGCTTCATCTCATTCTCCTCTTCAAGTTTCAGCCAGCCGCCGTCGTCATAAGTCGCCGGAGCTCGCCGAAAATCAGCAAAGAAGCAGCCGCGGTTTAGGGTTTGTGGGATAACTCTTTCTCTTCATCAGATCTGTGTAATTCAAGGCCATGGGTGGATAGATCTCATCAAAAGGAGTAGATTGGTGTGTGGTTCACCGTCAGAAGTCGCCGGAAAAGTCACCGCCGCCGCGGTCAACGCCGGAGCCGCCGCGGTCAACGCCGGAGTTGTTGCCGGAGAAGCTCCTTTTGCCGTCCAATCTTCAAGCGGTTCTTCAGGGGTGTTGGTGCAATGCATGGAAGTCGGTTTGGTCTTGATTCAGTGGGTAAACCGGTCTAGTCAAACCGGTTAAGTCTCGGTCAACACCGGTCAACGGTTTGACCAAACCGGTTTAACTAAACCGGTTGATTTGAAGGTGATCCGGTTCAATTGGTGGTTCAGTGGGTCAAGGGAGTAAACCGGAAGTGGTCAACGGTCAACCGGGTCAAAGTCAAAGGTCGGTCAACGCCGGTCAACGGCCGGTCAACGCCGTGGTCAACGCCGGTCAACACGTTGACTCCGGCCGGTTTGTGTGTGCGGTTCATCCTTGGGTGTTCGGGAAGTCTCGGGGTTCGTGTTCGTGTATTCGGGAAGGTTCGGGTTTAGTTCGGGGTCTCGGGAACCGTATCCGCATCCGTGCCGTTCATTCCGCGAAATCACTGTGAGTCGGCTCAAATACCGTAGCCTACATATAGATCAATAAATGGGAAACCGTAGAATTAAGAATGCATACCCGAATTGAATTGAATTGAATCGTGAAATGGTTGGTTGAATTACCGGTAAACCGGCTAGGGTTAAAGAAGCATGTTAGACTTAAAACAGATTAAACCTGTTGAGTGTTGCTAGGTTATTAGAACGTTGTGTGATGCATTCATATAGTCGTGGTATGAGTAGGACTATATATGCATATATTTATATAAGTAAGAACGAGATTAAATGAACCTATATACGGGAATTAAGACGAGTTAAAATACGGTTTAACCTTGAACGCGCGTATAGAGTATGGAGCGATATCGGGATTCCCGAGTTAAATGAATTAAGTAATGAATGATGAGACGTCGGGGAGTTTAGTAAGCTACTATCTCTAAACCGACGGATCGAGGAGTTGTTAAAAGATGATTAGGATTGAGTAAGAAATGGGAAGTGTTGTGATTGGTGAACCGTCTACGGGTTAGAAAGCGGCTAGCCCAAGGTAGCGGACGTAAATTGGTTAAAAGACGTTAGTAACCCTAATAGGCCTGTTGCGTGTTGTTTGCGTGTTGATTGTGTGGTTGTATTTGTTGTGTGGTTGTGGTTAACCTTTTGTGCAGGCCTTTAGATTGTCTCGGTGTTGGGCCGAGCAATCCGTGTAGATACTTAATCTGGTCATGGGACCGGTTAAGTCGTAACCGCTGACTCGGTATGGTGCTGAGTCAGGGGGCGGTGTGGTGTGTGTGTGTGAGTAGACTTGCGGGAAGCAGTGTGGATTTATTAGTTGTTGTGATTGTAATTGCTTTTTAGAGTCCAAGCGAGTCTGCGTGTTTACATTTCTGCACTAGGACTCTAGGGTGCGTTAGATCCCGCAAGTCTAGGTGTTTGATTACGTTCTGATACTTCCGACCCGATTGGATCTTCGGGTAGTTACCTAACCGGACCGTGGTGATTCTGGTTATGGTGTTAACCTATGGAGTGACGTCTGTAGGTGTGTAGTCCGGAGAATACGGGGTCATGTCCTAGGGCCGGACTGCATGGAAACTCGGGCTATCTAGGGGTAGTCAGAGTCACCGCGTATCGATGGACAGAGAACGGTTTCCTAGTCGTTGTGTGGACGGCTAGGAGTCGTGGGTTAGTTGCCATATCGGTAACGGTGGAAACCCGTGGAAGTTACCAAGATCGTAGGGTCCAGCGTTGTGTTTTGGTGCAGTTGGTGTTGCGCGATAGATAGATCGAGTCTCAATCGGGAACATGTGCCGCAGTGCTCCCGATTTCCTCTAATCGCCTTCTCTTCCTTTTGGCAATTGATTGTGTGTGGTCTCGACACGACGTGGTAGTGCGTGATCGGCTATTTTAATATGCTTGATTGTTATTTTGGGTTTCGGACGGGAATCTATAGTTGATAAATAGATTAGAAGCCTTAGTGGGGAGCCGATTCACTGGGTGATCTTAGATCGCTCATTAGACTCTTTTTGTGTTTTCAGGTTAAGCAGCGACGGACGCGGGAGGTCCTCGGTGTAGTTTCGGGATGGCTTGTGGCGGGTTTTTGATTGGATAATTTTGGGGTTTTTCTTTCGGTTCGGCTTGACGCCACTTTTGTATTGATTTGCGGATGATTCTTTATTGATGAAAATGATTTGTAAAGTGACGATTAAACGTTGTGCTGAACGTTCTATTTACTCAGAAATGAATATGCTTTCCTGATATTGTGTTTCGTCCGAACCGACACAACTCGCAGAAATAGTGCAAGACGGCCGACTTGTGCTATGGAAGCGAGGATAGCGGAGTCAAGGATGGATTAGTGCGAGCCTTTGTCTCAAACTGATATGTCTCTGGCTTCGTCCTGTGACGAACCTTTCCTGTTCGACTTGCTCGGGTTCGATCGGTCATGTTCTTGTTTGATTGTTGGCCGGTCAGCTCGACGGTCAGCGGAGAATGAGAAAGGGGCGTTACATCCTGGATGCTTTTGGTCTTTTTGCTGAGCCAATCTTTTCAGATCACGCATCAGCATCAGTGGTGCTAAAGCCGTCTTACCTCAGGTTCAAAAGGCCTTTCAAATTTCTTAATCTTCTACTTCAGAATGAGGATCTATTACCCTTGGTAGCCAATCATTGTTTTTCTCTTAATGTCATTGGTTCTTCCATGTTCAGGTTCTCTAAGAAACTTAAGGCGCTAAAGAATCCTCTCAGGACTCTCTGTCGAGCCAACTACTCGGGTATTGAGAAAAGAACCGAGGAAGCGCAACAAGTGGTCTCAAGCCTCCAAAATTCTATGCTTGCTAACCCTTCTTCGGAAATCGCATAGCTGGAAGTGGAGGCTACCAGAAAATGGCAATTATTAGTAAAAGCTGAGGAGAGTTTCCTCCTACAAAAATCAGGGATCTCTTGGCTTCAAAATGGAGATTGTGGCTCCGCCTATTTTCACCGGTTGATGTCAACTAGACGAGCTGCGAACTATGTTCACTACCTAATTAAAGATGATGGTACAAGACTTGATTTTCAGCCTGATATTATGGATCATTGTGTCTCTTTCTTTCAAGATCTCCTTGGTAGTCCAGTTTCTCAATGTTTATTTCAGCAAGAAGATATAAACTTATTGCTCAATCACCATTGCTCCGATGACCAGAGTTTGGAGCTGGAACGAGACTTCTCAACAGAGGATATTCGATCAGCCTTCTTCTCGTTACCAAAAAAATAAGACATGTGGCCCTGATGGATTCCCTTCGGAATTCTTTACTGGTTGCTGGAGCATCATTGGTCCGGAGGTTTCAGCGGCAATAAGTGAATTCTTCTCTTCAGGGAAACTGCTTAAACAGTGGAATGCTACAGCTTTGGTCCTCATTCCGAAAATCTCTAATGCGTCTTCCTCTTCGGACTTCAGACATATAGCTTGTCTAAATACTTTATACAAAGTCATATCCAAATTGTTGGCAGGTAGGCTGAAAGTAATGCTGGAAACAGTCATCTCTAGCTCGAAAACGACCATTATGCTGGGAAGGCTGCTAGCTGAGAATGTCCTACTTGCAACGAAACTAATCAATGGATATCATTGGAAGAGTATTGGACTAAGAGCTATGCTCAAGGTGGACCTGAGGAAATCGTTTGATTCAGTACGCTGGGATTTCGTCCTAGCCACTCTAAGAGCCTTAGGCGCTCCAGAAAAGTTCATTCTCTTGATTTCAGAATGCATTTATATCCCGACGTTCTCAGTCAGTGTAAACGGTCAATCCGGATTTTTTTTTTGAAGTACAAAAGGCTTGCGTCATGGAGATCCTCTCTCGCCGTACCTTTTTGTGATGGTGATATATCATGGTTTTTAGGACTTTTGACCATGGTATATGTCTTTGTTATCGAGTCTTTCTATGTGTTTTGGAGTCTTTTCAGGTGTTTTACAGGTTTAAGGATATTTGGAGCCT
The DNA here is from genome assembly GCA_030180135.1 of Orychophragmus violaceus. Classification (NCBI taxonomy): domain Eukaryota; kingdom Viridiplantae; phylum Streptophyta; class Magnoliopsida; order Brassicales; family Brassicaceae; genus Orychophragmus; species Orychophragmus violaceus. The sequence continues at coordinate 39,809,584 of CM058239.1, forward strand.
AATTGGACGTTTTGGAAGCATTTGGGTCAATTATGCACTATTTAGAGATCTCACAGAGTTCACTGGCTGCGTTTTCGCACTGCGTCGATCGACGCAGTATGTGCATAGTCGACGCAGTGGACGACGCAGAGTGATTCCAGAGTTCTGCGCACAAAAATCCTGAAATTACAGTTTTTGCCCAGAAACTTTCCAGATTTTCAAAAAGGCCCCAGCCAAGTTTATATCATTATATTAGGGTTTTTAAGCTATTGTTTAGGCTACGCTTTCATACTTACGCATTATTTTGTTGGGAATGTCCTGAAATCTATTGTACTTACTCTAATTGAGAGTTGTATTGTCGAGATGAGACAATCATATAATACTAGGTAATCATAATGCTTTGCTAGAAGCCACTTATGATCAATGAGTTTAGAACCCATTGCTAGTGTTATATGATCTTACAGGGTCACACACCTAAGCAAACTGAACATAGAATGTGAGGTTGATCATTAATGTAATGATCTGATAAATGCATATTTGATATGCATTCAATATCGAGTTTTTGAGGCAGTGTCGATCGACACAGTATGTGCATCGATCGACACAGATCGCGAATGGCCAGATTAACTTTGGTTTAATTGTTGGTTATTCGGGTCGTGATTTAAGTCAACATATATAAGATATATGGTCGACTTTTACCACTAATTAGACCTAATTCACAGCCACCAAAAGAAACAAGAAACCTCTCGAGAGATCTGATCTCTGAAGGCACTAGCATCCCTGCTGTTCAGTTCATGTGCGTGTGGATACCAGTAGAGGCGCAGCAATTGAGGCGCTGAGAATCTCGAGTACTTGCAAAACCATTCCGCTGCTAATCACCAGGTAACTTCCAGATCTGTAGATTCAATATAACATGAACCCTAGATCCTAGGCTTCGTAATTCAGACTAGGGTTGCTAATCTGATTAGAACTGCTAGAAATTCCTACATATTTTACTTAGAGAGAGTTAGGGGCTGATCTTGTACTCGAGAGAGAAGAGATTTTGAACCCCAGTTTCTTTATCTATTATATGCTATTTGGTTTTCTATTCATTATGATTTTTGTTTCATTGATCATGTCTGAGTAGTTTACCAGTTAGGTTTAGGGATTCTCACAGGGGATTTCATGGAATTATAGGTTGATTAATCTGTAGGGATTCATAACTGCTAGTTCTTCATCTAGGGTTGTTCTTACTGCTTGATCTGAATTGGCCACTTAGATTATTGATGTTAGGTTGAATTCTGCAACGAAAATTGATTAATTAACTAGAAAGAACTTAGATGAGCAATTTGACTATTCGCAAAGAAATTTGGCTTAGGAGAATTGTGAACGAAAGTGTTGGGATAGTGTCCTGAAATCACACTTGTACTCACTCCTGATGATAGTTGTGTGTCGAGATCAGACATTCGTATAATACTGGGCGGTTGCAATGTTTTGCTAGAAGCCTCTTGCAATCTGTAAGTTGTAGACTTACTGCCAGTATTATATGATCCTATAGGGTCACACACCTAAGCAAACTGGAAGCTACGACATGGGAATGATCATTATGGTAATGATCATATTAATGTGTATTGGATACACATTATAATCGATATAATGGTGTTGTGTTGATCGACACAGCTTGTGTGTCGGTCGACACAGTTCGGGTTTTCGGAAAGGCTTTCCGAATTAAGACTTAATCTGGTCTGGCCCGTTAAGCATGTTTTAGGTCGAATAAAACATGAGTTTTTCGACCTAAACACTGAGCCGTCCACTTTTCTTGAAAGAAACAGTAGACAAACCAGAGAGATTCGAATCCCGTTGATCCGGCACTAGCATCCCGTTTCCAGCGAGCGTGCGTGTGTATCTGGTAGAGGCAAGGCATCTGCGTTGCTCCACTGATCTCGTTCACCATTCTCATTCCGCTGCCAGTTCAAAGGTAAGAACGAGGTTGGTTTTAATTCAATATATCAAACCCTAGATCCTAGGGGATCCAACAGTGGTATCAGAGCATGTTAGGGTTTAGACTATTGAATCTGGTGCAATTAATTCGAAACTTGTGGTTGTTGAATTGTTAAAATTGCCTGCTAAATCGTTTTTCTTGTGTAAATCTCGGATTGTATGCATGTTGAAAAATCGATGAACTGTTGAAATCGCACTGTGTCGATCGACACAAAGCGTGTGTCGGTCGACACGCCGCGAAATAACACGTAATATTTTAGGGTTTATCGCAGGGTGTCGATCGACACAAAGCGTGTGTCGGTCGACACAGAGCGAAAACTCGCAATAAAATTTTAGGGTTTGTCGCAAAGTGTCGATCGACACAAAGCGTGTGTCGGTCGACACAAAGCGAAAATCCGTAAATAATTTTAGGGTTTCGATCTGAGATCGAGTACCCGTATTCCCGCTGTGTCGATCGATGCACTGGGTGTGTCGGTCGACACAGGTAGTGCGATTAGATAGATCGGTTCAATTGGATTGAACCGGTTATCTCGCTCGGTTAATTTCAATTAACCAATTGGTTCTGGTTTGGTAGTGTCGATCGACACACAGTGTGTGACGATCGACATGGACCATTAAACCGAACCGGTTCAATTGGATTGAATCGGTTAAGTAAATTCGATCCGGTTTGACCGGTTATCGAAGACCGGTTTAAGTATGGTTGCGTCGACCGATGCCAATGGTTGGCGTCGATCGACACAACATTCGCAGATATACTGGTTGGACCACAAATTTGCATATACCAGAACAGTTTAATCCTAAAAGTTCTAGATGAACCTAAAACTAATAAAACTGAATGTTTTAAATAAACTAATAAATTCTTGGATGTATATTGGATATGCATCAAGATAAAACGGTTCTTTTCCTCAACTAAATATCAAGTGATCTTGATGTCTTGCCCGATCTTGTCTACTGTCAAGACTCGTGTCGTTTGTTGGATATTCTTGGAGTCCTTGATATCCACTGCAACATGAGTAAGGCAGGTGGTCATTGACAGACTTGCAGTGCAACTGTCAGTGATCACAAGACAGAAAAAGATTGGTTTTACTTGACTGGGCTAACGGAAGTTCTGGGCCTAGAGACATCAGAGTGGATTGGACATAGTTTGTCTTATCCACGACCAAGAGTTGTACTGAGTACAATTAGCAATGGTTTGCTTACCTAGATAACTAAAGTTTGAGTAACGGCGAGTCGCCCACTCGAATCTTAGTAATCTGAGGATCTTGGCTCATTGTATTCATCTGAGGAAACATAGTTTTGAATACAATGCGAGTTTTCTTATTAGATAAGAATTCTTATTTCTTGAGCATTATAACTAAAATCTACCTCTTTTGAATTACAGCTATGTCTGTCTCAAATCACATCAACACTTTCTCACTAAGATCCGTCCTTGAGAAGGACAAGTTAAATGGATCTAATTTCTTGGAATGGTATCGGAACCTGAGAATAGTTCTCAGGCAGGAGAACAAGGAATATGTCCTTGAAAGAGTTCTCCCCGAGAGGCCACGTTCCAATGCCCCGCAGACAGAAAAGAATGCTTGGGATAAGCATTCAGCGGATGTCAAAGATGTTAATTGTCTAATGCTGGTGACTATGAACTCTGAGCTGCAGAAGCAATATGAGAACGTGATGTCATCCATTGAGATGATTAACAGCCTGAAAGCTTTGTTTCAGGAGCAAGCTCGCACAGAGAGATACCAGACGGTTAAATCTCTCATGGATTGCAAGCTGGCTAAGGACAGTCCAGTAAGTCCACATGTCCTTAAAATGATGGGTTACATTGATAACCTGAGGAAACTGGACTGTGCCATTAGCCAGGAGCTAGCCACTGACATGATTCTGCAGTCGTTGCCGTCGTGTTTTGATCAGTTCATCATGAACTACAACATGCAAAACATGACTAAGACATTGACTGAGTTGCACGGAATGCTGAAGACAGCAGAACCGAATCTCAAGAAGGCTACTCCCAGTGTCATGATGGTACAAGGGGGTAAAAGGTTTAAGAAACCGAAGAAGGGTAAGGGTAAGGCCCAGGTTGTCCAGGCTGAAAGTCAGGACAAGCCCAAGCCGAAGCCCAAATCCGGGCCTTCTCCTGAGGATAAGTGCAACTACTGCAAGCAGTTGGGGCATTGGAAGAAAGACTGCAAGAAGTTCATGGAAGATTACAAGAAGCTGAAGAAGACGTATGATGCGTCTGACTCAGGTATTTATGTTATCGAACTTAATGTTATGTCTTCTAGTCCTACTTCGTGGGTATTGGATACCGGTTGCGGTGCTCATATTTGTACAAATGTGCAGGCACTAAGAAACAGTAGGACGCTGAAGAAAGGACAAGTGGAGCTACGGGTCGGGAATGGAGCTAAGGTTGCTGCACTGGCCGTAGGCACCTACGAGTTGTCCTTACCGTCGGGCATGGTTTTAATTTTAAATAATTGCTACTTTGTACCTGCGATAAGCAGAAACATAATTTCAGTTTCCGTTTTGGATTTGGAAGGTTTTGATTTTGCTGTTAAGAATAAAGTTTGTTAATCGTGATGGTACGTTTTATGGTAGCGCCCCATTAGATAATGGGTTATATGTTTTAAACCAAGAAATGCCTATCTTTAACATAAATACAAAGCGGTTTAAGTCCAATGACGAAAACCCGACTTTCTTATGGCATTGTCGTTTGGGCCATATCAATGAGAAACGCATCCAAAGGCTCCATCGAAATGGGCTTCTGGGCTCATTTGATTTTGAATCATGTGAGAAATGCGAATCTTGTTTGATAGGCAAGATGGCTAGAGCCCCTTTCAACAAACCAAATGAAAGGACCAGTGACTTATTGGGCCTTGTTCATACTGATGTATGTGGGCCGATGAGTACTGTTGCCAGAGGAAATTACAAGTACTTCATTACCTTCACTGATGATTTCAGTAGGTATGGTTATGTCTATTTGATGAGACACAAGTCAGAATCCTTTGATATATTCAAAGAATTCAAGAATGAAGTACAGAACCAACTTGGCAAAAGTATTAAAGCTCTGCGATCGGATCGCGGAGGAGAATACTTGAGTCAAGAGTTCAGCGACTATCTGAGCGAGTGTGGAATTATTTCACAACTCACTCCTCCTGGAACACCCCAATGGAACGGAGTGTCAGAGAGGAGGAATCGAACCTTATTGGATATGGTTCGGTCTATGATGAGTCATTCAAATCTTCCATTATCCTTTTGGGGATACGCTCTAGAAACGTCTGCGTTTACACTAAATAGGGTACCATCTAAATCAGTGGAAAAGACACCACATGAACTGTAGACTGGGAATGTTCCTAGTCTGTCTTTCCTGAGGATTTGGGGTTGTGAATCTTATGTCAAACGTCTAATCTCTGACAAGCTTGCACCCAAATCAGATAAATGCTACTTCGTTGGTTATCCTAAGGAAACCAAGGCATACTACTTTTGCAACCAATCTGAGAACAAAGTATTTGTTGCTCGGGACTGTTCTTTTCTTGAAAGGGAGTTTCTATCTAAGAAAAACAGTGGGAGTAAAGTACATCTTGAAGAAATTCAAGATGCACAGGAGACTGCTCAACCTACTGAGGAAGAGCAGCAGCTGGATCCACAGGGTTCTGTGGAACCGGCGCCTGTGGAGCCTGAAGTTCGCAGATCCGGAAGGATCCGTCACGAACCCGAGAGATACTATGGATTTCTCGTGACCAATTCAAATGATCTGATGATCATTGATAGTGACGAACCAGCGACCTTCGCGGAAGCAATGATGGACCCGGACTCCGAAAAGTGGCTTGGAGCCTCTAAATCCGAAATGGGATCCATGTCAGAAAACCAAGTATGGACCTTGGTCGATTTACCTAATGGTGCAAAAGCCATTGAGTGTAAATGGATCTTCAAAAAGAATATTGACGTGGATGGCAATGTACAGATTTACAAAGCAAGGCTGGTGGCTAAAGGTTTCAAGCAAATTCATGGTATTGACTATGATGAAACCTATTCCCCAGTCGCTATGCTTAAATCCATTCGGATTCTTCTAGCGATTGCTGCTCATTATGACTATGAGATTTGGCAAATGGATGTCAAAACCGCATTCCTGAATGGTATTCTGGAAGAGGATGTGTATATGACACAGCCTGAAGGTTTTGTCGATCCTAAAAACGTTGGGAAGGTATGCAAGCTTCATAAATCCATTTATGGATTGAAGCAAGCATCACGGAGTTGGAATCTTCGTTTTGATGAAGCGGTAAAACAATTTGGTTTCATCAAGAACGAAGAGGAACCATGTGTTTACAAGAAGACTAGTGGGAGCGAAATTGCGTTTCTTGTACTGTATGTCGATGACATACTCCTCCTCGGTAATGACGTTCCGTTGCTTCAGTCTGTCAAGACTTGGCTCGGAAGTTGTTTTTCCATGAAATACATGGGAGAAGCCGCGTACATTCTTGGAATCAGAATCTACAGAGATAGAATGAACAGGCTGATTGGATTGTGCCAGGACACTTATATTGATAAGGTACTGCACAGATTCAGGATGCATGATTCCAAGAAGGGCTTCATACCGATGTCTCATGGCACCAGTCTCAGCAAGAAGCAGTGTCCGGCGACACATGCTGAGCGAGAACGCATGAATAGGATTCCTTATGCTTCTGCAATAGGATCTATTATGTATGCCATGCTCTGCACTCGTCCAGATATAGCTTACGCGTTAAGCATGACGAGTAGATACCAATCTGATCCAGGTGAAGATCACTGGACATCTGTCAAGAATATTCTCAAGTATTTGAGACATACTAAGGATAAATTCCTGGTGTATGGAGGAAGTGAAGAACTTGTGGTGAATGGATTCACCGATGCGAGTTTTCAGACGGACAGAGACGATTTCCGATCACAATCTGGATATGTCTTCTGTCAAAATGGCGGTGCAGTGAGCTGGAAGAGCTCTAAGCAGAATACCGTAGCTGATTCCACAACGGAAGCTGAATATGTTGCTGCTTCAGAAGCGGCAAAGGAAGCTGTTTGGATCAAGAAGTTCATGACTGAACTTGGTGTGGTTCCTAGTATCTTGGAGCCAGTGGCTTTGTTTTGTGACAACAATGGAGCCATTGCTCAGGCGAAAGAACCCAGGTCACACCAGAAGTCCAAACACGTTGAGAGGAGATATCACCTGATTCGTGATATCGTCAATAGAGGTGATGTGAAGATCAGCCGAGTTCTGACAGACGAGAATGTCGCTGATCCTCTTACCAAGTCACTCCCAAGGCCTAAGCATGAGAGTCATACGACTGTTGTAGGCATTAGAGATCTTAAGATGTAATCTTGATTCTAGTGGGAGTTTTAGTTTTGTTTTAGTTATAATAAGACGCTCTTGTAAACATTCTTTTGGAAATGTTTAATGAAATTTGATTTCAGCATTATTTATTGTGATCTAAATAATGGTCCCAAAATAAGTTTATAACATATTATAGGTCATCAAGTTGAGGACTTGATCATGAAACCCTATAAGTTAATAAATTATGTTTTGTCCCTAGTCGAGGTTGTCAAAGTGGGACACTGACAACCGTGAGAGACTAGATTGTGAGGTGACTGTTGGCTAAGTTTCATGGAGCCAATGATATGATTATCACAGTCAGTCACATAGATATATGTTAGTAAACATATGATCGGACATGACCCGCTAATGAGAAATCTACAAGATAGTTATATCTGTGTCATAAGAGGTTCTCATTACGACTATAGAGTATAGTCCTTAGACCTGAGTTCATCATGCTTTCTTGCATATGAATTGGTACACTTTGACTTTGTCAAACGTCGACCCGTAACTGGCGACTATAACGGCACTGTTCAAGTATATCATGAAGTGTGCGTTGAAACAGGGATAGAACAAGATGGGATTTGTCTCTCCTGTATAACGGGAGATAAATATCTCAGGGCCTATCGAAGATTGAATACTGAAAGAATGTGTGGCCACACTCAAACGAACTGTAGTTCAGTTGTTTGTAATGTTCAGTATGAGATCAGGAGTTCGATAAACACGATGTTGGCTTAATAAGGATGACACCAATCTTGCCTTATGCCAAATCGAGATATAGAGACAAAAGGATTATAGGAATTGATGATTCCAGTACAAGTGGGAGATTGTTGGGATAGTGTCCTGAAATTACACTTGTACTCACTCCTGATGATAGTTGTGTGTCGAGATCAGACATTCGTATAATACTGGGCGGTTGCAATGTTTGCTAGAAGCCTCTTGCAATCTGTAAGTTGTAGACTTACTGCCAGTATTATATGATCCTATAGGGTCACACACCTAAGCAAACTGGAAGCTACGACATGGGAATGATCATTATGGTAATGATCATATTAATGTGTATTGGATACACATTATAATCGATATAATGGTGTTGTGTTGATCGACACAGCTTGTGTGTCGGTCGACACAGTTCGGGTTTTCGGAAAGGCTTTCCGAATTAAGACTTAATCTGGTCTGGCCCGTTAAGCATGTTTTAGGTCGAATAAAACATGAGTTTTTCGACCTAAACACTGAGCCGTCCACTTTTCTTGAAAGAAACAGTAGACACACCAGAGAGATTCGAATCCCGTTGATCCGGCACTAGCATCCCGTTTCCAGCGAGCGTGCGTGTGTATCTGGTAGAGGCAAGGCATCTGCGTTGCTCCACTGATCTCGTTCACCATTCTCATTCCGCTGCCAGTTCAAAGGTAAGAACGAGGTTGGTTTTAATTCAATATATCAAACCCTAGATCCTAGGGGATCCAACGGAAAGAACTTGAGATTAATGCTTGTTTAGAACTCTAGGATTCGCAACGAAAGTTGGCTTGCTAGGTTGTTAGACATAGATAATATTCGCAACGAAAGTTGGTCTGTTATAATTCTGTGATTCTAGTTCTAGAACGATTCTTAATTAGATCCCGATTGATTGATTAGCCTGTGTTCCTGATTTTCTGAGAACTTCCTTGACCTGACGCTTTTCCTGATTGCTTACAAACCTCTTTATTTACTTTTCTGCTGTTTGATTCACTGCTTTCATCATTGTTTCCTAGCTTAATCTGAAATTCTACAATCTATCGCAAGATCTTGAGTCTCTGTGGATTCGATACCCTATATACTACTGGTTCACGTCTGTGCATTTGCAATGTAGATCTAGGGAGTAAAACCTGATCGTATCAGATGGTGATGGAGGTCTTTTCTCGTTTACTTCAGTCGAGATTCACAGCCGGTTACATTAATTAACACCCTAATGTTGAGGTTCTCCGTATCTCGCACTTAATGTTCGCCGACGATGTTATGGTTTTCTTTGATGGAACCAGTTCTTCTCTCCACGGCATAAGAGAAACGCTTGAAGATTTTTCCAGTTGGTTTGGTCTCAGCATAAATCAAAGCAAGAAGCAACTATTCTATGTAGGACTGAACCCAAATGAATCCAATGCCATATCTAGCTATGGATACATGCTTGGTTCTCTCCCAATCAGATATCTTGGCCTACCATTAATATCTCGAAAGCTCAAAGTCAATGAGTATGCGCCTCTTCTGGATAAGGTGGCCAGCAGCTTCAGATCCTGGTCAGCAAATGCTCTTTCTTACGCAGGTAGGCTTCACCTTATATCAACAGTTATCGCTGGCCTGGTCAATTTTTGGATATCGACTTTTGTTTTGCCAAAATCTTGCATCAAGAAAACCGAATCTCTGTGCAATCGTTATCTCTGGGCTGGCTCTAAAGAGGGTAAATTCATGACCAAAGTCTCTTGGGATGCAGTCCGTCTACCACGTAAAGAAGGCGGACTTGGCCTTCGCCGGTTTGCCACTTGGAATACAGCTCTCTGCCTACGACTCATCTGGCTTTTATTCTCAAGGTCTGCCTCCTTATGGGTTGAATGGCACAAACTTCATCACCTTCGCAATGTCAGTTTCTGGGAATTGCAGCCTAACCAGAGAGATTTATGAGTATGGAAATCGTTTCTTAACCTTCGACCTCTTGCTCAAAAGTTTATCAACTGCACTTTTGGCAATGGAAAGCTGGCTTGGTTCTGGTTTGATTGATGGAGTCTTTTGGGACCGCTAATCTCGCTCCTTGGAAGATCAGGTCCCTCTTCTCTGCAGGTCCCTCTTAATGCTAAAGTAGCGGACATATGCAATGGCACAACATGGAGGATGGCAAATCCTAGATCAGAAAATGCGGTGCAAGTTAGTGCTCATTTAACAACTATCCCTCTGTCGCTTGATCCAGATTCTGAAGATTGTTTTGAACGGAGCATCATGGGGCAATCCTCAAGCTCCTTCTCGGCCAAGCTCACCTGGAATGCAATCAGGCACACTGCGGCAGAAATTAACTGGCACGATGTGATCTGGTACAAAGGCTACATCCCCAAATGCGCCTTCTTCATGTGGACCGCGAATTTAGACAGGCTTCCCACTGGGCTCAAACTCGCAAGCTGGGGAATAGGGGTTTCGCCTCTATGTGTATGTTGCTCTACGGAAAACGAGTCAAGGGATCATCTTCTGCTACACTCCTCTTTTGCTCTTGAAATTTGGTCAGCGGTTCTGCGAAAGCTGGGATCCTCTCCGTTTTTCTTCCAATCTTGGACAGTTCTTCTAGGATGGGTCAAACAGCGATCGCCTTCCTCACCTTCTTCGCTACGGAAGCTTGCTATTCAATCAACGATATACTTGATTTGGAGAGAGAGGAATAGTCGAATATTCAATGCCACTTCTAAGCCACCAGCGCAGATCATCAGAGAGATTGACAGGCTTGTTCGAAACACGATGTCTGCTAGATGGGACCGAAAGAATTTTCGAAAACTTCTGCAAATCTGGCTAGTCTAAACTTAGAGCTTTCTCTGTTTTCTTTATTGTTACCTTGTTTTTTAAACTTTTTTGTCTTGGTAACAAACTTCTTTAGTTTCATCTTTGTAAGTAAACTCTTTTTCTATATTGAAAATTTACAGTTACGCAAAAAAAATGGTATCAAAATACCAAAAAAATATATGTTTGTAGTATTCATTTTCAACTTCTTATTTAATTTGTATGGTGTTGGTATTTTTATAATTATTAAAGTTAATAACGAACCGGATCGGATATCAAATAAGACTATATATTATATCGGATTTATAAAAGAAGGTTTGGAACAATCTCTAACGTTCAGAAAAGAACTAGGTTTGATAGGCTGTGTTCATTGATGGAGGATGAGTGGTACTTTTCAAAAGGAAGTGGGGACCAAATGGCTTCACGTGACCGCACTACCATAAATTCACGTACTCTTCTTATTTCTAGAGAGAGAGAGAGAGAGAGAGAGAGAGAGAGAGAGAGAGAGAGAGAGAGAGAGAGAGAGAGAGAGAGAGAGAGAGAGAGGGTTCCTCATGCTGCTAAATTGTGGCTAACTAAGCCTGCTTCAAATAATGTTATCATGATTATGGCCATTCCTATATAACTAATATATATGTATAATATGGCAGCTATAGACTATGAATTAAAACACCTTGTTACAGTTAAAAATTACGAGTCACGCATGGGCTCCTATCTATATTTTACAATTAAAGCTATACCATTGGTCGAATCTCAAATAAGGACAAACCCCTAAACTCTAAACCTGTAAATAATTAGCCAAACACTTGATTCCAAACAGAAAAAATATAGCGACCTAACACGATAATATAGGCAGTGCTACTTTAATGAAACTAAAATAAAATAAGTGACACAAATTTCTTGATCTCAACAGTAAAAGCTAATACATATGTAGACGAAATATGACCGTTAAGCTAATAATAGACTCTTGTGTTATTTGCCAATGTTGGCTTCATTCGACCATAGACATAGAAATATGACCGTTAAGACTCAAAACATATAAGGAGGAGGACCACTTTGGTTTAAAATCCATCGTCAATGCTTACTCCCACCATTTTCTTTCTCATCACCACAGTCTCATATGGCCAAACTGAGATCTTTTACGACTTATTCCCTTAGTTATCTCCTTTTAGTTCCTTTCTTATTCTTCTTCATATTCAATTGCTTATCATGTTTTCGTTTTTCATGTGTTACAGCTTGTTCCAACTCCACCGAAGATCAACACCATCACCACCGGAAATGGGTGGGTCCTTCAGGTCACAAAGTCATCACCGTCTCACTTAACGGCCACGCTCAGTTTCGCTCCGTCCAAGATGCGGTGGATTCCATACCAAAGAACAATAACATGAGTACCGTTATCAAGATTGCTCCCGGTTTTTACCGGTAATCTAGAATCATCTAATTCTTCTTTATTTATTTGTTTCGTTTCATGCACACATGCAAACTAGCTTGGAGTTAAAATTTAACTTTTGCATATGTACATTTTACAGAGAGAAAGTGGTGGTTCCAGCGACAAAACCGTACATAACGTTTAAAGGAGCGGGTCGGGACGTGACGGTTATAGAGTGGCACGACCGTGCCTCCGACCGTGGTCCTGACGGTCAACAATTACGTACTTATCAAACCGCTTCCGTCACAGTCTTCGCTAATCATTTTTCCGCTAGAAACATTAGCTTTACGGTACTATTTGAAGAGATTGAGAGATTATTGAAGAAGAGGTAAAAGCTTTAACTTTTATTGATTCAACTTGAGGTTTTCGATTACGGCAGTAGCTTATTTATAGATAGATGAATAGGGTTTACAGATCAGTGACATCATCAGCTAGTACACTGAATCTATTAGCCGTTGTGACAGCTTGAGGTGAGGATAAGGCCAAAGTTCTTTTCTTGTCAATTGTTGTTGCAGAACCGTTTTGGTCGTCTCCCACCTTTTGACTGTTTTTGTCTTCATCTTTGTTGCAGGTTTGCTGAGCTGGTTTGGAGTTGGGCTGAGAGCATTTGGGCCTCCAAATCTGGCCTGAATGTGAAGCAGATTTGGGCTGAGTTCTATTAGCCTCCCTCAAACTTTGAGTGGGTGGAAGACTTACTCCAAGTTTGCTCCTTAGCGATTGGAAAGGTGCTTGAGGTAAAAAGACTTCGTGAATATATCCGCAATCTGCATAGTATTAGGTATGTGTTTTACCTCCAATGCACCAAGTGCCACTCTTTCTCTAACATAGTGATGATCCCTTGTAAAATGTTTGGTCTTAGAGTGAAAGGAAGGGTTGGCTGAGAGCATCACAGCTGATAGGTTATCGCATAGCAGAACCGGAGTTGCAGGTAATGAAATCTTGATTTCCTTGAGCACTGAGCATAACCAGGTGATTTCTGAAGCAGTTTCTGATAGCGTTCTATACTCTGCCTCTGTTGAACTCTTAGATATAGTAGGTTGCTTCTTAGAGGACCAGCTTGTTAGATTGGAGCCTAGATAAGTGCAGAAACCCCCTGTTGATCTGCTAGTGATAGGACATCCACTCCAATCGCTGTCACTGTATGCTGTCAATGTAAAGTCTGTGTCCTTGTTGAAGAGAATGCCCATGGTAATCGTTCCTTTTATGTATCGCAGGATTCTCTTTAGATGATTGAAATCTGACTGAGATGGAGCATGCATCTTCTGACAGACAAAGTTGACAGCAAACTGGATATCTGGCCTTGTTAATGTGAGGTATTGTAGTTTTCCAGCTAAGCTTCGAAAGTATGTTGGATTTGGAAACAACGGATCTTGCTCAGTGACCTTATTCAGCTGCAGTGGTAACGGTGTTGGCATGGGAGCACAGTCAGCCATTGATGCCAAAACCAGGAGATCCTCAGCATACTTCTGTTGTGAGAGAAAGAGACCAGTAGGATGAAACTGAGCTTGCATTCCCAGGAAGTACTGCAGTGGACCGAGATCTTTCATCCTGAATTCTGTGTTGCGTTTGTCAAGCAGACTGGTGAGAAGTTCTGAGCTGTTACCAGTTAATATCATATCATCGACATAGAGTAGTAGTATGATGATGTTCTTATCTTTGATGCAGACGAAGAGTGAAGGATCAGGATAGCTGCAAACAAAGCCAAACTCCAAGAGAAAGGTACTGAACTTGTTGAACCAAGCTCTAGGAGCCTGTTTTAGACCATAGATAGACTTGTGAAGTAAACAGACATGGTTAGGATGAGTTTTGTCAACAAAACCTGCTGGTTGCTTCATGTAGACAGTTTCATGAAGATCTCCATGTAAAAAGGCATTTCTGACATCAAGTTGTTTGATTTCCCATTGCAGAACCGTAGCTACATGAAGAACAGACCTGATTGTTGCTGTTCTAACCACTGGACTGAAGGTATCAAGGTAGTCAATTCCCTCTTCCTGCTCATAGCCTTTTGCAACTAGTCTAGCTCTTAGCTTGTTGAGAGTTCCATCTGCATTTAACTTTGTTCTGAAAACCCATTTACAGCCTAATACATGCATACCTTCACTCTGAGGAACCAGAGACCATGTAGCAGTTTCTCTGCAATTGTCAATCTCCTCTTCCATTGCAGCTTTCCATCCTGAATCCTTTAGAGCCGCTGTAACAGTTTGCGGTTCAGGATGAGAGACTTTATTGATCATCAGGACATATCTGGGGTTTGGCTTCCTAACTCCTACTTTGGACCTTGTAGTCATAGGATGACTGGATCTACTGGTGGATGTAGCAGGAGCAGGAGACGGCTGAGAGCTAGCTTCTGTAGTCTGATTGTCAGCAGGTATCATCTGAGAGGATCCTGAATGTGAAGCAGATGTTCTACCAGTGTCTCCTGAGGAGACTTGACTGTTGATGTTTTGAGTTGCTGTGGATGGAAGTGGAGGGAAGTCAGCTTCAGTGAATATAGTAGAGATTGGAGTTGCTGCAGGAAGAGATGATACATAGATTGGCTCTGGTGTACGTCTTCTGTTTCTTTCTCCTGTCTGTGGAGAAACAATGATTTGTTCCTGCATTGGCGATGTGTGACCTTTCTGCCAAGCTGCCAAAAGAGGAGTAGTGGGAACTTGTTGCAGATGTGAGTATCGATCTCTGAATGGAAATGTGGTTTCATCAAACACCACGTGTCTGGAGATGTATACTCTTCCAGTAGGAGGATATAAGCACCGGTATCCTTTGTACCTGGCGTTGTACCCGAGAAAGACACAAGCTAATGACCGTGGATCAAATTTGTTAGCAGCATAGTCCCGTAGGGTAGGAAAGCAAGCACAACCGAAGGCTCGAAGTGCTGTATACTCAGGAGCTTTTCCCATCAGTCGCTCATATGGACTTTGATGCTCAGGCAGAGAAGAGGATGGCAGAAGGTTGATCAGGTAACTTGCAGTGAAGAATGATTCAACCCAGTATCTTTGAGGTATCCTGCTTTCAAACATCATGGAGAGAGCTAATTCAGTGATGTGTCTATGCTTTCTTTCAGCAAGGCCAATTTGCTGAGGAGTGTGAGGACAAGACACTTGTTGCAAGATTCCACAGTGTTGTAAGTGATTGATAAAGACTGTGCTTGTGAATTCTCCTCTAGACAACAATCTGCTTCTGATGATGTTTGGCATAGGAGATTGATTTGAGTGTGTTGTAAGATAACTCAAATCAATGCTCAAATGAGCTTATTTAGACAAAATATAAGTAGCTCACTGAGCTTTATTAAATGCAGTAAAATAAAGAGAAAGGAAAGGGGATGTGTTTGTCACCAAGAACTTAAACGATTTTGTGAAATACTTTGATTCTTAATTGATCAGGTTTCATTACATAGCAACACCATTTATATAGAACTCATATTGTAAACCCTAATACAAAAGGCTTGTTGCAAAACACAATGGGCTTTGAGACATTTCTTTGGGCTTGCTCTTACACTCCCCGGCAAACTTAGCATCGGGTGAAAACCAAGAGGCTGAGTTTGAATCCAACTGAAGATGGTTGTGACAGGAGCATGAGTAGTAGAATATCCATATGAAGTAGGTAGAGATGATTCTACTCAGCTTAGAGATTAGTCATTAGTGTGAGAACATCTTCAGGTTCTTTTGACCTATTTGTCTCACAACGAGTTGGGGATTTTACCCTCTTAACTCGACTAAGCTATCTCATGGCCAAGAGAATTTACTTCCCACAACTATAAACCTCTTGTCACTCTCTGCTTCCAATCATTTACCACCAAAAATACTGCATTTTAACAACCAGCTATTCTCTTTGACATTCCATCAAACACTTTGTGTGCACATCTAATCATCCTTAGCAAAACCCAAAATTAGCCTATCAATCCGCTTCACAGGTTCCATCTCTAGAAATCTAAGCAGCAACTAGCATCTCAGTCTGTCAAACACCTATCTCTTACCATTTTAATGAAACAACCACTTTACCGTGACAAAAGGATTGAGCTTTCTGCTTCTTCTCTTTCTTCATTTTTTTTTTTTCAACTCCTGTCGTTTCTGGCTCCTTCCTCCATCGTCACTGGCTCAATCCTTAGCATCAGCTTTGAATCAGATGGTGGAGGATGAATATCTCTGTCCTCGTCGAGATTGGATCTGCTGGTATAACGTGGCAGAAACAGATTTGTTTTAGAGGATCGCAGCTGCTGCAGATCTCTCGGCGTTTTATGTCCGAGAGAGCTTCGGCGTAGTGATGATACGCGTGAGCAGCTGAACGGTTACGGTTCGAGAAGGGGATTAGACTGACAGACTAAAAGTCTCCGAAAGAAGAAAAATAAATTTCCTTTTGTTGGGTGAGATGGACAGATGATAAAACAAAGAACTTGTAATGGTTGCTTCAGGATTTAGTCCCTGGAGCTCTGATACCATGTTGACAATCTCAAATCAAGAAAGATTTGAGCTTTATTGAAATAGAAAATTGAAGTAGCTCTTCATGAGCTTTATTGTGCAGAAAAGTAAAGAAAGGAAAAGACTTAAATTGTCACCAAGAAGAAGATGAATTTGATTGATCTCATACAAAGTGAAGAAGAAGCTGTCGTGAGACAGCCAAGATACTTTACACAAACACTACAACTTCATTTTTATATGAGAATGCATTTGGCTAAAACCCTAGTTACATGGGCTTCATATGGGCTTCTTGTGGATCTTCTAATAGTCCCCCGCAAACTTAGCGTCGGGTGAAAACCAAGAGGCTGAGTTTGAATGCAGCTGAAGATGGCTTGGACAGGAGCATAAGTAGTCGAACAAGATCACTGTGATGTTGGTTGATGGCTGAGGAGTGTGAGGACAAGACACTTGTTGCAAGATTCCACAATGTTGTAAGTGATTGATAAAGACTGTGCTTGTGAATTCTCCTCCTCCATCACATTGGAAGGAACCAATTTTTCAGTTAAATTGATTCTCTACTTGTGATTGAAACTTGCAAAAAGTGGAGTAAAAGTCTGATTTTATTCGAAGTGGAAACAACCAACAGAACCTTGACCAGTGGTCTACAAAGAGTACATAATATCTGAAACCCTGAACTGAAACAGATGGTGCAGGACCCCAGAGATCACAATGTATCCTTTATAATGGTCTTGAGGCTGAATAACTTGAAGCAGAAAAAGGTAATCTACTGCTCTTTCCAAGCTGACATGATTCACAGGTCTTGTTGAAGGTAGAGCTTATTTTTATTGACTTCTTAGCAGATAGAAGCTGGAGAATCTGCGGATTAGGATGACCCAATCTCCTATGCCAAACATCATCAGAAGCAGATTGTTGTCTAGAGGAGAAGAGGGCTGCAGCTGAGGATTGATTCTCCAACAGGTACAAGCCATTAAGGTTTCTTCCCTTGGTTAGCAACTTCTTTGTTCTCATGTCCTTCACACGAACCTCATTAGCATCGAATTTAAAAGAGCAAGGGTAGTCTTTTGTAACTTGTGAGACAGACAGTAAAGATTTTGCTATGTCAGGACACACAAGAACATTGTTGAGAGGTAATTTACCTGAAGAAGTGGCTATGGAGGTGGATCCAGTATGTGTGATTGGGAGATAGTTGCTGTCTCCTATCATCACTGAGTCAGATCCATGATATGGCTGAGAGTGCTGGAGGTGTTGGGGAGAGCTAGTGACATGAGCTGTTGCTCCACTGTCTGAAAACCATTCAACACCTGAGCTGTCAGTGACATCAGTAATCCGGAGTGCAGCTAGAGCAGCAGGAATCTCATCATACTGGTAAGCATTGTTGAATCTGTGCCAGCACTTTAGAGCTGGATGACCAGGCTTTCCACAAATCTGACATATTGTTCTGTTTTGGCCATCACTTGACATTCCTGAGATTGAAGAGGAACTGGAAGATGGGGATATTTGCTGATGAAACCCTCTTCCCCGTGTTGACAAAGATCCACCACGACCACGTCCTCTTGAGTAGCCGCGTCCTCTTGTGTTTTGATAGTAACCTCCATCAGATCTTGTCATGTTTAAAGCCAGATGAGGTGTTACAGACGGCTGAGTTGTGTAACTCTGAATACGGTCGTCATAACCAGTGAGCTTCGGAACAATATCATCGAAGGTAGGCAGAGGGTAAGAGTCCAAGATGTTTTCAATGGTAGTCTTGATAGGCTCATACTCTCTTCCTAGACCCTGAAGCGCAGCAAATATTTTCATCTCATCATCCACCGAATGACCAATGGACTGAAGTTGATCACAAATGGTCTTGATTTCTTTCAGGTACTCCATCATAGACTTATCTTGTTTGGAGATGGTTTGGAGTCTCCTTTGTAGCTCAAAACGTCTGGATGAGGTAACTCTGTTGAAGTGCTTGGATAAGCAAGTCCAGATCTCATATGCAGTGTTGCAGTCGACCACAACACTCATGATATCTTCAGCAAACGACCCCAACAACCAAGAAGAAACCACCTGATCTGTGCGAATCCAGTAATCATACTCTGGGTTTGGCATCTCCGATGTAGTGTTGTTGATCCCTGGAACAGTGAGAGTCATAGGTGGTCTTGGTGTCTCGCCAGTAGCAAAGCCAAGCATACCTTGGCCACTAAGAAAGGCAATGACTTGACGCTTCCATAACACATAGTTCCTCTCGGTTAAGGTAATGGTGATGCAGTGAGTGACGTTGAGGTTTGGATAAGTAAAGCCCGAAGATGAGAGCTCCATGGCTCTGATACCATGAAGAGATTGAGAGATTATTGAAGAAGAGGTAAAAGCTTTAACTTTTATTGATTCAACTTGAGGTTTTCGATTACAGCAGTAGCTTATTTATAGATAGATGAATAGGGTTTACAGATCAGTGACATCATCAGCTAGTACACTGAATCTATTAGCCGTTGTGACAGCTTGAGGTGAGGATAAGGCCAAAGTTCTTTTCTTGTCAATTGTTGTTGCAGAACCGTTTTGGTCGTCTCCCACCTTTTGACTGTTTTTGTCTTCATCTTTGTTGCAGGTTTGCTGAGCTGGTTTGGAGTTGGGCTGAGAGCATTTGGACCTCCAAATCTGGCCTGAATGTGAAGCAGATTTGGGCTGAGTTCTATTACTATTTAATTCTTTTTTTTGGGGGTCTAAGGTACTATATAATTCTAATGCAAAACATAAATTGTTTAAGAAATATATACATATATATACACACACATATATATATATATATATAATTTGTTTTTTTTACTTATAATAAAATGTGAGTCTTTTTCGTTCGTTCATTTTCCCAAAATGCGAAGAATACTGCGCCGGCGCCGATGCCGGGAATGCAAGGATGGCAGGCGGTGGCATTTAGGATCTCTGGCGACAAAGCTTACTTTTCCGGCTGTGGATTTTACGGTGCACAAGACACTTTATGCGATGACGCAGGCCGTCATTACTTCAAGGAGTGTTACATCGAAGGCTCTATCGACTTTATCTTCGGTAATGGCCGCTCCATGTATAAAGTAAGGAAACAAAAATTGAAAATTATATCGCATTAATGAATAAGTTTGTTTATGACTTTGTATTTACAAATTTATTATAATATCATAATGAAGATGTCTAAGAGATATTGACCAATTGAGTTATAGTTAGTTTTGTGTTAGAGATTCACAATAAAACAGCTGATGTGTTAACTGTTGGTGAAGGATTGTGAGTTGCATTCGATAGCGTCAAGGTTCGGGTCCATAGCGGCGCACGGGAGGACATGCCCGGAGGAGAAAACCGGTTTCACGTTCGTGGGTTGTCGAGTAACGGGGACGGGCCCTTTATATGTGGGCCGGGCTATGGGCCAATACTCACGCATCGTCTACGCCTACACCTACTTCGATGCTCTTGTTGCTCATGGTGGCTGGGACGATTGGGACCATAAATCCAATAAAAGCAAGTACGTACTGTTTAATTACACATATTTACTATATTTAAAATTAAAAATATGATTTTGAGTTTAATCCAGAAATCTAAAAAATCAGGACGGCGTTTTTCGGAGTGTACAATTGTTATGGCCAGGAGCAGCAGCGACAACAGGCGTGTCATGGGCCAGAGCTTTGGACTACGAGTCAGCCCATCCTTTTTATAGCAAAGAGCTTCGTAAATGGGGGACACTGGATCGCTCCTCGAGATGCTTAACCAGCTTCAAATGTTTTTACTACACTACACGTCGTTTCCCTTCATTTCATAGCTTAGTTCATTCGTTTATTAATTTTATTATTATGATTTATTTGTAATACATGTCCGAGATTTAATTTTTTTTATTATTAATTTCTTTTTTGCAATACATGTCCGAGATACTTATCAAAATTTGTAAACTTGTATTTATAAAGAAATCAATATATACATGTTCGAGATACTTATCAAAATTTGTAAACTTGTATTTATAAAGAAATCAATATATACTAGCAAAAAAGCTGGAGTACAACCATCTCGGAATTTAGTGTATTGGTGTATTCTAGCGAGTTAAAAAATGACAAATAAATAAGTTAATATAATTCATCCTGTAATTTATGTATTTTATATATGGTTATCTCTAGTGGTAGAACTCTATTTTCCTAATACCATAGCGAGTTAAAAAAATAACAAATAAATAAGTTTACATAATTCATCCTGTAATTTATGTATTTTATATATAATCTATTATAACATGAGACTATTTTGAAACTAACATTTTTATTATATTTATTACTTAATATGTAATTGTCATTTAAATATTTATTAATGTTTAAATTGTAAATATCAGTTTTTTTTTGTCGTCAACTTTATATTAAAAACCCAAATGGGTCTATACAGAAGATGGACCGAAATACAAGATTGAAGTACAAATGAGCCAATAGGCCTGCTAAGATCTACATAAACGTAGAGGCAAACACGTGGTTTCGATTCATTCACATATGGCGTCAAAAGACGAATCCTGTCATGCAGCATCGGTGCCGGAGTGATCGCCGTTCGCCGGTTCCGATGTATAGCATCTTGCACGCAGACTCAATCCTTCTGTCGATCTACCTTACCTTCCGTAAGAATCGCTAGAGAGCCGATCCAACTCCAAAGAGACTGTGCACCGACCAGTTCCAATCAAGGGATTTGGTTCTTATCTGTTGGGAATGTCCTGAAATCTATTGTACTTACTCTGAGTGAGAGTTGTATTGTCGAGATGAGACAGTCATATAATCCTAGGCAATCATAATGTTTTGCTAGAAACCACTTATGATCAATGAGTTTAGAACCCATTGCTAGTGTTATATGATCCTACAGGGTCACACACCTAAGCAAACTGAACAATAGAATGTGAGGTTGATCATTAATGTAATGATCTGATGAATACATATTTGATATGCGTTCAACATCGAGTTTCTGAGGCTATGTCGATCGTTACAACATGTGCATCAATCGACACAGATCGCGAATGGCCAGATTAACTTCGGTTTAATCGTTGGTTATTCGGGTCGTGGTATAAGTCAACATATATATAAGTATATGGTCGACTTTTACAGACAATCCAACCTAATTCACAGCCACAGTAAGAAACCAGAAACCTCTCAAGAGATCCGATCTCTAAAGGCACTAGCATCCCTGCTGTTCAGTTCGTGTGCGTGTGGATACCAGTAGAGGCGCAGCAATTGAGGCGCTGTGAATCTCGAATACTTGCAAAACCCTTCCGCTGCTAATCACCAGGTAACTTCGAGATCTGTAGATTCAATATAATATGAACCCTAGATCCAAGGTTTCGGAATTCAGACTAGGGTTGCTAATCTGATTAGAACTGCTAGAAATTCCTACATTATCCGCCGAGACCACCATGGCGAAAGGTGAGGAAGAAGTGCAGAGATATTAATCCGAGAGAGCATAGGATAAGCATCACCATTGATAGTTGCCCAAAACGCCATAAGAAATGAACCGCCGCGTCCCATCGTCTCCCGTTACGGACTCCAGCAGACTCGGTCAACTTGAGTCCGGGCATCGGACCAACAGTGGAGGCTCGCGTCGAAGAGAACAATGAACCGACGAAAAGAAATCAGCGTCAAGGGGAGGAGCGCCGAGGAAGGAGATCGAAACCAACATAAAACCGGAACAAAACCCCCGAACTCAATCGGGATACTGACCAGCGATAGAAGCCGGAGATTTATTCGACACAACAAAAAGCAGAACCATCAAGAGAGATGGATCCGGAGAAACGAAAAACAAAAAAAGCTAAATATATACAACCAGACCACCGACAAAATGCCGGTGGCCGGAGACGCCGGAAATCACCTTTGTTGTCGCTCTGTAGTAAGAAAGGAGAGAGGAGAGAGAAAAGTTGGAAGTTGTGACCGTTTATTATTAGTTAACTCACAATGTCTTTTATTTTCCTTTTTATCTCACAATTAAATCTTACAATTTTTTAAAAATCTTTTAGAAAAATAAAGTAAATTCGTAATTAATATTAAAATATATTATAATTAACATTAAATAAATTTTGATTTCCAAAAATAAAAAGTCATGATTTTCGATATTTAAAAAACAAACAAAATAAGAAGTTTTATATAAAAATTATGTGTGCATAGTTTTGTTTTTTTATTCTCGAGTAAAACAAACTTCATGATACAATCTTACATAATAAACCAAATAGAAATTATATAGACAATAAATAAACAAAACTATATAATATAGTTCGGTAAAATATTTTTATTCAAATATAAAATTTAAAATTTAAATTAGAAAATCATAGGAAATCTAATTGGCCGTAATCAGTGGCGAATCCAAAACAGTTTTTAGCCGGAGACAAAATATTATAAATATATTATATAATTTAAATATATATTATATAATTTAAATATATATAATATTTAAAATGAATATACATATATATATATAACTATATATAATTACTAAATAACAACAAACTTTTATTATAACAAATATATTAAATTATAGATTTTATATTATTTTTAGAAAAGATCCAATGAAAAACAGATACTAAGCCCTTTAAAGATAGTGAACGTGCGTATAGAAAAATGATTTTTTTTTTTTTAACGCTGATATTATTATTTCAACAATCAAGCAACCAAACCAAAGGGAATGGTAAAATTCAACCCCCCCCCCCCAGAGAGCGGTACAGAGAGTTTATGAAACAAAACCTAAGAGAATAGAAAGCATAAATATACCAGTAGGTATCAACCAGTAAAAGAGTAAGAAAGGAGAAACCATTAGAATGGTTATGAGACTATTCCATCAACTAACACCAGAGACTAATGGTCGGGCAGAAGAGGAGATTGGTGCACGGCCGTTTTTTCCTGTAGCAGTAGCTGATGGAGCCAGGAGGGACCACCCCGTGCGACATACGATTGGAAGAGTCTGCAGTCTTTAATCACACTATCTGCTATTGCATTTGCAACCATGTTCCTGCTTGACACCACATGTTCACAGCTAAAGCTATGAAAGAAGGCGAGAGATTCGAGTGTTGCATCAATGCTTCTTTGGAGATCTGGGTACAAATGTTGAGTAGTCATGATTTTCCGAGCAAGTTCAAGATCGGATTCAAAGATCACATTGTTGAACCGGAGCTGTTCCATGCTCTTAACCGCCCATGACAGAGCTTGAAGTTCACTGTTTTCTTTTGATGATAGTTGTGCGAAAGATCTACGACCATGACAAAGCACCTCACCTTCAGAGTTTCGAACTACCCACGCTGCTCCCCCATTCTGATTATGATGCGACCATGAAGCTCCTACGTTGCATTTTATGATTCCGTAAGGTGGTCGACGCCAAGGTTGTTGAGGGAGACCAGGAGGAGCTGTTTCAGTCTCGATATTATCTTCGTGGTTGACTTGAAACCAAATATCAGCTTCGGCATAAGCGATGGCTACGATCGCCTCTGCACTAAGACTAGTATGATCAAAAACATGGACATTACGTGCCTTCCACATTTGCCATAGGACCCATGGGATGGCTCGTCTTTTCCTTTCACACAATGCCCTGTCTTTCATACAACTGAGCAGGTAGTGAATATTCAAGAATACTGAGTTTGAAGAGAAACCTGCCGGTGGAAGCTTAATCCCTACAACCTCCCATACTTCAGTAGCAACCTCACAATTAAAAAAAGCATGACTAATGGATTCTACAGCATTACCACACCGCATACACGTTGTATCAACTTGAATGCCTCTTGATCTTAGACGTTCCTTGACTGCCACTGCACCTGATAAAGCCTTTCAGAAGAAATGCTTGATCTTAGGTAGTGTTTTGAGCTTCCATATGCTCTTCCAGAGTTGCTTCTCTATGGGTGGCAAACCTCGGGGCTGTCCATGATGATCCTCTTTTATCGAGTCCAAGAGTCTATATCCACTCTGCGTTGAATAGTGTCCCGATTTCGTAAAGCCCCATTGATCAGAGTCTGCCTCCTGCCTTGGTAGTTTTATTGAAAGAATCAAGTGAGCATCATGATCAGAGAAAGTATCACGAACCATGCATGTGTTCCATTGGTTGGTTTGAGGTACAATGAGGTCAGAGACCATTAAGGACAAATTCACAGGCTGATTTTCCTTGTAACAGGGGTACCTTGGGAGCTTATCAATCACCCATTTAAGTGCCCATACATTGGTATCTGTTCCATCGCCGATCTTCCTGACCAGACCTTTTAGCATCATCTCACGGCCATGTATAATGCTTCGCCAAGCAAACGACGGTCTAGATCCTATACTGCAGTCCAAGAAGTTCCCATTTCTGAAATATCTCGCTTTCAAGACTCGTGCAACCAGAGATTCCGGTTGTGACCAGATCCTCCATGCTTGTTTCCCTAAGAGAGCTTGGTTAAACCTAGCAATGTCATGGAAACCCATACCTCCTTCTTCCTTTCTTTTACACAGATTTTTCCAAGATACCCAAGATATCTTCCTGCGGTTGTTGCCATTACTCCACCAAAATTCTATTATTCCACTTGTGAGCTTGTCACATAGGTCTTTAGGCAACTTAAACACCGACATAGCATAAATTGGAAGCGCGAGTCACACTGACTTTATAAGAATTTCCTTACCTCCTTGAGATAGCATCTTTGAAAACCACCAATTGAGCCTACCATGAAGCTTCTCTCGTATGAAACTTAGGAGTTCCTTCTTGGAACCATTGAAACACTCTGGTAGACCTAAATATGTACCTTCACCTCCTTCTTTCATAATTCCCAGGACCTCTTTCACAGCCTGCTTGTTAGTCTCAGTGATCTTAGAACCGAAGATAATGAACGATTTCTGAACATTGATAACCTGTCCGGAAGCATCTCCATAGAGCTTAAGACAACGCGCAATCTCTGTACTGTCCTCTACAGTAGCTCTACACATGAGTAAGCTATCGTCGGCGAATAACAGATGGTGAACCGATGGACTACGCGCATTCAGTTTGATACCATGCAGTCGACCCTTCTCTTCCGAAGTATTTAAACAGTTGACCAATGCTTCCGCACACATGATGAATATGAACGGAGACAATGGATCACCTTGTCGTATCCCGCGTTCTGGTTTTATGAATCCATATGATCTGCCATTTAGGATAACAGAATATGAAACCGTAGAGATGCAACTCATTATCCACCGAATCCATTTGTGATCAAAGTTCATTTTTTCCATCAAGATTTCGAGAAAACACCACTCCACCCTGTCGTATGCCTTCGACATATCAGTCTTGACGGCCATAAACGTTCCTGCTACGTTCTCCTTCGTTCTCAGGCCGTGAACAATCTCATGGGCAACAATGATATTATCGGTGATTAAGCGACCAGAAACGAATGCACCTTGGGTGTCGGATATGATAGCAGGCAATACCACTTTCAACCGGTTGCACAAGATTTTGGACACTATTTTGTAGTGGACAGAACATAGACTGATAGGTCTCATGTCCTTCATCTCCGATGGGTTAGGGATTTTTGGTAAGAGAGTTATTTGAGTATGATTCCATCCGGGAGGTAAGAACGAGGATTCAAAGAAGCTCCTGACTTCTTTTATCACAGACTCACCAATTATGTGCCAGAGACGTTTGTAAAACACTCCAGTGAATCCATCTTTGCCCGGTGCACTCGAGCCTTTAATACTAAACACTGCATGTTTTATCTCATCATCTGAAATCTCAGCCGTCAGCATAGTATTCATCTCGGCCGTGACTCTGCCTTTGAACCCTTGAAACAATGATTCAAGATCAGCCGGATTTGTGCTCATAAAGAGCTCACGAAAATATGTCACAGCAACGTCTCCCTTTGCTCCTTCTGAAAACACTTCTTCTCCATTGTCATTGTTTAGCATCATTACTCTGTTTTTCATCTTCCTGCCTTTGACGCTGTTCTGGAAAAAAAGGGTGTTTTGATCTCCAGCTTTTAACCACTGCTCGGTGCATTTCTGTCGCCAAAAGATTTCCTCTTCTTTGTACGCTCGTGACAGTTCCAGCTTTAACCTCTGCATCACTGATGCTCTAGGATGGAGTTGTCTTATTTCTTGCTCAAGGTATTCTCTCAGCTTCAGTATTCTGTCCTTGGAGTTAATATTCGCTGATCTCTTCCACCTCGATATCTCTCTGCGACATCGAGCAATCCGATCCATCAAGCCGACTGCATCCGGCTCTACTCCATACCAGCTTTTTTTCACTATATCTTCAAACCCATGTTTCCTTATCATCCTCTTATCAAAGTAAAATCTCCCACGGCCTCTATCTTCTTCTTCCCAAGCGAAAGTTACATAGACTGGTCTATGACCAGACGCCCACATATCCCAATATTCTGCTTTGCCTCTCGGGAATAACCTGAACCACTCGTCGTTCCCAAAACTCCTATCCAAGCGACATTGAACCCATACTTTGTCGCGCCAGCCTGCCCAAGATAATGAGATCCCTTCATGTTTTAACTCTTTCACTTTACAATTCTCAACCATGCTTCGAAAGTTCCAGAACGTTGACTCATGTCGAACTGCTCCTCCCATCTTTTCTTCATTTCCTAACAATTCATTAAAATCGCCAACGAGCAGCCATGCATCATTTCTCATAAGACCAATCGCCATAAGTTGATCCCAAACATGTTGGCGCCTCTCCCGTATCGGTTCTCCATATACGCAAGATACAAAGAAGGAGAGAGACCCCAAGCGAATCCGTAAGTCAATAATGTTTTTGTTGTTCGAGATAACTTCCACATCATAACTTTTCTTCCAGAAAACTGCCAAACCACCACTTAAACCCTCTGGTTCAACAGTAACCACACCGTCATAACCCAAACTCAAGCGTAATTTATTAATGTAATCAAAACGTTGCTTAGTTTCACAAAGAAACATAAAATCCGGAAAATGAGTACGCCTTATCTCACGGATCCGCTGAACTGTCTCCGTGCTTCCTGCACCTTGACAGTTCCAACTCATGAAGCTCATTGGGATGACAGCGGTTTCAATATGGACCTGAATGATCTTTAGTACAAGAGACTTCAGACACAGTCTTGATCATCCACAACTTTTAACCGATTCAGTATAAGCAGCTAATTTTGTACATCTTGATTTGCAAAACTAAGAACCAGAGTTCCAAAAGGCCGATATTAACCAATTCACAATAACTATGATAAGGCTTGCAAACAAATGAAGCTTCACTCGCAGATGATTATACCCAAAACGAAGATCATAAAAAGGAAGAGAAGACGAAATTGACTGTGGAAACCCCTAAAATCCTGAACAGGTTGTTCACGGATTTCGTAATGATAGAAGCAAAATCCGACACGAGACTTACGATCTCGACCACCACGAACACCGCCTCTCTGATTCTAGGTCTACGACGGAGTTTAAGCGAGAGAGAAGAGCACTTCGGCCGAGAAGCTCCGCTTAAACTTCTTTTTTTTTTTTTTTTCTTGAGATTCTGCCCTCGTGATGTGCTGCAAACGACGAGCTTCCTAGAAATACTCTCCGGTCCAAGAGCAAGCGATTGGAGGGAAAGCCAGAGAGCAGGTGCTGACAACAAAGGAATTGGAGAATCCGATGATCGGAATGATGATTGCCGGAGGCAAAGGAGATAAAATCACCAAGATTGGATCGGTGAATTGACAATACGTTTCTTATAGAAAAATGATTTAGATAGGAAGTATGTATGGAATTTGACCCAAAAAAAGGAAACCTGTATAGAAAAGAAAAAAAGAAAAAAGAAAAAAGAAAAAAGAAAAAGAAGGTCGTAGGAGGTCGACGAAGAGATATGGGACCCACGTGTTGTTAAAAGAAAAAGAAAGAAAAAGAATGGTGGGCGGGGACATCGAACCATATATTGAAGTTTTAGATGGGGGTACTCAGTTACCATTGAGCTATTTTAAACCATTGTTTCATATGCTAAAACAGATTAATTTATCTTTAGACGGGAGCACGTGACCCCATAGTCATGCACGTGTCCACCCATGGCTATAATCTAAATTTGAAATATCTCAAAACAGCAAAAACAATGAAATCTAAAAAACAATAAAAAAAAATAAATCATATTTCTAACTCATAGTATTTTAAAAATTAAAATCAAAACTAAATCAAATATAATAAATTTGTAATAATATAAAACTGATAAAATCGTAATTGTATTCGAAACTAAAACAGAAAAATCAAATATATCTTTAAAAAATTAAATTCAAATCAAATATTTACACCATGACATTTATTAAAAAAAAACTACACAAATAAAATGTATAGTATAAAGTTTACATTTATAATTAAAAAACATATGTGCTCAGCGCTTACCAGACAATTGTATACAATTAAAACATGAAAGTTTTATGAAACTAACATTAGCTTGATGTGTATATTATGGATTGTGTCACTGATTTTATTTGGACTTTTATTTTTCATTTAAGGTAATAGTGCAAACTAACTTCTAACTAATTTACTTATCATATTTACAAATATCTTTCATTATTTTAAATGTAAAAGTATAATTTATTTTTACTATAACAAATTTAACAAAAATATTTTTACTCAATATCATTTCTAAATTTAATTAAGTAATTCGAATTTATTATTAAAATTAATATAAATTAATTTAATTACTTTTTGATATTTAAATTAAAATATTTTAATACATATATATATTCCATAAACATAATAAATTATTAAATAAAATGGTAAATAGAATTAAATGATTCAATTTTCAATACACCAAGTATTTTTTATATATAAAACAACAACATTCAGTGTTTTAACATAATTTAAACTTTTTAAAAGTGAATATTATAAAACAAAAAATACTATAAAACAAATTCTGATTTATAAAATGTTTTTATTAAAAAAAATTAGAATATTAAAAAAAGATTGCTATATTTTATTTTGATAAAATAATAAAACTAGTCTATATATATATTTTAATGCTCTAATTTAATATAGGTCATTACAAAATATTTTTTAATTTCCGATTATAAAATTTTAAAAACGAAGTTTGCTCATTAAGAAATGATTACAAAAATTATTTAAACAAATTTTAATTCTATAAAAATTAAATTAAGTTAAACCACTACAAAAACATAAATAGATTGTTATGTTTCTACTTTTATTAATATTTAATTATTAAAATATTAAATCATAATAATTTTTACATATAAACAATTGTTGTTCTATAAAAACATTTTAGATAAATAAAATAAAATAAAATAATATCAAATCACCTTTTACAACAATTATTTTATTAAAAATACTGTAAATTTATTTTAAAACTTGTTTTTATAATCTGAGCTAATAATTATAAACAAGATTAAATTGTATAACTAAAAATCTAAATTATTAATAAAAATAAATAAAAAATTATATTTTAAAATAAAAATAAACCCCCCTTATATAATGCGAGTCAAAATGTAATAATTTATTATTACAGTTACATTGTCCCAACTACCAAACATTTCATCTACCTAAACATATATTCCAATAAGAAAAGATAAAAAAAACTATAGTCAGAGAATTTATTAAAAGAATAATACAAGTTGTGTAACATAACATTGTGCAACTCCTCCTTGCTGAAACGATCAGGTTTTAATCCCTAGATCTACACTGCAAGTGCACAGACGTGAACTAGTGGTATGTAGGGTATCGAATCCACAGAGACTCTAAACTCTTGCGATAGATTATAGAATTTCAGGTTAAGCTAGGTAGAAGCGGTAGAAAACAGTAAATCAAAACAGAAAGCAAGTAAACGGTTTGTAAATCAGAAGGCGAAGGCGTCAGGTCAAGCGAGTTCTCAGAAAATCAGGAACATAAGCTAATCAATCAATCGGGATATAATTAAGAACTGTTCTAGAACTAGAATCACATAATTATAACAGACCAACTTTCCTTGCGAATATTATCTATGTCTAACAACCTAGCAAGCCAACTTTCGTTGCGAATCCTAGAGTTCTAAACAAGCATTAATCTCAAGTTCTTTCATTCACAATTCTCCTAAGACAAATTTCTTTGCAAATAGTCAAATTGCTCATCTAAGTTCTTTCTAGTTAATTAATCAACTTTCGTTGCAGAAATCAACCTAACATCAATAATCTAATTGGCCAATTCAGATCAAGCATTAAGAACAACCCTAGATGAAGAACTAGAAAGATATGAATCCCTACAGATTAATCAACCTATAATTCCATGAAATCCCTTGTGATAATCCCTAAACCTAACTGGTAAACTACTCAGACATGATCAATGAAACATAAATCATAATGAATAGAAAACCAAATAGCATAAAACAGATAAAGAAACATGGGTTCGAAATCTCTTCTCTCTCGAGCACAAGATCAGCCCCTAACTCTCTCAAAGTAAATCAATGCGTCGCCTAAACAATGACTTAAAAACCCTAATATAATGATCTAATCACGGTTGGGGCTTCTTTGTAATTATGAGAAACTTCGTGACCAAAGTGCAATTTCCATATTCTTTATTAACTCCCGCGAGAAAGGTCCATCACGCATGTGCATCGATCGACACCAAAGGTGTATCGATCGACACAACTATCAAATATCGACAGTGAACTCATCTCTCGGGTAAATGCTCCAAATAGCTCCAGAATGCGCCATAATCTCCAAATCCGCTCCAAACGTACCTAGACCTGTAAACACACATAAAAGGACTCCAAAGGACTCTAATAGACTCGATAAGAAGACATATACCATGGTTAAAAGCCCTAAAATCCATGGTATATCAACTCCCCCACACTTAGCCTTTGCTTGCCCTCAAGCAAAACAGAGAACTAAAATGTAGTGAAGAGGTTTGAAAACTTTTAGAAACTCTTTTCATCTTAGAAGCAACAACACTCAGATTCTCCTTAGTAAGCCACATGAAAATGAACTTGCAGACATCAAGACCAACATGTACTTCCCCCACACTTATCAACTATCCTGAGTAAACTCCACAATCACATTCAAAGCATCCAAATTCACCATACTGACTTCTATAAGCTATTAAGTGCGGTCTCACCTATGGGGGTATCGATCAAAGAACACATGGACTCTTACTCTGTTAGCATCTGACCACTCAACTGTTGCTTCTGGTCCCTTTCTTCTCTTTTCCCTTCCTTAGCACTGATTTTTCCCCACTGGGCATCATTTTAATTTTTCTATCAGTGCTCTTCCCTTACTGGGGCATACTTTGGACATGTTTCCATGGATGCACAGGAGGTAATAGGGGTCTCTACCACTCTCGTGGCCACTTCGAAGCTACTAGCTTATCCTTAGTTTATCTCTTTTTTTTTTTTTACTTTCAAGGAAGGGGAAGGGAACCATAATCAAACAGGTTTACAAGCTGTGCCAGAACCAACAGAGAAATCCGACTCGAAGTATACCAAGCCCATAGGAGAGAAAATTAAGTCAAGTTAAAGGTGAAGTCAAGTAATGGATTCTCTGAATACCCGAAGTATATGGGTGTCCTCAGTAGGCTGGTCTGTGTTGGGTTTTCTAATAGTCATAGATCATCTGCAAGTCATCTAATGGTCACTTAAGTTCCTGCAAGTGTGGTAATCTTCTCAAAAAGTCCTTGTTTCCTACTCAATTTTGACTCAATAAAACAGATTTTTGACTGACTCTAAGAAAACAAAAGCGTGCGTCAGTAGCTACCTCCCCCACACTTGAAACACACTGTCCCCAGTAGTGTCAAGCTCAGGATTGGCGAGAAAAAGCAGAATTAAGAGAATCCAAAAAGAGTCAGAACACTTACCTGTCGTCGGCCTGCGTCGATCTATGCCACAAGTGGTGTCGATCGATGCAAGGCGATTATGCCCACGGTTATGTAAATAACCGGTGTCTGAACCGTAATTAAATCGCAACTGTGTCGACCGATGCACTATGTGTGTCGATCGATGCAGTGCAATTCTGCCTGTTTCTCACGCCTTTGAACACACCAAAACAGAGAAATCAAAAACACTGAAACAAAACGGAAAATGAAAAGAAAAACAAACCTACTAGTGGGTTGCCTCCCACTCAGCGCTTGTTTTCAGTCATTAGCTTGACTATGGTAAGGAGATCGGACTTATGGGGGATTCAACAGAGACTTTGAATGTCTCTGTGAATGTCTCTTCAGACGGTATAAGCGTTCGGATCATGAAATCTCCCAAGGAAAGAGCGAAGAGAACCAGGGTGGGAGCGAAGCTTGGGTGGTATTCTGCCTTTTCCTGCATTCAAAGCAATGCGGTTAGGAGGTTTAATATTAGATGATTCATGCCTTACCTTTGGTGGAAATGAGATGTCTGGAGCTTTCTGCTTATGAGCAGTTGCAGGCACTGAAGATGTTAGAGCATGTTCAAGAGGAACCGCCATCTTCTTCTCTCCAATCAGACTCTCTGGTTCCACTACAACACTGAAGCTCTGTCCATCAATGGTGGATCTCTGCAGTCTGTCCATTCTGAACTTCAACGGTTGTCTCCCAGATAGAGATCAATCAATCCACGTCTCACATCAATCACTGCGCCCGCAGTAGCTAAGAAGGATCTACCAAGCAGTAGGGGATCATCCGGTTCAACCACATACTTCAATACCACAAAGTCTGTTGAAATCAAGTAGTTTCCAACTCTGACAGGAATGTTCTCAAGAACTCCTTCTGGATACTTCTTTGATCGATCAGCTAGGATAAGAGAGAACCTAGTAGGCTGGAATTCCATCAGTCACAATCTCACAGCCACAGAGTATGGCATGAGATTCACACTAGATCCTAAGTCACAAAGAGAATGCTTGAATCTGTCCTTAGAGATGGAACAGTCTAGCTCAAAGGCTCCTGGGTCTGGAAGCTTCTCTGTAATCTGAATCAGATTCTTTTCCATCACTGTCATGCATTTGGCCTCGTCTAGCTCCTGTTTGGATAGCTTAGGAACTTTAGGATAGGGCATCTGTCGCTCAGAAACTCGTTTTGTGACTGTTGCAAGTTTCTGGTCTCGTCTGGGATCTGTGTCGACCGATGCACGATGTGTGTCGATCGACACAAGGCGATTTTGAGCAATTCCATCAGATGTATCGGGACTGTATCGATCGATGCACGAATTGTGTCGATCGATGCTGTCTCAGACAGACAGAATTCACCCAGAAAATCCGAGATTATGCTCTCTTCTTCTTCCATCAAGTTAACCTCATCTCTTATGAACACATCATTGACGGATCTGTTTTGTTCAGCTCTTCCTGATTCATTTTGCCTTTGCATTGCTCCAGCAGTCTGCTGAACTTGAACATTTAGCTTCTTCACATGTGTGCTCAAAGATTCAAACTTCCCATTCAGATTTTCATACAATGCATCTATCTTTGAGTTGAAGGACACAGTGATCTGTTGTTGTTCCTCAAGAAACTGCTCCATCATGGCTTCCAATCTGCTCCTATGTGTAGGTGCAGGCGGTGCTTGGTAAGAAGAAACACCATAGTTCCTCAAGAAGGAGTTACTCTGTTGCTGGAAGGGTTTCTGAAAAGCAGATTCCTGATTGTAGAACCCAGTCTCTCCAACGTAGTTGATAGCTTCTTGCAGATACTTTCCAAGTAAAAGACTATGCAAAGAGTCAACTTTGTTCTTCAGCCCAGCTATCTGCGAGCTGTCAATCCCTGAGCTGAAAAAACCATTCTGATACATCCTTGCGGATCTCTTAGTCTTTTTAGTGCTTCCGCGAAAGGTGTCGATCGACAGGAAGAGCGTCGATCGATGCAATGCGAAAACGATGTCGATCGACACACATGACCGTGTCGATCGATGCGGTGCGATTCTAGGCGTACCTGAAACGCAAGAAACAGAAAAATCAGTAACCAAAAACAAAAAAAGAAAAACCTAGTATAAACCCTAAGTTCGAATCTATCGAAGACTCAAAAGAGTCTCCGGCAACGGCGCCAAAAACTTGATACGACCAGGTTTTAATCCCTAGATCTACACTGCAAGTGCACAGACGTGAACTAGTAGTATATAGGGTATCGAATCCACAGAGACTCTAGACTCTTGCGATATATTATAGAATTTCAGGTTAAGCTAGGTAGAAGCGGTAGAAAGCAGTAAATCAAAATAGAAAGCAAGTAAACGGTTTGTAAATCAGAAGGCGAAGGCGTCAGGTCAAGGGACTTCTCAGGAAATCAGGAACATAAGCTAATCAATCAATCATGATCTAATTAAGAACTGTTCTAGAACTAGAATCACATAATTATAATAGACCAACTTTCGTTACGAATATTATCTATGTCTAACAACCTAGCAAGCCAACTTTCGTTGCGAATCCTAGAGTTCTAAACAAGCATTAATCTCAAATTCTTTCATTCACAATTCTCCTAAGCCAAATTTCTTTGCGAATAGTCAAATTGCTCATCTAAGTTCTTTCTAGTTAATTAATCAACTTTCGTTGCAGAAATCAACCTAACATCAATAATCTAATTGGCCAATTCAGATCAAGCATTAAGAACAACCCTAGATGAAGAACTAGAAAGATATGAATCCCTACAGATTAATCAACCTATAATTCCATGAAATCCCTTGTGAGAATCCCTAAACCTAACTGGTAAACTACTCAGACATGATCAATGAAACATAAATCATAATGAATAGAAAACCAAATATCATAAAACAGATAAAGAAACAGGGGTTCGAAATCTCTTCTCTCTCGAGCACAAGATCAGCCCCTAACTCTCTCAAAGTAAAATAATGCGCCGCCTAAACAATGACTTAAAAACCCTAATATAATGATCTAATCACGGTTGGGGCTTCTTTGTAATTATGAGAAACTTCGTGACTAAAGTGCAATTTCCATATTCTTCATTAACTCTCGCGAGAAAGGTCCATCACGCACATCGATCGACACCAAAGGTGTATCGATCGACACAACTCTCAAATATCGACAGTGAACTCATCTCTCGGGCAAATGCTCCAAATAACTCTAGAATGCGCCATAATCTCCAAATCCGCTCCAAGCGTACCTAGACCTGTAAACACACATAAAAAGACTCCAAAAGACTCTAATAAACTCGATAAGAAGACATATACCATGGTTAAAAGCCCTAAAATCCATGGTATATCACTTACCTCTATTCACATAAAAAGATTTGAAAAACAAAATACATGAAGAATTGGTCAGATTTTGATCTTATTATATATTTCGCAAAGGTATAATTTTGCTACTTTTCTGAAGACAATCTGTGGTTCCATTCTCAAAGTCCAAATGAAGCAATGAATCATCTATACAACTGCAATATATTGTCTATCCCTATCATTTGAAGAAGAAGACGAAGGAGGCTCCCTAAGCTCCCTGTTTTTCTCATGGATCAACAACGAATTGATTGGTTTATGTGTCGAGAACTTCCCTACCTGCGACACTGATCAAAACTTTGTGAAATTTCCAGTTTCCGGTGACTTAAAGTTCCACTTCCTGAAGCTCCTCTCCTAAGCTGCTGCAGCTATTGTTGAGTAGGACTGGTTTGAAGGTTGATGGACTCGTTGGAGGCGTAAATGAGGTGTTGAAGTTTCCGCTCCATGAAGCTGTTCTTCTGGAAGCAGGAGGAGGATGATCCCCGTTGAGGCTTATTCCCAATCCATCTCTTTTGATGTTGTCCATACTTGGAAATCTCTGCATCGTCATTTGTGGTGGAGCCCCTGAAGACGCTACTACTTCATCTGCCGAGTTCTCCTCCTGTCTGGTTTCAGCAGCAGCCAGTTCCGATACCTGGCCGTTTGAAGACGATGCAGGTGTTGCTGGAATGAAGAATTTTGCTTTCGCAGGGATTGGTGGTTTAGGTGATTGTGCGGAAGGTGACTGAAACATGGTCTGAGAGTTTCCACGGCCTTGATTAAAGGTGTCAACGTATCTGCCCAAAAAGAGAGTAGAATGATTAAACTCTAAGCATGCACATTATCGACACTAAAACACTAACAAGACTGCAGATAATTACAATTGACAACTAACACTTGGAAAACCGGAAACTGCAACCAAGACAATTACGCCTGTTTCATACTGAATGGTTTATCTTTCCTAAAAGTAAACCAAAGGTGGCTAATAATTCCACCCAAGTGCCATTCTAATGTGACAGTAAAATTGCGTTCATGGTTTAGGATCCAGGATATTTGTTTACACAGATTCTAATTTAAAGTGCTTAAAGCTATTTGTTTACCTTGCACGCACACCCATACGTCCACGAGCTGAAAATTGATTCGAACCCTGTGAGAATGGTGGGATTCCAGAAGAATTCTCTGATGGTGTCGGGGCGCCAGAACTCCAGCTCCCACTAGGTGGATTCATGTCCGATTTGTTTTCATAACCCAATGAGTTATTTTTGTACGTGCCTAATGTTGGAGGAGGAGGCAGTGCAACTTCTTCAGCTGGGGGTTCAACACCTTTCTCCACCCATCTCTTTAGTTTATCATCATAGTAGAATTGATTTTCTGCGCCCAGTTTTGCCTTTAACCAAACGAATTAAAATAAGTTCAAAAAACTCACCAAGAGCAAATCATTTAGCAGTGTACCTCTTTGGATGACCGAGCTTGTAAGACCCTCCCTACAGTGTCCTTCAGCATGCCAAACCCAAATCGACTAAACCGCGAACCTGCCATACTCCCAGATGATTTCAACTGTGTCACCCCCCCAACCTTTTCTTTTGAGGAGTCAGCCAGATCCT
The DNA here is from genome assembly GCA_030180135.1 of Orychophragmus violaceus. NCBI lineage: Eukaryota > Viridiplantae > Streptophyta > Magnoliopsida > Brassicales > Brassicaceae > Orychophragmus > Orychophragmus violaceus. Next base: position 39,846,876 of record CM058239.1, read on the forward strand.
AGACAAAGGCAAACCATTTATACATTCCATATTTCGATTCAGTTTTAGCGGTGATAATGGTTTTCTGGAATAGACCTGTATTGGCGTCCTACCAAAATCTGGCTCTGATACACTTCTAGTATGTACTGCTACTTTCCTCCCATTCCCACCCGACTCGTGTACAAGTTCCGTTGAAGCAGGTGACATCAATGATGACATTGTATTAAACGATTGACTATATGATAACTTAGTGGCTTCTTGCTGTTGATGATACTATTTTGCCTGACGGCTTCCTGTTGTTGAATGTGGTGCAGTTGGTGGCATGCCCCCAACAACACGATTTGCCGTACTATCGAACAAGCCTAGCAATTTTCCAACAATATTTGCAGGGGCCAAATTCACAGTATACCCGCCCTGAAATAGATAAATGTTCGGTTAAGTTGGATCATTAGAGAAAAAGGATAGACAGCTAACAGATAAATCCACCGGAAAAATCAACAGTTCCATGTAATTCTATTGGAACTAGAAGTTGTATACCTGTTGGTGGATACGGATTCTCTCTTCCAGTGATGAAGCTAACTGTTTCCAAGTTTCCACTTCAGGTGATCGGCCAGTCTTAAGGCATTTAGATACTGCTTGACAGTACCTGATTCAGCCACGTTTCCATATCAGGAAGCCATATATAGTCTAACCATGGAAAAGTTGGTGGAAAGTGAAGCTTCTTACTTCTGTGCAGCCGAAAGTTTACCAACTTCAGCCAGCATATATGCATATATGACTTTATATGGTTGAAACGGTAACAGGATATACTGAGAATTTCCCAGCGTCTTAGAGTATTCATATAACTCTTGTTCTCTGCCCATACAAAAATCAACCCACAAATGAAGAAATTATCAAACAAGTAACAAAAAGAACGGTGTCCTCCATGAATTTCGTTGGAGTACCTGTGCAACACATATTTGGAGAACGAGGAGGGTATTTAATTAAAACCAATGTGACAAAAAATCACATGTATAGCCTCTGGACTTGCGTATGTTCGAGGATATTTCCAATGGTCCCCTCCGACAAGGCAGAGTCTGGCACTATCTGAGTATTGATCAAAGTTCTTATCCGCGATTAAATAGCAAATATGAGCCGCAGTTATCTGATTAATAACAGTAGTTCAAATGTCATGATAAATTTTTCCATGAAGTGAAACAATGCTATAAGGCAGAGAACTACCTCGCCCCTTTCTTTCCACATGCAATCTCCAAGATGAGTTATCACAAGTTCATATTCTGTGGTTCTGTTGGCAGTTATTACACCCAGATTCTCTTCCCAATTGTCAAGCATGCTACTACTTCCAAACTGCAATATAAGGAAACAAAGACACAATATTAGCAAACTTCCCGTGGAAGAGCTGCAGCCTGCAGGAAGAAATTATGTCCGCAAAACTATTTCATGAGAGGTATGTTTTAATAAAAGGTATGTCCTGAGAACTAGTTCATGAGCGGGGACTTGTTATAACAAGGGTTAACGACTGTGTTTTCCCTATTACTTGGGTTTACCTGTTTAGTATTTATTTTAATAAGCTCTTGAACTAAGCGTATCTTTTATCGGATTCATAGGAGCAACTGTTGGGGAATACTTTGTCTTCCTCGGTTAAGGAGATTACCATTGTAATATTTTTCTGTATATTTTCTATGTCACATTGTAGGTTTAGGCATTACCTGGGGTTGCTGTTGAGGCACATTTAAGGATCCAGGAAAGCTGATATCGCTTGTATTTCCAGTGGAGAACACTTCAGCTGGTTGCCCTGACCCCAGTAGGAACAATGTCCGTAAAGGTGACCCAGGTACGAGCTGGTGAAGGGCCATTTGCTTGACAGTGTCAACATAAAACTGCATCGATTTAAGGCACCGACAAGGTTAGCCAAACAACCACAAGAGTGGCATGTTAGATCTGTAACAACTATAGGAAAGGAACCTACTGGCCAAGTTGTGCCGCAATAACAAGTGCTGGTCCCCACAAATGACCTTCTTGTGCACATTGGATAACCTCCATTTTTCTACCAGAAGCCAGAAGATTCTGCACCTCTGAAGCAGTTACCTGGATGTTTTTTCCAAATGAGTTATTTAATAAATCAATACCGTCTTAAATTTTAGAATATTTTGCCTCGAAAGAGAAATATGGGATAAGAATCATAAGATGTTGAATACTCACTTGCATTTGTGATTCAGGTGGTAACTACTGCAAACATTGGCTAAAAGGAGCATAACTACCATTTTGTCCGTCATCTTTTTTGGCAAATGCAAAAAGTTTAGCGACTGCTGCTTCGGCAGAATTTGCTTCCTATTTGCAGTGTAGATACAAGGATGAGACATTTTTAATACATATCAATGTTTCCTTAAGAAGAAAACTGAGAATATATAGCCTTAACTTCTCACCTTTTGCGTTGCATCAGTTCCAAAAGGAGACAGGAGTTTCCCATAATACTGACAAGATATTCTGAGCAAAGAAAGAAGCATCTTTAAAAGTTTCCCTCTTGAAAAGTCCATATCGGAAGATTCACAATTCACAATTCTCTCATCAAGCCACTTATGCAAGTCTTTACTTCCAACATTTCCTCCAACCAATGGACCTGGAAGAGATTGTTGATTCAGACAACTGAAGTAACTCAAAGAGTTTTCCCCATGACTTGAATAAGAGGCATTCCCAGTAATAACTTCTGCCAAGTTTAGGACATATATAGAGCTTTCCCCAGTTCCCTTTGAACCAAATAGAAAAATATTAGAAGTTAACCAGAATTGAAACTCATTATATTTCACATATGTTTAATGATAAACATACAAAATATAATGATACCCCTAGAATAGTTTGCTTAACTTCCCAGGATGTGAAAAAAAAAAAAACTAATGGAAAAGAACACTTCAGGATTAACCTGACTCCCAAATGCTGAATTCTGCAGAGAGCCATCACTATCCTTCATAACAATGAGCTTCCTACCAAATCCAAAACTGAAAAGTTCATGTGGTGGACGCCCATCAGGTGATCTTCCTGCACTTGGGGAGAAACGCTGATTGCTCTGATATGACTGTTGAGCATCATCTACATATTTCTGTCTATCATAGAAATCGTTTGAGAAACTCAATGGTCCATTCTGCGTGACACTAGGCACATTCATCTGCTGAGGGATGAAGCCTTGAACTCCAATCTCATTTGGCTTAAACTGTTCAGCCACAGATTCTGTATTGTACAAACTATTTACTTGCCGGTTTCCTCCGAAGTTTGATAATGCGGCAGAAGTTACAGTCGCCTCAGCCTTACCTCCATTTTCTGATTGCCATGTGTTTGTAGCCTGCTGATTGTTGGCATAGTAAGATTGGTCCCAACTTCCGTGTTGCCTCTGTATACCAAATTCTTGCGCTTTGAATGTCTGTTTTGTATCATTAACATTATACATGCTACTCTCGTTATTACCGTGATGCATAGCTGTAAGAGCATGGCCGTTCTGAACTTGCTGATCATGAGCATGACCAGCTCCAGTTGTTTGAGAAGCCTGGTTGTAGCTGTCCTTGGAGCGCCATTCTTGAGAAATTGTGTCATAGTACCACTCTGGATACTGCGCGTCAAAGACCATGTGTTCTGGATATCCATTGCCCCCTTGTGAAACCTGGTTCCAAGTAGACACAGTCTCAGCTGTACAAGCCACTGGAGATGTTGTACTCTGTCTCAAATAAGCAGCATCGGAGTTATCAGTAGAAGCAACTCTTTCCCAGTTACTCGTTGAGTTTCCATAGCCCTCCTGTGAATTCATGCTTGGAGCATGACCATCAACTTGATACCATTGGTCAATATTTGCATCATATTTCCATCCAGGATATATATTTTCCCAAGATTGACTGTTATCCACGTACTGCCCACTTGTAGAATAGTGATTCACTTCACCTTGATGTTGCTCAGGATCTGCCGAACCAAAACTTGGGCTCTTTGTATCATTGGATGCTAGTAAATTTCCTCCAGCGACCACATTTACCTCTGCATTTCCTTGTAAATTTCCTGTAGGTCCCTCCAATTCAGTGAAGAAATCAGAGTCTGAACCAAACCCATGACCGTCATTTACTAATAAATCCGCATCAAACGAACCCCAATCAAGCTGCTTATTCCCATGAATCCTGGGCTCATTAACTATCTTGCTTTCTCTTAAGTTATTTACTGCAATACTGTGGACACATTGGACATCTTCTTCCAAAGCAATAGTTGAAGGCTCTTCTTTTTCCTGCGAACTACTTGGACCCTCATTTGCAACATCGTTCCCCTGATCTTTTTCATTCAATGTGCCATCTTCATCACCGACAGAACCGTTGACAATGGAGAGATTTGAAAAAGCTCTGATGTCATCGTCGAATTTCAGGTGCGCCGCAGAGGATGAAGCCTGAGTTTCGCTGGGAGAATATGAATCATCAACAAGTTTGTCGAAGAAATCCTCGTCCGTTTGATCCTCCAACAGGAGTTGAGAAGCCGTAGCCATCAATCAAAATCGAAATCTAAATAACCCAACCGTAAACCTCAACAAAATCACTGCATGAGATGTAATGATTTGCTCAATTCACAAGAAGATTAAATGCCAAAGAAATCAAATTATATAGAACAAAAGCGATCTAGTGGAGCATGACGCCATAGACTCCGATCCAAAACCTATTCTTCGGTGATTGATTTTCTCCTGTCCAAGCTCCGATCCATCCAAATTTGCTACTTTTCCAATAAATTTTACTGCTTCTAAGCTCTTTCTTCCAATACCATTCCCACCAAACGAACATGCCATATGATTCGAATTATGTCTCCTTATTGACATTTCTATATGCAATCGAGCATGGTGGGCCGATCTGTTTGAAGGGATCGTTCAAATGCTAAGATCTGTGACAAAGAAACTTACAGCTTTTCCGATATCTCGTACCCACACAAATGACAGGGAAAAACAGGTGCGTCTCCGGAGACAAGGGCTACGTTTCTTTGTGCCGACAGCTTCATGGATGGGTGCATCAATAAAATATACGTTTGACGTTTTGATTCCGATTGAGAGAATCAACTCGCTGGAAAATGCTCACAGCATGTTTGATGAAATTCTCTTGATTCAGATGTCATCTCTCGTAACTCATTTTGATTTCTGTTTTCTTTTTACGTTGGAGGAGGAAGAGCACTGACTGACTGTTTGTTTCTTCGTCTAAAGCTCCACAGATCTGATGAATCCAACGGTACGAATTGGATCGCTCCCTCCTCCAGATCCTTAACCAACCGGTTCATCCGTTAATTAAATTATAGCTCGATCGGACAACTAAAATAATTAAATTATTTAATAAAACCCGAATTATCAGCCCAATAATTAATGGCCAGCCCGTATAAAACAAAACCCGAATGAATAGACACGTGCGTGGCCTACAGAGCGCATACGCGCGTGTCGATACTACCGATTTTTTCTTAAAATGTCCGCATTTCCGGTCCAAAAGCGCGCGTAGCACCACTATTTCGGACACAATGTTTTTCTTGCAATGGAGATAAAAACCGAACCACAAAAATCTCAAAACTGTAACAAAGCCAGCTTTATTTTAAAACAACAACAACTGACTGCGAATTTGGTACAATCATACCCGATCGATTAACCCAACATTAAATAAAACCGAAAGTAAAAGTCCTTTTTCTCTAAATTGAACGAAATATAAATCGTTTTTTTAGCTCAAAGCTGGCTTCCCGAACTAAAATAAAAATCAGAACCGAAGCTACTATTTCTATATGGCAATGTTTACTTTGCTTGTACTTTCTTTATAAAACTTTGTGATAATAAAAGAACTGGCTTAACAACGAAACGAACACATGATGAAGAACATACTTGATTACTAGAATTCTAAATCCCTACCCTACTCAAACAAAACATTAATGTGTATAATTGTATAGCTCCTGAAGTCTGTTAAAAAGACAAATTAATGAATTTATAATGTAAAAAGAAAAGAAAGCAAACAATACAAACTGCTTACATATTTGCCCCTATCTTTTGACTGAAGCGGAAAGTCGTTTTATGTATTGGGTAACTCATGGATTAACATTTGATTGGACTACCTGTGACAGTGAGCAAAACTTTTTGATATTACAGATTTCAGCTTACAGTTCTACTTCCTGAAGCTCTTCTCCTAAGCTGCTGCTGCTACTGTTGAGTGGGCTTGGTTTGAATGTTGATTGTTGACCCGTTGGAGATGTAAACGAGTTGTTGAAGCTTCCGCTCCATGAAGCTGTCCTTCTGGAACCTGAAGGAGGAAGGTCACCATTAAGACTTATTCCTGACCCACTTCTTTTGATGTTATCTAGACTTGGAAATCTCTGCATTGTCATTGGGGATGGTGTCGGGGACTGGAATGAAGACTGGCTTGGTGGAGTCCCTGCAGAGGCGGCTAATTCTTCTGCTGAGTACTCCTCCTGTCTGGTTTCAGCAGCAGCCATTTCCGTTACCTGGTCGTTTGAAGACGATGCAGGTGCTGCTGGGATGAAGAATTTTGCTTTTGCAGGGATTGGTGGTTTAGCAGATTGTGCAGAAGGGGACTGAAACATTGTCTGGGAGTTTCCGCGGCCTTGATTAAAAGTGTCAACGTATCTGTCCAAAAGAGAGTAAAACATATACTTTTATCTACTAACAAGGCAACATCTGATTCCAGTACATGCAGCAGCTTTTCTGATAATCTGTGAGACTCACGACTAGGGACAAATTTTATAGCTAACACTTGGACCAACGGTAACTACCACCCAGAAAATTATTGCCTATCTCAAGTGAAAGCTTCATCTTTAATACCTTCGGGCTTATTTATATTCACTCCTGAATGACATTCACAATAGTCTCCACAGATTAGCATTCTAAAGTATATCAAACTAGTATGTTTACCTTGCACGCACACCCATACGTCCACGAGCTGAGAATTGATTCGAGCCCTGTGAGATTGGTGGGATTCCTGAAGAATTCTCTGACGGAGTAGGGCTGCCACTGCTCCAGCTCCCACTAGAAGGAGACATCTCGTTCTTCATGTCAGATTTGTTTGCGTAACCCAGTGAGTTGTTTTGGTACGTGCCTAATGTTGGAGGAGGAGGCAGAGCAGCTTCCTCAGCTGGGGGTTCTACACCTCTCTCCACCCATCTCTTTAGTTTATCGTCATAGTAGAATTGCATCTCCTCACCCAGTTTTGCCTTCATTCCAAAGTATGAACCAAATTAAGAACAAGTTCAAGAAAAATATCATCACGACCTAATCATTTAGCAAGGCACACCTCTTTAGATGACCGAGATGGTAAGACCCTCCCGACAGTGTTCTTCAGTATGCCAATACCAAAGCGACTAAACCGCGAGCTTGTCACATTCCTAGTTGATTCCACCTGTGTCACCTTATCAGTAGCTTTGTCTTTTGAGGGGTCAGGCTGATCCTATCAGAAAAATGCAAACCTATAAGCAGTAAGCAATGGTTTTCTAAACACCTATGGGTTGGTCCTGGGCCTCCGGGTCATAGATTTATCTGAGGGTGTGCTTGCGAGAAATTGCATGCCAAGGACCCCTTACCCTCAGGAAAAATCGAGCAGTGCCGAAAACCAGACATCTGACCTAATAAAAAAAGTAATTGATTTTCTAGTGATACTGACCTGTATTGGCGTCCTACCAAAATCTGGCTCTGAGACACTTCTAGAATGTACTGCCATCGTCCTCTGGTTCCCACCCCACTCATGTATGGGTTCCATTGAAGTAGTTGGCATCAGCGATTGCATTGTATTAGCCGATTGACTATATGGTAACTTAGTGGCTTCCTGTTGTTGATGATGATACTCATTTACCTGTAAATTTCCTGTTGTTGAATGTGGTGCAGGTGGTGGCATGCCCCCAACAACACGATGTGCCGTACTATCTAAAAAGTCTAGCAGTTTTCCAACAATTTTTGCTGGGGCCAAATTCACAGTATATCCGCCCTGAAATAGATAAATGTCCGGTTAAGTTGGATCAGTAGATAAAAGAACAAGCTGGGTCTCTTATATGCCGATTGTTTCCAGTTCTAGGGATGTCCCTCAAGCTGGGTCCCTTATTGTTCTTTCACATTTTCAATCAAAGGAATAGACAGCTAACAGATGTTAATTCACCCGAAAAATCAACTCCATGTAGTTTTATTGGAACTAGAAGTTGTGTGGGCTGTACCTGTTGGTGGATGCGGATTCGCTCTTCCAGTGATGAAACAAACTGTTTCCACGTTTCCACTTCAGGTGATCGGCCAGTCTTGAGGCATTTAGATACTGCTTGACAGTATCTGAATCAGACAAAGAATTGCAAAATCAGGGAGCCATATACGGTCTAACCAAGGAAAAGTTGGTGGAAAGTTGAAATTCTTACTTCTGTGCAGCCGAAAGTTTACCAACTTCAGCCAGCATATGGGCATATATGACTTTATATGGTTGAAACGGTAACAGGATATACTGAGAGTTACCCAGCGTCTTGGAGTATTCATATAACTCTGTTCTCTGCCCATGCAAAGATCAACCAATATGGCAACAAATAAGGAAAATATTAAAATATATTGAGGAACTAGGAGGCTATTTATGATATGCTCAAAATAGAATCTCCCAGCTAGTAATATGATAAATAAAATCACAGAGATAAAAAAGCCACCTGTATAGCCTCTGGACTTGCATAAGTTCTAGGGTATTTCCAATGATCTCCTCCAACAAGGCAGAGCCTGGCACTATCTGAGTATGGATCAAAGTTCTTATCCGCAATTAAATAGCAAATATGCGCCGCAATTATCTGATTCAAAATAGTAGTTCAAACGTCATGATAAAGTCTTCCATGAAGGTAAACAATACAAAAAGGCAGAGAACCACCTCCCCCCTTTCTTTCCACATGCAATCTCCAAGATGAGTAATCACAAGCTCATCATCTTTGGTTCTGTTAGCAGTTATTATACCCAAATTCTCTTCCCAGTTGTCAAGCATGCTACTACTTCCAAACTGCAATTCAAAAAGACAAAGAGACTATTAGCAAATTCCCCTTCGCAGAGCAGCAGGAAGAAACTATGCACTTTGAAAGGGAACAGTGAACTAGTTCCCGGTGGTAGAGGAAATATCTCGTATTGCAGCGTATTTTATGAGGTAACTGTTATGTGGCAATGATTTTGTGGAGATAGATTGATTAATTGATTTAGTATCTTAATAATGAGAGAACCAAGGGGTTATGATTGTGTTTTTCCTGTTTTGGATTTTGAGGTTTGGGTTTTTAACAAGCTCTTGAAGAGCAGTAGGTTGTATGTTATATTGGATTCTCCTGAACAAGAGGATTGGTTGCCTCTTGTTGGTGAATAATTAGTATTCCTAAGTAAGGAGATTTCATTCCTTCTTGGGAGTTTACCATTGTAATGTCTACAAATTTTGTCCGCGCATCTGTAAACTTATTCTTACTCATATGAAATAGATGGTTTGTGTATTACCTGGGGTTGGTGTTGTGGCACACTTACGGAACCAGGAAAACTGATATCACTTGTACTGCCATTGGAGAACACTTCAGCCGGTTGTCCAGCAACCAGCAAGCACAATGTCCGCAAAGGAGACCCCGGTACCAGCTGGCGAAGGGCCATTTGTTTCACAGTGTCAGCATAGAACTGCATCAATTTAGGACATCGACCAAGTCAGTCTAACAGCCACAAGAATGGAAGGTCTAGATCTACAGTAATCAAGGCAAAGGACCTGATCCCCAAGCTGTGCCGCGATAATAAGCGCTGGTCCCCATAAATGGCCTTCTTGTGCACACTGTAGAGCCTCCAATTTCCTACCAGAAGCCAGAAGATTCTGCACCTCTGAAGCAGATACCTGGGAAATTCTTCCAAATGCGTTAATACGCAAACAAACAAAACAATCGAGTAGTGTGGACCCTTTCCCCTTGTACGAGAAATATGGGATAAGATGTCAAATACTCACTTGCATTTGCGATTCATGTGGTAAATGCTGCAAGCATTGGCTAAAAGGAGCATAGGCACCATTTTGGACGCCATCTTTCTTGGCAAATGCAAAAAGTTTGGCGACTGCTGCTTCGGCAGAGTCCGTTTCCTGTTCGAGTATAGATGCAAGGATGAGAAAACTATAACACATAAATGTTTCCTTAACAAGCGTACTGACAAGAGATCTCAACAACAGTCCACCTTTTGCGTTGCATCAGTTCCAAAAGGAGACCGGAGTTTCCCATAATACTGACAAGATATTCTGAGCAAAGAAAGAAGCATTTTTAAAAGCTTCCCTCTTGAAAAGTCCATGTCGGAAGATTCACAGTGTAAAATTCTCTCATCAAACCACTTATTTAAGTCTTTACTTCCAACATTTCCTCCAACTAAGGGACCTGGAAGAGATTGTTGATGCAGACAACGAAAGTAACTTGGAGAGTTTTCCCCAAGACTTGAATCAGAGGCACTCCCAGAAATAACTTCTGCCAAGTTTAGGACAGATATAGAGCTTCCCCCAGTTCCCTTTGAATCAATTAGAAAAAGTTAGAAGTTGCAACTCTTTTTAATAATATATTTCACATATGTTTAGTGATAAACATACAAAATAATGATACCCCTAGAATAGTTTGCTTAACTTCCCAGGATGTAAAAAACGACTAATGGAAAAGAACACTTCAAGACTAACCCGACTCCCAAATGATGAATTCTGCAGAGAGCCATTAGTATCCTTCATAACAATGAGCTTCCCACCAAATCCAAAACTGACAAGTGCATGTGGTGGACGCCCATCAGGTGATCTTCCTGCACTTGGGGAGAAAAGCTGATTGCTCTGATATGACTGTTGAGCATCATCTATCGACTCCTGTCTATTACAGAAATCGGTTGAGAAACTCAATGGTCCATTCTGCGTGACACTACCCACATTCATAGGTTGAGGGATGAAGCCTTGAACTCCGATCTCATTTGGCTTAAACGGTTCAGCCATAGATTTTGTACTGTACAAACTATTTACTTGCTGGCTTCCTCCGAAGTTTGATAATGCCACAGAAGTTGCGGCCACCTCAGCCTTACCATTTTCTGATTGCCATGTGTTTGTAGCCTGCTGATTGTTGGCATAGTAAGAATGGTCCCAACTTCCGTGCTGGCTCTGTATACCAAATTCTTGCGCTTTGAATGTCTGATTTGTATCATTAACATTATAGATGCTACTCTCGCCATTACCGTGATGCATAGCTGTATGAGCATAGCCATTCTGAACTTGCTGATCATGAGTTTGACCAGTTCCAATTGTTTGAGAAGCCTGGTTGTAGCTGTCCAGGGAGCGCCATTCTTGAGCAATTGTGTCATAGTACCACCCTGGATACTGCGAATCAAAGACCATGTGTTCTGGATATCCATTGCTCACTTGTGAAACGTTGTTCCAAGTAGAGACACTCTCAGCTGTACCAGCCACTGGAGATGTTGTACTCTGTATAAGATAAGCAGCATCAGAGTTATCAGTAGAAGCAACGCTTTCCCAGTTACTCGTTGAGTTTCCATAGCCCTCCTGTGAATTCATGCTTGGAGCATGACCATCAACTTGATACCATTGGTCAGTGTTTGCATCATATTTCCATCCAGGATACATATTTTCCCAAGATTGACTGTTATCCACGTACTGCCCACTTGTAGAATCGTGATTCACTTCACCCTGATATTGCTCAACACCTGCCGAATTATCTAAACCAAAACTTGTGTTCTTTGTATCGTTGGATACTAAGTTTCCCGCATTGGCCACATCTACCTCCGCCATTCCCTGTAAATTTCCTGTAGATCCCTCCAACTCAGAGAAGAAGTCAGAGTATGAACCAAACCCACGGCCGTCATTTACAGATGAATCCGCATAAAAAGAGCCCCAATCAACCTCCTTAACCCCAGGACTCCCAGATCCATCGATTGTATTGCTTTCTTTTGCTGTTTCAGATAGTGGCTTATCATCCACCTCCGATCTCACCACATCATTACTTAACTTATTTGCATCACTGTGGACAAATTGGCCAGCTTCTTCCGAAGTTATAGATGATGAAGGCTCTTCTTTTCCCAACGAACTACTTGGACCCTCAATTGCAACTTCGTTCCTCGGGTCTGCTTCATTCAATGTTCCATCTCCATCACCCAGAGAATCGTCAACGAGGGATAGATTAGCAAACGCTCTGGCGTCATCGGAGTCGCTTCCGTCGTCGAAATTCAGCTGTTTAGCAGAAGATAAAGCGTGAGCTTCGCTGGGAGAATAGGAATCATCGACAAGTTTGTCGAAGAAATCCTCGTCCGTTTGATCATCCAGCAGAAACTGAGCATTCGAAGCCATCAATTTGAAGACGATATTGAAATTGGGATCAAAACCCTAACCTAAACCCGCACAAAATCTCCGCGAGAGATCGACGGATCTGCTAGATAATCAATACTAAACGAAGTAGAATAATACAAGCTCCAGATCAAATGGAGCAGAGTACCATTTACAGATCCAAAATAACTACAGATTCTAGGTGAATTTCGGGTCCAATCGCCGATCCAAACTCCGATTAGTCGGTGAAATCTTCGAGATCGAAACGAGAGTCCAGAAGAGAGACTCTGATTTTATTTTGTTGGCCTTCCCTTTTCCGGATTTACCCTTGTATATGTATTTTATTGTATGTATTGTATGACTATGAACAGCTAATCAGACATTCTCCCTCAACACATCAACCACACCCATGTAAGGTTAATACCTAAGATTCACAGCCCTAAGAGCATTAAAGAATACAGGCCTTTGGCCCTTTCCAGTGTATACTACAAAGTCTTCTCCAAGATTATCACCAGAAGACTGCAACCAACGCTGAATTCTTTAATCTCAGAGAGTCAATCTGCGTTTATCCCAACCAGAATCATCACTGACAACGTTTTGATTACCCATGAAATGCTACACTTCATGAAGAACTCCAAAGCTACAAAAAGAAGCACAATGGCAGTAAAAACAGATATGACAAAGGCATATGATAGACTAGAATGGGATTTCATTGAGGCTGTACTCTTGAGGATGGGATTCCATGAAAAGCTGACAAAGTGGATTATGCAGTGTGTGTCCACAGTTACTTACTCTTTCCTGATTAATGGAGAATCAAGAGGACTAGTCAGACCAAGCAGAGGAGTTAGACAGGGAGATCCACTCTCACCTTTCTTATTCATCATATGTAGCGAGGTCCTGAGCAGACTATGCAACAAAGCAGAGAAGGAGGGACAGCTAGTGGGTGTTAAAATTGCAAAGAACAGTCCAAGAATCAATCACATGTTATTTGCAGATGACACAATGTTTTTTATAAAAACAGAAGAGAAAGGCTGTGACAAGCTACTGCAAATCATTGATGAATATGGAAGAGTTTCTGGTCAGAGAATCAATAAGGAGAAATCCTCAATAACCTTCTCATCTAAGACAACAGAGGAAACAAAGAACAGAGTAAAAGCACAGCTAGGGATCAACAAGGAGGGAGGTAAAGGGAAGTACCTAGGCCTTCCTGAGCTCTTTGGAAGAAAGAAAAGAGATCTGTTCTCTTCCATATAGACAGGATCAAACTGAGGGCAGCAAACTGGTCTACTATAATGTCCAATGCTGGAAAAATGATCATGCTCAAATCAATTCTAGCTGCCATCCCAACCTACTCAATGACATGCTTCAAACTCCCAGTCAACTTATGCAAACGCATACAATCTGCATTGACAAGATTCTGGTGGGACTCAAACAATGAGAAAAGGAAACTTTGCTGGGTGTCTTGGTCTGAGCTCGCAAAGCCAAAAGGAATAGGCGGATTAGGCTTCAGAGAAATCCTGCAATTCAATGAGGCACTACTAGCCAAAACCAGCTGGAGAATCCTGCAAAACCCTTCATCTCTGATTGCAAGAACCCTCCTGGGTAAATACTGCAATCAGACCTTCCTTGAAGTACAAGTCTCTGATAATGCTTCACACGGATGGAGGAGTGTGATTTCAGGAAGAGATATCATCAAGACAAAGCTAGGGAAGGCAATAGGAAATGGGAAGCAAACTGACTTATGGAGAGACACATGGATTTTTTGATTATGGGACCTGCAACTAGAGAAAAAGCAAATTGGAAAGTTGCTGATCTGATGGAGAGGGACTCGCTTATTTGGAACATGAGTCTAGTGCAAGAAACCTTTCCACTGATATGGGAGAAGATTATGAGCATTGTACCATCGAGAACGGGAGCTCAAGACGAGTACATTTGGATTGGAACAAAGGATGGCAGATACACTACCAAGTCAGGATACCACGCTGCGATGGAAGAAGCAGAACACCAGCCGAGAAACTTTCAAAACATCAAAGAGTTCAATTGGATTGGTGAAGTATGGAATAAGAAAACCTCACCGAAGATGAAACTCTTCTTATGGAAATCAGCCAGAGATGCGTTACCAGTGGGAGCAAATTTGGTGAGAAGAAACATATTACAAACAGGCTCTTGCTGCAGATGCAATGAAGAGGAAACTACAGAACATCTCTTTTTCAAATGTGAGTTCGCAAGGAAAGTATGGAACATGGCCCCAACAAACAAGAAGCTACAAGTTAGAGATGCAGACAACTTCAAAGAAATCTTAAGCAGAGCAAAGGGATTAATCAACTTACCACCAACGGGTCTGGACGCAACCCCTTTATTCCCTTGGATATGTTGGGAGATTTGGTGTGCTAGGAACAGGAAAATATTTGAAAACAGGGAAACCACACCAAGGGAAACACTGACAACAGCCTGCCTAAGAACTCGAGAATGGACAGAAGCTCAACTTAAAGACACAGGAGACTCAACCAACCCATCTGCGGAACCGGACTTGCTACACCTGGACGAAGATGAAACACTCTGCAATGTTGATGCAGCTTGGAACTCAGCCAGTAAGAGAGCTGGACTAGGATGGTACTTCTCAACATCAAGAGAGGAATGTTTCAAACAGGGATCAGGGACCAAAGAATTTATAGCATCAGCATTAATGGCAGAGGCAAGTGCCACTCTTGAAGCAATCAAAGAAGCCAAGAGAAGAGGAACATGGAAACTAAAGATTGCTTCAGACTGCTCTACATTGATCAAAGCCATTAACAACAACATCAAACACATGGAGTGTTTTGGAATCATAAACGACATTGTAAACATGTCAAAACTTTTTCACAGGTGCATCTTTGTTCATGTGCCAAGACTAGTGAATAGAAAAGCTGATGAGATTGCTAAGGCAATTCGAGTTCCAAGTCACTACCTTGTACTAGCTTCTTTTAATGAAATTATTCAGTTTGACCAAAAAAAAAAAAGAACAGCTAATCTACAAGATAAATATGTTATAGAGACGATTCTGAATGAGCCATGATTCCATGAACCAACTTGTTTATTTTGGTAACGTTGACCCGTTATACTTATATGTTTTGACCTGCATTGATTTATATATTTTTAAATATATTTTATCTTAAATTTTAATTTTATAAATTAATTTTGTTAATTAATCAATCAAATCTGGTTGACAAAAAAAAATCAATCAAATCTATAATAAGTGAAAATATGATAATATGGTATAAAATGTGAGAAGAAATTCAATAAATTTTGATTTTTATATTGTTAATTTATATTTTAGTAGTTGTGTTTATTATCATTTTTATTAGATGTTTAATTTATCTTATTACTGTAAAAATACATGTATATTTTATTTGACATTTTTATTTAAATTTATTTCAATCCGTGATTTCACAACTAAAAACTGTTAAAATTAATAGTCTTTGTATAAAATGCAATCTTAGTAATATATAAGTTGTTAGATTCGATATGCTAGATTTTTTGATTTAATTATATATATATATATATATATATATATAACTTTTTGTTTTTAATAGTATACTTTTAACGCATGCTTATGAATTTATAAATAATTTTAATATTTATAAATTTAAGAATATATCAACTGAAATTGATTAATACATATTCAACCCATATTCCACTAGGTAAAGTTTGTTTTTAATATTATAGATAATTGAAATTAGTTAATATATTTTTCGATCCGCAGTGATCTAAATATAATATAAAAAAATTTATATTTATTTTATAAATCAAAATGTAACTAACATATGATAATCCGTTTATTTAACATTTTTGGATTGATTTAAGTTTATTTTATTGTTTCTATAATTAAAATTGGTTAATTCATATTTTAACTTGTTTTCCAATGAACATGAATACTTTTAAATAATTTTATAATAAAAACAAATTAATTTATACTTCAACACATCTTATAATAGTTTAAGTATTTTGAAAAATTGATAAAATAATCTTTTAAAAACTATCATCGTAAAAACATCAACTATAATCAAACTCGTAATATATTCTAATAATATAACAGTTGAATAATTTTAATATTTTATCAAATTAAGAATATATTAATTAAAATTAGTTAATACATCTGGTTGGAATCTCCCTCACTCTAGATCAGACAGACAACTCCAACTCATGGCTTTCATCTCTTCCTGCACCGCCCACATGTTCAAATGATAAGCTGGTTTGGATTATCGAGGGAGCAACTCAAAACAGATTTATCTCGAGAAGATTTGGAATTCCATAACTTGGCTATTTGTTCTAAATCGAAACCCAACTCTTGATTGAATGGTAAGATGGGGTTACGACATTGAACATATTTGTCTTCTTTGCAGATTACATGATGAGTCTAGAGACCATTTATTCTTCTCGTGTAATTATGCGGCTTTTGTTTGGCTTAAGTTTGTGAGGAAGCTGCTTAATATTACTCCTACGGATTGGTCTGTTATCTTGGACTGGCTGCTTAACTCCTCCCCTTCTAGATTTGTTAGCCTGGCACTTTTACAAGTGTGGCAAGGAGTTATCTATCATATCTGGGCTTAACGAAATAGGAGATTTCGTAGTGGCACGACTCTTCCTCCGATCAGCATCTACCACAAAACTCTTTCTGATGTTAAGTGTAGAGCATCAAGTTTAGCTCTTCAAAACATGGATTACCTACCTCTTTTGTGTAGGTTTAAAGTGTTTCTTGTGTATTCATATGTGAAGTGTTACATCAATATATATACAAGCGAATAAGATCAACAAGAGGATCTTATGGATAGCAAAAGATATCATACGAGACATATACAGTTAGGATTCTAACAACTCTAACACGCCCCCTTAAGATGGACGTAGAGAAGCGAGGCCAATCTTGATACATATTGGGATAAATTTGGCGCATGGGAGTGGTTTCATTAGAACATCCACAAGCTGATTTTTAGTGGACACATGTGTAACTCGTAGTGAGCCCGACTAAACTAATGGCATGATAGTCGACAGCAACATGCTTCATTCTAGAGTGAAATACGGGATTAGCAGACAGATAAGTCGCCCCAATCTTATCACAATAGATAACTGGTACCGATGTAGGAGAGAAGCCAAGCTCGAGCATGAGGGATAAGTGATATAGCATGGTTTTTAGAACTTTTAACCATGGTATATGTCTTCTTATCGAGTCTTTTAGAGTCCTTTGGAGTCTTTTTGTGTATGTTTTCAGGTCTAGACACGTTTGGAGCAGATTTGGACATTATGATGCATTCTGGAGCATTTTAGAGATTGAACCCGAGAGGAAGAGTTCACTATCGATTTCACAGACCTGTGTCGATCGACACAACATGTGTTGGGATTATGTCCTGAAATCATATTGTACTTACTCTGCATGATGGTTGTATAGTCGAGATCGGACAATTCATGTGATACTAGGTGGTCATAATGTTTTTCTAGAAGCCGCTTATGATAAATGAGTTGTAACTCATTGCTAGTATTATGTGAACCTACAGGGTCACACACCTAAGCAAGATGGATACACTTTGTATGGGATTGATCATTGGCACATGGTCTGGTCAATGTGTATTGGATACACATTGATATCGAGTTTTAAGAGGTGTGTCGATCGACATAGGCCGGGTTTCGAAACTGATGTTTCGATTTGATGACTTAAACGAATTGGAATTAGTCCAATGATCGGTTTAGTCATTCCAGGTCTATATATAGGTTTATATGAACGACATGGAACGCTGGTCGTTGATTTTGGGCAGCCACCTCTCTAAACACAGTTTTTCCCAGGAGATCCGATTTCCGGCACTAGCATCCCAGCGGATACCAGCTTGTGTGCATGTGGACTGCAGTAGAGGCGCAACATCTGAGGCGCTCTTGATCTCAATTACCTGTTTCATTCCGCTGCAAATCTCCAGGTAAACACGAGATCATTCCTGATGATTCAATTAACTAAATCCTAGATCCTAGGCTATCTGGAACTAGTTAGGATTCAATCTGATGATAGAATGGCAGAAGTTTCCATCAGTGGTATCAGAGCCTTAGGGTTTTAATCATTGAATCAGAAGCATGGAATTCGAATAATGCTGTATTTGAATAAGTTGATGCTTGTTGATTTTCGTTTTAATAAATATAATCTTGGATTTGGTTTGTATCGAAAACGATGAACCTGTGTTTTTGCACAGTGTCGATCGACACAAGTTTGTGTCGGTCGACACACCGCGAAAACGATTATAAAATTTTAGGGTTTTTCGCACAGCGTCGATCGACACAAGCTTGTGTCGGTCGATACACCGTGAATACGCTTATTAAAATTTGGGTATCGATCTTAGAGATCGCACTGTGTCGATCGACACACTTGGTGCATCGATCGACACAGGCTGTGCGAAAGGATAGATCGGTTCAATTGGATTGAACCGGTTATCTCGCATGGTTAAAATTTCCTGATACCCTACTGTGTCGATCGACACAGGTTAAGTGTCGGTCAACATAGGCCTTGCGATTGGTTGATCGGTTCAATTGGATTGAACTGGTTATCATGCTTGGTTAAGGTAGATCAGATTTAGTGGAATTGGATGAAGTCGGTTCAATTGGATTGGACCGGTTATCGCGATCAGTTGAAACTGATTGAATCGGTTCAATTGGATGGACTGGTTGAATTAGATTTGACCGGTATCTCAATTGGTCTAAAACCGGTTCATTTGGTCAATTACCGGTTCAATTGGATTGACCGTTTATTGGGTTTTGTTAAGGTTGGATGCGAACCGTAATCGTTTGGTTATTGAACCAAATGATTGAAAAACCGAACCAAATGACCTAACCCACTTATTAGAACAATTAAAACTCAATTAAAATAGAAGTTAAAAATGTTCTAAACCCATTGAATACACATTGGATGTGTATTAGATCAAAGCTTAGTTTTCAATATGGTCAACTGTCAAGACTCATTTCGTTGTTGTGATAGTCTTGCCAAGAGCTTGGTGTCCACAATTACATGAGTAAGACATGTAGTTGTATTGATGGTCTTGCAGTGCTTGACATCAACAATTACATGACCTAAGAGATTGATTTACTAACCTCTTAAAGTCCCGTTCCCTCAACTAAATATCAAGTGACCTTGATGTTTTGCCCAATCTTGTCTACTGTCAAGACTCATTTCGTTGTTGGATAGTCTTGGAGTCCTTGGTATCCACAATTACATGAGTAAGGCAGGTGATCATTGATAGACTTGCAGTGCGACTGTCAATGATCAAAAGACTGAAGAGATTGGTTTACTTGACTGGGCTATCAGAAGTTCTGGGCCCAGAGACATCAGAGTGGATGAGACATGGATTGTCTTAACTACGACCAAGAGTTGTACCGGGTACAATTAGCAATGATTTGCTTACCTAGATAACTAAACTTTGGGTGATGGCGAGTCGTCCACTCAAATTTTGGTAAAGTATGGGTCTTGGATCATTATATTCATAGAGGAAACATTGTTTGAATATAATGCGAGTTTTCTTATTAGATAAGATTTCTCATTTCCTGAACTTCATAACTAAAACTTTTCTTTTCCTAGATTTCAGCCTATGTCTAAAACTACTTTCTCGTTGCGATCCGTCCTTGAGAAAGACAAGTTAAATGGATCCAACTTCCTGGATTGGTATCGGAATTTGAGAATTGTTCTCAAGCAGGAGAGTAAGGACTATGTTCTTGAGAAACCTCTCCCCGAGAAGCTTGGGACCAACGCCTCGCATGCAGTATATGATGCTTGGAATAAGCATTATATTGATGTGGTAGATGTGTGTGGTCTGATGTTGGCTACCATGAACTCGGACTTGAAGAGTCAATACGAGAACGTGGAGTCGCCAATAGAGATGATCACCAACCTGAAACTGATGTTTCAGGAACATGCACGAATTGAGAGATACCAGATGGTTAAGTTGTTGGGAATGTCCTGAAATCTATTGTACTTACTCAAGTGAAAGTCGTATTGTCGAGATGAGACAATCATATGACACTAGGTAGTCATAATGCTTTGCTAGAAGTCACTTATGATCAATGAGTTTAAAACTCATTGCTAGTGTTATATGATCCTACAGGGTCATACACCTAAGCAAACTGGACGTTAAAGACGAGGTTGATCATTAATGTAATGATCTGGTGAATGCATATTTGATATGCATTCGATATCAATATTCTGGGGCAGTGTCGATCGATGCAGATAGTGCATCGATCGATGCAACTCGCGGATTAATCAGATTAATTCGGTTTAATCGTTGGTTAATTCCGTTATGGTTTAAGTCGACATATATAAGATATATGGTCGACCTAAACTGATAGCTAACCTAATACACAGCCACCAGAACTTGAATAGAAACCTCTGAAGAGATTGGATCTCTATAGGCACTAGCATCCCTCCTGTTCAGTTTGTGTGCGTGTGGATACCAGTAGAGGCGCAGAATTTGAGGCGCTCTAGATCTCGATTATCTGCAAATCTTCCGCTGCAAATCACCAGGTAATTCTGAGATCCCATAGATTCAATTACATGAACCCTAGATCCTAGGCTTGGAATTCAGACCAGGATTGCCTAATTGGATTAAGATCTGCTAGAAATTCCTTCAGTGGTATCAGAGCTTTAGGGTTCCATTGAATCTGTAGCATGTTGATTAGATTGGTTGAATCTGGATCTCTGTATGATTGATACAAGCATGCTAAAACTCGTTTTGATCAAAGTAACCTAGTTTAGGGTTTTGTTCGAAAAACGTTTTAGGGTTTTTCGCATGGTGTCGATCGATGCCAATCCGGAATCGATCGATACAGGGCGAAAACCCGAATAATATTTAGGGTTTTTTCGCATGGTGTCGATCGATGCCAATCCGGCGCCGATCGACACATGGCGAAAACCCGAATAAAACTTATGTTTCGCCTAGTGTCGATCGACACAAGAGTTGTGTCGGTCGACACAAACCTCGCGAGATTGATGAATCGGCTCAATTGGATTGGACCGGTTATCGAGCTTGGTTAATGATGGTTAAACGCTAAGAATGGTTTATTGCGATTGGGTTGGTATCGACCGATGCTAATGTAGCATCGATCGACACTGACCGGTACTCAAAACCGGATCAATTGGATTGATCGGTTATCGCGGATTGTTTTGGTTATTCTGCATCGATCGACACTAAAGTAGTGTCAGTCGACATCAGATTCGATGGTTTAGGTTATGGAACCTGAAATTACAGAACCAAAGCAAGATAAATCAATTAAATAAAACATAATAAAACTGAACGTTTTAAATGGTTCCGTTCCTCAACCAAATATCAAGTGATACTTGATGTCTTTCCAATCTTGTCAACTGTCAAGACCCATCTAATTGTGCGATAGACTTGCAGTGCAAGATGTCCACAATTTCATGAGTAAGACAGAGGTAATCGTGTTGATGGATTTGCAATGCAAGACATCGACAATTACATGACTTAAGAGATTGGTTTACTTGACTGGGCCATCAAAATCGTTTTGGGCTCAGAGACATCAGGTGGATTGGACATAAGATGTCAATCAACAACCAAGAGTTATATTGGATATAACTAGCAAAGTTGTTGCTTACCTAGATAGCTAAAATTTGGGTGATAGCCAGTGGCTCACTCAAGTTTAGTGAAGTAAGGGTCTTGGATCATTATATTCATCTGAGGAAACATTGTTTGAATATAATGCGAGTTTTCTTAATAGTTAAGACTTCTCATTTCTTGAACATCATAACTAAAACCTCCCTTGTTTTTCAGCTATGTCTAGCTCAAACCATCGTAACAATTTCTCCCTGCGATCCGTCCTTGAGAAGGACAATTTAAATGGATCCAACTTTCTTGAATGGTATCGGAACTTGAGAATTGTTCTCAAACAGGAGAAAAAGGACTATGTCCTTGAGAAAGTTCTCCCTAAGAAGTACCGAGCCAATGCCTGGCAGTCAGATAAGGATGCTTGGGATAAGCATTCTAATGATGCGGTGGATGTGAGTTGTCTCATGTTGGCTACCATGAACTCGGAATTGCAGAAGCAATATGAGTACGTGGAGTCGCCAAAAGAGATGATCACTGGCCTGAAAAGTATGTTTCAGGAGCAGGCACAAACTCAGAGATACCAGACGGTTAGGTCTCTGATTGAGTGCAAGCTACCAAAGGGCGAACCAGTTAGTCCTCATGTCATTAAGATGATGGGTTATATTGATAACCTGGGGAAACTGGATTGTCCCATTAGTCAAGAGTTGGCTACTGACATCATTCTACAGTCACTGCCGTCAAGCTATGATCAATTTGTTATGAACTATAACATGAACAACTTGACGAAGACGTTGACTGAATTGCATAGGATGCTTAAGACTGCTGAACCTAACATCAAGAAGGACACCCCCAGATAGATGTCTTTATGGTACAAAAGGGTAAAAAGTTTAAGAAACTTGGTAAGAACAAAGGTGATGGCAAGACGAGCTCGATTGTGAATCCAAGCGAGTCTGGCCATGTTCCTAAGGTTAAAACCAGTCCTTCTGAAGATGTTAAGTGCCGTTATTGTAATGGTTATGGGCATTTGAAAAGAAACTGCAATAAATTCTTGGAAGATTATGAGAAGCTGAAGAAGACGTACGAGACTTCTTCTTCAGGTATTATGTTATAGAAGTAAATGTTACTTCTTATAGTCCTACTTATTGGGTATTGGATACCAGCTGTGGTACTCATATTTTGTGAAAATGTGCAGGGCCTGAGCAAAAGTAGGACTATGGAGAAAGGACAAGTGGACCTACGAGTGGGAATGGAGCAAGAGTTGATGCATTAACCGTAGGAGTATTTCATTTGTTTTTCCTTTTATGGCATGTTTTGAACTTAAGACTGCTACTATGTACCTGCTATGAGCAGAAAGATTATTTCTATTCCTTGTTTGGATACGGAAGGATATCAGTTTTCAAGTTAAGAATAAGTGTTATTCATTTGATTACAGTGATATATTTTATAGTAGCAATCCATTAGAGAATGGACTTTATGTTCTAAACCAGAATGTGCCTAACTATAACATTAATACCAAGAGATTCAAGTCAAATGATACGAGTCAAACTTCTCTCTGGCATTGTCGTTTTGGGCTACATAAATGAGAAAAAGATTCAGAAGCTCCATAGTGATGGGCTTTTGGGCTCCTCTGATTGAGAATCATAATGAGTAAAGTGGATCTTGTTTATTAAGTAAAACGACAAAGGCTCCTTTCAACAGAGATAGTGTCGATCGACACAAACGGTGCGTCGGTCGATACAGGTTGCGAACGATCAAAATGAAAGGGCCAGAAGCTTTTTGGGCTTTATACATACGGATGTATATGGACCGATGAGCACTGGTGCTAGAGGAAAATTTCAGTACTTCATTACCTTTACTGATATTTTCAGAAGGTACGGTTATGCCTTATTTATAAGGCATAAGTCAGAATCTTTGAAAAGTTCAAAGAGTTCCAAAATGAAGTACAGAATCAATTTGGCAAAGGTATTAAACCTCTACGATGAGATCATGGAGGTGAATACTTAGGTCAAGAATTTAGTTATCATCTGAGAGATTGTGAAAGTGTTTCACAATTCACTCCTCCTGTATCGGACTTTATTAGATATGGTTCGATCAATGATGAGTCACTTAGATCTTCCATTATCCTTCTAAGAATACGCTCTAGAAATGTCTGAGTTTACTTTAAATAGAGTTCCATCAAAATCAGTTACAGAGATACCACATGAGATGTGGAATGTAAATGTTTCTGATTTATCCATCATGGAGATTTGGAGTTGCGAGACTTATATAAAACGTTTAATCTCTGATAAGCTCACACCCAAATCTGATAAGTGCTACTTCATTGGTTGTCCTAACAAAACCAAGGCATGTTACTTTTACAACCAGTTCGAGAACAAATTGTTTGTTGCTTGGAACTATGTTTTCTTGAGAAAGACTTTCTTTCCAAGAAGAACAGTGGGAGTAAAAGTACAACTCGAAGAAATTCGAAAATCACAGGAGACTGCTCAACCTGGTGAGGAAGAGCAGCAGTTGGATCTACAAAGAGTTGTAGAACCTGCACCTGTGGTGCCTAGAGTTTATAAAGGATCTGGTGAATGTATATTCGATATACATTTAAATGGCGAGTTTCTGAAGAAGTGTCGATCGACACAAAAGTTGCATCGATCGACACAGATCGCGAACCAAACATTGATTTTGGTTTATGACTTAATTAACTACGGTTTAAATCTTGGTTAATTAGGTCGTGGTAAAAGTATACATATGAGATATGTGTGCGCGACTTTTACAGAAAACTGAAGCTCGCAGATCCGAAAGGATCCGTCACGAACCCGAGAAATATGGATTTCTCGTAACCAATTGCCGTGATCTACTGATCATTGAAAGTGATGGGCCTGCGAATTTTGAAGAAGCAATGATGGGCCTTGACTCCGAAAATGGCTGAAAGCCGCTGAATCCGAAATGGGATCCATGTCACAGAACCAAGTATGACTTGGGTTGATTTACCCGATGGTGTAAAAGCCATTGTGAGTAAATGGATTTTCAAGAAGAAAAGATGACATGGATGTTTATATTCAGATGTACAAAGCTAGGTTGGTGGCAAAAGGTTTCAAGTAAATTCATGGTATTGACTGTGAAGAAACCTAATCCCAGACACCGTGCTAATGTCCATTCGGATTCTCCTAGCAACCGCCACTCATAATGGTTATGAGATCTGGCAGATGGATGTGAAAACAGTTTTCCTTAATGGAATTCTGGAAAAAGGATGTGTACATGACACAACCTGAAGTTTTTCATTGATCCTAATGAAACTAGGAAGATATGCAAGCTTCATCAAACCATTTATGGATTGAAGCAAGCATCTCGGAGTTGAAATCTTCGTTTTGATAAAGCAGTCAAAAGGTTTGACTTCGTCAAGAACGAAGAGGAACCGAATGTTTACAAGATGACTAGTGGGAGCGCAGTTGCATTTCTGGTATTGTATGTTGATAACATACCACTTCTCGGAAATGAAGTTCCATTGTTTCAGTCTGTTAAGACTTGATTCGAAAGTTGGTTTTCGATAAAATTATGGGAGAAACCGTATACATTCTTGGAATAAGAATCTATAGAGATAGATTGGATAAGCTAATTGGATTGTGTCAAGATACTTATAGTGATAAGGCCTTGCACATGTCCAATATGCAGGATTCCAAGAAGGACTTCGTGCAAATGACTCTTGGTATTACTCTTAGCAAGACGCAGTGTCTTTCGACACATGCTGAGCAAGGGCGAATGAGGGTCAGGCTACTGCTAAAGGCATTAGATGTCTTAAGATGTGATCTTAATTTTAGTGGGAGTCGTTGTTATTAATTTTAGTTATGATATGATGTTCGTATAAACATAATTTGATTATGTTATTGAAATCTGACATCTGTATTATTTAATAATGGTTATTAAATAATAGTCTCAAAGTAATTTATGATATTTTATAGGTCATCAAGTATGTGACTTGATCATGAAACCCTATAGATAATAAATGACATAAATTATGTTGGTCCCTGGTCGAGTTGTTAAAGTGGGACATTAACAACAGCGTGAGACTAGTATGTGAGGTGACTGATGACTAAGTTTCATGGAGTCATTAATAAGAGTATTAAAGTCAATCACATAGATATGTGTTGGAGAACACAGGATCGGACATGACCCACTGATGAGAACTCTACGGGATAGTTATATAAGTGTCATGAGAGTTTTCATTATGACTATAGAGTATAGTCCTTAGACCTGAGTTCATCATGTTTTCTTACATGTGAATTGGTCCGCTTTAACCTTGTCAAACGTCAGCCGTAACTGGTGACTATAAAGGCATTGATTGGGCATATCATGAAGCGTGTGAAGAGACAGGGATGGAACAAGATGGGATTTGTCCCTCCTATATAACAGGAGATAAATATCTCAGGGCCCATCGAAGATTTGATACTGAGAAATGTGTGGCCACACTCAAACGATGTGATTGTCAGTCGTTTGTCTTGTCAGTATAAATCGGAGTTCGATGAACATGATCTTGGCTCAATAAGGATGACACGGTTCTTGCCTTATGCTAGATCGAGATATAGTGACGAAGGGATTGAAGGAATAGATGATTCCAGTACAAGTGGGAGATTGTTGGGAATGTCCTGAAATCTATTGTACTTACTCAAGTGAAAGTCGTATTGTCGAGATGAGACAATCATATGACAGTAGGTAGTCATAATGCTTTGCTAGAAGCCACTTATGATCAATGAGTTTAGAACTCATTGCTAGTGTTATATGATCCTACTGGGTCACACACCTAAGCAAACTGGACGTTAAAGACGAGGTTGATCATTAATGTAATAATCTGGTGAATGCATATTTGATATGCATTCGATATCAATATTCTGGGGCAGTGTCGATCGATGCAGATAGTGCATCGATCGATGCAACTCGCGGATTAATCAGATTAATTCGGTTTAATCGTTGGTTAATTCTGTTATGGTTTAAGTCGACATATATAAGATATATGGTCGACCTAAACTGATAGCTAACCTAATACACAGCCACCAGAACTTGAATAGAAACCTCTGAAGAGATTGGATCTCTATAGGCACTAGCATCCCTCCTGTTCAGTTTGTGTGCGTGTGGATACCAGTAGAGGCGCAACATTTGAGGCGCTCTAGATCTCGATTATCTGCAAATCTTCCGCTGCAAATCACCAGGTAATTCTGAGATCCCATAGATTCAATTACATGAACCCTAGATCCTAGGCTTGGAATTCAGACCAGGATTGCCTAATTGGATTAGGATCTGCTAGAAATTCCTTCATAAGTCTCTCATTGGGTGCAAACTACCAAAGGATGCTCCAGTGAGTCGTCATGTCATTAAAATTATGGGTTACATTGATAACCTGGGGAAACTGGATGTCCTGTTAGCCTAGAGTTGGCTACTGAGATTATTCTGCAGTCGCTGCCGTCAAGTTATGATAAGTTTGTCAAGAGCTATATCAAGAATGGCTTGACGAAGACGTTGACTGAGCTGCATGGCATGCTCAAGACAGCTGAGCAAAACATCATAAAGGGTAAAAGATTTGAGAAATATTGTGTAGACAAGGGTAGAGGCAGGGCCGTCCAGATTTGGAATTATGATAAGCTTGTGTCTTCTTATAAGCCCAAGTCCGGCCCATCTGATGTTTGATGAGGACATTGACTCAAGCATAGAGATACATCAAGAAGACCTAGAAGAAGTACCTGCTGCTCAAGACGTTACAACCATGAGAGATTCTCCAAGGACAAGATCAGGAACTAGAAGACTCAGAGCACTGTTCAACACGTCAATTCAGAGTCTCCTAGCTCAAGATTATCAAGTGGAGCGTTTAGAGGCCCAACTGAAGACAATTGAAGACTCAAGGATGATCTTCTCAATTCAGGCCACTTAGGCCCCATCATGGACGACCACACACGCTCAATAAGGTATGATTTCAATTCATATATTGTGTTTGTTCATTTTGCAGGTCCAAGCATTATATTAGTTGTCTGAGTCAAAGTCTGTATTAGTCGCTAAGTGAGTCAAGTTTCCCTGTATTACTTTAAATTCGGACCATAGGATATTTTAGTATTTTAGTAGCCGTTGTAATTAGGTTTTCTGCCCTAGAAGGCAACAGCTGCACGATCCCCTTTATAAGGATCCTTAGCAGCCGTGTATCATTTACCAAGTATCAATACAATAACGCAGTTCTTCTTCTTTGAGAGAAAACACCTCGATTCTAAGCTTTCTTGTGAGTCATATCAAGCGACCTTAGATTCAGTCTTATCACAAGATCCTTCATCTCTTGTGTGGCGACAATCAATCCATCTTCTATCCATTTAATCATCTCACGTTCTTCCTAAGGAGTCTAGAGACCCGAGGGTTGAATCCATCTCACCACAACATCACCCACGATCTAGAATAGAGAGACTTCAGTCCCTGTTCTACGTCAAACACGCTTCCATCTTGCATCATCTAGTATCAGAGCCGAAAGGTTCCTAGATCAGGTGTATCTATCCGTTTTCCTTTCGGTTTTTCTTGCATCTAGTTTATAGCTTTCGATTTCTACATTCAAAAAAAAACCCATAAAAAGTCGTTTGTTTCATCTAGTTTCATTGTTGATCTACATCCTTGATTCAATTTAGAAATCGCTTCTTTGTGCTTGAGCCAATAAGCGAAATTCTCTTGTCAATCTTAGGGTTTTAGAATCAAAGCTTTTCTTTTCCTGCACTCGTTTTCAACTTTCAAAAAAAAAAAAAAGTTTGCTTAGTGTTCTTTGTTTTAGTTCTTATTTTTTGGCATTCAAAAAAAAAAAGGGGATTTAACGAAGAAGAAAAAGTTTAACCTTTTGATCCGATTTTTCATCAGAATTTTTGGTTCAAAGTGTTTCTTTCCTTTTCCCAAAAGATTTCGAAATATTTCCATATCTTAAGATATTCTAGTTCCTAATTTTTTTGGCTAAATCTCGTTTTCAAAAAAAAAAAAGAAGAAATTTTCTAAATCTTTTCAAACTTCATAAGGATTCTCCATATCTTCATAAATCGATTTCAACTTTCCAAAACTCTTTTGTCAAAACCGAGCGTGATTTTTACTTGTAACCGAGCCTTCTCTTGTGTCAGTCCTTGACGCATCGCTTGTATCACAAGTTATCATAGGTTTGCTTAGGATCTTTCTTCTTATTTTGTGCCTTTTGTTCCCTAGTCCCTTGATCGCTTGCTCTAGTGTGTGTAGGAACAGGAAACCAATGGCAGGAGAACAAGTCGACCCTAATGCAACTCTGCTAGAAGCGCTCCAAGCCTTGAGGAACGATTTGTCGGCTCAGATCGGACGGATTGATCAAAGGGTTGGACGACTAGAACTTCCAAGGGATGACGAGCAATATGATGATGAGGAGAGTGAGCATACTCTGAATGCAGGAGCAGGAGGAAGAAACCGAGATCATCAACACCACCGCCGTGAACGCCAGCCGCAACAAGAGGTAAACCGTAACTTTGCAAAAGATTTGAAACTAACTGTGCCAACTTTTGCAGGTAGGGTTAATCCGGAAGCGTACCTTGATTGGGAGAGGCGTATGGAGTACATCTTTGACTACTACGAGTACAATGACCAGAAGAAGATAGCTCTA
The DNA here is from genome assembly GCA_030180135.1 of Orychophragmus violaceus. Lineage (NCBI taxonomy): Eukaryota > Viridiplantae > Streptophyta > Magnoliopsida > Brassicales > Brassicaceae > Orychophragmus > Orychophragmus violaceus. The sequence continues at coordinate 39,876,350 of CM058239.1, forward strand.
GCTTCGGCTCAACTCACGGACCATGCCTTAACTTGGTGGGACAGAGAAGTCCAAGACCGTAGGCGAAACAACTTTGAGCGGATCACAACCTGGGCAGCCATGAAGTACAACTTCAGGAGGCGATTTGTGCCACCTCATTACCACAGAGATATGCAAAAGCAGTTCAGGCAGCTGTCACAGAAGAACAAGAGTGTTGAGGAATACTATGAAGAATTTGAGCAACTCAAGAATCGAATGGCGTTGGACGAGAGTGAAGAAGTTCTCATGGGCCATTTCATTGATGGACTCAATGACCGGATTGCCAGAAAGGTAGAACGTCAACCTTGTCATGATCTTAATGATTTGTTGCATGCAGCCGTGCAGGCTGAACAAGGAATCAAGAGGAAGACAGCGGCAGCGAGTCGCTCAAGACCTAACTCATGGAACGCACCTCCGGCTAAGAATCAATGGAGTGCACCGCAAGCTAAGAACCTTGACAAAGGCAAGACTGTTGCCTCAGGTTCCCAAGAAAAGAGGCCAGCTTATGAAGCGCCAAGGAACAACCGTACTGACTCAGGTAAGTCTTCAACCACTAATACAAGAGCTCGAGACATAACTTGTTTCAAGTGTCAGGGTAAAGGTCACTATGCACGAGATTGTCCAAATCAGCGAGTTATGATCTTAACACCTGATGGAGGATATGAGTCTCAAGATGAAGAGGAACACCTTGAAGCTGCAGATTCAGAAGAAGAGGTAGCATTTCCCGAGACAGGAGAGATGTTAGTTGTATGCAGGGCGTTGAGCGCCTTGAGTGATCCAGACACCATCCAACGAGAAAACTTGTTTTTCACTCGATGTTTAGTTCAGAACAAGGTATGTAGTCTTATCATTGGTGGTGGATCTTGTACTAATGATGCTAGCAAGATTATGGTGGAAAAGCTAGGTTTGAAGACAACCCAACATCCGAGGCCATACCGCCTGAGATGGTTAGATTCAAGCACCGAAATCAGGATACACGAGCAAGTCCTGATTCAGTTCAAGATAGGGAAGTATGAGGATGAAGTTTTGTGCGATGTTGTCCCAATGCAAGTAGGCCATATGCTTCTAGGCAGACCATGGCAATTTGATAGAGAGATCATACACAATGGACGCACCAACACTAATTCTTTCACGCATGACAAGCGCAAGTTCCAGCTTGCTCCTTTATCGCCTCAAGAGGTACATGAGATGCAATCCAAATTTGCTGCCGAGGCCAAGGTAAGTAAAACTAACCTTTACATCACTCCTAGTACTGTCTATAAGGCTTTAGAGCGTAAAGAAACGGTGCTACTAATGGTGTTTAGAGATGTGTTGATTACAGGTTCACATGACAATGTACTTGTACCAGAGATTGTATCACTGCTTGACAGATACAAGGATGTGTTCCCTGAAGAGATACCGGCTGGATTACCACCTATTAGAGGAATAGAGCATCAGATTGATCTAGTTCTCGGTGTACCATTGCCCAACCGTCCAGCTTACCGTATGAACCCAACAGAAACTAAGGAGTTGGAGAAGCAGATTCAAGACTTAATGGAGAAAGGATACATTAGAGAAAGCTTGAGTCCGTGTGATGTACCAGTTCTCTTAGTGCCAAAGAAAGATGGAACTTGGAGGATGTGTGTAGACTGCCGAGCAATCAACAACATCACCATAAAATATCGACATCCAATTCCAAGGTTAGATGATATGCTTGATGAACTATCTGGATCTAATGTGTTTTCAAAGATTGATCTTAGGAGTGGATACCATCAAGTAAGAATGAAAGAAGGTGACGAATGGAAGACTGCTTTCAAGACTAAGCAGGGGCTCTATGGGTGGTTAGTCATGCCATTTGGTCTGACCAATGCACCCAGCACCTTCATGAGGCTAATGAACCAGGTCCTAAGAGCTTACATCAGTAAATTTGTTGTAGTTTATTTTGATGATATATTGGTTTATAGCAAATCGTTTGAGGATCACCAGAAACATCTTGAGTTAGTCCTTGACACACTTCGAAAAGAAAGCCTATATGGGAATCTTAAGAAGTGCTCCTTTTGTACTAATGAAGTGGTTTTCCTAGGTTTTGTTGTCAGTTCCAAAGGTTTACAGGTTGATCAAGAGAAGATCAAAGCCATCCAAGAATGGCCGAGACCAAACAACATAGGACAAGTCAGGAGTTTCCACGGATTAGCAAGCTTCTATAGGAGTTTTGTCAAAGATTTCAGTACTTTAGCCGCCCCTCTAACTGCTGTGATCAAGAAGGACGTGGCATTTCAGTGGGGATCAGCTCAAGAAGACGCGTTTAACAGACTCAAGGATCGTCTGACGCATGCACCGGTTTTGGTATTACCTGATTTTAACAAAACTTTTGAGATTGAGTGTGATGCTTCAGGCTTAGGTATTGGAGCTGTGCTAACTCAAGGAGGATGCCCAGTAGCCTACTTCAGTGAGAAACTAAGTGGAGCCAGCTTGAACTACCCAACGCACGACAAGGAACTCTATGCGCTAGTGAGGTCGTTGGAAACATGGCAGCACTATCTTCTGTCCAAGGAGTTTGTCATACATACTGATCATGAGACCTTGAAGCACCTTAGAGGACAAACAACACTGAAGAGAAGACATGCTAAGTGGATGGAGTTTGTAGAAGCATTCCCATATGTGATAAAGTACAAGAAGGGCAAGGAGAATGTTGTAGCTGACGCATTATCAAGGAGACACATGCTGATCACAACTATGGAGGCTAAGGTCTTAGGGTTTGAGCACCTCAAGGATGCATACAAGGATGACCCAGACTTTGGTTCAGTCTATCAAGATTGTACCACTGCCCCAACAGGTTCCTTCTACTTACATAATGGCTATTTGTTTAGGGAAAAACGTTTGTGTGTTCCACAGGGTTCTATGCGAGACTTGTTGATCAAGGAAGCACATGGTGGTGGACTCATGGGACATTTTGGAGTGGATAAGACTTTGAGCGTTTTGGTAGAACACTTCTTTTGGCCTCACCTCAAGAAGGATGTGGAGCGATTCTGTTCCAAGTGTGTAACTTGCCTCAAAGCCAAATCCAGGTCACATCCACATGGTTTATATATGCCACTTCCTATTCCTAGTATGCCTTGGGTTGATATATCAATGGATTTTGTTTTAGGCTTACCCAAAATCCGAGGAAAGGATTCTATTTTTGTTGTAGTGGACTGGTTTTCAAAGATGGCACATTTCATCCCTTGTGCCAAGACAAATGATGCTACTCAGACTGTTGAGCTATTCTTTAAAGAGGTAGTACGCTTGCATGGGATCCCAAGAACCATTGTTTCTGACCGAGACACGAAGTTTCTGAGTCACTTCTGGAGAGTTCTTTGGAGGAAGCTAGGAACCAAGCTACTCTTCTCAACAACTTGTCATCCACAAACTGATGGTCAAACTGAGGTTGTAAACAGAACTCTATCTACTCTCTTAAGAGCCATGGTTGGTAAGAACTTACGGAATTGGTTAGATTGTATTCCATATGTTGAGTTTGCTTATAACCATGCTAACCATTCTACTACTAAGTTATCACCTTTTGAGATTGTCTATGGATTTCAGCCAGAAACCCCTTTAGATCTTATTCCTTTGCCGCCATTAGATGTTACTAATCAGGATGGAGAGTCCAAGGCTGAGATGATCAAGAAGCTGCATCAGAAGGTGAAGACCAACATAGAGGAGAAGACAGCCAAGTATAAGAAGGTTGCTGACAAAGGGAGAAAGGAGCTCATCTTCAATCCAGGAGATTGGGTGTGGGTTCACATGCGTACAGAGAGGTTCCCAAATCAGAGGAAATCCAAGCTAGCACCAAGAGGAGCTGGACCATTTCGAGTACTGGAGAGAGTTAACAACAATGCCTACAAGCTGGATCTGCCAGGTGAGTTGACCATTTCGCCAGTATTCAATGTTGCTGACTTGCATCCTTATAATGCAGATGATGGAATTCTGAGGTCAGAATCTTCTCAAGAGGGAGGGAATGATGAGGAAATTGACTCAAGCATAGAGATACGTCAAGAAGACCTAGAAGAAGTACCTGCTGCTCAAGACGTTACAACCATGAGAGATCCTCCAAGGACAAGATCAAGAACTAGAAGACTCAGAGCACTGTTCAACACGTCAATTCAGAGTCTCCTAGCTCAAGATTATCAAGTGGAGCGTTTAGAGGCCCAACTGAAGACAAATGAAGACTCAAGGATGATCTTCTCAATTCAGCCCACTTAGGCCCCATCATGGACGACCACACACGCTCAATAAGGTATGATTTCAATTCATATATTGTGTTTGTTCATTTTGCAGGTCCAAGCATTATATTAGTTGTCTGAGTCAGTCTGTATTAGTCGCTAAGTGAGTCAAGTTTCCCTGTATTACTTTAAATTCGGACCATAGGATATTTTAGTATTTTAGTAGCCGTTGTAATTAGGTTTTCTGCCCTAGAAGGCAACAGCTGCACGATCCCCTTTATAAGGATCCTTAGCAGCCGTGTATCATTTACCAAGTATCAATACAATAACGCAGTTCTTCTTCTTTGAGAGAAAACACCTCGATTCTAAGCTTTCTTGTGAGTCATATCAAGCGACCTTAGATTCAGTCTTATCACAAGATCCTTCATCTCTTGTGTGGCGACAATCAATCCATCTTCTATCCATTTAATCATCTCACGTTCTTCCTAAGGAGTCTAGAGACAACCCTTGAATCCATCTCTCCACAACATCACCCACGATCTAGAATAGAGAGACTTCAGTCCCTGTTCTACGTCAAACACGCTTCCATCTTGCATCAATGTTGGTAAGTGCTGCTACTGTGAAGAGTTTGGGCATTGGAAGAGAGATTGCATTAAATTCTTGGAAGATTCACAAGAGATGAAGGAGATGTACGGGACTTCTTCTTCAGGTATTGTGTTATTACTTCAAGTTCTACGTAGGTATTGGATACTAGTTGTGGTACTGATATTTTTGAAATATGCAGGGCCTAAGCAACAGTAGAACGTTGAAGAAAGGACAAGTGGAAATACGCGTCTGGAATGGAGCAATGGTTGCTGCATTAGCCGTAGAAATTCTCCACTTGTAGGAGCCTTTCAAGCTTGGTTTTTGAAAGGAGTAATTGCTGCTATGTACCTGCTTTAAGCAGAGATGTTTTTCATTTTCTTGTAAGAATTTGGATGTTTTTCATTTTGATAAAAGACAAGTTTTGCTCTTTTGATCTTGATGAAATATTCTATGGTAGCACCCCTTTTTTGAAAAAATGGGTTTTATATCTTAAACCAATGTTCGCCAGTATATAACATAAATACCAAACGGTTTAAGTCTGATGACTCGAACTCGACTTTTCCTTGGCATAGTCATTTCAACCACATAGAGTGGAGCGGATTCAGAAGTTCCATAGTTATGGGCTTTTGGGCTCATTTGATTATAAATCATATGAAATATGAATTCTGCTTACTGGGCCAAATGACTAAGGCTTATTTAGCAGAGCTAAAGAAAAAGGGCCAGAGGCTTATTGGGCCTTGCACATAATGATGTATGTGGCCCGATGAGCATTAGTGCCAGAGGAAACCTTCTGTACTTCATTACCTTTATTGATGACTTCAGTAAGTATGGCTGTGTTCATTTGATGAGACATGAGTCGTAATCTTTTGATATGGTCAAAGGAGTTCCAGAATGAAGCATAGAACCAAATTGACAAAAGTATTAATGATCCTCGATTAGATCGCGGAGGAGAATACTTGAGTCAAGAATTTAGTGATCATCCGAGTGAGTGTGAAGTCGTCTCACAGCTCATTTCTCCTGGAAGACCTGAATGGTGTTTCTGAGAGAATGAATCGGACCTTATTGGATATGCTCCGATTAATGATGAGTCACACGAATCTTCCATTATCCTTTTAGGAATACGCTCTAGAAATGTATGTATTTACGCCAAATAGGTTTCCATCAGAGTCAGTTGAAAGACACCACATTGGATGTGGACTGGGAGTTTTCCAAGTATGTCTTCCTGATTAATTGGGATTGCAAGGTTTATGTTAAGCAGTGGTCAACAGACAACCTTGAACCCAAATCTGATAAGTGCTGCTTCGCTGGTTATCCTAGGGAAACCGAGGCTTATTACTTTTGCAACCAATCCGAGAACAAAGTTTTGTTGTTCGGAACTCTGTTTTTCTAGATAGAAAGTTTCTTTCCAAGAAAAACAGTGGGAGTAGAAGTACAGCTCGAAGAAATTCGAGAAACACAGGTGGCTGCTCAACCTGTTAAGGGAGAGCAGCGGTTGGATCTACAAAGTGTTGTAGGACCTACACCTGTGGAGTCTGAAGTTCGCAGCTCCGAATGGATCCGTCACTAACCCGAGAGTGATTTCTTGTGACCAATTGCCGTGATCTGTTGATCATTGAAAAGTGACGAGCATGCGAAATTCAAGGAGCGATGGTGAGCCCCAACTCCGAAAATTTGCTAGGTATGCATGTTAGCTTCACCGATCCATTTCTGGATTGAAGCAAACATCTTGGAGTTGGAATCTACGTTCTGTTAAAACGGTCAAAAGTTTTGACTTGATCAGGAACGAATAGGAACCGTGCGTTTACAAGTAGACTAGTGGGAGCGTAGTTGCAATTCTCACACTGTATGTATATAACATACTTATTCTCATAAACGACGTTCCGTCGCTTAAGTCTTATGTGACTTAGGTCGGAAGTCATTTTCAACGATAAACATGGGAGAAGCCACGTGAGTTCTTGAAATAAGGATCTATTGAAATAGATTGGGTAGGCTAATTGGATCATGTCAGAATCCTTATGTTGATAAGGTATTGGACAGTTCCAATATGCATGATTCCAAAATGGCTTCACGCCAAAGGTCTTATGGCAATAATCTTAGCGAGATGAAGTGTCTTGGACACTGGCTGAGCTAGTATATATGAGTGTGATTCCTTGTGCTTCTGCAATAGAATCCATCATGAATGCCATATTTTGCGCTCGTCTAGATGCAACTTACGCATAAAGCATGACGAGAAGATACCAATATGTTCCGGTAAAAGTCACTAGACAGTTGTAAGGAATATCCCCAAGTGTTTGAGAAACACTAAGGATAGGTTCTTGTTTAACTGAGAAAGTGACGAATCTGTTAGGAGTAGTTAGACGGACAAAGACGATTCCCGGTTCCCACCTGGTTATGTCTCTTTGTCTGTGTAGCGGTGATATCTGTTGGAAGGGCTCCAAGCAGGGGACCGTAGAATAGGGCTTATTAATGAATAGCGGTGTGGTTTGTTGGAATGGTTCCAATCAAGAACACCGCAGCCTCTCTCACAACCTAAGCATGAGTTTTATGCTGTTGCTGTAGGTACTAGATATCTGAAGACGTGGTCTTGATTCTAGTGGGAGTTATGTTAGTTATGATGTTCACATAGACATGCTATGGTCATGTTTATGAAAAACTGACATCAGCATTATTTAATTGTTGGATAATTAAATAATGGTCCCAGAGTATTTTATGTTCATTTTATAGGTCATCAAGTTGAGGACTTGATCATGAAACCCTATAAGTGAAAGATGACATAAAATTATATTTGTCCCTGGTCGTAGGTTGTTAAAGTGGGACACTAACAACCGTTAAGACTAGTATGTGAGGTGACGTATGACTAAGTTTCATGGAGTCAATGATATGAGTATCAACGTCAATCACATAGATATATGTTGGTGAACATATGATCGGACATGACCCGCTAATGAGAAATCTACAGGATAGTTATATCAGTGTCATGAGAGATTCTCATTACGACTATAGAGTATAGTCCTTAGACCTGAGTTCATCATGATTTCTAGCATGTGAATTGGTACGCTTTGACCTTGTCAAACGTCGTTCCGTAACTGGCGGCTATAAAGGCATTGCTTAAGCGTATCATGAAGTGTGTGTAGAAACAGGGATGGAACAAGAAGGGATTTGTCCCTCCTATATAACAGGAGATAAATATCTCAGGGCCCATCGAAGATTTGATACTGAGAAAAATGCATGGCCGTGCTCAAACTAGGTGATTGTTAGTCGTTTGTTTTATCAGTATAGATCAGGAGTTCGATGAACATGATATTGGCTATAATAAGGATGACACAGTTTCTTGCCTTATGCCATATCGAGATAAAGCGACAAAGGGATTATGGGAATAGATGATTCCAATACAAGTGGGAGATTGTTGGGATTATGTCCTGAAATCATTTTGTACTTACTCTGCATGATGGTTGTATAGTCGAGATCGGACAATTCATGTGATACTAGGTGGTCATAATGTTTTGCTAGAAGCCGCTTATGACAAATGAGTTGTAACTCATTGCTAGTATTATGTGAACCTACAGGGTCACACACCTAAGCAAGCTGGATACACTTTGTATGGGATTGATCATTGGCACATGGTCTGGTCAATGTGTATTGGATACACATTGATATCGAGTTTTAAGAGGTGTGTCGATCTGTTGGGAATGTCCTGAAATCTATTGTACTTACTCCAAGTGAAAGTTGTATTGTCGAGATGAGACAATCACATGACACTGGGTAGTCATAATGCTTTGCTAGAAGCCACTTATGATCAATGAGTTTAGAACTCATTGCTAGTGTTATATGATCCGACAGGGTCACACACCTAAGCAAACTGGACGTAGAATATGAGGTTGATCATTAATGTAATGATCGGGTTAATGCATATTTGATATGCATTCAATACCAAGTTTCTGGGCAGTGTCGATCGACACAATAAGTGTGTCGGTCGACACAGATCGGCAGTGTCGATCGACACAAAGAGTGTGTCGGTCGACACGACTCGCGGATTACCAGATTAATTCGGTTTAATCGTTGGTTAATTCCGTTGTGGTTTAAGTCGACATATATAAGATATATGGTCGACTTAAACTCGATCTTAACCTAATTCACAGCCACCAGAACTAGAAAAGAAACCTCTTAAGAGATTAGATCTCTATAGGCACTAGCATCCCTCCTGTTCAGTTTGTGTGCGTGTGGATATCAGTAGAGGCGCTCTAGATCTCGATTATCTGCAAATCTTCCGCTGCTAATCACCAGGTAATTCTGAGATCCTAATGATTCAATTACATGAACCCTAGATCCTAGGCTTGGAATTGAGACCAGGGTTGCCTAATTGGATTAGGAACTGCTAGAAATTCCTTCAGTGGTATCAGAGCCTTAGGGTTCTATTGAATCAGTAGCATGATGATTAGATTAGTTGAATCTAGATCTCTGTATAATTGATACAAGCATGCTAAAACGCGTTTTGATCAAAGTAACCTAGTTTAGGGTTTTTTGTTCGAAAACGTTTTAGGGTTTTTCGCATGGTGTCGATCGATGCCAATCCGGTGTCGATCGACACAGGGCGAAAACCCGAATAATACTTAGGTTTCGCCTAGTGTCGATCGACACAAGAGTTGTGTCGGTCGACACAAACCTCGCGAAATTGATAAATCGGTTCAATTGGATTGGACCGGTTATCGAGCTTGGTTAATAATGGTTAAACGGTAAGTACGGTTTATTGCGATTGGTTTGATTAGGTTAGCATCGACCGACACTAATGTAGTGTCGATCGACACTGACTGGTTATCATAAAACCGGATCAATTGGATTGATCGGTTATCGCAAATTGGTTTTGGTTAACTTGCATCGATCGACACTAAAGTAGTGTCGGTCGACACAAGGTCCGATGGTTTTGGTTATTGAATCTGAAATCACAGAACCAAACCAAAATGAACCATTTTAATTAGAAGAATTAAAACATAATAAAACTGAACGTTTTAAATAGTTATGTTCCTCAATCAAATATCAAGTGATACTTGATGTCTTTCCAATCTTGTCAACTGTCAAGACTCGTTTCATTGTGCGATAGATTTGCAGTGCAAGGTGTCCACAATTACATGAGTAAGGCAGGAGGTAATCGTGTTGATAGGCTTGCAGTGCAAGGTATCAACAATTAAATGACTTAAGAGATTGGTTTACTTGACTGGGCTATCAAAATCGTTTTGGGCCCAGAGACATCAGGTGGATTTGACATGAGATGTCAATACACAACCAAGAGTTATATTGGATGTAACTAGCAAAGTTGTTGCTTACCTAGATAACTAAAATTTGAGCGATAGCCAGTGGCTCACTCAAGTTTAGTGAAGTATGGGTCTTGGATCATTATATTCATCTGAGGAAACATGTTTGAATATAATACGAGTTTTCTTAATAGTTAAGACTTCTCATTTCTTGAACATCATAACTAAAACCTCCCTTGTTTTTCAGCTATGTCTAGCACAAACCATCGTAACAATTTCTCCCTGCGATCCGTCCTTGAGAAGGACAAGTTAAATGGATCCAACTTTCTTGAATGGTATCGGAACTTGAGAATTGTTCTCAAACAGGAGAAAAAGGACTACGTCCTTGAGAAAGTTCTCCCTAAGAAGTACCGAGCCAATGCCTGGCAGTCAGATAAGGATGCTTGGGATAAGCATTCTAATGATGCGGTGGATGTGAGTTGTCTCATGTTGGCTACCATGAACTAAGAATTGCAGAAGCAATATGAGTACGTGGAGTCGCCAAAAGAGATGATCACTGGCCTGAAAAGTATGTTTCAGGAGCAGGCACGAACTCAGAGATACCAGACGGTTAGGTCTCTGATTGAGTGCAAGCTACCAAAGGGCGAACCAGTTAGTCCTCATGTCATTAAGATGATGGGTTATATTGATAACCTGGGGAAACTGGATTGTCCTATTATCCAAGAGTTGGCTACTGACATCATTCTACAGTCACTGCCGTCAAGCTATGATCAATTTGTTATGAACTATAACATGAACAACTTGATGAAGACGTTGACTGAATTGCATGGGATGCTTAAGACTGCTGAACCTAACATCAAGAAGGACACCCTAAATGTCCTTATGGTACAAAAGGGTAAAAGGTTTAAGAAACTTGGTAAGAACAAAGGTGATGGCAAGACGAGCTCGATTGTGAATCCAAGCGAGTCTGGTCATGCTCCTAAGGTTAAAACCAGTCCTTCTGAAGATATTAAGTGCCGTTATTGTAATGGTTATGGGCATTTAAAAAGAAACTGCAATAAATTCATGGAAGACTATGAGAAGCTGAAGAAGACGTACGAGACTTCTTCTTCAGGTATTTATGTTATAGAAGTAAATGTTACTTCTTATAGTTCTACCTATTGGGTATTTGATACCAGCTGTGGTACTCATATTTTGTGAAAATGTGCAGGGCCTGAGTAAAAGTAGGACTGTGCAGAAAGGACAAGTGAATCTATGCGTGGGAAATGGAGCAAGAGTTACTGCATTAGCCGTAGGAGTATTTCATTTGTTTTCTTTTATGGCATGTTTTGAACTTGAAACTGCTACTATATACCTGCTATGAGCAGAAAGATCACTTCTATTCCTTGTTTGGATATGGAAGGATATCAGTTTTCAAATTAAGAATAAGTGTTATTCATTTGATTACAGTGATATATTTTATAGTAGCAATCCATTAGAGAATGGACTTTATGTTCTAAATAAGAATATGCCTAACTATAACATTAATACCAAGAGATTCAAGTCAAATGATACGAATCGAACTTCTCTCTGGCATTGTCGTTTTGAGCCACATAAATGAGAAATAGATGCAGAAGCTCCATAGTGATGGGCTTTTGGGCTCATCTGATTATGAATCATAATGAGTAAAGTGAATCTTGTTTATTGGGTAAAATGACGAAGGCCCCTTTCAACAAAGGTAGTATTGATCGACACAAACGATGCGTCGGTCGACACAGGTCGCGAACGAACAAAATGAAAGGGCCAGTAACTTATTGGGCTTTGTACATACGGATGTGTATGGCCCGATGAGCACAAGTGCTAGAGGAAACTTTCAGTACTTCATTACCTTTACTGATAATTTCAGTAGGTACGGTTATGTCTTATTTACAAGACATAAGTCAGAATCTTTGAAAAGTTCAAAGAGTTCCAAAATGAAGCACAAAATCAATTTGGCAAAGGTATTAAACCTCTACGATGAGATCATGGAGGTGAATACTTAAGTCAAGAATTTAGTGATCATCTGAGAGATTGTGAAAGTGTTTCACAATTCACTCCTCCTGAATCGGACTTTATTAGATATGGTTCGATCAATGATGAGTCACTTAGATCTTCCATTATCCTTCTAAGAATACGCTCTAGAAATGTCTGAGTTTACATTAAATAGAGTTCCATCAAAATCAGTTACAAAGATACCACATGAGATGTGGAATGGAAATGTTTATGATTTATCCATCATGGAGATTTGGAGTTGCGAGACTTATATAAAACGTTTAATCTCTGATAAGCTCACACCCAAATCTGATAAGTGCTACTTCATTGGTTGTCCTAACAAAACCAAGGCATGTTACTTTTACAACCAGTTCGAGAACAAATTGTTTGTTGCTCGGAACTATGTTCTCTTAAGAAAGACTTTCTTTCCAAGAAGAGCAGCGGGAGTAAAAGTACAACTCGAAAAAATTCGAAAGTCACAGGCGACTGCTAAACCTGATGAGGAAGAGCAGCAGTTGGATCTACAAAGAGTTTTAGAACCTGCACCTGTGGTGCCTAAAGTTTATAAAGGATCTGGTGAATGTATATTCGATGTACATTCAAATGCGAGTTTCTGAAGAAGTGTCGATCAACACAAACATTGTATCGATCGACACAGATCGCGAACCAAAATATTTTGGTTTATGACTCAATTAACTACGGTTTAAATCTTGGTTAATTAGGTCGTGGTAAAAGTATACATATGAGATATGTGTGCGCGACTTTTACAGGAAACTGAAGCTCGCAGATCCGAAAGGATCCGTCACGAACCCGAGAAATGTGGATTTCTCGTAACCAATTGCCGTGATCTATTGATCATTGAAAGTGACGGACCTGCGGATTTTGAAGAAGCAATGATGGGCCCTGACTCCGAAAATGGCTGAAAGCTGCTGAATCCGAAATGAGATCTATGTCACAGAACCAAGTATGACTTGGGTTGATTTATCCGATGGTGTAGAAGCCATTGTGAGTAAATGGATTTTCAAGAAGAAAAGATGACATGGATGGTTATATTCAAATATAAAAAGCAAGGTTGGTGGAAAAAGGTTTCAAGCAAATTCATGGTGTTGACTATGAAGTCCATTCGGATTCTCCTAGCAACCGCCACTCATAATGGTTATGAGATCTGGCAGATGGATGTGAAAACAGTTTTCCTTGATGGAATTCTGGAAAGGGAGGTGTACATGACACAACCTGAAGTTTTCATTGATCCTAATGAAGCTAGGAAGATATGCAAGCTTCACCGATCCATTTATGGATTGAAGCAAGCATCTCGGAGTTGGAATCTTCGTTTTGATGAAGCAGTCAAAAGGTTTGACTTCATCATGAACGAAAGGGAACCGTGTATTTACAAGAGGACTAGTGGGAGCGCAGTTGCATTTCTAGTATTGTATGTTTATAACATACTACTTCTCAGAAATGAAGTTCTATTGTTTCAGTCTGTTAAGACTTGATTCGAAAGTTGTTTTTTCGATAAAATTATGGGAGAAACCATATACATTCTTGGAATAAGAATCTATAGAGATAGATTGGATAAGCTAATTGGATTGTGTCAAGATACTTATGGTGATAAGGCCTTGCACAGGTCCAGTATGCAGAATTCCAAGAAGGGCTTCGTGCAAATTACTCTTGGTATTGCTCTTAGCAAGACGCAGTGTCTTTCGTCACACGCTGAGCAAGGGCGAATGAGGGTCAGGCTACTGCTAAAGGCATTAGATGTCTTAAGATGTGATCTTAATTTTAGTGGGAGTCGTTGTTATTAATTTTAGTTATGATATGATGTTCGTATAAACATAATTTGATTATGTTATTGAAATCTGACATCTGTATTATTTAATAATGGTTATTAAATAATAGTCCCAAAGTAATTTATGACATTTTATAGGTCATCAAGTATGTGACTTGATCATGAAACCCTATAGATCATAAATGACATAAATTATGATTGGTCCCTGGTCAAGGTTGTTAAAATGGGACATTAACAACCACGTGAGACTAGTATGTGAGGTGACTGATGACTAAGTTTCATGGAGTCATTAATAAGAGTATTAAAGTCAATCACATAGATATGTGTTGGAGAACACAGGATCGGACATGACCCACTGATGAGAACTCTACGAGATAGTTATATAAGTGTCATGAGAGTTTTCATTACGACTATAGAGTATAGTCCTTAAACCTGAGTTCATCATGTTTTCTTACATGTGAATTGGTCCGCTTTAACCTTGTCAAACGTCAGCCGTAACTGGTGACTATAAAGGCATTGATTGGGCGTATCATGAAGCGTGTGAAGAAACAGGGATGGAACAAGATGGGATTTGTCCCTCCTATATAACAGGAGATAAATATCTCAGGGCCCATAGAAGATTTGATACTGAGAAATGTGTGGCCACACTCAAACGAGGTGATTGTCAATCGTTTGTCTTGTCAGTATAAATCGGAGTTCGATGAACATGATCTTGGCTAAATAAGGGTGACACAGATCTTGCCTTATGCCAAATCGAGATATAGTGACGAAGGGATTAAAGGAATAGATGATTCCAGTACAAGTGGGAGATTGTTGGGAATGTCCTGAAATCTATTGTACTTACTCCAAGTGAAAGTCGTATTGTCGAGATGAGACAATCATATGACACTGGAGAGTCATAATGCTTTGCTAGAAGCCACTTGTGATCAATGAGTTTAGAACTCATTGCTAGTGTTATATGATCCTACAGGGTCACACACCTAAGCAAACTGGACGTAGAATATGAGGTTGATCATTAATGTAATGATCGGGTTAATGCATATTTGATATGCATTCAATACCAAGTTTCTGGGCAGTGTCGATCGACACAATAAGTGTGTCGGTCGACACAGATCGGCAGTGTCGATCGACACAAAGAGTGTGTCGGTCGACACGACTCGCGGATTACCAGATTAATTCGGTTTAATCGTTGGTTAATTCCGTTGTGGTTTAAGTCGACATATATAAGATATATGGTCGACCTAAACTCGATCTTAACCTAATTCACAGCCACCAGAACTAGAAAAGAAACCTCTTAAGAGATTAGATCTCTATAGGCACTAGCATCCCTCATGTTCAGTTTGTGTGCGTGTGGATATCAGTAGAGGCGCAGCATTTGAGGCGCTCTAGATCTCGATTATCTGCAAATCTTCCGCTGCTAATCACCAGGTAATTCTGAGATCCTAATGATTCAATTACATGAACCCTAGATCCTAGGCTTCGAATTTAGACCAGAGTTGCCTAATTGGATTAGGAACTGCTAGAAATTCCTTCACGATCGACACAGTAGTGTGTCGATCGACACATGCCGGGTTTCGAAACTGATGTTTCGATTTGATGACTTAAACGAATTGGAATTAGTCCAATGATCGGTTTAGTCATTCCAGGTCTATATATAGGTTTATATGAACGACCTGGAACGCTGGTCGTTGATTTTTGGCAGCCACCTCTCTAAACACAGTTTTTCCCAGGAGATCCGATTTCCGGCACTAGCATCCCGGCGGATACCAGCTTGTGTGCGTGTGGACTGCAGTAGAGGCGCAGCATCTGAGGCGCTCTTGATCTCAATTACCTGTTTCATTCCACTGCAAATCTCCAGGTAAACACGAGATCATTCCTGATGATTCAATTAACTAAACCCTAGATCCTAGGCTATCTTGAACTACTTAGGATTCAATCTGATGATAGAATGGCAGAAGTTTCCATTAACATGTGCATCGATCGACACAAGGTCGACACAGACAATTCTCGGCGGTTAATGAAGAGTTTTGGAATTTGCACTTTGGCCCAGAAGTTTCTCATAATTACAAAGAATCCCCAGCCGAGTTTAGATCATTATATTAGGGGTTTTAAGCTATTGTTTAAGCTACGCTTTCATATGCTTTCATACGCTTTGATACTTACACATTATTTTACTTTGAGAGAGTTTTAGGGGCTGATCTTGTACTCGAGAGAGAAGAGATTTGAACCCTAGTTTCTCTATTCAATTATATGCTATTTGGTTTTCTATTCATGATGTCCTCTGTTTCGATGATCATGTATGAGTAGTTTACCTGTTAGGTTTAGGGATTATCATAGGGGATTTCATGGAATTATAGGTTGATCAATATGTAGGGATTCATATATGTTAGTTCTTCATCTAGAGTTGTTCTTAATGCTTAATCTGAAGTAGCTACCCAGATTTATGATGTTAGTTTGATTTCCGCAACGACAGTTGGTTAATTAACTAGAAAGAACCTAGATGAGCAATTTGACTATTCGCAAAGAAATTTGGCTTAGGAGAATTGTGAACGAAAGAACTTGAGATTAATGCTTGTTTAGAACTCTAGGATTCGCAACGAAAGTTGGCTTGCTAGGTTGTTACACATAGATAATATTCGCAACGAAAGTTGGTCTGTTATAATTCTGTGATTCTAGTTCTAGAACAGTTCTTAATTAGATCCCGATTGATTGATTAGCCTGTGTTCCTGATTTCTTGAGAACTCCCTTGACCTGACGACTTCGTCTTCTGATTTACAAACTGTTTACTTGCTTTCTATTTTGATTTACTGCTTAATTTCTGCTTTACCTAGCTTAACCTGAAATTCTATAATCTATCGCATGAGTCTATAGTCTATGTGGATTCGATACCCTATATACTACTAGTTCATGTATGTGCACTTGCAGTGTAGATCTAGGGATTAAAACCTGATCGTATCAAGTTTTTGGCGCCGTTGCCGGGGACTCTTTTGAGTCTACGATAGATTTGAACTTAGGGTTTAGACTAGGTTTTTCGTTTCTGTTTTTGGTTACTAATTTTTTTTTCTATTTTCTTGCGTTTCAGGTACAAGATTCGCCTTGCATCGATCGACACGGTCCTATGTGTCGATCGACATCGTTTTTGCATTGCATCGATCGACGCTCTTCCTGCATCGATCGACACCTTTCGCGGAAGCACTAAAAAGACTAAGAGATCCGTAAGGATGATGTATGGGAATGGTTTTTTCAGCTCAGGGATTGACAGCTCGCAGATACCTGGGCTGAAGAACAAAGTTGACTCTCTGCATAGTCTTCTACTTGGAAAGTATGCGCAAGAAGCTATCAACTATGTTGGAGGGACTGGATTCTACAATCAGGAATCTGCTTTTCAGAAACCCTTCCAGCAACAGAGTAACTCTTTCTCGAGGAACTATGGTGTTTATTTTTACCAAGCACCGCCTGCACCTACACATAAGAGCGGATTGGAAGCCATGATGGAGCAGTTTCTTGAGGGACAACAACAAATCACTGTGTCCTTCAACTCAAAGATAGATGCATTGTATGAAGATCTGAATGGGAAGTTTGAATCTTTGAGTACACATGTGAAGAAACTGGATGTTCAAGTTCAACAGACGGCTGGAGCAATACAAAGGCAAAATGGAGATGGGAAAGCTGAACAGAACATATCCGCTCTTCATAAGGTCACACCTCTCTTCTTTATATTAGGCTAAACTTACTCACCAAGTTTACCTAAATAAAGATATAGCAAATATCATTTTTGTTAAGATATTTCTTATTCCACATTTTTGTAACATTTTCTTTTTTTTTCTTGTATCTTCTCCAAAGCATAGGTAAACTACTTCAAGCTGCAATATTCTCTCCATTATCTTCATCCAGCTCAGTAAACAACTTATAAACCGAATCACATCATAAAGATTCGTTCATATCTCAACAATCGAATATATCAAAGTCCTGAGTTACGTCTTGTACTAAGCCGTGACTGACACATCAAATACATCTTCAATCTCCCCCTTTTTGACTATGTATGTGATTTCAACAACCCTAGAATCAAAGGCTTCGTCATTAGCAACATCCAACACCATCCAACACCAGCAACAAAATTCTCCCTCTACTGGAGTCACATCATGGTTAAAAACTAACACATAAACCTTCCTCCTCCATATTGGGGATGAAATCCCTTTGCACCATCTCCGAAGTGATTAACTTTCTTTCTCCAAATTTTTCTGACTCTTGTGCCTCCATGATTAGCTCTTTTAACATGTCCTTGAACTCCACAATGATAACATATTGGACCATGAAATCTCACTCCATAAGATTGCTCCATTCGTTTCTTCTCCCTCAATAACTTGAAGAAACTTGGCCTAATATTCCCAACAACTCCACAACGATGATAAACATGTCGCCAAATTCTTTGAGGTGCACTCCTCACTTCTGGGATTTTCCTTATTGCAGTCGCTGTAGCAGCTCTTGTACCAGCTCTCGTACCAGTTGCAGTATCAGCTGCAGATTTCATAACAATTATAGTCTTTGTAGCAGCTGTCAATGTAACATCCATTTTTCCACCAAACACAAAAACACAATCAACTTTTGAAGGTTCTCCATTGAATCCAAGACCACATCAATCACTCTTGCCAATGGTGAGAAGATTGTCCAACTACTTTGTCTCATTATTCAGCATCCTCACGCCTTTTTGAGTTTCTTCAAGTTGAACTTTGGCTTACTGTGCTTCTTCTTCTTTCTCTGTTGCATACTTTCGTACTTCAGCAACTTGAGCTTCTAACTTGACTTTCTCCTTTGTAAATATTGAATTCTCCTCAACCATCTTACACCAATGTTCATACAAGGCTTTGTAGTTCTCAGCAAAATCATCATCATCACTTACATGATCGTCATCACTTTCATCCTTGTCACTTCCAATTGCACACCCTATTGCAAATCCTGATGCAGGTTCCGTCGCAGACGCTAATGCAGACCCTGTTGCAGATTTCATAGCAGAATTAGACTCAAAGGTTGTGAATACCACAAAGTTCTTTCCTTCTTCATCATCTGAATCACTTCCAAAATCATCCTTGACGCTCTTCTCCTTATTATGCCGTAAATTTGCACAATCACGACTAACATGACCAAATCCATGACATTCATATCATTGTATCTTTGATGATGAACTGTCCAACTTCTCTCTTTTATTTTTCTTGTCTTTCTTCATCTTCAGATACTTAGAAAATTCTTGACAGCATTGCCATAGGATTTTCAGAAGATGAAACCTGTAGAGCAACTCCAACATCAACATCCTTCTTCTGAGCTTGTTCCTCATATGCTTTGTTCAACTCAAAAGCTTAAAGTATCCCAACAAACTCATCAAACCCTATCTCATCCAGATTATGAGATTTTTTAACAGTAGAAATTTTTGACTCAAACTTTGATGGAAGAGATCTCTTCAGCTTCTTCACAAGCTTCTTGTCCTTGTAGTGCTTTCCAAGAGTGAATGACTCATTAGATATGTCACACAACTTAGCACTAAATTGAGCCACGGTTTCTCCTTCATTCATCCTTAAATTCTCAAATTTAGATGCTAACATATCCAGTTTAGTCCTCTTGACACTTGCGGTACCTTCAAACATGTTCTCCAATGTTTTCCATGCCTTTTGAGATGACATACATTGAGAAATCAACTTGAAATAAGTTGCATCAGTTGCATTATAAATTGTATTCTTGGTCTTAGAATTGCAACATGATGTCCTCTTCTCTTCAGCATTCCATTGATCTATCGTCTTAAGAACTTCAACTCCTTTATCATTAATCATCACAGGGGGATTCCAACCAATCTAAATCGAATTCCAACAATCCTCATCAAGACCACTAATGAACGCTTGCATACGAACCTTCCAATATCCATAATTTGAAGAATCAAGCCGTGGTGGTCTTGTCATAGACGTTCATTCTTGATGAGACTCCATCAAATCTGATTCTGAACCATGTGCTACTTCTTGAGCTACCTTTTCATCCTCCTCACCTTAGATCTGCCTGAAACAAGACTAAATCTCTATCAAGCTCCCGCTCTGATACCAATTTAAAGTGAATGTGAGGCAAATAATAAAGAGCAGAAAGTAAGACACACAATTTTTAACGAGGTTCGATTTTATCTTCCCCGGGACCTAGTCCAGATTAGAATTCACTTGAATAGAAAGCAATACACCAATCACAAATGCATAGGTCAAAACTTATTTAATTACCGCTCTATTCAATGCCATGAACTCTTCAGGATCACACAAGACCTGAAATAAACTCCCCTAGAAGCCTAGACTTCAACACACACGACCTCACAAATACAAAAACTATCTCTTGAGTTTTTTTCTCTCTTAGGCCAGACTCTTCATAAGGTCACATCTCTCTTCTTTATATTAGGCTAAACTTGCTCCTTAAGTTTACCTAAATAAAGATATAACAAATAACATTTTTGTTAAGATATTTCATATTCCACATTTTTGTAACTTTCTTTTTATTCTTGTATCTTCTCCAAAGAATAAGTAAACCACTCAAAGCTGCAATCTTCTCTCCAATATCTTCATTCAGCTCAGCAAACAATTTATAAACTGAATCACATCATAAATATTCGTTCATATCTCAATAATCGAATATATCAACGTCTTGAGTCACGTCTTATACTATCCCTTGTATTACGCCGTAACTGACACATCAAATATATCTTCATTTTCAGCCGGCTTGTGAATGCCGAGTTGATGTATCTCATCCATGTATCTCTCCAATATATCTTGTTCATGAATTCAATATTACCAGTGAAAAAAGTAGTTGCGAATTATAAGAAACTATCATTCTGTTGTTCGCCTACTACTCACCCATCCTATGGGCTGGTTAAATCCTAGTTAAAAAAAGAGTCGTATATCTTAATAGCATAAGTAGGTTAAACTAAATACCTTAAGGGGTTGAAAAAAGAGTAAAAAACGAAAGAGATACATTACTGAATAATCCAAGAATTACACATTTACTCATACACACTTAAACAGACCAGTGAAGCTTAACCATTTAACCGGAATTGCAATTGAGACCGAAACCAAGAGGAAACAATGGGTCATACAAATTAGCATCAGCACTTAGCGGCAACTGGTCAACGCGTTTGAACCAGCTCATTGGTAACTTCCCTTGGAACTCATAATCTCCAAAAATGACATCAGTCATTCCTTGTCCTTCAGTTCCGGGGAACCAAGCAGCGACCAAAGCCTCTGTCTTTTCAAGAACTGTCGGCTCAAGAACCATAGGCCGTCCTGAGAACAAGATCATTAGAGTTGGGATTTTCTCTGCAACCACGGTAGCGATATCGCTACCGTTGAAAGGTATTGTGAGTTCAGAGTTATCGCCTTTCATCTCTGCGTAGGGAGGTTCCCCCACTGCAACAATGGCGTAGGAGAAGCCTTCACTCGAGGCTAAGGTTTCCTTTGATGGAGTTTTCTCGTAGATTACTTCGGTTTTATCTCCAACTGCTCCTTTAATGGCATCTAAAAGTGTTGTGCCTGCATTTCAAAACAAAAGCACATATATATGAGTATTTGTATCATATGCATTTGTAATTTGCTTTACTTACCAATTGTGATTCTCCCGGTTTGACCGGATTTTGTCTTTGTCCATCCGCCACACTGAGTTCCAAGATCGTTTGCGTGCATGCCAACCACTAGAATTCTCTCAGCCGTACGATCTAGCGGCAAAAATGGCTTATCAGAATATTTGCCGTTCTTTAGCAACACTAAAGACTTTCTAACTGCTTCGCGTGCCACTTCTCTATGTTCCTACAAATGTGGATACAAAATAAATCATGCTCTCATACATCTTAGAATAATGGCAGCACTTGAGTTAGAGCTCACCTTGCAACCAACAGTAGGCAACAAAGATCTGTCTGTGAGTGGATATTCGAAGAGACCAGCTACGAACTTCACTCTGAGTATTCTTTCAACAGCATCATTGATTCGAGCCACTGGTACTTCTCCTGACTCAACCAGATCTGTAAGGTTTTCTATGAACTGTTGGTACTTGAAAGGTACCATCACCTGCAGTGACATTGATGATAAACAATCTTTATCTCTTTCAAACATCCCGAACCAGATGAAAAATCATTCAGTACCATGTCGATTCCAGCATTGATCCCAAGCTTGACACAGTTACGGTAGTCTGAACCTTCTGGCTCGCTAATCGTCTCCAAACCATCCCAGTCTGAAACTAAAAATCCCTGGTAACAAAAAACAAAGTAAACTAAACAAGCTCAATGGATACACCTCTTAGCTTATTTAGATTGTTTTTGATATTGAGTCGACCTTGAAACCGAGTTTCTGTTTGAGAACTTCCGTTAAGAGGTAATAGTGGGAGTGGAGTCTACTTCCATTCCAACTGGAAAAAGAGGCCATAACTGTACAGACTCCCTGAGAAATACAATTCAGATATGGTGCAACATGTATTTTCTCCAAGTCTTCGTATGACGCAATGGTGTTCCCTTCGCTTAAACCCTTATCGGTACCACCATCTCCAACAAAATGTTTTGCACACGCGACAAGATTGTTTCTGTCAAAAAAGTCTATTACAAATGACAAGAAGCCTATTATATAGTCTAGTAGCTTTAAATGTCTATACCTTCCTGCAAGAAAAGGGTAACCGTTAGGGTGTTCTTCGGGTGGCTCGCCTTGTAGGCCAGAGATAAGTGAACTCATCTCACAAACAATTTTAGCAGCTTCACCATAACTCTCATAGCATCGTCCCCACCTCGGATCTCCCAAAACCTGTGAGTAAACAACATTCCATTCAATATATAAAATCACTATTATAATATTTTAAGGAACTCACGGCCACGCAGGGAGCAAACGTCCAGTGAATGCCACTAGCCCTTACTTCAAGTGCTGTTACAGCTCCAATTCTTTTGACCAAATCTGCTTCTCTGTCGAGTTACTAGAGAGAACTACGAGTGTTATTACATCAAGAACAACCAAACACACAATCGGAGACTATACTGTGTGATCAGACTTGAAGCAAAATCCACTTAAACTCCTACTAAAACATCTCACTTTTTGTGGAAAATGATCAAAAAGTCCGATTTATTTTTAAATTAACAAAAAAAATCGAACTTTTTTTTGATCAAACCTTTAATTTCCTTAGGTACACTTCCAACAACATTAAAACATCTCAACCAAATTATATGAAAATCTATCTCGGTCTCTGTCTCTTTACCTCTTCTGCAAAAGTGGAAGGGAGTGATATAAATAAACTGAACCTGGTGGCTCCAAGGCCAATGTTGTGGGGGAAAATGGTGGCGCCATAGACGTTATTGTTGCCGTGGACGGCGTCTGTGCCGTAGATTATTGGGATTCCCAAACGCGACGCTAACGCTGAACGCTGAAAACCGTCGATCATATCAGCCCAATCCGATGATTTTGCATCCTCGAACGGCCAACTTCCAGCGCCGCTCTGTACACTGCCTGTAGAACCAAATTCATAAAGATTATTACTAGTTTAGTTAATGTTTTATCGAAAGCTTTTGTTGTTGTGTAATACCGATGAAATAATCTGTAACGACATCACGAGAAGCGACGGAACGTTCGATTTGAGTCATTTGACCGATCTTTTCCGGCGCAGTCATGCGAGAGAGAAGGTCTTGCACACGCGCCTCCACCGGCGCGTCTGGGTTCTTGTAGAGGCATGACGAGTCCTCCGTCACTGCCATATTCTTCTCACACTTTTCTTCTAAAGTCCAGCCACTACACTTCCCTTTAATCTTTCGGCAACAGTGGAATGGTTAATTAATTAATTTATCTCTCCAATAATCTGTACTCTTTTGATTAAAATAAGTAGTAGCTTTCTTCAAAAAAAATAAGTAGTAGCTAAATATTCCCCAAGTTAAAATTTATATACATGATATAAAAGATTGTTATTAAATCCAAACATAATGTTGACAAAAAAAAATCCAAACATATCACTAATGGATTAGTTAGCTGTAGGAGTTTTATAGATATAGAAATGAATCAGGGAGGAATGTTAGTTAGAAAATTAGTTTTTAAAGTTGGACATTATAAAATACTAGTGACCGTACCTCCGCGCACGCACGGAGGTGTGGTTGGCATTTATTTGTTTGTTAGTTTTTTTGTTGGTCTAAATTTATTTGTTAGTTGTGTTCTATAATTTGATTTGGTTTAATTTTCACTTACATTATGTTCGCGTTTTGGTTTTGTTTATGGTAAATATCAGTTGCGCATCAGATCATCCTAATTCTTCTTTGAGATAGTTTAACGTTTGAAATTTAATTGTTGTTAGCCTTTTAGAAAACTGTCGATAGTTACATTCTGTTTACTGCCTTCTTAAAATTATATGCTGATTAGTTTAAATATTATTATTTTACTTCTCTATTCTTTGGTTTATGTCGCTGGAAATTATTGTTTTGTAAAGAGCTATAGAAACTCTTTGAGGTCTTAGTATTAATGTTTTTAGTCTTCTTCTATTGGAAATCTACCATATGCTATTAGAGTAACAATGTTAAATTCTTAAAATAAGTTGAAAAAATCATTTAGATTGTTTGTGTTCTTTATCTTGTTTGGAAAATAATTCTATGTCAGCTACAGAAAGCTCGGCTAAGACCGCAACACCTGCACTTCCATGATTTTATGTTAGTTTTAAGTGTTGCTTGAGTAAATTATGGTGGCCGTAATACCACTTGATAACAATCTGTTGGGGGATTTAGTTACCAATAACCGTTTTCAAAGAATCGATAGTTTTTTCTGTAAGTTGTAATGAGTTCTGAAACTTATTTGGTTCTTATGTATTACGATGTGTCTTTTCCTTTTTGCTTGGTTTTCTTCGTTTTGATGTTGTCGTTGGACTCTGTTTCTGCTTTTTCATGTTAGTTGATGATTCTCTATTCATACTTCCATTGGTTGTGTGTAAGATTGTCTTCTATATGCTCTCTTTTTCTCATGGTGATTCTCTCTTCTGATTTCTGATTGTATTTTTAAGTTACGACAATCATATATATAATGAAGCAGGCCCAATGTAATTCTATCGTGTTGCTCTCTTCCTATGAGAGATCTCTGGAGACCGAAAGCGAGATTAGTCAGGTAAAACCTATTTTCTTTCTTCGATTTGTTGTTGTAGTACTACGTAGAAGAGATCAGACAGATAATAAAAGCTTGAACACCATTAAAACTGTCTGAAGAAAGTGCAAAATAGAGTTCTAACTTAAAAGAAACAGCTAAACAAAAATCTCTATCAAGTTTTGCGGATCTGAGTGAGCAAATTGACTTTGACCAAACATGCAAAAAGACCCTTCTTAGTTCAGTCTCTGGGCAGCCTCCTTGGCAAGAACCCTTTCCTTAGCCTTTGTCTTCGCCTGAGATTATGCCTCCTCCCCATTTCTTCATGTACTACTCGTCGTTGAAGTGTGCCTACACACCAACCAAGTTTTAAAAATAATAATTATTATCTTCCAAGTATTATGTTTTCTGCAATTATAATGTCAAATGAAGCTTTTTACCTTGATGGCTTCAAGTATTTTGCTGAATTCCATCTTGCTGAAGGTTGGTTTTAATCAACAGAAACATATATAAAGAGCATTCTCACAAACATCAATACAATATCCTATTAGTTTTAACCAGCAAATATAGTTAATAATGCTCAAATATCGACATCGAATCATGCAATAGACTTGACCATGATTCTTGTCGAGAGTCTTGGTGAATTGATCCTCTGCTTAAGGATCCTCTTCTGCCTTCGAATTCGAAGACGGATTGCCTTAGGCCGTTTGATGTACCGAGTAAGAGGGCAGAGCTCCACCAACACCAAATTGCGTAAGCCTTCTCTCAAATAAAGGATTGGTTACTTTTTCCTGAATATCACAAAACATAACAGGAACTTAAGAGAAGACAACAAAGCCTCATAAAAGCATCTGAATGTTCGAAAAATCTTAAAAGAAGGTTAGAAGCTTACAAAAAAAAGTTAAGATCATACCGTCTTCTTCTTGGCAGCTACCTTCACTCCTTTCTTCGGGTCTTAAAACCAAATCGTGGCGTAATTAGACAAAATGAACATCGTGTAAAAAAAGATGGGAGACATAACATCTCTATGCACAGCTCTTGGTGAGTTATGGGGCCGTCGAAGATGAAAAGTTCTCTTTAACAGTTTATCGCGGAGGTAGTGGAGGAGGTTTGGATCTGGTAGAGGACTGTTGCGATGTGACTGCAGCAAGCTTTGCTCGAGCTGAGATGAGCTTTGGTGAATTCCTAAGTTCTCCATGATTTGCGACAACGAATTAAACATGTAAGCAATGACATGTTATGAACGTTTTTTTGACATAAATCTGAAACAATAAACGTGGGATACAAATAAGTACCAGCTCAAGAGAACTCACCATCTATGTGTGATGTGAGCTGTCTTCATGTGTTAACTATAAACCTCGTGTTTCTCCAAAAACCTATATGAGAATCGTGTACCACAACATTAAACTCGTTGCAGCAAGCTGTGCTCGAGCTGAAAAAGAAACACTAACCACTCCTAAGTTGTAATTGGCATAATATAATTCAATAAACAAACTCAAATATTTCCAATCCATATATTACCATCCCCGAAATTCTCAATGCTAAGTTCTCATTTTCTTCCCTCACCAGACTCATAAGCATGTCGACGAAGATTTGGTTTCCACAACCAACAAATCGGATACGAAGCAAGAGGCGAAACAAACCCTAAATTCCAAAAAACCTAAAAATGGTAACCAAGTCGGAGGCATTCAAGTCGAATTCCCTTATCAGCCGAACCCAGCTCGTGTTCATGAGCCAGTTCATATCTTCGCTTGATCAAGCCCAGAGAGACGGTTGCTACCACGCGTTGCACGGATATGCAGCCGGTACGGGCAAAACTACAAATCGCGGTTTCTGCAAGGAAATTTTACCGCACTAAACCTTCGCCGGAAGCAGCCGCCGACCCATTAAATCGAAGAGGTGGATTCATACCTGAAACGCAGCACCCACGTTCGTGATTTATTGTCAATCGCATCTACTGATTGGGTTTTCAGATCGAGAAGATTAATTGGTATTAGTTTTCTTTTTCTGGTTATTTCTGAATTGATAGTCTCTTGGGTTTTTGGTAGAAGTAGGTGCGACTGCGATGTTTCGTTTAAAATCAAAAATAAATGCCACGTAGATTAAATTATTTTGCTGACGTGGCAGGCTGAGGAAAGAGTAAAAAAGTGTGTAATTATATATATGATTTCATGTATTGTTCCTACACCTTTCTATCTCTACGCTTCTTCTTCCACCTCTCTCTCTCTCTCTCTCTCTCTCTCTCTCTCTCTCTCTCTCTCTCTCTCTCTCTCTCTCTCTCTCTCTCTCTCTCTCTCTCTCTCTCTCTCTCTCTCTCTCTCTCTCTCTCTCTCTCTCTCTCTCTCTCTCTCTCTCTCTCTCTCTCTCTCTCTCCAACAGAAGAGAACAGAGCAGGATCGTATGAACAACAATGAACCTTTGGAAATTCAAATCCGAATATATGGGGAATGATCGATTCATGAATAATAGTATAGAGAATGTTGTATGTATCTACACGTGTGTATATATAGTATCATGTGTCGTGATCGATTAATCCACGGAACTGAACTGATATGATTGATGGCGATGATACCTATGATGTCTCTATCCTCATCACGGGTTTTAAAACGCGGAATTATGATTCTAATTAAGTAGGTTTAATAATGCAGAGAAAAAAACTTTATGTGTAATCAAGCATAAGTTATATAATTTAGGGGGAAATATCAGGAGTTTGGGAGTTTAGGGAAGATTAAGCAGAAGTAATATTATAGGGGTGGGAAAATCCAGTGTTACCCAAGTGAGATTCATATAATACATCGGTATCATTATTGAACGTTGGACCTACTACAACTACAAATTTCTAAATTTTTTTCTTTCTTCAATCATAGATACATACAGAAAGTTTAATAAGCCTTGTCCTTTCAAACTCCTGTTAATTTCAGATAAACCAACAACAATTCTCTAAACAAATCCACCGTTACACGTAAATAAAACTTGCTTTCTCAATTACTGGCCAAAAAGTTGGATATCGAGAAGTTAATATGTATTCATTTTCATAAAAAAAAAAGAATATTGTTGATCCAACTGAGGGGGAGGGAGAGAGAGAGCGAGAGAGAGAGAGAGAGAGAGAGAGAGAGAGAGAGAGAGAGAGAGAGAGAGAGAGAGAGAGAGAGAGAGAGAGAGAGGGGGAGAGAGAGAGAGAGAGAGAGAGAGAGAGAGAGAGAGAGAGAGAGAGAGAGAACGAGAGAGAGAGGGAGAGGGAGGAGAGAGAGAGGGGGATGGAGGGAGAGAGAGAAGGATGGAGGGAGAGAGAGAGAGAGGGAGGGGGATGGAGAGAGAGAGAGAGGGAGGGGGAGGGAGAGAGAGAGAGAGAGAGAGAGAGAGAGAGAGAGAGAGAGAGAGAGAGAGGTGGAAGAAGCGTATAGGGTAGAGTGTATATAGGGGTTAATAAGTCATTTCCTTTTGTTTTGGACATCTCAAATAGTAGATTTTTCCTAAAACTAATTTCCCTATTATTAGTTCTCTCTAGGTGCAATTTCTCTAAATTGTATATTATGCATTAGTATAATATTTGTAAATCACGTTTCATAAATTCAAGTTCACTCTTATTCAATAAAGAACATAAAGAACATAGATTGTAATGAATTTTCAACAACAAAAAAACATAGATTGTAATGGGTAAATTATTAGAAACAACATAAAAATTATAAGTTAAAAACTGTAGAATCCACCCACATGAGTTCATATAGTTGTTTTTTTGGGGAAAACTCTTACAAATACCTCATCTTAATTATATTTGTCAGAAAAATACATAAAATTTTAGCGTTGCCAGATAAATATCCAACGTTAATTTGGTTGTCTTATAAATATCCAAACATTCAAAATCGTGTAGTTTTACACCGAAATTTAACCACAGTTAACTCGGTAAACGGAATGATTTTAAGGTCGTTAACTAACTAATCTAAATCGTGTGAAATTACATTTTTACCCTTGTACTATAACATATTAAATTTTTAAAAAAATCTTATTTATTATTATTACAATTAATATATCAAAATAAATATAAAAATGTTTCATCTTTCTCATTTCACGATCTGGAACTGGCCTTCACGATCTCGAGTTGCTAAAACCCACGATCCAGCCTCTGTCTCTCACTTGATCAATTTTCAGTAAGTGTTAAGTTTTAATCCAAAATTTAACACTTATTTTCGTACTATTGTAAGTGGAAAGTTGTTTGCTTCTTTCCATATACTCATTTTTTATTTGCTCTTAAATAATTACAAAGTTCAATAGCCTTCTGATTTGATTTGAGTCTTTCATGTTTGTTAGATCAAAAAGTTAGTAGTTTTGAGTTGTTTTTTTTTTGCAAAGAGTGAAATCATGGCTTCTAGCTCAACGTCTTCAATGAACTCATAGCTTAGATGTTGCCTTCACATCTAACCCAAGAGATGATTCTTTACCCAAAAAAAGAAGATGATTCTTTGGTAATGGAGAAACTAAGAACAGACATGAAAATCTCTCAGATCTTCGCTTGGACAGTGACTATTCATGACTTGCTAAACTGGAAATGTGGAACTAAGGTGAATGGGATTTGATTTGTCCAAAAAAAGGGGTGAATTGGGAATTGGGAATTGGGAACTAAGGTGAATGGGAATTTTGGAGTGGAAAAAAGTTGAAGAAGGAAGAAAGATGAAACTTAAAAAAAAAGGTGTGATCTGAAATTAGGATTTCAACCAGAAAGATGAGATTTTTTTTGTTTTTTTTTTTGTTTCATTAGTTTAATATGAAATCGATTGGGAGGAGGATATAAATTGATTTAGGTAAGGGTAAAACGGACTTTTCTTACTACTTAACCTAACATGAATTTAATTAACTAAACCACAAATTAATTTTTCGTTTAATGAGTTAAGGACGTTTAAAATTTGGTGTCAAACTACACGATTTTGAATGTTTGGGTATTTATAAGACAACCAAATTAACGTTAGATATTTATCTGGCAACACTAAAAGTTTGTATATTTTTTTGACAAATATAATTAAAGTGGGGTATTTTTAAGAGTTTTTTCCTTGTTTTTATCAAAATTTAAAGTTATAAACTTAGAGATTGATTTTGAATCACTAAGTACTAAATGCACAAAAAATAACGAAAATTAAAATAAAAAATTGGAAAAATTATATTGTATTACACTTTTTGGGACTCAAACTAATTCTAAGAAAAAGTGATTTTTGAATCATTTAAAATATTCTTTACTCCATCTTCCAAATCGATCGCTAATGTCTTCAACTTTCCCATTTTTTGACAAATGCAGAATTAAGGGTCCACAACACTGCAAACTTTTATAATTTTCCTACATCTCATCTTCCACCTTCAGTCTCTTTCCAGAATTCATCTTCATATTTTGCTCCGACAATCCAAGTATCATTTGCTAATTATCTACCAATCAATGCTAGTAGGATAGGGAGTATGTCTTTTAGATCTCCAGACAAGTACGAGCCATAAAAAGCTTGCAGTGAAAAACATGAAAACTATTAAAACATATAGAAATCTGACTTATATATATGTCTTTTAGATCTCCAGAGAAGTACGAGCCATAAAAAGCTTGCAGTGAAAAACATGAAAACTATTAAAACATATACAAATCTGATTGATGAGTATACAATTACTTCGTAGTCAATTATTTTGACAGATCTAAGAATTCACATATACCGAATGTTTATATGAATAAGCACATGTACACTTCTCTAAATAACAAACTACTTATGTCAAATACTTTTATGGTTTTGTGATCATATAAGTCTCGAATAACTAAAATGCTTGAATATTGGTATATGTGTAAACTCTATGTAGTCAACTACGTACGTCACAGGACATATATGGGTCTAAGAGTTTCACATATACCTAATATTTATATGAATAAGTACATGCACACTTCTCTAAATATATAAGTATTTATGTCGAATACTTCTTCTATGGTTTTATGTCTCATATAAATCTCAAATAACTAAAATGTTTGGATATATTGTTATATGTGTAAACTCCATGTAATCAACTACATATCTCACATACATATATTGATCTAAAAGTTTCATATATACTAAATACTTATCTGAATAAGTACATATACACTTTTCCAAATAATAACTACTTATGCTGAATACTTATATGAATATTTTCTTCTATTGTTTTATGTCTCATATAAGTACAAGCAACCTTTGAAGTTGTGTCACTATCAATCTCTGCATGTGTCAGACGTATAACGTACAATGTTCAGACAAAAAAGTTGATTTGTCATAAGGAATCAAGGGCAATTTGGTCTCATCATGGCAAAAATGTGTTTGACTATACTATATACTGAACTGACCAATTGGTGTGCTATAAGTTTGAATTTATGTAGGAAAATGTAATATTTCTGCAAATCACCCAAATGAGTATTATGATTTTATGACAATCTATAATACTCAGATTAGTTCTCTCTCATGCACCACTATTCATTAATATTAGTCAACACTCAAATATCTATTTTTTTTTTAAATAAACTAAGGGTTTCTCCATGCTACGCGTGGATTATATGATTATTTCTTTATGTTATATTATTTTTGCTTAATTTTATATTGTTTTATTATGTTTCTTTTATGTAAGCGCATGTTTTAAATTTTATTTTGGAAGTGATTCCGTCTTATGAGTAATGAATGATTTTAAAATTTAATTGATGAATTGTTTATTACTTGAAATTGACCCTTTAATTACATTTAAGTGTTGGCAAAAAAAAAAATTTGCGTTCAAGTGATATAAGATTTATTTTATATTTTATGTGCTTTGTTTCATCTAAATTTAACTCATTTCTTTTTGTTAATATATTGATGTTTAACGTTTAGTTGTTTTAGTTTTTTTTCACTCTTTTGATAGTATTTTATATTTCGTGCAATGCATCTATACTATTAAAACAGGAAACCGTCCTTGGTACAAAAAGGTTGTATTCCCGAAAATTACCTTTGGAGTCGTTAGGGGTGTATATTTTCATTAAGGGTAAAACCTGGAATTTTTGGATATTTTGTCACGCCTGCGCGCGGATCCGGGTCGGGTTTTCCTTTTCGCGGATCCTTCTTTCTAATTGTGTCCGTCTATTCGCGTGTGTTCTGATCCGACCGTCCTTTGAATGTTTCTCATTTATTATTTTGGCACGCGGATCCTAATCGGGTTTAGCGCGGATCCTAATCGGATATAGGGCGGATCCTATTCGGATATAGCGCGGATACTGTTTTTAAATCTACCCCGTTCATTATTAACGTTTTAATCCGGCCGTCCAATCTAGAGGGTATTAAATCGATATAGCCCGAAACCCGTTTTCGGATCTAGGCCGTTCATTTTTAGCATTCGAATCTAACCGTCTAAGTTGTAAACATTTATTTCGCATTAAACCATTCGATATCTTGCATAACAGATTAGGAATCTAAATATATTCTGCTTATCGCCCAAGTCGAGCTAATACATTCGAATTCAAAATGTTTCTAAAATCAGTTACGTTAATATATTCAATATCTGTTAAAGATATTTAGGATTTAAACTTTCATTCGAATATGCTAATAATTTTCTAAACATTTTCACCGCCAATTCGTAATGTTTCAATCTTTCCCGCCCATTCTTAAAAACATTTATTTTGCATTTAATCGGTCGATATCTTTCATAACAGATTAGGAATCTAATTATATTTAGCTTATTACGCAAGTCTCGATAGTGCATTCAAAATTTTAAATGTTTCTAAAATTGGTTACCATAATATTCGATATCAATCAAAGATATTTAGAATTTAATATATCATTCGAATATGCCAAATGATATTCTACCGAAAATCTTGACCTAAAAAAACTATATATACGAACATCTATCATCAAAGTCTTTAGTCTTTCTTAACTCATTTTGTTATTATTTCCCTCTCTACCAGCCGACAAAATGAGTTCTACCAAAAATGTCTCATATCTCAAAGTTGTGAAACCATTCAAAACCACATTGCGAGTTGAAGTGAAAGTCCTTCACTCTTGGAAGCAGTTCACTACTAATAGTGGAGAGTCGTTGGAACTCGTGTTGGCTGACAAAACGGTAAGGGAATTGATTATGTTATTGTGGTAAACATTTAACTTTAATGGTTTTGTCATTAATTCTTAATTATTTCATGGTAGGGTGTCAAAATTCATGCGTCATGCAAAAAACATTATTTGGTACGAGTTCAAAGACATCTACCCACTGGAGAATGGAGGGTTATTGAGAATTTTTCAGTAACACCTGCATCTGGCCAATATAGACCAACCGACCATGTCTACAAAATGTCTTTCTTGAGTAATACGGTTATTACTCGATCTGAATTCAAGCTGGATGATAGTTTTTTGTCATTGGCAAGTTTTGAATCCATTTCCAATGGGAGTTTAAAAACACATCATTTGGTTGGTAAGTTTTTTAGAACTAAACCCCAATGTAGCTATCATTTCAACTCCTCTTTATGGTATTAATTATTTGTTTTACTTTTTTATTGTTGCGATTAGATGTTATTGGCCAAGTTATGGACGTTGGCGGCATGGATCCTGTTCAAGTAATGGGCAAAGAGAGGAAGAAAATTGAGTTTACTTTGAGAAATACCGAGTAAGTTTCGATGGTTACTGGAATTAGTTTTATGATTACAAAATGAATATACTAATGCAAGTTTTTTTATAGTGATCAAAGATTGGGATGTTGTCTTTGGGGGAATTTTGTTGAACAAGTTTTTAATGCATGGCAAGAAGCCAATGGTAACCCATTGATTTGTTTGATCCGATTTGCAAAAATCAACACATACAAAGGTTTGTAACCATTTACAATGCTTCTTGATTAAACGATTCAAAGAATCATACTGAAAATAAATATAGAAATGACCGAATTGACCAACGATTGTCTGACATTTAGGAGAACTTCAAATCACAAATGCATTTGATGCTTCTAAAGTCATTATAAACCCAACTTGCCCGGAAGCTGAAGAATTTCTGACAATGTAAGTTTATGAAGGTTATTATTCTAATCAATTATAATGTTTTGCTTATATATCGATTAAAACTAATTCTAATTGTTTAAGGCTACCCGATGATGGCCTTGCTCTCACTGTGTGTGAACAAGGAGAGGCTTTGGTCAATAGGAAAAAAAAAACAAACCAGATCAGTGGGCAGAGTTTTCTGAGCTCTGAGTATCGGAAATTCTTATGGCTACCGAGGTACACATATCGCAGTTTATTTAGTTGCATTCTATTTATAATTTACTTATGTTTATATTATGTGTATTGTAATGCTTAAAGGAAGGAAAAGTTAGGGTTAAAGGGACCATATTTGCCAATGATACGGATTATGCATGGTATTACTTTAACCATGCAAAATGCAATAAAAGGTCATCAAAATAAAATCAGCCATCCAAAAAGATTTGTTCCGTTGTGACGAATGCAAGGACAATATCACATACGTTTCATCCAAGTATGTTCTCTTTGGCCAAGGTTTTTCTTGCAAAAGGTTTTTATGTTTTGAATGCTATATTTCACTATTTAACCTATGCAGGTTCAAGTTGCATCTTATGGTGAAAGATGAAACAGCAGAGACAAAGTTCATGCTACTTGATTCAGTTGCTGAGAAACTTATTGAGATATCAGCCGAAACACTGTTAGATGGATCGTTGGATGAGGTTATTATCCTTAGTTTCTATGCACTCAACCTCATTTAAACGTTCATATTAAATCACTTTTTTGATATTACAGATGGAAGATCCAACGATACTGCCTGATCCTATTAAGGATTTGGTTGGAAAAGCTTTTCAGTTTGGAGTATTGGTAAACAAGGAAAACGTTTTTTGGGGTAATGAAATCTACAAGGTTGGAAAAACTTGGTCTATTGACGAAGTTCTCAAAATCGAGGAAGGATCAGAGCCTCTTAACCCATTGGATTCAGCTATTTCCAGTGAGCAAGTAAGTTTATCCTCTAATCAAGTAATTTGATATATACAAACTTTTTACTATGCAAATGCATGATTATAGTGTGACATTGAAAGGATTATTCTTATAAGATCATATTATGTTATTTCGCAGGTTTCGTTGATTGATATTAACAGCCAAGAAAATTCAGATGCCTGTTTGACTCCATTGTCCAAGCCAAAGACGCTAGGAGATTTGGCTGATATCAACTCAGATACTAAAGAGAAATGCTTTAAGACTATCAATATCGAGAAGATCGATGATTAGTCCTTTTACTTATAACTTTTTTTTCGGATTGTTCTATTCATTATCGGATCATTTTGTTGTTTTTTTAAACAATGCTTTGGTTTATTCATGGGTTTTTTTTAATTACATTTCGTTTATATTTTTTTCATTCTAAATTTCCTTATATCAATATTTTTTAGAAATTAGCATTAATAAAGAATTCATGATCGTACAAAATCAATTATTCCAATTTGGCTAATTTATTAATAAATGTTAGTCATTAATTAAAGCCCAAATAAATTATGGCCCATATTTAACCATGAAGTTGAAACGATGTGCGGTTTGTTTAAAAGAAGCGTCTTTAAAGATATAGACAGTCTCTTGAATTTCCTATATTCATTGAAAAAACTCATTTCTCTTCTTCTAAATATCCAAAACCGTTTTCAAAAAAAAAATACAAATTTAACAAACGAAATCTATGGAGAGATACAATCTTCTTTCAGAGGTTAACCGATCAACAAAAGATTGGCATTTTAAGGTTAAAATGCTCAAGGCATATGAGTATCACGTTCACGGGCAAGGGTTATACCGTAATTTTGTTATCGCTGATAATATGGTAAGTGGAAACATAAGCTTTGTTTTCCAAAAAATTATAAGTAGTGTATATTAACTTTTGATATCTGTAAGGCATTTCGATATATATATATATATATATATATCATTGTTGGTTTAGGTTACAAAGATGGAATTGGTTCTTGCTCCAGAATATTCTTCCGACTATATAGGTTTAGAGGGTGAAGAAGGGAAGTGGATTGACATACGATGTGTCAAGGTTGCCTATGATTGTTCCAGATTTCGGGCAACGAAGGCTGAATACATTCTCTGTATAAGTTCTGGATCTACCATCCGGAGAATAACAGTTGCCCTTAATGATAAACATTTCTTTGATTTCTTAACTATCAAAGAAGTCCAAGATTACTCAACTCCTACTAATGTTTCTGTTGGTATGCATGTCAGATTTTTGGGTGTATAATTTTTTGATTTTATTGTTTACTGTTCTAACATCTTCATTTATTTTGCAGATGTAATGGGCTTGCTGTTCAGTTCAGGACCCATGGTTGTAGAGGTTGATAACCCTGCAGCATCAAGAAGAATATTTCATATCAAAGACTCACGGTAATATCAATTATTTGGTTATAGATCAGTAGTCTTTCTTTGTATAACATGCAAATAATATTTGTAAGTTGTTTTTGCTTACATTTTGAAGGGGTAACAAGTTAAGATGTATAGCTCTAGGTACTCACGCCCATGATTTCACAAAGAGATTAGATGCTTCTAAACGTGATAATGTTATTTGTGTTTTGAGATTCTGGAAGATAAACCGTTTTGAAGGTAATATTCATCGTTTTACATGTATCATTTTTTGTCTTCTAAAACGTGATTATGTTATTTATTTTGGTTAGATTTTTACTAAACATTAGTTTTTTCCAGGTGATACTTCAGATGTTGAAGTAGAGACACAAGATGGATTGTCTGATATTCTACTCAACCCTCCTTTACCTGAAGTTGAAGAAATGCTGGATGAGTTTGATCCCCTCGAAGCTTCCCTTGCTAATGAGAGAGATGTCTCTGGCAGATAGTTATCATTTCTTATTTTAGACTGCTGTTTAAAATATGTATTTTTAAAAAGAAGGGTTGTTTTGATGTTTATAATCCACATTTATTTACGTTTATTTAGACAAAAAAGTTTCTATCCAATAGATAATCTAATAACAAGACTATCAACAATTCATGTTCAGTTTTGGAAATATAATTAATTAGACATCTGGATAAAAACATTTTCGAAATGTTTTAATATAAAGTATACAAATTTGTAAAATAATTATATACATTTCGTTTATATTTTTACTCATTCTAAATTTGTCTTATATCAATATTTATTAGAAATTAGCATAAATAAAGAATTCTTGATTGTACAATATCAATTATTTCATTTGGGCTAATTTATTAATAAGTTAGTCATTAATTAAAGCCCAAAATGATTATGACCCATATTTAACCATGAAGTTGAAACGATTTATAAGTTTTTTTCAGTCTGAACTTAGCAAAAAAAAAAAACAGAAAAGTGCAGAGGGGATTGAAATAACTGTTTTCCAATCTTGGCGCTGCAGTCTAGAGAGTGGTAGTAAGAGAATCTTGATTTCTCAAAAACTCATCCAACAAGATAACTCTGAATTTGGAAGTAGATGCAGTTGTAAAGAATTAGGGTTTGTCTTTTATGCATTTCAGATTTGTAGTGATATAAACCGATGGTAACGTTTTCTACAAATCATCTGTCCTGCAACTTGGACATGATGCCTAAAAATAGAGTTCTCTATTCAAACTGCAGTTTAATTCATATTTTTTTTTTGATCCATGCATGTATTGATTTTGATTTAGACTTGCTTATAAAAACTTGCAGACAACAATAAGAAGATGAAACACCCACGGTTTTTCGTGCCTATGCTTCCACAGAGGTGTACAAGGAGTTTGGTATGTAATCATAGTGTTGCTGTTGGGAATGTCCTGAAATCTACTGTACTTGCTCTAAGTGAAAGTCGTATAGTCGAGATGAGACAATCACATAATACTAGGTAGTCATAACGCTTTGCTAGAAGCCACTTACGATCAGTGAGTTAAGAACTCATTGCTAGTGTTATATGATCCTACATGGTCACACACCTAAGCAAACTGGGCGTAATAGACGAGGTTGATCATTAATGTAATGATCCAATGAATGCATATTTGATATGCATTCAATATCAATGTTCTGGGGAGTGTCGATCGTTGCAGTTAGTGCATCGATCGATGCACTCGCGGATTAATCAGATTAATTCGGTTTAATCGTTGGTTAATTCCGTTGTGGTTTAAGCCGACATATATAAGATATATGGTCGACCTAAACTCGTCCCTAACCTAATACACAGCCACCAGAACACAGAAATAAACCTCTCTGGAGATTAGATCTCTGTAAGGCACTAGCATCCCTGCGGTCCAGTTTGTGTGCGTGTGGATACCAGTAGAGGCGCAGCATTTGAGGCGCTTCGTGATCTCGATTATCTGCAAACACTTCCGCTGCATATTCATCAGGTAATCTCGAGATCTGTTAGATTCAATTACATGAACCTTAGATCCTAGGCTCGGAATTCAGACCAGGATTACCTAATTGGATTAGGATCTGCTAGAAATTCCTTCAGTGGTATCAGAGCTTTAGGGTTCCATTGAATCTGTAGTATGATGATTAGATTAGTTGAATCTAGATCTTTGTATAAATGATACAAGCATGCTAAAATTCGTTTTCCTGAAAACCTAGTTTAGGGTTCTGATCGAAAACGTTTATGGGTTTTCTCGCATGGTGTCGATCGATGCCAATCCGGCATCGATCGATGCAGGGCAAAAAACCCGAATAAATTTTAGGGTTTTTCGCATGGTGTCGATCGATGCCAATTCGGCATCGATCGATGCAGTGCGAAAACCCGAATAAGCCTAGTTTTCGCCTAGTGACGATCGATGCAATTGTTGCATCGATCGACACAGCCTCGCGAGATTGTTGAATCGGTTCAATTGGATTGGACCGGTTATCGAGCTTGGTTAATAATGGTCGAACACTGTGAATGGTTTAAATGCGATTGGTTTGATTAGGTTGGCATCGACCGATGCTAATGTAGCATCGATCAACGCTGACCGGTATTCAAAACCGGATCAATTGGATTGATCGGTCATCGCGGATTAATTATAAGAATTAAAACATAGTAAAACTGAACGTTTTAAATGGTTCCGTTCCTCAACCAAATATCAAGTGATACTTGATGTATTTCCAATCTTGTCAACTGTCAAGACCCATTTAGTTGTGTGATAGACTTGCAGTGCAAGATGTCCACAATTTCATGAGTAAGGCAGAGGTAATCGTGTTGATGGACTTGCAGTGCAAGACATCGACAATTACGTGACTGAAGAGATTGGTTTACTTGACTGGGCCATCAAAATCGTTTTGGGCTCAGAGACATCAGGTGGATTGGACATAAGATGTCAATCCACAACCAAGAGTTATATTGGATATAACTAGCAAGGTTGTTGCTTACCTAAATAGCTAAAGTTGAGTGATAGCCAGTGGCTCACTTGAATTTAGTAAAATATGGATCTTGGATCATTATATTCATCTGAGGAAGTATTGATTGAATATAATGCGAGTTTTCTTAAAAGTTAAGATTTCTCATTTCTTGAACATCATAACTAAACCTTTTTCTTTTCTATGTTCTCAGCTATGACTACTACTCATAATAATTCTTTCTCCATGCGATCCGTCCTTGAGAAGGACAAGTTAAATGGATCGAATTTTCTCGAATGGTATCGGAACTTGAGAATTATTCTCAAGCAGGAGAAGCGGGACTATGTCCTTGAAAATGTTCTCCCTGAAAAACCGAGAGCCAATGCTCCACATGCAGAAAGGAATGCTTGGGATAAGCATTCTAATGATGTGGTCGATGTGAATTGTCTCATGTTGGCTACCATGAACTCGGATTTGCAGAAGCAATACGAGAACGTGAAGTCGCCCGTGGAGATGATCACTAGCCTGAAAAGTATGTTTCAGGAGCAAGCACGAACTGAGAGATACCAGACGGTTAAATCTCTCATTGAATGCAAGCTACCAAAGGACAGTCCAGTCAGTCCTCATGTCATTAAGATGATGGGTTATATTGATAACCTGGGGAAGCTGGATTGTCCCATTAGCCAAGAGTTGGCTACTGACATCATTCTGCAGTCACTGCCTTCAAGTTATGATCAGTTTGTTATGAACTATAACATGAATAACCTGACAAAGACATTGACTGAGCTGCATGGCATGCTCAAGACAGCTGAGCCAAATATCAAGAAGGGCACTCCTAATGTACTTATGGTACAAGGGGGTAAGAAGTTTAAGAAACTTGGCAAAGGTAAGGGAAAGGGCAAGGCAGTCCCGGTTGAGAACCAGGACACACCGGCGCCAGCCCCAAAGCCCAAGCCGGGCCCATCTGAGACTGATAAGTGCCATTACTGTAAAGAGCCTGGGCATTGGAAGAGAAATTGCAATAAATTCTTGGAAGAGAAGAAGAAGAAGAAGAAGACTTTCGAGACTTCATCTTCAGGTATTTATGTTATAGAAGTAAATGTTACTACTTCTGGTTCTACTTCTTGGGTATTGGATACCGGCTGTGGTGCTCATATTTGTACAAATATGCAGGGCCTAAGCAACAGTAGGAAGTTAGAAAAGGGACAAGTGGACCTGCGCGTGGGGAATGGAGCAAG
The DNA here is from genome assembly GCA_030180135.1 of Orychophragmus violaceus. Taxonomy (NCBI): domain Eukaryota; kingdom Viridiplantae; phylum Streptophyta; class Magnoliopsida; order Brassicales; family Brassicaceae; genus Orychophragmus; species Orychophragmus violaceus. Next base: position 39,916,786 of record CM058239.1, read on the forward strand.
AGTTGCTGCATTAGCCGTAGGAACATATAACTTGTCTTTACCTTCTGGTTTGGTTTTAAAGCTTAATAATTGCTACTATGTACCTGCTATAAGCAGAAATATTATTTCCATTCCTATTTTGGATGTGGAAGGATATCAGTTTTCAATTAAGAATAAAAGTTGTTCTTTTGATTACAATGATATATTTTATGGTAGCAGCCCATTAGAGAATGGACTTTATGTTTTAAACCAAACCGCACCAATCTATAACATTAACACCAAGAGATTCAAATCAAATGACACGAATCAGACTTTTCTTTGGCATTGTCGTTTGGGCCACATAAACGAGAAACGGATCCAAAAGCTCCATAGTGATGGACTTCTGGGCTCATTTGATTATGAATCATGTGAGAAATGTGAATCTTGTTTACTAGGCAAAATGACTAAGGCCCCTTTCAACAAACCAAATGAAAGGGCCAGTGATTTATTGGGCCTTATACATACAGATGTATGCGGCCCAATGAGCACAAGTGCCAGAGGAAATTTTCGATACTTCATTACATTCACTGATGATTTCAGCAGGTATGGCTATGTCTATTTAATGAGACATAAGTCGGAATCTTTTGAAAAGTTCAAAGAGTTCCAAAATGAAGTACAAAATCAACTTGGCAAAAGTATTAAGGCTCTTCGATCAGATCGTGGAGGAGAATACTTGAGCCAAGAATTCAGTGATCATTTGAGAGATTGTGGAATTGTTTCACAACTCACTCCTCCTGGAACACCACAATGGAATGGCGTGTCTGAGAGGAGAAATCGGACTTTATTAGATATGGTTCGATCAATGATGAGTCTCTCAACTCTTCCATTATCCTTTTGGGGATACACTCTAGAAACGTCTGCGTTTACACTTAATAGGGTTCCGTCAAAATCAGTTGCAAAGACACCACATGAGATGTGGACTGGAAATGTTCCGAGTATGTCTTTCCTGAAGATTTGGGGTTGTGAAGCTTATGTTAAGCGATTAATTACAGATAAGCTCGAACCCAAATCAGACAAGTGCTACTTCGTTGGTTATCCTAAGGAAACCAAGGCATACTACTTTTACAACCAATCCGAGAACAAAGTGTTTGTTGCTCGGAACTGCGTTTTTCTTGAGAGAGAATTTCTTTCCAAGAGAAACAGTGGGAGTAAAGTACAACTCGAAGAAGTTCGAGAACCGCAGGAAAATGCTCAACCCGTAGAGGAAGAGCAACAGTTGGATCTACAAAGAGTTGTAGAGACGGCGCCTGTGGAGCCTGAAATTCGCCGATCCGAAAGGATCCGTCACGAACCCGAGAGATATGGATTTCTCGTAACCAATTGTCATGATTTGTTAATCATTGACAGTGACGAGCCAGCAAATTTCGAAGAAGAAATGATGAGCCCTGACTCCGAAAAGTGGCTGAAAGCCGCTGAATCCGAAATGGGATCCATGTCACAGAACCAAGTATGGACTTTGGTTGATTTACCCGATGGTGCAAGACCCATTGAGTGTAAATGGATTTTCAAGAAGAAAATTGATGTGGATGGAAATATTCAGATATATAAAGCAAGGCTAGTGGCAAAAGGTTTCAAACAAATTCATGGTATTGACTATGAAGAAACCTATTCACCTGTCGCCATGCTTAAATCCATTCGGATTCTCCTAGCAACAGCTGCTCATTATGATTATGAAATCTGGCAGATGGACGTGAAAACAACTTTCCTTAATGGAATTCTGGAAGAGGATGTGTACATGACACAACCCGAAGGTTTCATCGATCCAAATGCAGCTAGGAAAGTATGCAAACTTCATCGATCCATTTATGGATTGAAGCAAGCATCACGGAGTTGGAATCTTTGTTTTGATGAAGCAGTCAAAAAGTTTGATTTCATCAGAAGCGAAGAAGAACCATGTGTTTACAAGAAGACTAGTGGGAGCGCAGTTGCATTTCTCGTGTTGTATGTAGATGACATACTCCTTCTCGGAAATGACGTTCTGTTGTTACAGTCTGTTAAGACTTGGCTCGGAAGTTGTTTTTCAATGAAAGACATGGGTGAAGCCGCGTATATTCTTGGGATAAGAATCTATAGAGATAGATTAAACAAGTTAATTGGACTGTGTCAGGACACTTATATCGATAAGGTCTTACACAGGTTCAGAATGCAAGATTCCAAGAAGGGCTTCATACCAATGTCTTATGGCATAAGTCTCAGCAAGAAGCAGTGTCCTGAGACACCTGCTGAGCGAGATCGCATGAGTCGGATTCCCTATGCCTCGGCGTTGGGATCCATCATGTATGCCATTCTCTGTACTCGTCCAGATGTTGCTTGTGCTTTAAGCATGACGAGTAGATACCAATCGGATCCAGGTGAAAGTCACTGGACAGCAGTCAAGAATATTCTGAAGTATTTGAGAAATACTAAGGATAAATTCTTGGTGTATGGAGGAAGTGATGAGCTGGTAGTAAGTGGTTACACAGACGCAAGTTTTCAGACAGACCAAGATGATTTCCGATCGCAATCTGGTTACATCTTCTGCCTGAATGGCGGTGCAGTAAGCTGGAAGAGTTCCAAGCAGGACACTGTGGCAGATTCCACAACTGAAGCTGAGTACCTCGCTGCTTCTGAAGCGGAAAAGGAGGCTGTTTGGATCAAGAAGTTCATCACTGAACTTGGTGTGATTCCTAGCATTTCTGAGCCAGTGGCTTTGTATTGTGACAACAATGGAGCCATTGCGCAAGCAAAGGAACCTAGATCACACCAGAAATCCAAACACATAGAAAGGCGATATCACCTTATCCGTGATATTGTAAATAGAGGAGATGTGAAGATCAGCAGAGTCCCTACGGATGAGAATGTTGCTGATCCACTGACCAAGCCCCTCCCAAGGCCTAAGCATGAGTTTCATACAACTGCTGTAGGCATTAGATTTCTTAAGATATGATCTTGATTTCAGTGGGAGTTGTATTTGTTTTAGTTATGACATGATGTTCACAAAGACATAATAGTTATGTTATTTTAATGAAATTGTTTCAGCATTATTTAATTGTGTTAATTAAATATATATAATGTCCCAAAGTAATTTATGACATTTTATAGGTCATCAAGTATGTGACTTGATCATGAAACCCTATAAGCAATAAATGACATAAATTATAATGGTCACTGGTCGAGGTTGTTAACGTGGGACATTAACAACCACGTGAGACTAGTATGTGAGGTGACTGATGACCATGTTTCATGGAGTCATTAATAAGTGTATTAAAGTCAATCACATAGATATGTGTTAGAGAACACATGATCGGACTTGACCCGTTAATGAGAACTCTACAAGATGTTATATGAGTGTCATAAGAGCTTCTCATTACGACTAAAGAGAGTAGTCCTTAGACCTGAGTTCATCATGTCCTCTCTTATATGGATTGGTTCGTCTTGACTTTGTCAAACGTCAGCCGTAAATGGTGATCATAAAGACACTGATTAGGCGGATCATGAGATATAAAAGAGACATGGATGGAACAAGATGGGATTTGTACCTCCTATATAACAGGAGTTAAAATATCTCTGGGCCTATCGAAGATTTGATACTGGAAATGCGTGGCCGCGCTCAAACGATGTGATTGTCAGTCGTTTGTTTTTCATCAGTACAAATCGGGATTCGATAAACGTAATCTGGTTGAATAAGGATGACACAGTGCTTGCCTTATGCTAGATTGAGATATAGCTACAAAGGGATTAAAGGAATAGATGATTCCAGTACAAGTGGGAGATTGTTGGGAATGTCCTGAAATCTACTGTACTTGCTTTAAGTGAAAGTCGTATAGTCGAGATGAGACAATCACATAATACTAGGTAGTCATAACGCTTTACTAGAAGCCACTTATGATCAGTGAGTTAAGAACTCATTGCTAGTGTTATATGATCCTACAGGGTCACACACCTAAGCAAACTGGGCGTAATAGACGAGGTTGATCATTAATGTAATGATCCAATGAATGCATATTTGATATGCATTCAATATCAATGTTCTGGGGAGTGTCGATCGTTGCAGTTAGTGCATCGATCGATGCACTCGCGGATTAATCAGATTAATTCGGTTTAATCGTTGGTTAATTCCGTTGTGGTTTAAGCCGACATATATAAGATATATGGTCGACCTAAACTCGTCCCTAACCTAATACACAGCCACCAGAACACAGAAATAAACCTCTTTGGAGATTAGATCTCTGTAAGGCACTAGCATCCCTGCGGTTCAGTTTGTGTGCGTGTGGATACCAGTAGAGGCGCAGCATTTGAGGCGCTTCGTGATCTCGATTATCTGCAAACACTTCCGCTGCATATTCATCAGGTAATCTCGATATCTGTTAGATTCAATTACATGAACCTTAGATCCTAGGCTCGGAATTCAGACCAGGATTACCTAATTGGATTAGGATCTGCTAGAAATTCCTTCAGTTGCTATGTTATTAAGGCGAGTTTTTCAAACCTTATTTTTCTTCTGGCAGTAATTGTTTCAACTTGTGTTACAGGTTTTACCGGACAAGTTCTTTGATAGCTTTATACTTGGAAAAACAGATGTTATTGACGGTGTACTCACATCTGATTTAAGGGCTGAAGATTTTCCTATCAAACTAGATGGTCAAAGGATTAAAGATGGTTGGAAACGGTTCTTCAGAGCTCATGCATTAAAAGAGTTAGATGTTCTAATTTTTGAGTATTGTGGAGGTGCTGACTTCCATATAGTACACCAGTTTCAATCAAACGGTTGTGAGATCACATACCAAAAAACGGCAGAACTATTGGAGACTGGAGAAGGTTTAACGAGTAAGTGTTTTTACCTTGGAGATTTAATTATGATTTCTAATTTTTTACTAATAATCGAGATGATTTTTATGTCTCATTTTAGCACCTCCGAAGGAGACTGGAGAAGGTATCACAATTAATTATTATTTTTCCACTAATTTTTCAAACAATTTCTAATGATGTATAATATTTTGACTAATAATCGAAATTGTTTTTAAGAAGATACAGTCGTTCCTATGGAGACTGGAGAAGGTAGCACAAGTAAGCTGTTTGATTCCACTTATTTTCTGGACAATATTTGGTGGTTTATAATGTTTTCAGTAATAATGGAGTTGATTTTCGTAGGAGCTGGGGAGAAGTTTGTCACCTTGAACGTCACAACTGACTGCATAAAGCGAAGCAGAATGGTTAGTCATTTCTTCGTATTTTGGTGTGTTTTAAGTATTGTTACATGAACCATATTTGTTTGTTTTGTAGTATCTTCCTAAGTCATTTGTTGATGCAAACGACTTGTGGACTATTGCTGGCAAATCTATTTTGATGGTCAATGATGATGGACAGAAATGGCCTGTTGAGCTTGTGTTCTACTCGGATACGGATAGGAGACGTGTTCGTTTAGCTAGCGGCTTAAGAGAATTTCTGAAAGCAAATAATATCAAGGCCAAAAAAAAGTATCACTATTCAGCTTTTCTGGCAAAATGCCAATACTCCTGATCCTCTCCTCCAATAATGTCTGATGTCGTCTAACTCTTTAAAATTCTATCTTTTGTTTAGTTTTGTCAAAAACTTATGTTGTCCAAAAATGGTTATGTATTCTGAATATTCGAGGAAAGATCATACGGAAATGGTTCACAAGTCATTGCATGAATGGTTTACAGATCCATGTAATCATATCCGATGAATACATAAGTTTTCTTTGCCCAAAAATTTAATAATACTTTGCTGTCTTTTATCTATAATCTAAACATGTTGTTGAGGATAACTATTTGTTTTCAAAATTATTTTGTCACAGGGTTACAAAATCGAAGCTATCATACCTCAGATGTTTATAGACAAATTCAATGACAAATTTGAAGAGGGGTCTTGGATGTGTATGAAGAATTTCGAAGTGATCCATATCAACCGAAAGTTTAGAAACACTTATGTTGAAAAGAAGATTTTGCTTGAGGATTCCACCCAAGTTGACAACCACTACAATATCTCTAATGATATGTACTATGAGTTTGTGATATTCAAAAACATCTTGCAAGGCAATGTGAAACATCTCTACACTATTGGTATGTTTGGTTTAATTTTCAAATTATTAGTTTGTTGCATGTTTATACTCTATATTATTAAAATCGTGATATTTATTCAAAATTCTATGTTATTTAGATGTAATAGGTGCAATCATGTGGGTTGGACCTCTCACCACAGCTCAAGATTACAAAATTCATTTTAAGATCAAGGAAAGAGAGTAAGCATTTAATTAACAAAAGTTTTGTTTTATTTATGATATTTTTGTGATTGCATGAATTATATCTAGTTTCTATAAATTTTATGAAGCAACACATACATCAATTGTGTTGCAAAGGGTAGGGTTGCTATGAAATTCAATGATCTTTGGAACTCAAGTGGAAATTACAAAAATGTTGTGTGTTTGAGATTTTGGCGCGTTGATAATTCTCCAAGTAAGCAAAATTAAATTTAATATATTTTATTTTTGATAATTTATAGAATACTTCTAAGCATAATCTTAATATATTATTGAAACAAATTTGTTTAACTATATATTTAGGAGTATCAATACTTGAAGATTCTGGTGATATCTCGGATGTTATCTTTGATCCAGAAATCGAAGAAACCACTTCCATCAAAGAGTGGTAAATTATTTACGTAATATATAAAATTTAGCATCATTTTAACAAAGTACGTAATTATTTATATTTTCTAATTTTTATCAGGATTTAATATTGGCGAATGCAAGAACTCTTTAACAAAGTACTATTCCAAGTATTGTGTAACTACTTTCTTATTCCATTACTCTTTTGAACTTATTTTTAATCGGCATGTAATATTTTGGAGAATGTTTTTTGATACAATTATCGGTATTTATTAAGGTACTATTAATGCAAATGCTTTTCTGTTTATGATAGATGTAGTTGTTATATTTATTTATCTTAATATACATTGCATGTTTATTTGAAATTTGTTAATCTCAAATAAATAATAATATTAGTAGGTAAATGTCAACTCAGTATTTAAATCATTATATTTATAACGTCAATTAATTAAATTTTTTTTACATAATTTAAAAAATGTCATTAGTAATTTTGAATGGTGAATGTAGGTATATGTCAACTCAAGATTTAATTAATGATTTTGTCTAATCCATATATATAAATTATTATTTTCCTATCAATATATGTATGCGAGTTGTAATTTTGAAAACTCATTTTGAGTATTGATATATTATTAATATTTGTTGTGTTAAATTAAAATAATTGTATCTATAAGAAACTTCAATTTTTTAATTGGGAAAGTAGATATTATAGTTTAGATTTGGTATAATGATTCACATATTTTGAATATTATGCATCATAGATAGTTGCTTTTTTTTATAGATTTTGCAGGATATATTAATATGTATATTGTTAAAGATATTTCAGTGTATCAGTTTATTTAGTTGAATACAAATATTTTGATGGTCCTTTCTAAATTTAAAGAAACAAATAACTTAAATCTGGTCAAACAATAACAAACGTAATCCACTTACAAAGGCCAATTATCTATAAATATGGTCTAACATCATTTAAGGGCCGATTTTTTAAAACAAATCGAACAAATTTTAAGTTGTCTAAAACTCATTCAAAAACAAACCAAAAATAAAAAACCTTCTATATATAAGACTTAAAAACACCAAATAAAATAATTAAAATGCATATATAAATACTAAAACCGATTAACATATTGTATAAAACTCATTCAAAAAAAAAAAAAATTATTTGACTCAACAGAATTACAAAATACCAATCATTTGTTAACTACCATACATCAATACTAAAACTTTGATATTAAAATAAGTTTTATAAATCAAACAATTATAAATTATAAATAAAAAGGAAAAAAAACATGCACGCTCAGTGCGGATCAGATCCTAGTCTATACTATTAAAACAGGAAACCGTCCTTGGTACAAAAATGTTGTATTCCCGAAAATTGCCCTTGGAGTCGTTAGGGGTATATATTTTCATTAAGGGTAAAACCTGGAATTTTTGGATATTTTGTCACGCAGAGATATTTGGCCGGGTCGGATTTGGAAACGGATATACACGCGGATCCTGTTTTTAAATCTTGATCGTTGATTTCGTAAATTTAATATTATCCGTCGGATTAGTTAGATTTCTTAATCCTACCATTTATTTATTTTTTTAATTTATTTTGTCAACCGACTTACCATATATATTTATTTTCGTAGCCTATATTTTAGGAAACAGAAATCTGCATTTTTGAAGAATATTCTACAAGCTTGATGAATATCGATTTTAATTCATTTAATTAATTTATTTCCTAAAATGCACAATATCTTTTTAAATATCTTATTAATTCGAGTTTGAAAAAAAATATTCTATGGCATATACCAAGCTTTCGAGAGAAGTTTATGAAATCGTATATAAAGAGAGCTTGGGTAGCCTAGAAACACAATCATTTTGCATCTTCCATATTTTCAAGAAACTTTCTCTCTGTTTTTTTTTTTTTTGCTATAGAAGTATTCTTCCAGATTATTGAAATTTTAATCAAATGATTTGTTATCATTCATATTATTTTCTTCTTTTTCGATTTAAAATGTATTTTTATGGTTTTTTGGTTTTTTATTCTGTTTTTTTTCTTGGTCCCATGAAAGAAGAAGCTTGGTTCTTGAGTTTTGGTGAATGATGTGAGGTAAAATACGGGTAGTTGTGATTTTCTTTAATACTTTTGGTTGAATCCATGAGTCTGAAATGTCCGAGTAAAGGTTGTTGCCCCTACGTCTGATTGATCTCATAAGTCCCGATAGTCCGAACCTCCCTATCGATTTTTGTTTTGTTCTTTGGTATATGCTGGATACACTGGTTTATGGGTGTTTGATCCATTTTCTTTAGTTTGGAGATCTTTTTGTCTCTTTTTTCATTTGCCCATAATTATGGGAGAAATTTAGGGAAGCTCGGTTCTTTCCTTCATATTATTTATTTGTATACAATATTTGATTTTATATAACTAAATATATTATTCCTACCATTAATTTATTTTTTCAATAGACTTACCATTTATATTTATTTTCGTGGCTTATATTTTAGGAAACTTAAATATGAAATCTTGATGAATATATACTTTACAATCTTAGTTTTACAAAAAAATAATTTTTATTTATTATTACTAACATTATTTTATTTAAAAAATAATACTAGTTTTTTGTCCAGAAAATAATATTAATTTGTTACATATTATTTTTTCATATTATTTGATTTATAATTTGATATATACCAAGGTAACTTTTCAAGTTTTATTCTTTTTTAGTTGAAATACAATAAAAAAAACATTTACTTATGTAAATATGTGTATATTATCACATATTTATTATTATTTATATAATTAATATTTTATATTAAATTATTTAATTATGTATCATTGTGGATTTCAAAATTTATAAGTCTTAAATATTTTTTTATAATGTACTATTTATTTGTATAAAATATTTGATTTTATATAATTAATTATATCATTCCTACCATTTATTTTTTAATTTATTTTTCAATAGACTTACCATTTATATCTATTTTGGAAGCCAATATTTAGGAAACTGAAATATGTAATCTTGATTAATATATTTTTAAAATCTTAAGGAATATCACATAATCCCAAATTTATAGAAACTATTTCGAATATAATATTAGTTTTATAATATTCACATAATCTCAAATTTATCAATAGTTGCTTTGATTTAGATTTCGCATGATTTATTAATAGATAATCTGGTTAGAGATATTTCATGTTATTATTTGATTTAGTTGAATTATGGGGATATGTACTACATGAAATCTATATTGTTGTAATATTATAGAATTTAATTGCATTAGAACGTATTAAATGTAAATAGAAATATTAGATGGGCCTTTCTAAGTATTAAACAAAAACAGTTTCAATTTTGTCAAACTTTGACAAATTTAATCTACTTAGAAATGCTCATTATACATCAATTTTGTCCAACATTATATAAGGCCCGCTATTTAAAAAAAATAAAACATAATGTTGTCCAAAACTCATTCATAAAAAAACACAAAAATATGTTTACCATCTAAAATTTAAACACACCAAAAATTAATTAGCTAGCATATATAAATTCTAAAAACCGATATTAACATAAATAAAATGTTGTATAAAACTCATTCAAAAACTAAAGAAAAAATAACTGTTTGATCCACATGAATTTTAACATATCAATCATTGGTTAACTACCATAAATCAATACTAAAACTTTGATATTAACATAAGTTTTATAAATCAAACAATTATAAAATGGGAATAAAAAGAAAAAAAACCCACTTTCATATCAACCTTATTTATTATCGTTAAGATAATATTAGTGTCAAGTATTATTAAATGATAAGTATTATTAAGTATTTATTATTTTTAAGAAAATATTAGTGTCAAGTATTATTAAATGATATAGTTATGTATTAGTGCAAAGTATTATTAAATGATATTTATATTTTGAAAGTTTTTTATTTAATTAATTTACATTTTTCCGTTATGTAAATAATATATATTGATTTTAAAATTTACTAAATATTTTATTTCTTAGTTTTAATCTAAAAAGAAAATTTGAATGACATTTAATTTTAATAAATTTTATTTTTTAATTATGGAAATAATATATCTTGATTTTAAAATCTCATAAATATCTCATTTCCTAATTTTAAGCTCAACAGAAAAAGTAATTTTGAATTATATTTAATTTAATAAATCACAATTCTTTAATATTCTAATATATCTTTTAAATCATAACAATATCAGAATTATGGAAAACTAAAATTATTTTATTTTTGAACTTTCATATCAACCCTATTTATTATTATGATAATATTTATGAAAATCTAAAATTAATTTATAGTTATCTGTAGAGATTGTGGTTATTGTGATTTCGAATGAATTAATATGTTATTAGATATATGTTGATAAATATTAAATATATTTGGATCTCTATTCATATATTTAGAAACATTTTCGTTTCTTTTTTCAATTTAGAAACATAGATATACTCTTTCGAAAACAATAATATTTTTAGAATATACTAACCATCATATATTACAAATAAATATCCACACTATATAGTCTAAAAAATATTAGTACGTAGATCCGTAAACTATATAAAAACAAAAATAATATAAAAAATATAACGATCTCGAATAAAAAATCGATCAATAACAAATAGAAAAGAATCATCAAACTAATAGTCGGCGCTCAGCGCGTTTAATATTTATTTGAATTGGAAATAAACATAATCAATTATAAATACTTTAAAAATAAATAAATCAAAATCAAATGTTGTCCAAAATTAATTAAAAACAAACTCAAAAATTAAAAACATCTTTTTCAACATCTAAAATATAAATAGAAAATAATTATTTAACTATCATATGTTAATACAAAAATCGTCTTTTAACATAAAAAAAAAAATCAAACAATTCTTTAATGTGTATCAGAATGAAAAAATATCCGCACGTTCAGTGCGAATCGAATCCTAATTGTCGAATTAAATATGGTCTCTCATGTTGATAGCTCGTTTAATTATTTTTTAATATGAATTCATATGGAGTCCATCAGTTATTGTATATTATTAAAATCAATTAACTATATTTACCATCTGATTCATACTTTGGGTGAAATTTGCGATGGAATAGTGGGAAGATAATAAGGTGTTCAATTTGGATTTCGATTCAATTCCTTATCAGTTTTCAGTTTCTCAGACCATAAATATTCATATCCAAAATAGATCCTTATCTATTATGGATTGCTTGGTTCAGTTCGGTGTCAGTTCGAATTTGATTTCTAGTGAAATCTTTATATTAATTGAGAAGTGTTTTTGGATTTTATATTCATTCTTAAAATAGTTGATTACTAATTTGTCATTAATTAAATTAGACAAATTGTTGCGTTAACCTTAGATAAGAAAAACAAGATGATAAATATGAAATATTTAAAAAGATTTTTAAAATTTTATTTTGGAGATATACATAACCTTGAATAAAAACAAATTAGATGAGATGATAAATACAAAAATATTTATGAATATTTTTTAATTTTATTTTAGAGATATACATAACTTTCAATAAAAAATGATAAATATAAAAACGTTTATGAATATTTTTAAATATGAATAAATATTGTTTTTGGATTTTATGAATAAATTCATATTATATATATATTCAATATTTTAAATATAAGATATTTATTTATTGATTTTTATACATAAAAATATATAATTATAATTTATTTTATTACTATTAATTTTATTAATAATAAATTATAATTTTTTTTATTAAATATAATAATATACATATGTTTAATTATAAATAAATTCATATAGATTTTTATAATATTATTAAATTAATTTGATAATTTATGTTTAATAATATTTAAAATTAAAATTATAAATATTTTACAAAATATAATAATGTATATATGTTTAATTATAAATATATCATAAATATTTTATAATATTATTAAATTAAATTGATTATTTTTATTTTTAAAATTTATGTTTAATAATATTTGTACTTGCACATGGTGCGAGCGAATCATACTAGTATACTATTAATTTCAAAAGAAACTTTGATTTCAAATTAGTTTTCTCTTCTTTGTTCGGTTCGATTTTGGTTTTTGATTTTCAGTTATAGAACAAAAGATGAATCCATTTAAACCATAAATTAATATCTAGTTCGGTTTTGGAATCCGTAATTTTGATTCAGAATTGTTTGGTTAATCCGGATTGAACATCCATAGAGGATATCCCATACTTTTGTATTTTTGCATTGTATAATTGTATGTGTGTCATTTATTTAATCTTTGGATATTTGGAAATTCTAGCAGTTGCACATTAAAGTTCCTTCATTAAATTATTTAATATATTAATAAAAGAGAAATACATCTTAATTATTTATCATTCCTATGAACACTCATCATATGATTGATATATATATATAGTTATCAGACAAATCAGAGAACCAAGTAGAGATATAAAAAATTGCAAATTGAGCACTCACAAATGTTCTATAATTCACAGGTTTTTACTTATAAGTCAAATTTAAACATATATAACGGTTCATTATATTTCGCTTACCCATCACGCGACTTTTATTGCGTGATTGGGTTGTTAGTCCGTAATAGTTCCTCCACCCGTGTTTACGTTTGTGTTGAAGTGACAAGAGCTCATGCTCTCTTTGATGTATCCTTTGTCCATGAGCTCACCATCTACTTCTGAAGCTCCTTAGTCTCAATAGTATTGGTCCTATAGGCTGGACGGTAGGAAAGAGAATCTCATGGGAAAAATTCTATCTGATATTCTATTCCATGGATGGGAGGCAAACCTGATGGCGTTTCTTCTGGAAACACGTAAATAAACTCCTGCAAAGACTTATAAGCTCACTTGGAATTTCCAGTCCATGGTCAGAAGAGGTTAGCATAGTTTCCTTATAAATCAATAAGATCAATGATTGTTTAGAATATAAGGCTTTCTTAACATTATCGGCTTTGGCATAGAAGTTGTACTGTTTGGTCGGTTTGGATGATTGAGCTAGCTTCTAATTAGCCTCGACATCTTGCCTTCTTTTCCACATAAGAACGTGATCTTGATGTACTTCCTTTGGTGAGAGAGGAATGATATTGATCCGCTTGCCTTGATGCTCAAAGGAATGTTGGTTTGTGTAGCCATCATGTACGGCTCTTTTGTCATACTGCACTGGTCTTCCTAAAAGAATATGGCCAGCTTCCATGGGCAAGATATCACATAGGACCTCATCTTTGTATCTCCCAATGGTGATCGGCACAAGAATATGTTGTCTTACTATCAATCCTCCTTATTCATTCAACCACTGAAGTGAATATGGACTTGGATGTTTCTGAACCTAAAGGCCAAGCTTCTAAACAAGAACCTCACTTGGTACATTGGTGCAGCTTCCGCCATCTATAATCAGGCTGCAAACCTTGTTTATCAAAAATCAGCGTGAGTGGAATAGGTTCTCTCTCTCTTCTCTTGCTCCTTAGGCTTTTTGAATGCTCATGACCTTCCTTGTCACTAATTTCACCGTGGACATGCAAATCATGGGAATCCTCACCAGACTCAACCGCATCTGGTTCTTGTTTCTCTTCCTCAGATTCCACCTCTCCATTGTCCAAGAGAATCATAACCTTCTGGTTGAGTCATGAGTTAGCATAATTCCCAAGCCTTTGGCATTTGAAGAATCTCACCTCTGGACCGAGCTGGTTTAGTGACTATATCCTTAGCAATATGAACAGGAGCATTAGTCTTAAAATCATAATGTGTTCTGATTGGAGCCTTACCTTTTTCTTGGATGGATGGTTTATGGCATGGAGCATAAGGGTTTTTGATGTAGCCCTTCCTCTTTACTTGTTGCTCCACCAGGATGGCTTTGTGAAGCATCTCTTCCAAGCATTCATACTCTTGCATCGCCAATATGTCATGTATCTCATGGTTGAGACCTCCAAGAAATCGCGTCATGCTTGCTTCAGGATATTCATTAGCACCAGTTTTGATCATGAGGGTCTCCATCTCCTGAATGTAGTGCTCAACACTCATGGTTCCTTGAGTAAGATGTCTCAGCCTTTGGTGCAATTCCTTGTGGTAATGGCTAGGCACAAAGCGCTTCCTCATAAGGGAATTCAGCTCATCCCATGTTGCAATGGATCTCTCATATGTTCTCTTCCTGTTGGTCACAATTTGATAAAACTAGTTAATAGCATAACCAAAAAAATTCAGTAGCTGCTAGCCTAATCTTTTTAATTTCAGAAACGTTTTGGTAATCATAAACGAGTTATATCTTTATTTCCCACTCTAAATAAGCATCAGGATCACTCTTGCTATAGAAAGCTGGAGTTTTTAGCTTAAGACCTCCTAGATTTTCTTATGTTCTAGTTCTAGGGGTTTGTCCTAGTTATAGGCTCACAGTCCTCTTTATTCCTTCTAGACCTCTTTTGACTACCACTAGAAAACTTATAGTATTCCTCATCAACTTCATTTCTAGTGTTTCTAGCAGTCCTATTGTGTCTATTAGTTTCTTCAGGAATACCTTTTTAAGTGTCCTCTTGGACTCTATCTAGCCTAGCATGAACCGCATCTATCTCCCCTATAACTTCTTTTCTGATCAGCTTAGTCATTTGGCTCATCGGGCCTCCATTTGGAGCTTACACAACCTGAACTTCCTTCCGTTTCTCCTTAGCTGCTATGAGACATGGTTACCTGGAAAACTTAGCAAACAGATTAGAAGATAACAACACTCTCTCACTTTCCTTGGGTTTCACTCAAAGTGTTTTAATCTCTCAAGTGTTTTCTCTCGATCTCTGTCTCGGTTCTTAACAGAACAAATCAAGAAACACCAGTGAATCAATCCAATAGAAAGAAATAAAAATATAGATAGATTGCAAGATTTTTGTTGCAAGACCGATTAACCACGACTTTTGATCTGATTTCTCCTAGTTTAAAATCTTTTCTTTTATAAAAAATGAGGCTACTAGCCTTTTTTTGTTTTTGAATTGCTAGGGCTCATTTTTTCTTAAAATATAGACATAAAAAAATTGTGTGAGAAGATGAAAAGATGAAATCGATTTTTCTTAAGAAGATGAGGAAGATGAGAATGATGATTTTTCAGAAAACGAAACCAAACCTCTAAATGGCTCTGATACCACTTGATATGAACCTCCCAACGAAATCTTAGAGGATGGGAAAAGTATGAGGCTCAAAGCCACGGCTTCTTGCACAAGGCTTGAGTTGTGGTTGCAGATTGGCCACTATAACTCCCAACTCTGAATCTGCTTGTTATGACGCACAAGACCAGAAATCAGAGGGTGAAGCTTGGATATGACTCACTAAGTTTTGAAAGTTCTAAGAAGAGAAAAGAAGGGATTTCTCTCGAGAAAAAAGTTTAAAATTCATAACTAGGGTACTTCGATTGATTTTCGAAACTGAATACAAATAGATATTGTTTTGCATGAGGAATGAGTCAAAAAAAAACTTTGGAAAAATAAAAAATGTAATAATTTTAATTTTTTTTTAAAAGATAATAAATGGTTCCAAGGACTGGTCTATTGCTCTTTCCTTGTGCCTATTTCGCGAACAAAGACCAAATACCAAACAATGTGACCACCAAACTTCCAACTCTTCCACTCGGTTTTAGCTCACCCAAAATGGGTATTTTCTTCAGTCTTTGAAATGGTTAATGGGCCGCCAAGTTTGGGCTGAGAAGCCAGAATGAAAATGAGAGTGGCCCATGAAATATGTTTAGGAGGAACTCTGATGTCTTACCGGCTTCTTCCCTCAGTCTTATAGCCTAGAAATATGTCATTGTGGCTCTCTTGACCTCAGGTGCTTGAGTTTGGTAGATGCTTGGTTTGATGACACATCATGGACTGAGATCGAGTAACTGGCCTAGCTGGAATGTGCAGATCATCATCGGATTGTGATTTGTCCCAAGTGCGCCATTCTCGGCCATATCTCGGTCATGCTCGGCCAAGGCCTATTTCTCACCTTTTCATCAAATTCCTTGGCCACTACTCGGCCATGCTCGGTCAGAAGCTCCTCGGCTTCATCTAGCTCATCTTTAAGCTCTGGTTCAATTCCTTTCTCCTCAGCTTCAAACTCTCCATCTTCTAAGCTCCCCATGGTCATATAATTTTAGCTTCATAACGTTTACAATAGTAAGAATAGAAATTCGAGTAGTAAACTATCATAGAGAGAGTTGCATGTGGATGGCGCCTGTTTTCTCTATTCGTACTCTTGTTTTGATTGCATGAAATCTTATTTAATGTTTCAGTTACCTTATCGATTAGGAATTAATTGCATTTACTCTGGTGGATTAAGTTGTTTCTAATGAAACCATTAAATTGCTTAATTGTTGTTGCGGGATTTCGACTGAGTCTGAGAGAGTCAGAATTGGGGTCAAATAGGTCATAACAAACAAGTAAGATGAGATAAAAGTGGTGTCGGAAACTATATGTATTAATAATTAGGCCGAGGCCGAACAATGAACAGAATGGACGAGATGGGAGGTTGTCGATTGACGAGATCCCTAAAGATTGTTTAGGCTCGTCGCTTTATAGAATGTATCTCGGAGCTTAGCAAAATACAAGTTAGCGATAAATGAACGGTGAAAGGTCTATCTATAGTAAAATTGGTCATATTTCTTGTTGGGTTGTTGACTCCTTAATGGGCTTCAGTTGTTGGGTTGAAATGTTTTTGATGAGTTGGACAGATTTTGATGGGCTTATGGATGGGGTGCTAAACTCATATCAAATAATTAGTCCCCCTCAGTTCGCCAGTCTTCGGCTTTAGTCGAGGTCGGCAAATTTTCCAGAGTATTTAAGTCAGGTAGAAATATGATCGGCTTATCTGGCTCGTTTGGCGATGTTTAGACCGTTGAGATTCTTTCGTGGCTTGATGAATGAAAGAAATATGTTGAAATCAAAAAGCCGCGTCATTCGCGTTATCTTGATATCCATTCCTTTGTTTTCCTAAACTAACTTTAAGTTTTCATTTCTTCACTTTGCTTCATTTACCAAGGTACTACTTTCTCTCTCAAGTTTTTGCCTCACATTTTTTCTTGCCGAATCATCGTATTTGCTGGTTGTTTAGATTTTCCGATATGAGGGTAGATTCAAGTTTTAATTTGTATTCTTGCAACGACGACTTTGATTCCTCTGAGTCTTTGGACGATAGCCCTGTTCAATCTAGATCAACTTAGGAGGGTGATGATTTTCTTAAATCGCGAGCCTGATGGAAGGCTTGTCCGTTTTGGGGTGCTCTGATGGTGGTAAAACATCTTAATTGCTTGCCGCTCGTCGACGCTTCTCCTTCTCAGTTTCCTGCGAATGAGAATTTAGATGCTCCCATCGTAGAAGACTGAGAAGGTGATGACGAGCAAAATCCTAGAGGCGGTTATGACGAGCAAAGTCATAGATGCGACGATGAAGAGCCCGCTTATTCTGAAGAAGCAGAGGTTGGTTCGGGCAAAAGTGCGCCTGTTTCCGATGGTAATTCTAAAGGTGGAGGAGTAAGAGACGACGCTGGAGAAGAAAATTGTCGTTCCATGGGAAATCTATTAGTATGTATGCAAGCAATGTGTGTTGAATGATATCCTCCGGTCTTGTTCTTGCATTTCAGGTCTTGAACTTTGCTTGCCGACCTCGCATGAGCAACTTTGGGGATGCTTCTTCTGGTTGGGTCTATCTGTATGACTTCTGGTTTTTGGAGTGCCATCTTTTATTCCCCCTCCGAGGCTTCTAGTTGAATAATGTGAAGCGAGGAACATGGATATTTCTCATATTTTCCCGGCGCCTATTCGTAACATTATTGGAGTCCTTATTTTATCGGCTTAATGCGACGTTGACATGTATGTTCGCTTCTTCGAGGATTGGACCTCGATTTCGATTAACCAGGGGACGTCGGGACTTTTTATGGGATGATGAGGCCCGGCCATCGGTTGAAGGTTGTGTTTGGTGTGCCGGGCAAAACTACTGCTTGGCGGGACAGCTACTTCTTTGTGCGGGTTAATGGTGCACTGGCGTTTGATAAGAACAAGGTTTTCATATCGGGTAGAACCACAATCCTGGTAGCTTTCTTTCTTCTTCACGCACGTTCGTCAGTATTGACTGTCTTATATTTTTCCTTTGTTTTTCATATTGTTCGCTTTCGGGCAGCTGGCCTCTAAATTTTCATGGTGATTTGTAGAAACTAAGAGCACACGGTGCACTGGACTAGACTCTTAGTAGTGACACGAGGGTTAAGGAGTGTTTTACAAAGATTGACTCATGTATTGTTTCATTCTCCATCTCCATGCCCGTCCCTTTTTAATTAAAAAGAGCGAACTTTTAGTGGATTTTTGCTGTACAGATTTCATGGGACCTTTCCCTCCTCTCAATCCGACTAGTGAGCCATCGTCCTCTCGTTCATCTATGAAAAGGCACAAATAATCCAACGAGCAGATGGGTCGTGCGAATTTTGACTTTCCCAGATATGTTGGGAAAGACTTTATGTGGTAACTGAGAGTTCTCCAGTAATTTACATTGATGCAAGTCTTAGTGCTGCCGAGGAGGACAATCAGACTGCCAATGAACTGATGCCTACCGGGAATGTTGAGGGCAAAAAAGAGGTTGCGGTCGAGGAGGAGAAGATTGTGGAGATGGAGGTTGATCGCGAAGAGGAGGTCGCTGACCAAGGTGCTGCATTCCCTGAGGAAGAAAATTCTGGTTTTGAGGCCCATGATGATGTTCATGATCAGTCGGGCAGTAAAAGCCGTTAGCCAAATTATGGGAATGAGGCTGAGCGTTCCGGTAATGCGGACCTTCCTCTTTCCTTTGCACGTGTTGACGAGCTGGTGATTGATTCAGGCCACGTTGGTTTGAAGTCCGAAGATGTGTCTCATGCCGTGGTTGGGCATTTTTTGACAAGAACATGAGGCTTTTAGGAAAAGGTCGTGAAACGAGATATTAAGACTATTCTAGGCATATCTTCGGAAGGCGGTATGGGAATGTACCTGGGACTCCTAGAACAGATATGTGGCTCTAAGATGAAAGTCTTTTCCTTTGTATAGTATCAACTTAATTACCATGTCTCCACTTGGTCAGCTTGCTTGCTGTCAAATGGGGGCAAAGAAGTCCAGATAAAATCGGTAGCTCAAGCAGTTCCAACCTAAGTCATGTCTTCCTTCCTACTCCCACAAGGCTTGACACATAAACTTAGGAGTTTGGTTGCAAGATATTGGTGGAGCTCTAGTTGTAAGAATCATGGTATCCATTGGATTGTGTGGGATAAATTATGTTTACCCCATGTCTTGGGCGGACTAGGTTTCCGTGATTGGCATGACGATAATATCGCCCTGTTAGCAAAGCAACTATGGATATTACTCCAATTCCCATCATCACTCCTAGCCTGCGTCCTTAAGGGTCGTTATTTGAATTGATCGGACCCCATGGAAGACCGTAAAACCTACTCCCCATTGTATGGATGGCATAGTCTAATGACGGCGAAACCACTTCTGAATATGGGCTTGCAGAGAACTATAGGATCAGGGCTAAACACGTTGGTGTGGAGTGATCCTTGGATTCCCGATTTGAGTGCTCGACCCGCTTGTCTCTTGGACCAAGTTACCATATGTCAACCTCTAATGACAGTCCGATCCTTCATTAGTCAAGAGACTAGAGAATGGAATACTCCCTTCCTCCGAGAATTTTTCCATCCAGAAGATATACCTCTTATATTAGGTCTGAGACCTCGTAGAAGCGCCACCCAAGATGGGTATGCCTAGAATCATACGAAAAATGAATTTTATACGGTTAAATCGGGATATGAATTGATCCGCAAATATAATTCTAGACCTTTAATTGAAGAAGTTGGAGAGCCAAGTATTATAGCCATGAAAAAAAAAAAGTTTGGAAGATCCGAACAGCCTCAAAACTCAAATACTTTATGTGGCAAGCTCTTTCGGTTGTGTTGCGACGTGTGAGAGACTCAGTTATAGGCATTTGGCCACTTATAAGACTTGTCCTAGGTGTGGTAGCACAGAAGAATCTATAAATCACCTTCTTTTTGAATGCCTTACAACCTTACAGGTTTGGGCCCTATCGGACTTCCCTTCCATTCCGGGGAACTTCCCCAATTCTTCTATCTATCGTAATATGGACTTTCTCATTTAGAGAACAAGAGAGCTGGGTCTCTCAGAGCCTCAAAACTCCATCTATCCATTGATTTTATGGTTTATTTAGAAAGCGAGGAATGATAAGATCTTCAATGGAAAATAAATATCCTAAGGACCACCCTCCAGCTTGCTTCTCTTGAGGCATAAAGTTGGTGACTAGCCCACGCTGAAGCCAATGAAGAGGAGAGTGAAGAGACACAAGAGTCTCAAGATTCTTGTGCCCCCCTTATTGACACCCAAACCCTTATATGCCAAGTTGATGCATCATGTATTGACTATGACCTTATCAGTGGTTTAGGGTGGTGCTATAAGGATTCTATGGGGAAAGAAGTAAGCGATCTCTAAGGGTGTCGCAGAAGCCTCTCGGCATTACACGCCCAGTTAGATAGCCTTCTCTTGGCAACTTCCTGTCGCCATGAGAAGGGACTCTTGAGGGTACATTTTGAGATTAACTGCTCATCATTGGTGAAGATGATTGACGATCCCGATGATTGGCCACTATTCTTATCATAATTGGAAGCCCTACACTCCTTTAAATATAGTTTTGAGTTCTTAAATTTACGTTATATTCTCCGTGCCCAAAACTCTCGTGCTAACTACTTAGTGAAGGAAGCCTGGTCTCGTGACTTGTTATTTTCCCATATAAGCCAGACTGTCTCGACTAAATGAACTTTTCGGGGCCTCCCTTCTAGCAGATTAAACATGGTTTAATCAAGATGGATCGACGACAAAAAAAAGTAACAATTTATATATCAACAGTCAACACAAACCCAAAAGGAAAGATGAAACATCAATCATTCATAAACCTATGGGGAAAATTGCCTAAAAAAATCCTCAACTTTTTGTTTAAATCATTTTAAACACGAACTTTTGATTAGACCATTTAAATATGAAGTTTTGTTGACTTTGGTTTTAATCCCAAACTTATAGTCGACTGGGCTGTTTTAACAAGGCGTTAGCAAACCATTAAAACCCGTTAACAAACCATTATGACGGAATTAATTTCCGTTTATAGCAACGAAACGACGCCGTTTTAACATATTATTATTTTTAATGGTAAATTGCCTAAAAACCCCCAACTTTCTCATTTAAGCCATTTAAACCCTGAAATTTTGTGGACTTTAGTTTTTAGTCCCAAACTTGTAGTTGACTGGGCTATTTTAACACACCGTTAACAGAGCGTTAAGACGGAACTAATTTCTGTTTATTTTGTCCCGCTAACAATAAAGC
The DNA here is from genome assembly GCA_030180135.1 of Orychophragmus violaceus. Classification (NCBI taxonomy): domain Eukaryota; kingdom Viridiplantae; phylum Streptophyta; class Magnoliopsida; order Brassicales; family Brassicaceae; genus Orychophragmus; species Orychophragmus violaceus. The sequence continues at coordinate 39,938,762 of CM058239.1, forward strand.
GGCGTCGTTTTGACAATATCTCAAAATATAAAAAATTTTTGACGTGGCTCGAACCTCGTTTGTATCTGAAAAACTCGGCCATTTGCCACTGTGACACAAGTAACTTTCAATTACTAAACACGGACATAACTATTTATTAACTTTTTGATGTGTTCTTAAAATAACTAAAGAAATAGTAAGATGTGCGAGATTCGAACACAAGGTGGGGAAGCTGGAGCAAGGGATATTGCCACTTTGGCAGAGACACATGTGTGTATTAATAAAACAAAATATATATATAGATATATATTGACTATCCACATATGTTTATATTTTGAGACGATTGAGCTTATAAATTTTTGATCATAAATATATATATACTATTGAAATTTTTTCAAAGATTTTATAAATATGTTATTGAAATTTTTATTAAAGGCATTTTTATTATTATAATACAACTTTGATCATATATATATATATATATATATATTCAAATATTTTTTAAATATGTTATTGAGAATTTTAAGAAAGACGTTTTTAGTATTATAATATAGTTTTATATTTTAAACTGTAATGTAAAAATCATTTTTATATTTAAAAACTGTAACATAAAATATTATAGTTTCATATTAAATATAATGTTTTTATATTACAAGATTACATTTTATACTCTATTCCAATGATTCTATATATATTTTTTTAAAATAATTGTAATATATTATATATATATAGTTTATGTGTTAAAAATTATAAACCCAATTCTCTTAAAATATTAACAAACGTGGATAGTGAATAACGGTGTGTTAAAATACCAGTCAACTACAAGTTTGGGACTAAAACTAAAGTCAACAAAACTTCAGGGTTTAAATGGCTTAGTTGAAAGTCTGTGTTTAAAATGGCTTAAACGAGAAACTTGAGGGTTTTTAGGCAATTTCCCGTTCTTTTTAATAATATGTTAAAACGACGTCGTTTCGTTGCTATAAACAGAAATTAATTTCGTCTTAACGGTCTGTTAACGGGTTTGTTAGCGCCGTGTTAAAACAGCTCAGTCAACTTTTTTTGTCAACTGCATCCTTTTCATTAAATCAAATTTGGTCGGACATTTCGGTTTTCTTGTAGAATTCTGAAATCCGACTGTTCTTGACTTACAATGGTAAATAATCGGCCTCGTTCTTTCGCCCTTTTTGCAAGAGTATCGGCACTGACATTTACCGTACGACTAATATATGATAAATCGAAGAAGATAAAACGCTATCTAATCTTATCTATGATATCTAACTCGGATCTAAACCCTGGCCACTCCAATGGTTCCTCAAGCATCTTTACTATATTCTCACAGTCTGTCTCAAAACGAACTCGAAGGAACCCCTTATCGCATAGGCATTCCATCGCCCAAATAAATCCATCCAATTCGGCATGAAGAGCAGAGAGACTTCTTCTACACCCTTTTTCTCCAGCTAAAATCCAGCCCATGTTGTCCCTAAGACACCATCCCAATCCACTAATTGTACTATGATTGATCCAAGATGCGTCAATTTGGCAGATAGGGTTGGGGTGGGTTTCAAGAGGTTGTTACGTCCCTGGTATTGTTGTGGGATTTTTCACTTCCACCTCGCATTGCTTTTGGTTTGCTATCCTCCAACTTTCCGCCTCAAGTGTGGCGTGTTGTAGAGTGTCGGCTGCTGATCTCTCAATTCCATTGAAAACTTTATCATTTCTTGCTTTCCATATGAACCAAATGATCCAAGAGGATTTATCTCTTTGTGGTGCCGTTAGGCCATTTATTTTGTTCTCCAAAACAGGAAGTCCATGTTTCGGTATAAAGATGAACTCGGGAAGCAACCCCGAAGGGACGGAAAGTCTGATAAATCTCACACCTGTAAGGCTGGGGGACACTCAAATAAGAGATGGTTGATCGTTTCCTATGGATCCCCACATCTGTGGCAACTCTTATCTATGCCGATATGTCGGTACGCAAGTCGTTGGCATGTCGCTACACATCCCGATAAGGCTTGCCACATAAAGTGTTGAAGGTTCCTGGGGGTCTTAATCTTCCACACATGACTTTTTAGGGGGTAATACTTGACTCTAGCACCTCCTGTTTGGCTAGTGCCAGATTAGTCTTACATAGGAGTTCGTACCATGATTTCACTGTGTACGCCCCTGAAGCAGTATGATTCCAAATGTAACCATATAAAGTGAGATTGTGGCTAGGTCTCAATCCAAGGATTAATGGTACATCTTCCGGGTGGAATAGTTCTCGTATCATGGGTTCGTCTCATTCACTCGTTCCACGTCTTATCAATTGGTGAACCAGAAGATCAGGGTCTCTTGCCCCCATTGGGCCAGCCCCTCTCGGCATTCGGGCCGGAATGTCTGGGATCCACTGCTCGTCCCACACTCTGGTATTACATCCCGATCTGATCCTCTTTCTTAATCCAAGTTTCAAAACATCTCTTGCAGCCATAAGACTACGCCATCCATATGACGGCGAGTATACCATGCGTTCCTCTAAGGGATCGGAATTCCTATAGTATCGTTCTTTAAGGACTCCCGCAAGGAGAGAATGTGGGTGATCGATCAAACGCCACGTTTGTATAGCTAGTAAGGTGAGGTTAAGATCATATAGTTCTCTGAAACCGAGGCCTCCCATATCTTGTGGTATACAAATCTTATCCCATGCGATCCAATGAAGTCCCCTATTATTTTGTTTCGAGCTCCACCAAAAATTTGAGATAGCACTCCTCAGCTTATCTATCACACCCTGCAGGATCAGAAAGCACGACATTGCATATGTCGGAACAGCTTGGGCCACTGATTTGATATGTACCTTCTTTCCTCCTTTCGAGAGTAAGCTTGCGGACCAAGTACATACCCGATTATTGAGTCTATCATGCACAAACCAGAATACTTTCGTTTTTGATTAAAACTCAATCAACTATAAGTTTGAGATTAAAAACAAAATCAAGGTTTGAAATGGTCTAATCGAAAGTTCGTGTTTAAAATGGATTAAAAGAGAAAGTTGAAGGTTTTTTAGGCAATTTTCCCTAAACCTATGTGTTCCCACCTGTGTGTGGACAACATTAAATTATTTTTTTGAACATGAGCATTATTAAATTTTTCTCAATATATTTATACATCTGTAGTCGTCGCGACGACCCAAGAAAACCCCCAAAAATAAAAATATCAACAACATTTTTTCTGTATATTATAGTATAGTATTGAATCGCTTGTTGGCAAACTAAGAATCACTACATATAATTTATATCGATATGTCAGTCGTCTTTTCAAGTTATATTTTGTTCTTCACCATCATCACAAGCCTCCTCCTAGCTCCAAGGACATCGGCCGATTCACATGCTCTTCTTCATATAGATGAATGTATGGCAAGAATCGCCATTTAAAAAAAAAAAATTCTTATAAAATCACAGATAAATTATATATATTTTTCATCTATTCAATAATTTTACTTTGCAGTAAAAGCCCTTGAAGAGATAGCTAATACACTTGGAATCAAGAAACTGAACCTAGGGTATGGAGACCCCTGCCGTTTAGAAAGTCTAAAGATTGATGATGTTCAGAATCCGGAGAGTACGAACAGCATTACTTGTGACTGTACCTTCAACAACAGCAGGACATGCCATATTACAGAATTGTGAGTCTTGTTCCTTTTACTTTTCTTTTTCTCATTTCATAAAACCAAAAGTTCTTGTGGATATCAGGAAACTCAAGACCCTCAGTCTTCCGGGAAAACTTCCACCTGAGTTGGTCAAACTTCAGTATCTGCAAAAGTTGTGAGTTCTACCGCGAATCAGTTCTATAACCAATTGATTATCTTAAATAGTATTTTGAGTTTATATATATAATAAGAAAATTTTGGATAGTATAAATATCTCGAAATAAGATTATGATATTACCTTTTATTTTACCAACCGTACTTTAAAAATTCTGACAATAAACACGAAAATGAAAAATAAAAGGCTATCAAATATTTGAAACCTTAGAAACTCTATTTGTCTGCCTATCATCTTGCAATTCGTTTTTTACATCATATCTAAGACAAGAGAATCGTCCCCCTTAAAATTTCGAACTTTACCCTAGTATCGATCTTAAATGAGGAAATTTTTTCATCAATGTCCCAGTCAATTACATAATACAGACAATAACATCTTTGAAAAGGAGAGGACAAGCCAAGTTTCTTACACAAATTTGGATAAAATCCGAAACTCACAAAGGATTTGAACCCAAAAAATCCATATCTTTCAAAAAATAAAAATCATACATTTAAACATAATTTTGCATATTTCATATACCTTTAATTAACAACATAAAAACAAGATTGAGTTGGAGAAGATAGGCTAAGAGGAAGGAGGTAGCAAAGGAAACAGGATGGAGAAGAAGAAGAAAAAAAATTAATTGAGAATGAAAAAAAAGTAAATGAAAAAAAATATATAACAATTAAAATTAAAAATTGGTTAATGAAACTAACGATTCTGTTAAATTCTTTGACGAAGCAAATTTGTCAGCTAATCTGATGGTTTGTAATGAGAGGATTTGCTTTGATGTTTCAAAGTGTTAGTGCAAATATCCAAATGTTTAAAGTGTTAATGAATTATATTTTGATGGTTTAAAATGTTATTTTTCCAAAAATAAATGAACTTTTTATTTTCCTTCCTTCACCTTCAAACGTAAATAATATGTTTAATTTATAAATATTAGATTTTTTTGGTCAAAAATTTATAAATATTAGACAAACACAGTTCTTCGAGAAATGTTTTTTTTAATCATGAAATTACAAAATCATAATATAATGTTTGAATAAATCAAATGACTACAAAGACAATTGACAAAACTTTCAAAAACAAACTATTACATAAATATATATGTGCCATATATATTGAAATCAATATAACATATGTGCCAATATATTGAAATCAATATAACATGAGAAGTGAATTTGATGATGCATTATGAAATAAAATTGTATTCCCTAACGGCGTGGTGAGAGAGGAGCCGACGGAGACGTACGGCGGTGGTCGCCAGGTTGTTATGCAGGATCCACATCGACGGTGTCGTGGTCATAAACACGAAGAAGCTTTTTTCTTTTGATTTTTTTTTATTTTATTTTTGACACTAATTATTTAATTATTTAATGTATTTTTATTTTATAAAAATCAAAAAATTAAATAAAATAAATTCATGAGTCGTTAATTTTTTTAATTTTTTTTTTATAAAAATTATATGAAATAGCTACGACTATTGTTGTAGATATTCGTCTGTTATCGTAGCTAATATAGCTACGAACACAAATCGTAAATATTCGTAGATATTAGCTACGGATACGTTCGTAGCTATTCCGCAGAGACGTTGCTACGGATAGCTATGAATTATCAATAGCTACGAGCATTTAGACGGGGATTAGAGTCGTAGCTATTCGTAGCTAAATCGAAAATAACTACGGAAATGAGGTCATAGCTACGAAAAAAATACGTAGCTATGGCCCAGTTTTCTTGTAGTGATATGCCTTCTCAAGATACATTCTTCTTTTGATGTGAATCTTATGTTTGACTAGTAATTCTTTGTTAACACTCGTAATTACACATTGCATGATAAAATTCAATGCTTCAGTTTGAAGTTATGTTTCTAGATTTATATATTAATCTTTTCGTATACAAGTCCTTCTAGTAGGGGGTTGGCTTTAACTTTGTCTTCCTCAAATTCAACACTGCTTCTATTTAGGGGTTGGCTTTAACTTTGTCTTCCTTAACTTCAACACTTGACATTGTTTTTTGATTATTAATGATGAACAAACACAGTTATTGCATATAAAAAAAAAATCAAAACCCGAAGTCCGATAATTCTAATTGATCTTTGGATTCTGTTTGGCGTGATTGATATAATATAAGTTGATTTTGGTGTATAAAACTAAGAGTTGAAACAAATCTAAGTTTGTTTTTATACAAGTAGTTTGTTTTTAACTTACTATAGTAGGAGTCGCATAGATGAATAATGTTGTTGATGAAAATAGGATTTGTCAAAGGTAACTGACAAACTATTATCCATATCTAGGAAAAACAAGATCTCTTTAACAACTAATTTAAAAAAAAAAATAGATTGGAATGGAAAATGTACCTGTAAGTAGTAATGAATTTGGACCTACTTTTGAAATTGATTAACACAGCCTTATAAAGAAAATTCAAAAAGATATGTTATATGACATCATATTTTTGAAAGCCTTTTTCTTATTGGTAATATATTTTGGAAAACAAAGTTTTCCAAAAATGGTATATCTAAAAAAAATTCCCATAAATGTTGTAGAAAAATGTTGATTTCTTTTTTATAAGTTTTATAATGGTAATATAATTTATAAGAGAAAAATTTCCTTAGCAAGAGAATCTCCATAGAGAGCAGCAATAAGAAAAGTTCTTTGCTGTTATTTGCAGAGACTTTTGCCGAAATTACCTTTCAGGACCAATCCCAATGGAGTGGGCTTCATTGCAATACTTCACTTCCATGTGATCTCTCTCTCTCTCTCTCTCTCTCTCTCTCTCTCTCTCTCTCTCTCTCTCTCTCTCTCTCTCTCTCTCTCTCTCTCTCTCTCTCTCTCTCTCTCTCTCTCTCTCTCTCTCTCTCTCTCTCTCTCTCTCTCTCTCTCTCTCTCTCTCTCTCTCTCTCATTATTAGCGAATAACTGAGAATTTTCTTGCAGGTCCCTCTGCGCGAATCATTTGACTGGGCCTTTACCAGCTGGCTTACAAAATTTCAAGAGTCTGACATTTCTGTACGTCTCAAATTGTTTCCACACCTGTAGGCTGTAGCTAGCTTCTGAATTATTAGTCTGATGCTACAGTAATGTGATGAAATTTTCAGAGGGGTTGAAGCCAACCAGTTCTCTGGTCTGATTCCTGATGAGCTTGGTCACATGACCAACCTAACGAAACTGTAAGACAATCTTGCATCCAATCAGTTTTGATATTTTGCATCCGATCTTTGTGCGTTGTTTGATATATTTTTTAATGGGTTTTGCAGGCATCTTGCATCCAATCAATTTAATGGAAGCTTGCCTATCACTCTCGCTAGACTGGTCAACCTTAAGGATTTGTAAGTTAGTTTTTTTTGTTTGCCTTTGAAACTTCAATTAGTAAATTTTTGAAGTTTTGAGGAAGAAGTCGTTTTTTGGCACATATACTGAACTGAAACCTTTTTGATTCAAAGCTTTCCTGTTGTTCCTCGACTTTTTATATGATGAATTGTTTGGTTGTGAATTGACTTTTCATCTACAAAACGCTCACTTCAGTTTATGAAGAGACAGTCAAGTAAACCCATAAATTCGTCCAAGAAGATAAGTTTTACAAAGCTCTAAACTAATTGTTTGTGTTCATTATCCAGTAGGGTCAGTGACAATAACCTTAGTGGTACCATCCCAGCATTTATTGGCAATTGGTTTGGGCTTCAAAGGCTGTAAGCTTGTCCTTCATTACTAATTTTACTTTCTCTTATAGTTTGTGTTTTTTGTACCGTCTTAACATGTGTCGGTTATGATCAACAGACATATGCATGCAAGTGGACTGAAAGGGCCTATTCCTGAAGCAGTGGCCCGCTTAAAAAATCTTAATGAGCTGTAATGAACTACCTCAACAGATTAGATTAAAAGAAACAATTGAAACAAGACTGATGTTTTATCAGAATTGTTCATATGCAGGAGAATTAGTGATACGACTGGGATAAACTCCTTTCCAATTCTATCCAGCGAAGCCCTCCAAACCCTGTATTTATATTCCACTTCTTCTTTTCATGTTTGAATTATATTAAAATCTGTCAAACTAATTAAGTCTATGTTCCTCTTACAGAACTTTGAGGAATGTGAGTTTATCTGGTCCAATTCCTTCTTACATCATGAGGATGAAAACCCTAAATAATCTGTAAGTTGTTTTTAACGACATGTGAAAAAATGCAAATTTGAAACACCAACGAGAGTTGATTTAGTTAGTAAAGGCCAGCTAGTAGCTTTATGTCAATCTGGGTTTTATTCCCATTAGAAGGAGAGTGAATTTAACATGATTTGGATTTCGCATAGAAGGACTTACGCGCCTATGGCTCCAAACCTCCTAGTCATTCAGAAACAAACGTAAATATGAAACTTATCAGAACTAGGAGCCCCGAAGTCATTCATCAACAATCATAATACAACAAAGTTCATAACTAAAACTGTAACGACCCGACTGTCATGTCTGTGGGTTCCACGCCATTCACTCGGTCTGTAGGTCCACCCTCGTCCTACGGTCGGATTGTTATTCCCAGAGGTTCGAAATACTTGTTTACAGTCTGTGCAATCACCATGTGATATTTTCCCGTGCTTTTTCCTCACTCTCCCATATTACAAATCATTTTCTGGTTCAACTATTTCATGCCAAGCACGTTTTACGATAAAGTTCTCTCTAGACAAGTGACCGACAGATAAGTGCACTTTGGTGACATAGGTAATCTCAATTCTTTTAAGCCTCTCCACATATACTACTAACCGGGATGTAAAACTCACCCCTCTCACAGAGCGCAACGCTCTCGTTGCACACCAAGATCGTTAACCTTAACGGTGTGAGTCCTTACTGACTCTGCCCAAGTTTTTGGATTCGGCTCTAATACCACTTGTAATGATCTAACCGCCCTGTCTTAGGGCCCCACACCCCCTCACTCGGTCTGTGGGTCCACCCTCGTTCGACGATCGGAATATTAGTTTGGGAGGCTCAACATACTTGTTTATTGTCCCTATAATCACCACATAATCTTTCCTCGTGCTTTGTACTCACTCGCACGATACCGAGCATTATTTCTCGATAGGTCACCCGACAGGTCAACCGAACCGGTCAACGACCCAGTTAACCGAGTTGACTCGGTCGCCGACGAGTTGACTCGGCGGCGGCTCTGACGTATCTCCAGCAAACGGCGGCGGCTCCGGCGGTTCTCCGGCAAACGGCGGCGGCTCCGGTCGGCGACGAGTGGGGACCACCGGCGACGCGTGGATCTCACTCTCCAATCTTCAAGTGGCACGTACGGGCGCACCCGACGTGCTAAGGAGGCTAGGTTGGTGGCTTCTTCTCGTCGGATTTGCGAGATTCATTACGGTTAGAAAGTACAAAGGTTTTAGTGCTCGGGTTAAAGCAAAACAGATCGAAAATAGGTTTACTAGGTTACATTCGACCCTAAATGATGGAGGAGCACTAGATCTTGTCTCGGGACGTGGTGGCTGCGACAGAACATGAACATGGTTTCGCCGAAATCTCTTTTCTTCCCAATTCTTAACGGTGGCCACCTTTTTAAATAGGAGAAGAGGAAGGGAACCCTATGGTTTATAGAAAAGGAATGTGGGCTTAGGCTGGGATTTAGGTTTTTTTCTTCAAACATTTTGGCCTGGGTTTTGGGATGTTACACGAGATCTAAGAAAAGATGCACGATATCACGATACAAGAGACTTTTGACAGCTATGCTTCATTTCCGGCATAGTGCAACAACTCCAAGACATCGAAAAGAGATGGTGGTGAGATGGTTCTCCTTTCTACGATGACGAACTATGAACCCGACAAGAAAAAGAGAAGAATAATGAGGAGAAGAAGAAGAAGAAGAAAAAAATGGAAGACACATCAATAGACAAGAAGAAAAAAAATAAAGGGAAGAAGAAGATGGAGGTTGCATATGGTTCAACAAAAGGGCTGCGCTTTGCTGCTTTCTTCTCTACCGTGCGAAAACGTAAAGGGTTGTCCCCTTTTATAGAAGAGGAGGTGTTAAAACCCTATGGTTTTACTCCGCTTGGACCAAAGATAAAAGGGAAAACATATAGTCTTTGGGCCAAAAGAAAGAAAAAAAAAAAAAAAAAACTAAAAACAAAACCATCCTAGTTTATGAAACCTGAAATAACACCAGTCGTAAACGATAAAGAAGAAACGATGCAAAATAGAAGAAAGAAAAACAATATACTCCTAAATAAGGGACGATGAAAAGAGAAATGGAAACTTGAACTCAAAAACTCTACGGGAACTCTTCCTTGATAATATTCTGGAACTTTTCCTGAACTGTTTCGTGACATTTCTTTAGCACGATAGATAGCACAAAATTTAGAAAACCTACTAACTATCGGAACATGACTTTGGTTCGGTCATAATTGTTTGAGTCGAGACTGGCCTCCATGTCAGAACTAGAGTAGCCTTTCCTGAGCTATGAACCACTTGTAACACCCCGGCTTAGCATAGCTGAATGGTTGGCAATATCATCACTAGGCTTGGGAATCCAAGTCCTCAGGTCGGATCCGGGTCGCGTTCTCATAAGTTCTAGGTCTAATGGGTATATATTTATAGGATCCATTTAAGGATTCATCTATTTTCGGGTCAGGTCCGGGTCGAGTCCTCTCGGTCCGGATTGGTTTGAGTCCACTAGTAGCATACCTGCAAAGATCCGAATTTTTACGGGTATTATTCGGTTCATATATTTTCAAATACTTTCAGATATTTTCAGGTATTTTGTATCCGAAAATACCAAAAAAATACCAAAACAATAACCGAAAAACTATAAAATATCTGAAAACTACAAGTCCTATCAAGTTTTTTCCAGGTTCTATCGAATCATACGAGTCATATCACGTCCTATCGGACCTTAGCAGCTTATTTACTAACATGTTACGTTCTATCAAGTACTTAATATATTACTTACAGGTTATAACATGTAACCGGAAGACCCGCGGTAAAAACCGGAACCTATCCGATACCCGTGAGTCTTTGATCATCATATCCAGTAGGTTCGTTTACAGACTTGAACCCAACCCGGCCCAAATTTTTCGGGTTTGTTCCGGGTCGGATCTTCGGATCCCCATAAAACGCCCAGTCCTAATCATCACATCCGCCTTTAGCCACTTGGGCTAAGACGATGTGTCTTTTACCATAGTAATCCCAGGATGTCCTAAAAAAAGACACCCACCAACATGAACAAAACCTTAAAAGAGATAGGGAAGGAGGGAAGCTATAAAATCCATGAAATCAACCACCAACAATCATCATATCCAAAGCTACCTAAAAACATCCAGTAAATATAAGAAAACAACAAAGACAATGGAAAACCTATGCCAGTGTCTTAACGTGAACCACACTCACTAACACTAGTGTCTCAATGCGATTCACACCTACCACACATAAATAAATGGCTTCACCACCATCTTGGATACTCTTTTTACCCCTCCAGCGATGAATAAAACCACCTCAATCATTCACCACCCGATCCAATGAGAAACGATGCAACTTTTGAGATGTACGCCTCTCCAACACTCGATGCACCGACACACACATGCCTCAAGCCTCAACTTATCTTATAACTAAACCCGCACATGCCATTTCCCATGGCTGGGATTCATCTCCTACATCCAAAACATCGAGAAGAGACGGGAGGTGAGACGGCTCTCCTTTCTCCGATGCCGAACAACAAACCGACCAAAAGAAGACGAGGTCGGAAAACCTAAGGACTTAATCTACTTGGACCAAGAATAAATATAGGAGTTACATATAGGCAAATGAAGAAGACCTAAGGACTTATTTTAAGTGAATAAGTATGTATACTCGATTAACAAAGGATTACAATATCGATTCCACCAAATTGATGGAAATGATTCTCATGAACCAAGAACAATCTCTTGAATTCTACCTTTTTGAAAAGAAAACTCAACACGCCTAATGATCTGATTCAAACAATCGATAAACCACAATTTAATTACAAAAAATTATTTATATCAACTTAAGTCTATATCAAACTTCTTCTCTTTCTTATTCGGCCGTGTTACTCGTCTCCACCTTTCACTTCTTCTATTCTATTTTCCGGTCTCTTACAAGTATAGCATTTGTGGGAAACTCTTTCTCTCTTCGTCTCCACCTCGAAACGAAGCTTGCCCTCAAACTTCATGAGTTTGACAGATTTTTCCATGATGTCTCATGCTCTGGTATCTGTGTCCATGTAGAATATCAAAATAAATAATAAGATAAATGGTGAAGATTTTTTTTTTTAAAAACAAAACCATTGTAGAATATCAAAATTAAATGGATGTTGAATTATGATGGAAGAAAAAGATAATGTTGTGGAGTGTTAAAAAAATATAAAGAAATATGTTGTAATTTGTAACCAATGTACATAATCTTATGAGTATATTTCTAATGGCTTATCAGACTTATTTCATTTGGAAGAGGTGGGAAAACCTAAGGACTTATTCCACTCGGACCAAATAAAAATATAGGAATAACATGTAGGCCAATCTTTGGTTTCATTTTTGGAAAAGCGATATGCAAGTATCTTAAAACTTATCAGAATCTTGCCTTTGCAAACATATCTAATTCTATAATTGAGATGTGAAAATGCACCAGATTCATTCTCACGAGTTTAATGACCAGGATACCCTTAATGAAAAGTCCAACATCGGTAGTTGGAGAAATAATTAACTAATATATATAGGGTAAGATAAGAAGAGAATGGATATAAAAGAAGTGTAGGATTATGTGTGTTCATTGGTGTAATTATCAGATTACAACCTAACATAATCAACTAGGATCTAGGTGATTTGCAGTTGAATCATAAACAGATCAGGATCATTACCTTGTGATTGCAGCGGATTGATCAAAGGAATATCGAGATCTGTAAGAGCTGATGATAACCGGCTCCTCCTAGGTATCCACACTCTTTCAAGCTACTGGATCAGGCTGCTAGACCAAAGCTGGAACCAACAGAGAGAGAGAGGACGGCCAGACCTAATAAAATCGCAGACCACTAGTGTTTCTGGCGCCTCCCCTCTTCCTTATATGGGCCCAAGTGATTAAACTAATGGCCTATTAGGCTTTTGGGCCCAAGACCCAAATCAGACAAAATAACTGTATTTTGTCTGGCCCAATTCTCTGTACAAATACAGTAAATGCCTTGCATCTTACCGTATTAATTCCATTTAACTTTCCCGTTAGCTATGGTGTGTGACCCTTTGGGATCATACAATACTGGTAATAAGTCATAAACTTATAGATCAAGAGCGGACTCTAGCAAGTCATCATGATCGCCCAGTATTTATGACTTATGTCTGATCTCGACACTTATCATACTTTCTAGAGATAGTACAGTAGATTTCAGGACATTCCCAACAATCTCCCACTTGTACTGGAATTCTACATTCCCTAATCCTTTTGTCTCAATATCTCGATCTGGCATAAGGCAAGATGCGTGTCATCCTTATATAGTCAGACCATGTTCATCGGACCAGATTTGATACTGACAATTCAAACGACTTGGGCAAGTCCGTTTGGGAGTGGCCACTCTCTTACCAGCTATCAAGTCTCCGATTGGCCTAGAGATATTACCTCCGTTAAACGGCAGGGACAAATCCCATCTTGTTCCATCACTATGAACTACACACTTCATAATACACCCAACCAAGGTCCTTATAGCTCCCAGTTACGAAACAGCGTTAGACAATGATCAAAGTGCATCAATCCATGTGCAGCCACATGCATGCGAACTCAGGTCTAAGGACTATACTCTATAGTCGTATATGAGAACCTCTTATGACACAGATATTAATATCTTGTAGAGTTCTCATCAGCGGGCCATGTCCGGTCATATGCTCCCCTACATATACCTATGTGTCGACTTTGATGCCGCGCATCTATGACCCCTCGAAACTTGGTCATAAGTCTCAACACAATCTAGTCTCAAGTGGTTGTTGGTGTTCCAATTTCAACAACCTTCGACTATGGACACTATGATTTATGTCATTTCGTTAAATATGGGGTTTCAGGATCAAGTCTACTCATGTACTTCGATGGCCCATATATAATGACATGAATCATTTTGGAACGATTATTTATATCACAGTTAAAATAATCCAGAAATCATAGATTTCATAAACATAAAATATTATGTTTACATGAACCTTTCAAAACAACTAAATAAAGCCCTTTACAAACTCCCACTGAAATTAAGACTACATCTTAATTTCACTTATCCTACAGCTACAGTCCGCGACTCGTGCTTAGGCCTAAGGAGTGGCTTCGTTAATAGATTAGCAACGTTCTCATTCGTTGAAACTTGCTGATCTACTTAACACCTCTGTCATTTATCTCACGGAATAGGTTATACCTACCCTCAAGGTGTTTGGACCTCTGATGTGCAGCTAGTCTCATCTATGCTGGGAATCACATCAAGTTCAGTGATGAACTCTTCTTTCCAAACAACCTCTTTCGCCGCTACCCAAGCTGCGAAATGTTCAGCTTAAGTCATGGAGTCAGCAACAGTGCCTTGCACCGCCAGACAGACACAAGATATAACCGGACTGTGACCGGAAATCATCTTTGTCCGTTGGAAACTTGCCTTTCAGACTCTACCGACTTGTAGCACCTCACTTTCTCCGTAAATCAAGAACTTATCCTAAGTATTTTCCAAATACTTGAGGATATTCATTACGTCTATCCAGTGATTCTTTGCTGGATTTGACTGGTCTTTACTTGTCTTGCTTAACATTAAAGCAATATCAAAACAAGTACGTGTCATGGCATACATGATAGATCCAATTGCCGACGCATATGGAATCTCATCCATGCATTCAAGCTCAGCAGTTATCGTAGGACACTGTTTCTTGCTTAACGTAATGCCATGTGACATTGGCATAAAACCCTTCTTGGAATGCTGAAAACGTGTAGGACTTTGTCAATATAAGAATCCTGACTTTGTCCTATCAGCCCTTTTGGATCTCTATCTTTAGATCCAAAATCCAAGAACATATGTGGCTTTACCCATGTCAATCATAAAAATAACTCCCAAGCCAGTCCTTTACCGACTGCAGCATTGGAACGTTATTTCCGAGAATCAGTAAGTCATCGACATACACTATGAGAAATGCAACATCGCTCCCACTTACCTATTAGTAAACGCACAGTTCCACTTCGTTCCTGTTCAAGTCAAAACCTTGACTACTTCAACAGAACGAAGATTCCAACTCCGATATGTTTGCTTCTATCCATGAATGGATCGATGAAGCTAACTTACATACAGTATAATTTTTCGGAGTCCGGGCTCACTTTCGCTTCTGTGAATTTCGCAGGTTCGTCACTTTCAATGATCATCAGATCATGGCAACTAATCACGAGAAATCACTCTCGGATTAGTGACGGATTCATTCAGATCTGCGAACTTCAGGCTCTACAAGTGTAGATTCTACAGAAATCTGTAAATCCATCCGCTGCTCTCCCTCAACAGGTTGAGCAGCCTCCTGTATTTCTCGAATTTCTTCGAGTTATACTTTTACTCCCACTGTTCTTCTTGGAAAGCAACTTTCCTTTTAGAAAACAGAATTCCGAACAACCTAACTTCGTTTTCGGAATGGACGTAAAAAGTAACAAGCCTTGGTTTCCCTAGGACAACCAGCGAAGTAGCTCAACTACAAATACTCAGTAAAGACGAATTTGGATCATTTCCAGTCCACATTTATGTGGTGTCTTTCAACTGATATTGGTGGAACTATTTCAGCGTAAACTTAGATATTTCTAGAGCGTTATTCTTAAAGAATATCATGGAAGATTCGTGTGACTCATCTTTGATCATTTCTAATAAGATCTGATTCTTTCTCACAGAAACACCTCAAGGTTTTCAGGAGAAATGAGCTGTGAAACGACTTCACACTCATTCAGATGATCACACCATCAATGACTTAAGTATTCTCACTCGTGATCTAATCCAGAGTCTCAATACTTCTGTCACTCAGATTCTATACCTCACTCTGGAACTCTTTCGACCATTTCAAAGAATTCCGACTCGTGTCTCATCAAATGAACACAGTCATACTCACTGAAGTAATCAGTAAAGATAATGAAGTACAGGAAATTTTCTCTGGCATTGCTGCTCATCGGGCCACATACATGAGTATGTTCAAGGTCCAATAAGCCTTTGGGCCTTTCTCTAGCTCGGCTAAGATGGGCCCTTTGTCTTTTGGTCCAGTAAGCAGAATTCAAGTCTCATAAGATATCCGATCAAATGAGCCCAAAAGTCCATAACTATGGAGTTTCTGAATCCGACTTACTCTATGTGACCAAAACATTTACGCCAAGAAAAATCAGGTTTAATTCATCAGATTTAAACCAATTCGGTATTTATGTTACATTTAGGCACTCTTTGGTTTAAGATATAAAACCCATTCCTTGAATAGGGTGCTACAATCAATATTTCATTGAGATCAAAAGAACAAAACTTGTTTTTTATCAAAATGAAAAACATTCAAATCCTTACAAGAAAATGAAAGACAACTCTGCTTAAAGCAGGTACATTGTAGCAATTACTTAATACAAAACCAAGCCTCAAAGGCATCTACAAGTGAAAACCCTACGGCTGAGGCAGCATCCATAGCTCCTTCCAGACATGCAGTTCCACTTGTCCTTCCTTCAACGTTCTACTGTTGCTTAGGCTCTGCATATTATAACAAATATCAGTGCCACAACCAGTATCCAATACCTATAAGGTAGAACTTGAAGTAATAACATGAATACCTGAGAAAGTAGTCTCATACATCAACTTCAACTCCTCATAATCTTCCATGAATTTAATGCAATCTCTCTTCCAATGCCCAGTCTCTTTACAGTAGCAGCACTTACCAACGTAAGATGTATCTGACTCGGGCTCAGAAGACACACGCTTGCCATGATTCAAAATCTGGACAACTTTGTCTTCACCCTTGTCAGCACTAGGTTTAGTAAACCTACCCTTCTCCATTATGAGATTATACAGGGTACTCTTCACGTTTGGCTCAACTGTCTTGAGCATATCATGCAGTTCAGTCAGCGTCTTCGTTAAGCCTTTCTTGATATAGTTCCTTTTGAACTTATCATAGCTTGACGGCAGTGACTGCAGAATGATCTCAGTTGCCAATTCTTGGCTAACTGGATAATCCAGTTTCCTCAGGTTATCAATGTAACCCATCATTTTACTGACATGAGGACTCATTGGATGATCATTTGGTAGCTTGCAGCTAGTGAGAGACTTAACCAACTGGTATCTCTCCACTCTTACCTGCTCCTGAAATTTCAATTTCAGGCTGCTGATCATCTCTATTGGCGACTCCATGTTCTCATATTGCTTCAGCAAATCTGAGTCCATGGTAGCCAATATCAGACCACGCACATCTACCGCATCATTATAATGCTTATTCCAAGCATCATATACTGCATGAGAGGCATTGGACCCGATCCTCTCGGGGAGAGCTCTTTCAAGGACATAGTCCTTTCTCTCCTGCCTGAGGACTAGCCTCAGGTTCCGCGACCAAGTCAAGAAATTTGATCCGTTCAGTTTGTCCATCTCAAGGACAGACCGGATCGAGAAAGTGTTTTGTTTGTTTGTGCTAGTCATAACTGAAATTTAGAGATAAATAGAGTTTTAGTTATTTAGTTCATAAAAGAGTAATCTTAATAACTTATAAGAAAACTCGCATTGCATTCAAAATTTCTTTGTTTAACCTCATAAGAATGCAATGATTCCGAGACCCATGTTCGGCTAAATCCAAAGTGGGCCACTGGCCGTCACCCAGAAGTAGCTTTACTTGGTAAGCATACACACAACTAGTTATGTCCAATAACTCTCGGTTGTGAATTGGGCCCAAGGCCCAATACACCAGATGTCTCAAGGCCTGGGACTCCCGATGGCCCAGTCAAGGAAACCAATCTCTTACAGCCAAATAATCACTAAAGTCTGGGACTCCCAATGAAATTAGTGACTATATACTACTTTACTTACGCAAAAACAGACACCTCACACTGTAAGCCATATCTGTAATTGAATAAGCGTTAAGTAGCTGACAAGATTGGGCAAGACATCCAAGCTTGATATTGTTTTTGAGGATTTTAGGTTTCAATAGATTTCCTCCCAAAAATAGAAGATTACTATTTTGGGAAACTTTCCATTTCAGGTAACTTACTAAATGTGGAAACTTTCTATTTAGCGAAACCTACTATTTTTAGAAACTTTCTAAATTGGAAACATACTATTTTTAGAAGTTTCCTAACATGCCAAAATTAGAAACTTCTAATATTAGAAGCTCTCTAATTTAATGTTTTATTAAAGTTTTTGGATGGGTCACAAATTATAGGCCCAATTCTTGGCCTAAGACCACAGAATTCCAATTGGCCCGATAATTTGACATAACCGAGTCGGTTCATTAATTCTGGTCCAAGACCAAATTAATTACTAAATCCAACTGGTTATTTACTAAACCAGACCAGCTCTAAATTATTTGGTCCAACCAAATCAAACTTAGACCAGCCTTCGGTTTAGGTTAAAATTCAATTTTGAATTTAAATCCGGTTTAACCAGAAACTAAATAATACCAATTGTATTAAATAATTTCCAGCAAACCGCGATTTAGGTTAACCGCTTGAACCATAATTATTCAATGAATGATTTTGACTTTTCCAAATCGATAATTGCTTTTGACTTTACCGATTCGATTCATGACATAATCGATCGCTAACAATTCAATAATTGATTACGACATTCACTTGAAGACAAAAACGTATTTGACATTTTCCAAATCGATTAAACAATCGACTTTATTGATTCTCTTATGATCATGACATTAATAATCAATCAAATCGTTTCTCTTTTGTTGCACAAAGTCAACAAGCGATTTATACCAAGCAATTACACGCGCGAGGTATTCACAATTAACAAGCAAAGTCATCATCACGATTCAAAAAGTCAACATGCGATAGATACATACAAAATCGACTTTAAACATTAAGCTTTTCTTATGATAAAGCAAAGCCACATGCGATTGTCTTGTTAACCATTGTTGCTTTATAATTAATTAGATAAACAAAGTAGCCCACGACAAGACAATCGGTTGCTTTATAATTAGTTAAACTAACGACCTAGGTTTTTCAAAGTTTCAATCTGGCCGTCACCAAGACAATCTAGGTTTTCAAAGTTTCAATCAATTTTACTCATTAAAATCGATTCATCAAACTAATAAACAACCTAGTATGACCCAAAAAGCAAAAACCTAATGACCTAGGCTCTGATACCACTGTAGGATTATGTGTGTTCATTGGTGTAATTATCAGATTACAACCTAACATAATCAACTAGGATCTAGGTGATTTGCAGTTGAATCATAAACAGATCAGGATCATTACCTTGTGATTGCAGCGGATTGATCAAAGGAATATCGAGATCTGTAAGAGCTGATGATAACCGGCTCCTCCTAGGTATCCACACTCTTACAAGCTACTGGATCAGGCTGCTAGACCAAAGCTGGAACCAACAGAGAGAGAGAGGACGGCCAGACCTAATAAAATCGCAGACAACTAGTGTTTCTGGCGCCTCCCCTCTTCCTTATATGGGCCCAAGTGATTAAACTAATGGCCTATTAGGCTTTTGGGCCCAAGACCCAAATCAGACAAAATAACTGTATTTTGTCTGGCCCAATTCTCTGTACAAATACAGTAAATGCCTTGCATCTTACCGTATTAATTCCATTTAACTTTCCCGTTAGCTATGGTGTGTGACCCTTTGGGATCATACAATACTGGTAATAAGTCCTAAACTTATAGATCAAGAGCGGACTCTAGCAAGTCATCATGATCGCCCAGTATTTATGACTTATGTCTGATCTCGACACTTATCATACTTTCTAGAGATAGTACAGTAGATTTCAGGACATTCCCAACAAGAAGAACATAGAGAGAGAGACCGAGAGAGAGAGCGAGAGAGAGAGAGACCGAGAGAGAGAGAGAGAGAGAGAGAGAGAGAGAGAGAGAGAGAGAGAGAGAGAGAGAGAGAGAGAGAGAGAGAGAGAGAGAGAGAGAGAGAGAGAGAGAGAGAGAGAGAGAGAGAGAGAGAGAGAGAGAGACCGAGAGCGAGAGAGCGAGAACTCTAGCTACGACCAGAAGAGGAAGAAGAGGAAGAAGCGGATAAGTATGCATAGCAATGTCTGGAGAACTCTAGCTACGACCAGAAGATGAGCTAAACCAAGTAAAATATAGGAAGAAGAAGAAGAGGAAGAAGAAGAAGAAAGAAGTGAGAATGCACCTTAATGAAATTTTAATGAAAAGTAAGTCCCACATCGGTAGTTAGAAAATAATTAACTAATATATATAGGGTAAGATAAGAAGAGAATGAATATATAAGAAGAACATGAGAGAGAGAGAGAAATCGAGAGAGAGAGAGAGAAATTGAGAGAGAAAGCGAGAACTCTAGCTACGACCAGAAGAGGAAGAAGAGAAAGAAGCGGAAGAGTATGAATAGCAATGGTTGGAGAACTTTAGCTACGACCAGAAGAAGAGCTAAACTAAGTAAAATAGAAGAAGAAGAGAGAAGTGAGAATGCACCAGATTTTCACGTTACCTTGATGGGCGGAAGACTAGGCTGCGACGACAGAGGAGAGCCAATCCCGGGACTCGAAAGAGAAAAGACGAAGTTAGTTCTACATTGAATTCGAAAGAACAAAAGGTCGATCCTCTCTTAAGTTAGAAGCCCATAGAAATTAATAGAGGAAGAAGAAGAGGAAGAAGAGGAAGAAGAGGAAGAAGAAGAAGAGGAAGAAGAAGAAGCTCTCCGACGACGCGATATAATGATCGAGGTTTTGGAATTATGATGGTCTACGAAAAAAACATAAGTCGCTCTAAAAAGTCATTCAACCATACATTTCGTCGGGGTCTAATCTCATGAATCTAAAATATTTCATAATGAAAATAACTTCCAATTTTTTTTACTCTAACAAAATACCGCTATGTCCGCACAGGGTGCGAACACCCCATATATACAGTTACGTGCGTACTAAAAAAAACTAATTAACATGTTTTCTGCAGTGATTTATCTTTTAACAAGTTGACTGGTGAAGTTCAACTAGAAAAACCACCTGCATTTACGTGAGTACTACAATTTGAGATCTAGAAGTTTAAAGCGTTGAAGAGCTTTTATTGTTAATACCACAAAATCATGTTCGAGTAATATGTTGTGTTATACATCTCAGCTATTTGACTGGTAACATGCTTTCCGGAAACATTGGATCTAGTCTTACCTTGGACGAAGAAGCTAAAATGTACATTTCAGAACTTCAATTGTTTGAATGGCTCGAGAAAGTTTCCATCATCATGTCAGCTAATCATTTTCTTGGTTTTTAATATTTGGTTAATCATCGAAGTGATCTCTCTTATAACAATTTCTCTTGGTCATCTACATGCAAGGACAACAGGTATGAACATGAAATCTTGGTATATAAGATATATCTTCTATCGATTTGTTTATCACCTGCTTATATTAACTAAATGTTTCGCTCTCACTTTATGTTGAATCAGTAACATCAACACATACCGGAGCTCATATTTGAAGAACAGTGTGTAAGTAGACTCTTCTGCTTAGTCCTGCAACAATCGAGAAACAAGATTGGATTAAACATAGTAATCTCTTCCTTTCGGATATGGAAAAATAAATTATTTAAATAGCTCGTGTGTTATGAGACACCTAATTATTATCATCTTCTTGTCCTAAAGAACTGGACTTCTACCGTGCGCTGGTCCAATAAACTGCAAGAGATGTAAGTACCTATTGAGCCGTTTTACCATATTTTCTTCCTTTATCTGCTGTCTGACTGCTTTTCCTAATCTTCGTATCATATAAAACATTCTATTGACGGTGATAATCGTTATTAATTGTAGATCAGCACTCACTACATATAAATTGTGGTGGAGAAAGTGTAACTATTACAAACACTTGGGGTAGAATCACTTATCAAGCTGATAACAGTGAAACCAAAGTCGCGACAAATCAACACTTTGAAAACTGGGGAATCAGTAATACAGGTTACTTCTCGAATGACATATACACCATTTCAACTAGTTCTACACTACCTAGAGGTTCTCCTGATTTTTATAAGACTGCACGTCGATCTGCTATCTCTCTTGTTTACTATGCGTTTTGCTTGGAAAATGGAGCCTACAATGTGAAACTCCATTTTATGGAGATTCTGTTTACAGACGAAAAACTATACAGTCGTCTAGGCAGACGCATATTTGACGTCTATATTCAGGTAAAGCGTCATGTTTATTGAATAATTGTTTTCATTAATCAAGTATGTGAGATTGAAGTTCATTTCCATTTGTCTTTTTCCTCTTATGTTAGGGAGAATTGTTCTTAAGGGATTTTAACATAAAAGAGGAGGCTAATGGGACTCTGAAGCCTGTTGTGAAAGAAACCAAATTGAATGTGACCGACCATGTGTTAGAGATACGGTTATATTGGGCAGGGAAAGGGACAACCCTCATTCCCGAAAGAGGAAGTTATGGTCCTCTTATCTCTGCAATCTCCTTATGTCACACTAGTAAGTACAACAAACTTTTTCTGCAACCTGACACCTTATCGTATTGTTTTTTTTTAACTCTCAAGTGTTAACTTCAGATTGTCATCTTCCTCTTCATGATATTGGTTCCTGCCAGCTAACGATCATATTCATCTTTCAAAATTTCAGGTCGGGAGCCACAATGTGGAGGTTCAAAGACCAAAAAAACTACTTTGTTAATATATAAATACATATGATGTCAATGTATATATATTTACACCTTTTTTCATTTGCAGAGGAGATAACAAAAACAAAACAACACACTAAGTATCCTCTAATTTTTGGGGTAACTGGTGCCTTTGTAGCAATTACTCTCCTGGCTTTGGGATTATATGCTCAGAAAAGATGCAGAGGAGACCAGAACACGATAGAAAGAGGTATCAGAGTATATGAATCTATTCATCATATATGCTCAAAGCTGATTTTCTCTTGGGAGCCTGATGACATAGATCTGAGAGCCCAGGGTCTGCAAACGATTTGCTTTACTTGGAGGCAACTGCAAACTGCAACAAACAATTTTGATCTAGCCAACAAACTTGGTGAAGGAGGTTTTGGATCCGTATTCAAAGTAGGATAAAACAAATGTGTGAGTAAATAAGGCTGTTTCTTTTTGGTTTATCATATGAGAACATGATAACATAATGCAGGGAGAGCTGTCGGATGGAACTACCATAGCAGTCAAACAGCTTTCTTCCAAGTCATGCCAAGGAAACCGTGAATTTGTGAATGAGATAGGAATGATCTCAGGTCTTAATCATCCAAACCTTGTCAAGCTTTATGGATGTTGTGTTGAGAAGAATGAATTGCTGCTCGTGTATGAGTACATGGAAAATAATTCTCTTGCCCTAGCGCTGTATGGTAAATAAAAGCCATTCAGGTTTTCTTTTCATCTTAAGTCCATTGGTTTGGACTTCGAGTGATGTTGGTTTACCATTCTAATTGTAGGAAATAGTTCTCAGAAATTGAACTGGGAAGCAAGACAAAAAATCTGTGTTGGAATCGCAAGAGGGCTTGAATTCCTTCACCAAGGATCGATGATCAGAATGGTTCACCGTGACATAAAAACCACAAATGTGCTTCTAGATGCAGACCTGAATGCCAAGATATCTGACTTTGGATTGGCTAGGCTCCATGAAGAAGAACAAAGTCACATTAGCACCAAGGTTGCAGGAACCATGTAAGTATAAAACATAAAAGAAAACCATGACCAAAGAAATGTCTCATCCTTTGTTTATTAAATGTCGCAGTGGATATATGGCTCCGGAATATGCACTATGGGGTCAATTAACAGAGAAAGCAGACGTGTACAGCTTTGGGGTTGTGGCTATGGAAATTGTTAGTGGGAAGAGTAATATCAAACCGCAGGGAAGTGATGATCATGTCTCGCTTATCAATTGGGTAACCATGGATCTTTTGTTAATCCATTTTTTAATAGTTGAATCTGTCTATTTGTATTTTTACAAGTTTACAGAAACCCCTCTCTAAATCGAATCTCAGGCACTGAGGCTACACCAGGCAGGAGACATAATGGAGATTGTAGACCCAATGCTCCATGGTGATTTCAACATTAAAGAAGCAGTAAGGATGATCAAAGTTGCTCTCGTTTGCACAAACTCATCACCAGCCTTAAGACCAACAATGTTAGAGGCCGTGCAAATGCTTGAGGGTGAGATCGAAATAACACAGGTTATGTCAGATCCTAGTTTATATGAACACAACTTGAGCATCTCAAAGATGAGGGGCATTTTTACAAATGGTGGCTCGAGCACATCTGGTGTGACCGATCAAACGGCAACCACAATGAAATCTGCTGCTTTTGGTTGTGATCTCTACCCATTATACCCTGAATCCATGATCCTAAACTCCACGTCAGAGATTTCTTCTTCATCACTATAATATCAAAAGATGTGCACATTTTCTTATCTCTTATGAGAGAAAAAGGCGTGTGAAGTTATTTTATTTTTCTTAGTATCATTAGAGCAGGAACATCTGTGGGAATTCTTAAAGATTATTTTAATATATTTTTTTTTTTTGGAAATGGTGTGGAAAAAAAATGAAAAATCAAAAAAAAAGAAACCAATAATAGAAAGACACGTATCTTAAACATTGTAAGAATCGGTTCTTACAGGCTCAGAGCCGGTTCTTATTTCTCTCTCCAACTTTTAATTTTTATATTATTTTTTTTTCTAAAAACATGTGTTAGAACCTCTGTTGTATATGCTCTTAAAGCTGTCTCAAACTCCAATTACATAGATCCAAAAATGTTGGTATATTTGTGAATGTTTGCCAAACTCTAATTATTTATTTTTATAAAAGGCTGGCTGTATCAAACTTTCATTGAATGTTTGGGCCCAATTCCCCTATAGTGAATTCAGCTGGATCAAGACCTTACGTTGGGTTAGCAACCAAGGCCCATATGTGTCATGACCAAGCTTAACTATGTGGAAAATATATTTGATGGGCCAAATCGCCAACTGCAGGCCCAAACATCGAACTCCGGCTCGGCGATATAGCTCGATGATCCACTACACCAATAACCCACGATTTGTTAGCTAAAGAAGAAAATGAGATCAGGTCAGAAGAGGATTCCGGAGATCACGCAAGACGTTGGAGCTAACTCCGAGAGTGGAGAGAAGCAGTTGAAGATAGAAAGACTATAAAGAAGGACTCCATACATTATCTATCCGATTCTCCATACATTCACACTTACTTAGACTTGTAATCGCTTTATAGCTCGAGTCCTCTGTAAACACTTGAATCAATCAATACAAATCCATCTTTTTACCGTCTAAGCTTCATTTTGTGGTTTATCTTAAAAATCTAGCCCATCTTTTCTTATTCATCACACAAAATACTCTAAACTTTGAATGTGGGTTTTAGCATACACATTTTGGCGCCGTCTGTGGGGAGATTCATAGATATTTTTTACACCAGAACTCAGTATAAAGCTTACTAGTGTAGAAATGGATCCCAACGTAACAGCTCCAGTCGGATCACTGAGATCACAAGATCTCAACCAATCAAACGTAAACTTTCAAACCGATATTACCGGATCATAGTCTTCCTTGACTCAAGCTGGATCAGGAAAAGTGGACCGCGTCCCTGTTTCTCAGCCAACATGGGTTGTGCCTTCAGGCTCAACCTCGCAGACAATCGAGAGGACAAACTCTCGAACTTGGGTATGTTTTGAGGACCGCCCATACGGACGCTTAAGCACCCCAGGTTAATCCACCCCGACCCGGCTCGCTATGCTTGACGCACTCCCATCACCGATGGCATGACAGAGCTCCGCAAAATGTTAACGGTTCTGATTGACAGGTCGCATGACCATAAATTCACTCAGCGAATTGTACTAGTTCGTCTGGATGAGCATGACAGGAGTCTGCTGAATCTGGGAAACAGACCACGGCCCGTTACCGGAGCGGCAGAGGACGGACCCGCAAGAAGTCTGCTGCCTCGCACACGCCTAGACTTCGACGAGGTATACTTCCACGGCAAGCTTCCACGCCCAACGATAGTGGCTACCCGGTATTTAACCCAGTCGTGGGGTCTATGCATCCCAATGCAAACTTTGTGGCCTCAACCTCGACGGGTATCACAGCCCCCGAAGGAGCGCAACCGCCACCACCCCCGCTTATGTCTACGAGCTACGAGCCGAACATGCATCGGGTGTTGAGATCTGTCAAAAGCAGTTCATGGATAATATCGCTAATACACGGATCCAGAACACTGGAAAGATCAAAATTCCAGAATACGCGGGAACTACGGATCAAAAATCCCATGTTAGAACCTTCCGGCTCGCCGTTTCATGAGCCCATCTTAACGATGAGGAGAAATAAGCAGGCTACTGCAGGCACCGCACTAGAGTGGTTTGCTAGCCTGGAAGGAATTTGGATCGACAACTTCACCCAGCTCGTGTCGATATTCCTAAAGAAATATTTGATCTTCATAGAGGAGAAAACGTCGGAAGCCGATCTCTGAGCCTTAAGGCATGGGTCCGACAAAACTCATAAAGCATACATCGGTAGGTTCCGCAAGGTCAAATCGTGCATCGCAGATCCAAACGAAACCATAGCGATCGCGGCTCTGTAAAACGGACTCTGGGTAACATCAAAGTTCAAGAAAGAGCTCGCAGTTTGACCCTTCACGTCTTTAGACGATGCTCTGCACAAGGCCACATACTACACAAAGTACAAAGAAGACGTGGCTACGGCCCTAGAACAATGCAGCTCCAACCAGAAGAAAACCATCAGAAAAAATGTTCTAGCAAGGGACAACACTATCTCACGGTAGACGGAAAGCCTCAATGGCGAAAACCTTACGACCCAAACAAGTATTGCAAGTATCACGATAAAAAAGGACACTCTTCCGAAGAATGTAGGTCCAAAGACTGTCTTCTAACAGCCAAGAATGGCAGCAGTGGAGCGGAACATCCAGTACCGGAAGAGAAAGAAAACAAAAAAAGAAAAGGGGAGTAAGGGAAAAGCAAGTCGAAAGCAAAAGAAAATCGCAAGCTAAGTGCGAGAGAACCCCAGAGAAGGAAGAATTCGCCTCTCCTCCTCCCTCTCGTGTCAAGCATATCGAGATGATTTTCAATCTAGATCGTTGTGGGGGATTGACGAAGTCGGTCATCATGCCATCTCCTGCTCCCAAATAACCAGCCAGCCAGTGCTTGCTAAAGTTTGGAATGTGCAACTCCCATCTCCCGAAAACGATAAACTTCTTATCAGGAGGCTCGAAATTATGTCGAGATTCAGTAAACTCGATCAAGTCCCATCAAAGGCGGGTCGAGGCTGACGCCAGAGAAATGGTTCCCATCGAGGGGCCCAACACTCACATAACTTTCTCTGAATGCGAAAATTTTAAGCTCGACAAACCGCACGATGAAGACCTGGTGACCGACTTGATGTAGCCGGATTCGAGCTATCGAGATTCATGATTAACACAGGAAGCTCTGTAATGTTGGGATAATGTCCTGAAATCACACTTGTACTCACTCCTGATGATAGTTATGTGTCGAGATCAGACATTCGTATAATACTGGGCGGTTGCAATGTTTTGCTAGAAGCCTCTTGCAATCTGTAAGTTGTAGACTTACTGCCAGTATTATATGATCCTATAGGGTCACACACCTAAGCAAACTGGAAGCTAAAATATGGGAATGATCATTATAGTAATGATCATGTTAATGTGTATTGGATACACATTAATATCGAGTATATGGTGGTGTGTCGATCGACACAGTATGTGTGTCGGTCGACACAGATCGGGTTTTCGAAACAGACGTTTCGATTTTACGACTTAAACGAGTCGGCCCGTTTTGAGTGATTCTAGGTCTTAATAAAAGCAAGTATTTCGACCTAGAACAGTAGCCATCGTCTTTTTCTTGACAGAGAAAGCAGAAACACCAAAAACTCAGATTCCCAAAGATCCGACACTAGCATCCCGGCTTTCCAGGTTTGTGTGCGTGTGTATCTGGTAGAGACAAAGCATCTGAGTCGCTTACTGATCTCGTCACCAATCATTCCGCTGCCAGTTCAAGGTAAGAACGAGGTTGGTAATTTCAATATAACGAACCCTAGATCCTAGGCGATCTCCCACAGTGGTATCAGAGCTTGTTAGGGTTTAGTCTATTGAATCTGGAGCATTAAAAATGAATACTGATGTAATTGAATAGATTGATGCTTGTTAAATCGCGTTTTCATGATGTTAATCTCGGATTAAAGCCTCTGTTGAAAATACGATATCTGTGTTTTCGCAGAGTGTCGATCGACACAAAGCGTGTGTCGGTCGACACACAGCGAAAAAGCGTAAAAGATTTTAGGGTTTTCGATCAGTGATCGAATATCCGTTTTTGTACTGTGTCGGTCGATACACTGGGTGTGTCGGTCGACATAGGCAAGGCGAAAGGATAGATCGGTTCAATTGGATTGAACCGGTTATCTCGCCTGGTTAATTTGATTAACCAATTTGGTTCTGGTTAGGTCATGTCGATCGACACAGTAATGTGTGACGATCGACATGGACCATTAAACAAGACCGGTTCAATTAGATTGAACCGGTTACGTAAATTCGACCCGGTTTGACCGGTTATCGAAGTCCGGTTTAAATTAGGTTGTGTCGACCGATGCAAGTATGCGTCGATCGACACACCACTCGCAGACATGAAGGTTGGATCTCAAATTTGCAAATACCGGACCAAATTCACTTCTAAAGTTCTAGATTAACTTAAACTTAATAAACCTATATATTTTAATTAAGTTAATAACTTCTTGGATGTATATTGGATATGAATCAAGATTAAATAGTTCATTTCCTCAATTAAATATCAAGTGATCTTGATGTCTTGCCCGATCTTGTCTACTGTCAAGACTCGTTTCGTTGTTGGATAGCCTTCGAGTCCTTGGTATCCACAACAACATGAGTAAGGCAGGTGATCATTGATAGACTTGTAGTGCGACTGTCGATGATCACAAGACATAAAGAGATTGGTTTACTTGACTGGGCTATCAGAAGTTCTGGGTCCAGAGACATCAGAGTGGATTAGACATGAATTGTCTCGTCTGCGACCAAGAGTTGTACTGGGTACAATCAGCAATGATTTGCTTACCTAGATAACTAAAGTTTGGATGATGGCGAGTCGCCCACTCAAATTTTGGTGACTTGAGGATCTTGGTTCATTGTATTCATCTGAGGAAACATAGTTTTTGAATACAATGCGAGTTTTCTTATTAGATAAGAATTCTCATTTCCTTGAACATCATAACTAAAACCTCTACCTCTTTTAATTACAGCTATGTCTGTCTCAACTCACATCAACACTTTCTCGCTAAGATCCGTCCTTGAGAAGGACAAGCTTAATGGATCAAATTTCTTGGAATGATATCGGAACCTGAGAATAGTTCTCAGGCAGGAGAACAAGGAATATGTCTTTACGAGAGTTCTCCCCGAGAGATCACGTTCCAATGCCACGCAGGCAGATAAGAATGCTTGGGATAAGCATTCAGCTGATGTCAAAGACGTTAATTGTCTAATGCTGGTGACTATGAACTCTGAGCTGCAGAAGCAATATGAGAACGTGATGTCACCCATTGAGATGATTAACAGCCTGAAAGCTTTATTTCAGGAGCAAGCTCGCACAGAGAGATACCAGACGGTTAAATCTCTCATGGATTGCAAGCTGGCTAAGGACAGTCCAGTGAGTCCTCATGTCCTTAAAATGATGGGTTACATTGATAACCTGGGGAAACTGGACTGTGCCATTAGCCAGGAGCTAGCCACTGACATGATTTTGCAGTCTTTGTCGTCGTGTTTTGATCAGTTCATCATGAACTACAACATGCAAAACATGACTAAGACATTGACTGAGTTGCACGATATGCTGAAGACAGCAGAGCCGAATCTCAAGAAGGCGACTCCCAGTGTACTGATGGTACAAGGGGGTAAAAGGTTTAAGAAACCTAGTAAGGATAAGGGAAAGGCCAAAGCTGTGCAGACTGAGAGTCAAGACAAGCCCAAGCCCAAGCCCAAATTTAGGCCTTCTCCTGAGGATAAATGCAACTACTGCAAGCAGCTTGGGCATTGGAAGAGAGACTGCAAGAAGTTCATGGAAGATTACAAGAAGCTGAAGAAGACGTATGATGCGTCTGATTCAGGTATTTATGTTATCGAACTTAATGTTATGTCTTCTAGTTCTACTCCGTGGGTATTGGATACCGGCTGCGGTGCTCATATTTGTACTAATATGCAGGCACTAAGAAACAGTAGGACGCTGAAGAAAGGACAAGTGGAGCTACGGGTCGGGAATGGAGCTAAAGTTGCTGCACTGACCGTAGGCACCTATGATTTGTCTTTACCTTCTGGCATGGTTTTAGTATTGAACAATTGCTACTTTGTACCTGCGATTAGCAGAAACATAATTTCAGTTTCCGTTTTGGATTTGGAAGGTTTTGATTTTGCTGTTAAGAATAAAGTTTGTTCTTTTAATCGTGATGGTACGTTTTATGGTAGCGCCCCATTAGATAATGGGTTATATGTATTAAACCAAGAAATGCCTGTCTTTAACATAAATACAAAGCGGTTTAAGTCAAATGACGAAAACCCGACTTTCTTATGGCATTGTCGT
The DNA here is from genome assembly GCA_030180135.1 of Orychophragmus violaceus. Classification (NCBI taxonomy): domain Eukaryota; kingdom Viridiplantae; phylum Streptophyta; class Magnoliopsida; order Brassicales; family Brassicaceae; genus Orychophragmus; species Orychophragmus violaceus. The sequence continues at coordinate 39,969,252 of CM058239.1, forward strand.
TTGGGCCATATCAATGAGAAACGCATTCAGAGACTCCATCGAAATGGGCTTCTGGGCTCATTTGATTTTGAATCATGTGAGAAATGTGAATCTTGCTTGATGGGCAAAATGGCTAGGGCCCCTTTCAACAAACCGAATGAAAGGGCCAGTGACTTATTGGGCCTTATTCATACTGATGTATGTGGGCCGATGAGCACTGTTGCCAGAGGAAATTACAAGTACTTCATTACCTTTACTGATGACTTCAGTAGGTATGGCTACGTCTATTTGATGAGACACAAGTCAGAATCCTTTGATAGATTCAAAGAGTTCAAGAATGAAGTACATAACCAAGTTGGCAAAAGTATCAAAGCTCTGCGATCGGATCGCGGAGGAGAATACTTGAGTCAAGAGTTCAGTGACTATCTGAGCGAGTGTGGAATTGTTTCACAACTCACTCCTCCTGGAACACCTCAATGGAATGGAGTGTCAGAGAGGAGGAATCGAACCTTATTGGATATGGTTCGGTCTATGATGAGTCATTCAAATCTTCCATTATCCTTTTGGGGATACGCTCTAGAAACGTCTGCGTTTACACTAAATAGGGTACAATCTAAATCAGTGGAAAAGACACCACATGAATTGTGGACTGGGAACGTTCCTAGTCTGTCTTTCCTGAAGATTTGGGGTTGTGAGGCTTATGTCAAACGATTAATCTCTGACAAGCTCGCACCCAAATCAGATAAATGCTACTTCGTTGGTTATCCTAGGGAAACCAAGGCATACTACTTTTACAACCAATCTGAGAACAAAGTATTTGTTGCTCGGGACTGTTCTGTTCTTGAGAGGGAATTTCTTTCTAAGAAAAACAGTGGGAGTAAAGTACATCTCGAAGAAATTCAAGATGCACAGGAGACTGCTCAACCTGCTGAGGAAGAGCAGCAGTTGGATCCACAAAGTTTTGTGAAGCCCACGCCTGTGGAGCCTGAAGTTCGCAGATCCGGAAGGATCCGTCACGAGCCCGAGAGATACTATGGATTTCTTGTGACCGATTCCAATGATCTGATGATCATCGAAAGTGACGAACCGGCGACCTTCGCGGAAGCAATGATGGGCCCGGGCTCCGAAAAGTGGCTTGGAGCCTCTAAATCCAAAATGGGATCCATGTCAGAAAACCAAGTGTGGTCCTTGGTCGATTTACCTAATGGTGCAAAAGCCATTGAGTGTAAATGGATCTTCAAGAAGAAGATTGACGTGGATGGTAATGTACAAATTTACAAAGCTAGGTTGGTGGCTAAAGGTTTCAAGCAAATTCATGGTATTGACTATGATGAAACCTATTCCCCAGTTGCCATGCTTAAATCCATTCGGATTCTTCTAGCAACTGCTGCTTATTAAGATTATGAGATTTGGCAGATGGATGTCAAAACCGCCTTCCTGAATGGTATTCTGGAAGAGGATGTGTATATAACACAGCCTGATGGTTTTGTAGATCATAAGAATGCTGGGAAGGTATGCGAATCTTGCTTGATGGGCAAAATGGCTAGGGCCCTTTCAACAAACCGAATGAAAGGGCCAGTGACTTATTGGGCCTTATTCATACTGATGTATGTGGGCCGATGAGCACTGTTGCCAGAGGAAATTATGCATTGATATCATACTACTTGAAGCTGTTTGATATGCATTGATATCATACTACTTGAAGCTGTTTGTGGACGCAAACCTATGATCTAGTGTTGGCTTACAAACAAACGTTGATGCATGTGGGATCGAACATTTCAAATACATGTTCTTTTCAATCAACGCTTCTTTGTTGGGATATAAATACATGATGAAAGTTGTGGTAATAGATGGAACACATCTGAGTGGATGGTATGGGGGTGTGTAGTTTCAGCTAGTGCACATGACGGAAATTTTTAGATCTTCTCCTTGGATATTGGGATTGTTAACATTGAGAATGACCATGCGTGAGAATGGTTCATGAGGAAGCTATCTGAAATTTTACTGGACGTCTAGTGTGGGTATCTGACCGAAACTCTTCCATCTACGCAGCCATCAGGAAGGTAAATTCATTTGTCAGAGTATAATAAAATTGCTATTGATACTAATTGATTGCGACATAGAGGACATACACAATATGGTTAGAAGATAATTTGAATATGAAGCTAAATATATTAATCCATTTAACTTACATTTTCTCTTTAATGTAATGGGTCTTCTCAATTTCGTCACATGCTGCATACTAAGTTCACCTACAATCGTACATTGCGACCCATTTCAAGACTCCCACTTTGACGCAATTTCTCTCACAAGCTGCTTGTGCTTACCGCGTAGTGATTTCGATAGGTATTTTTCAGAAATAAGAGCAACATACCCAGTTTTGTTGACTACTTGGAGGGCATTGGGTTAGAACCCTGGTCACACTCACATTTCATGGGGATGCGCTACAACATCATGAAAAGTAACATCTTGGAGTCACTAAACAACGTCCTAACTATGGTACGTGATTTCCCGGTCATTTACATACTTGAAAAAATTAGGAAACTCTTTTCAATTGGCTTGCAATTCGTTGAGAAGCGGCCAAGGAAAAAGAAGATTTGATCAACCCTAAAGTATAAGAAATGCTTATCAAGAGCTTTAACACTTCTTCTTCCTGTTTATCGTTCAAAATAGGAGACTATATCTATGAGGTTCAAGATGAAAACGAGACTTCAATTTATGTTCATCTGTGGGAACAGTAATGCACATGCCATGAATTCCAATTGCTTTGGGTACAGTGTTGTCATGCAATAGCGGCGGCGATAAAGGATGGGGTACGGTTGGACACATTGCATTGATAGCATGGGCTTCATACCAAAGGTCTTATGGCAATAATCTAAGCAAGATGAAGTGTCTTGGACACTGGCTGAGCTAGTAACAATATTAGCAAGATGGAGTGTTTTGAACACTGGCTGAACTAATATTAATGAGTATGATTGCTAATGCTGCTGCAATAGAATCCATCATAAATGCCATGTTTGCGCTCGTCAATATGCAGCTTACGCATAAAGCATGACGAGAAAATACCAATGTGTTCCGGTAATAGTCACTGAACAGTTACCAGAAATATCCCAAGTGTTTGAGGAACACTAAGGATAGGTTCGTGGTGAACTGGTAAAATGACGAACCAGTTGAAAGTAGTTAGACGGACAAAGACGATTCCCGGTTCCCACCTGGTTATGTCTCTTTGTCTGAATAGCGGTGCTATCTGTTGGAAAGGCTCCAAGCAGTGGACCGTAGAATAGTGCTTTTATCTAAATGGCGGTGTGGTTTGTTGGAATTGTTTCAAGCAATGACACCGCAGTATCTCCCACAACCTAAGCACGAAATTTATTTTGTTGCTGTAGGTATAAGATATCTGAAGAGATGATCTTGATTCTAGTGGGAGTAACTTTAGTTATGTTATAATCTTTACATAGACATGCTATGGTAGTGTTTATGTAAGTCAAACTGACATCGGTATTATTTAATTATTGGATAATTAAGTAATGGTCCCAAAGTATTTTATAGTCATCTTATAGGTCATCAAGTTGAGGACTTGGTCATGAAACCCTATAAGTAAAAGATGACATAAAATTATGTTTGTCCCTAGTCAAGGTTGTTAAAATGGGACACTAACAACCGCGCGAGACTAGTATGTGAGGTGACTGTTGGACCAAGTTTCATGGAGTCAATGATATGATTATCACAATCAGTCACATAGATATATGTTGGTGAACATATGATCGGACATGACCCGCTTAATGAGAACTCCACAGGATAATTATATCAGTGTCATGGGAGGTTCTCATTACGACTATAGAGTATAGTCCTTAGACCTGAGTTCATCATGCTTTCTAGCATATGAATTGGTGCGTTTTGACCTTGTCAAACGTCGTTCCGTAACTGGCGGCTATAACGGCATTGCTTATGCGTATCATGAAGTATGTGTAGAAACAGGGATGGAACAAGATGGGATTTGTCCCTCCTATAACGGGAGATAAATATCTCAGGGCCCATCGAAGATTTTATACTGAGAAAATGCATGGCCGTGCTCAAACGAGGTGATTGTCAGTCGTTTGTTTAATCAGTATAGATCAGGAGTTCGATGAACATGATATTGGCTATAATAAGGATGACACAGTCTCTTGCCTTATGCCATATCGAGATATAGAGACGAAGGGATTATAGGAATTGATGATTCCAGTACAAGTGGGAGATTGTTGGGATTATGTCCTGAAATCACATTGTACTCACTCTAGAGATAGTTGTATTGTCGAGATCGGAAAATTCATGTGATACTGGGTAGTCATAATGTTTTGCTAGAAACAACTTATGACAAATGAGTTGTAACTCATTTCCAGTATCGTGTGAACCTACAGGGTCACACACCTAAGCAAGTTGGACATAGTTCATATGGGATTGATCATTGGCATATGGTCTGGTCGATGTGTATTGGATACACATCGAATATGAGTTTCAAAGAGGAGTATCGATCGACACCATTGGGTGCGTCGGTCGATACAAGACGTGTGTCGATCAACACCAATGGGTGTGTCGGTCGACACAAGGGCGAAACCGAAACTGATGTTTTGGTTCACCTCGAGGTCAATATATAAACGTGTTTTATTGACTCGACCGTAGATAGGATTACGTGCGCCGCCCCAGACAGTGTTTCTCAGAGAGAAAACACAGAAACCTCTAGAAACTCAGTTCCCAGGAGATCCGAGCACCGGTACTAGCATCCCGGCGGATTCCAGCTTGTGTGCGTGTGGACTGAGGTAGAGGCGCAACATCTGAGGCGCTCCTAAGATCTCGTATTACTTGAATCTTCCGCTGCCAATCTCCAGGTAAACACGAGATCAGATCCAGATTCAATTAACTAGACCCTAGATCCTAGGCTATCTGGAACCTGACAGCAATTCTGAATCCGGTAGAATTGGCTCAAAGTTCCAACAGTGGTATCAGAGCCTTAGGGTTTTCCATTGAATCAACCTGTCTAAATGAATTTGATGATTTAGATTCGCAAAATAGGTTGTTTGGTTAGAACAGGTGAGATCGATTATGATCGAAAATTGAATCAGTGATTTCGCACAGTGTCGATCGACACACTAGGTGTGTCGGTCGACACAGAGTGGCGAATTCGACAGAGTCGGCGGCTAGGGTTTTTCGCGAAGAAAAACCGAAAGCCTACTGTGTCGATCGACACAGGTTGTGTGTCGGTCGACACAGAGCAGATTCGGCACAGTGTCGATCGACACAATTGAGTGTCGGTCGACACAGACCTAGTGAATGGTTAATCGGTTCAATCGGATTGGACCGGTTATCATGCTTGGTTAAGTCCGGATAGATCGGTTCAAATTGGATGAATTGGTTCAATTGGATTGAACTGATTATCTCAATTAGCAAGAACCGATGGAATTAATCAGTTTGATTGGATAAGTCGGTTCAATTGAATTGGACCGGTTATCGTAATTAGTTGAAACTGGTTAAAACGGTTTAAATTGGATGAATTGGTTCAATTGGATTGAACTGATCATCGCAATTAGTATAAACCAATTTGAATGCTTAAGATCAGTTTAATCTGATAAGTCGGTTCAATTGGATTGGACCGGTTATCAAAACTGTCTTCGGTTTAGGTCCATGTCGACCGTCACACATGGGTTGTGTCGATCGACATGACCAGTTCAATGAACCAGGTTAATTGGATTAACCGGTTATTGAAGTTCGGTTTTGTTTGGTGGTGTCGATCGACAGACAGAGTCTGCGTCGATCGACACAATGCTCGAAATTCTGGTTATTGAACCTTGAATTTGCAGAAACCAAACTCGACCAAAACCTTGATTAAAGCTTAGCTTCAATATGGTCAACTGTCAAGACTCATTTCGTTGTGTGATGTCTAGCCAAGAGCTTGGTGTCCACAATTACATGAGTAAGGCAGGTAGTTATGTTGATGGATTTGCAGTGCTAAAACATCAACAATTATATGACCTAAGAGAATTGATTTGCTAAACTTTTGGGTTTAGTTTCCTCAACTAAATATCAAGTAACCTTGATGTCTTGCCCAATCTTGTCTACTGTCAAGACTTGTTTCGTTTGTTGGATAGTCTTGGAGTCCTTGGTATCCACTGCTACATGAGTAAGGCAGGTGATCATTGATAGACTTGCAGTGCGACTGTCAATGATCACAAGACTAAAGAGATTGGTTTACTTGACTGGGCTATCAGAAGTTCTGGGCCCAGAGACGTCAGAGGAGATGAGACATGGATTGTCTTATCTGCGACCAAGAGTTGTACTGGGTACAATTAGCAATGATTTGCTTACCTAGATAACTAAAGTTTGGGTGATGGCGAGTCGCCCACTCAGATTTTGGTGAAGTATGGATCTTGGATCAATATATTCATAGAGGAAACATTGTTTGAGTATAATGCGAGTTTTCTTATTAAATAAGATTTCTCATCATATGCATAACTAAAATCTTTGTTTTTCTTGGATTTCAGCTTATGTCTATGACTACTTTCTCGTTGCGATCCGTCCTTGCGAAGGACAAGTTAAATGGATCCAACTTCCTCGATTGGTATCGGAATCTGAGATTCATTCTCAAGCAGGAGAGCAAGGACTATGTCCTTGAGAAAGCTCTTCCAGAAATGCTTGGGACCAATCGCTCACATGCAGCATATAATGCTTGGAATAAGCATTATATTGATGTGGTAGATGTGCGTGGTCTGATGTTGGCTACCATGAACTCGGACTTGAAGAGTCAATACGAGAACATGGAGTCGCCAATAGAGATGATCACCAGCCTGAAACTGAAGTTTCAGGATCTGGCACGAGTTGAGAGATTCCAGATGGTGAAGTCTCTCACTGGGTGCAAGCTACCAGAGGATGCTCCAGTAAGTCCTCATGTCATTAAACTGATGGGTTACATTGATAACCTGGGGAGACTGGAATGTCCTGTCAGCTTAGAGTTGGCCACTGACATCATTCTGCAGTCACTGCCGTCAAGCTATGATAAGTTCATTAAGAACTATATCAAGAAAGGCTTGACGAAGACGTTGACTGAGCTGCATGGCATGCTCAAAACAGCAGATCAATACATCATAAATGGTAAAAGATTTGAGAAATCTTGTGCTGGCAAGGGCAGAGGCAGGGCCGTCCAGATTTGGAATCAGGATAAGCCTGTGTCATCTCATAAGCCCAAGTCAGGCCCATCTGGTGTTAGAAAATGCTTCTACTGCGATGAGTCATGGCATTGGAAGAGAGATTGCATTAAATTCTTGGAATATTCACAAGAGATGAAGGAGATGTATTGTACTTCTTCTTCAGGTATTGTGTTATTAATTCAAGTTCTACGTAAGTATTGGATACTAGTTGTGGTACTGATATTTTTGAAATATGCAGAACCTAAGCGACAGTAGAACGTTGAAGAAAGGGCAAGTGGAACTGCGTGTCTGGTATGAAGCAATGGTTGCTTCATGAGCCGTAGAGATTCTCCACTTGTAGGAGCCTTTCATACTTGGTCTTAGAAATTAAGTAATTGCTACTATGTATCTGCCTTGTGCAGAAATGTCTTTCATTTTCTTTTAAAGAATTTGGATGTTTTTCATTTTGATAAAAGACAAGTTTTGTTCTTTAGATCTTAATGAAATATCATATGGTAGCACCCCGTTTGGAATGGGTTTTATATCTTAAACCAGCGCAAGTTTGAATATAACACAAATACTAAAGTTTAAGTCTGATGACTCGAACTCGACTTTTGCTTGGCACAGTCGTTTAACCATATAGAGTGAAGCGGATTCAGGAGTTCCATAGTTTTGGACTCATTCGATTATTAATCATTTGAGATATGAATTCTGTTCACTGGATCAAATGACTGAGGCCCTTTTAGCAGAGCTAAAGGAAACGGGCCAGAGGCTTATTGGGCCTTACACATACTGATGTATGCGGCCCAATGAGCATTAGTGCCAAAGGAATCCTCTGTACTTCATTTATTTATTGATAGCATCAATAAGCATGGTTGTGTTCATTTGATGAGACACGAGCAGGAATCCCTTGAGGAGTTCCAAGATGAAGTGTAGAACCGATTTGACAGAAGTATTGAGATCCTCGATTGAATCGCGGAGGAAAATACTTGAGTTAAGAATTGGGTGATCATCTAACAGAATGAATCGGATCTTATTAGATATGCTCCGATTAATGATGAGTCACAGGAATCTTCCATAATCATTTAAGAATACGTTTTAAAATGTCTATGTTTACGCTAAATAAATTTTCTATCAGAATCAGTAAAAAAAACACCACATTGGATGTGGACTGGATGATTTCCAAATTTGTTTTTCTGATTAATTGGGATTGCAAGGTTTGTGTAAGACAGTAGTCAACAAACAAACTTGAACCCAAATCTGATAAGGTCTACCTCGCTGTTTGTCCTAAGGAAACCAAGGCTTGCTACTTTTGCAACCAATCCGAGGACAAAGTATTGTTGTTCGGAACTGTGTCTTTTAAAAGGAACAGTGGGAGTAAAAGTGCGCATCGAAGAAATTCGATAAACACAGGAGGCTGCTCAACCTGTTGAGGAAGAGCAGCGGTGAGATCTACAAAGTGCTGTAGAATCTACACCTGTGGAGCCTGAAATTCGCAGATCCGAAAGGATCCGTCACTAACTCGAGAGTGATTTCTCGTAACCAATTGTCGTGATCCGTTGATCATTGAAAAGTGACGAGCATGCGAAATTCAAAGAAGCGATGGTGAGCCCCAACTCCGAAAATTGGCTGGGTATGCATGTTAGCTTCACCGATTCATTTCTGGATTGAAGCAAACATCTTGAAGTTGGAATCAGCATTATGATAATATGGTCAAAAGTTTTGACTTGATCAGAAAGAGATGAAACCATGCGTTTACAAGAAGAGCGTAATGGCAATTCTCACACTGTATGTAGATAACATACCTAAATCTCATAAACGACGTTCCGACGCTAAAGTCTTGTCAAGATTTGGGTCGGAAGTCAAGTTTAACGATAGACATGGGAGAAGGCCGTGAAAGTTCTTGGAATAAGGATCCATTGGAATGGATCAGAAAGGCTAATTGGATCGTGTCAAAATCCTTATGTTAATAAGGTATTAGACAGTTCAAATGTGCTTGATTCCAAGAATGGCTTCATACCAAAGGTCTTATGGCAATAATCTAAGCAAGATGAAGTGTCTTGGACACTGGCTGAGCTAGTAACAATATTAGCAAGATGAAGTGTTTTGAACACTGGCTGAACTAATATTAATGAGTATGATTGCTAATGCTGCTGCAATAGAATCCATCATAAATGCCATGTTTGCGCTCGTCAATATGCAGCTTACGCATAAAGCATGACGAGAAAATACCAATGTGTTCCGGTAATAGTCACTGAACAGTTACAAGAAATATCCCAAGTGTTTGAGGAACACTAAGGATAGGTTCGTGCTGAACTGGTAAAATGACGAACCAGTTGAAAGTAGTTAGACGGACAAAGACGATTCCCGGTTCCCACCTGGTTATGTCTCTTTATCTGAATAGCGGTGCTATCTGTTGGAAAGGCTCCAAGCAGTGGACCGTAGAATAGTGCTTTTATCTGAATGGCGGTGTGGTTTGTTGGAATTGTTTCAAGCAATGACACCGCAGTATCTCCCACAACCTAAGCACGAAATTTATTTTGTTGCTGTAGGTATAAGATATCTGAAGAGATGATCTTGATTCTAGTGGGAGTAACTTTAGTAATGTTTACATAGACATGCTATGGTAGTGTTTATGTAAGTCAAACTGACATCGGTATTATTTAATTATTGGATAATTAAGTAATGGTCCCAAAGTATTTTATAGTCATCTTATACGTCATCAAGTTGAGGACTTGGTCATGAAACCCTATAAGTAAAAGATGACATAAAATTATGTTTGTCCCTAGTCAAGGTTGTTAAAATGGGACACTAACAACCGCACGAGACTAGTATGTGAGGTGACTGTTGGACCAAGTTTCATGGAGTCAATGATATGATTATCACAGTCAGTCACATAGATATATGTTGGTGAACATATGATCGGACATGACCCGCTTAATGAGAACTCCACAGGATAATTATATCAGTGTCATGGGAGGTTCTCATTACGACTATAGAGTATAGTCCTTAGACTTGAGTTCATCATGCTTTCTAGCATATGAATTGGTGCGTTTTGACCTTGTCAAACGTCGTTCCGTAACTGGCGGCTATAACGGCATTGCTTATGCGTATCATGAAGTATGTGTAGAAACAGGGATGGAACAAGATGGGATTTGTCCCTCCTATAACGGGAGATAAATATCTCAGGGCCCATCGAAGATTTGATACTGAGAAAATGCATGGCCGTGCTCAAACGAGGTGATTGTCAGTCGTTTGTTTAATCAGTATAGATCAGGAGTTCGATGAACATGATATTGGCTATAATAAGGATGACACAGTCTCTTGCCTTATGCCATATCGAGATATAGAGACGAAGGGGTTATAGGAATTGATGATTCCAGTACAAGTGGGAGATTGTTGGGATTATGTCCTGAAATCACATTGTACTCACTCTAGAGATAGTTGTATTGTCGAGATCGGACAATTCATGTGATAATGGGTAGTCATAATGTTTTGCTAGAAACCACTTATGACAAATGAGTTGTAACTCATTTCCAGTATCGTGTGAACCTACAGGGTCACACACCTAAGCAAGTTGGACATAGTTCATATGGGATTGATCATTGGCATATGGTCTGGTCGATGTGTATTGGATACACATCGAATATGAGTTTCAAAGAGGAGTATCGATCGACACCATTGGGTGCGTCGGTCGATACAAGACGTGTGTCGATCGACACCAATGGGTGTGTCGGTCGACACAAGGGCGAAACCGAAACTGATGTTTTGGTTCACCTCGAGGTCAATATATAAACGTGTTTTATTGACTCGACCGTGGATAGGATAACGTGCGCCGCCCCAGACAGTGTTTCTCAGAGAGAAAACACATAAACCTCTAGAAACTCAGTTCCCAGGAGATCCGAGCACCGGTACTAGCATCCTGGCGGATTCCAGCTTGTGTGCGTGTGGACTGAGGTAGAGGCGCAACATCTGAGGCGCTCCTAAGATCTCGTATTACTTGAATCTTCCGCTGCCAATCTCCAGGTAAACACGAGATCAGATCCAGATTCAATTAACTAGACCCTAGATCCTAGGCTATCTGGAACCTGACAGCAATTCTGAATCCGGTAGAATTGGCTCGAAGTTCCAACAAGTGACTATCTGAGCGAGTGTGGAATTGTTTCACAACTTACTCCTCCTGGAACACCTCAATGGAATGGAGTGTCAGAGAGGAGGAATCGAACCTTATTGGATATGGTTCGGTCTATGATGAGTCATTCAAATCTTCCATTATCCTTTTGGGGATACGCTCTAGAAACGTATGCGTTTACACTAAATAGGGTACCATCTAAATCAGTGGAAAAGACACCACATGAATTGTGGACTGGGAACGTTCCTAGTCTGTCTTTCCTGAAGATTTGGGGTTGTGAGGCTTATGTCAAACGATTAATCTCTGACAAGCTCGCACCCAAATCAGATAAATGCTACTTCGTTGGTTATCCTAGGGAAACCAAGGCATACTACTTTTACAACCAATCTGAGAACAAAGTATTTGTTGCTCGGGACTGTTCTTTTCTTGAGAGGGAATTTCTTTCTAAAAAAAACAGTGGGAGTAAAGTACATCTCGAAGAAATTCAAGATGCACAGGAGACTGCTCAACCTGCTGAGGAAGAGCAGCAGTTGGATCCACAAAGTTCTGTGGAGCCCACGCCTGTGGAGCCTGAAGTTCGCAGATCCGGAAGGATCCGTCACGAGCCCGAGAGATACTATGGATTTCTTGTGACCGATTTCAATGATCTGATGATCATTGAAAGTGACGAACCGGCGACCTTCGCGGAAGCAATGATGGGCCCGGACTCCGAAAAGTGGCTTGGAGCCTCTAAATCCGAAATGGGATCCATGTCAGAAAACCAAGTGTGGTCCTTGGTCGATTTACCTAATGGTGCAAAAGCCATTGAGTGTAAATGGATCTTCAAGAAGAAGATTGACGTGGATGGTAATGTACAAATTTACAAATCTAGGTTGGTGGCTAAAGGTTTCAAGCAAATTCATGGTATTGACTATGATGAAACCTATTCCCCAGTCGCCATGCTTAAATCCATTCGGATTCTTCTAGCAACTGCTGCTTATTATGATTATGAGATTTGGCAGATGGATGTCAAAACCGCCTTCCTGAATGGTATTCTGGAAGAGGATGTGTATATGAAACAGCCTGATGGTTTTGTAGATCATAAGAATGCTGGGAAGGTATGCAAATCTTGCTTGATGGGCAAAATGGCTAGGGCCCCTTTCAACAAACCGAATGAAAGGGCCAGTGACTTATTGGGCCTTATTCATACTGATGTATGTGGGCCGATTAGCACTGTTGCCAGAAGAAATTACAAGTACTTCATTACCTTTACTGATGACTTCAGTAGGTATGGCTACGTCTATTTGATGAGACACAAGTCAGAATCCTTTGATAGATTCAAAGAGTTCAAGAATGAAGTACAAAACCAACTTGGCAAAAGTATCAAAGCTCTGCGATCGGATCGCGGAGGAGAATACTTGAGTCAAGAGTTCAGTGACTATCTGAGCGAGTGTGGAATTGTTTCACAACTCACTCCTCCTGGAACACCTCAATGGAATGGAGTGTCAGAGAGGAGGAATCGAACCTTATTGGATATGGTTCGGTCTATGATGAGTCATTCAAATCTTCCATTATCCTTTTGGGGATACGCTCTAGAAACGTCTGCGTTTACACTAAATAGGGTACCATTTAAATCAGTGGAAAAGACACCACATGAATTGTGGACTGGGAACGTTCCTAGTCTGTCTGTCCTGAAGATTTGGGGTTGTGAGGCTTATGTCAAACGATTAATCTCTGACAAGCTCGCACCCAAATCAGATAAATGCTACTTCGTTGGTTATCCTAGGGAAACCAAGGCATACTACTTTTACAACCAATCTGAGAACAAAGTATTTGTTGCTCGGGACTGTTCTTTTCTTGAGAGGGAATTTCTTTCTAAGAAAAACAGTGGGAGTAAAGTACATCTCGAAGAAATTCAAGATGCACAGGAGACTGCTCAACCTGCTGAGGAAGAGCAGCAGTTGGATCCACAAAGTTCTGTGAAGCCCACACCTGTGGAGCCTGAAGTTCGCAGATCCGGAAGGATCCGTCACGAGCCCGAGAGATACTATGGATTTCTTGTGACCGATTCCAATGATCTGATGATCATTGAAAGTGACGAACCAGCGACCTTCGCGGAAGCAATGATGGGCCCGGACTCCGAAAAGAGGCTTGGAGCCTCTAAATCCGAAATGGGATCCATGTCTAGAAAACCAAGTGTGGTCCTTGGTCGATTTACCTAATGGTGCCAAAGCCATTGAGTGTAAATGGATCTTCAAGAAGAAGATTGACGTGGATGGTAATGTACAAATTTACAAAGCTAGGTTGGTGGCTAAAGGTTTCAAGCAAATTCATGGTATTGACTATGATGAAACCTATTCCCCAGTCGCCATGCTTAAATCCATTCGGATTCTTCTAGCAACTGTTGCTTATTATGATTATGAGATTTGGTAGATGGATGTCAAAACCGCCTTCCTGAATGGTATTCTGGAAGAGGATGTGTATATGACACAGCCTGATGGTTTTGTAGATCATAAGAATGCTGGGAAGGTATGCGAATCTTGCTTGATGGGCAAAATGGCTAGGGCCCCTTTCAACAAACCGAATGAAAGGGCCAGTGACTTATTGGGCCTTATTCATACTGATGTATGTGGGCCGATGAGCACTGTTGCCAGAGGAAATTACTAGTACTTCATTACCTTTACTGATGACTTCAGTAGGTATGGCTACGTCTATTTGATGAGACACAAGTCAGAATCCTTTGATAGATTCAAAGAGTTCAAGAATGAAGTACAGAACCAACTTGGCAAAAGTATCAAAGCTCTGCGATCGGATCGCGGAGGAGAATACTTGAGTCAAGAGTTCAGTGACTATCTGAGCGAGTGTGGAATTGTTTCACAACTCACTCCTCCTGGAACACCTCAATGGAATGGAGTGTCAGAGAGGAGGAATCGAACCTTATTGGATATGGTTCGGTCTATGATGAGTCATTCAAATCTTCCATTATCCTTTTGGGGATACGCTCTAGAAACGTCTTCGTTTACACTAAATAGGGTACCATCTAAATCAGTGGAAAAGACACCACATGAATTGTGGACTGGGAATGTTCCTAGTCTGTCTTTCCTGAAGATTTGGAGTTGTGAGGCTTATGTCAAACGATTAATCTCTGACAAGCTCGCACCCAAATCAGATAAATGCTACTTCGTAGGTTCTCCTAGGGAAACCAAGGCATACTACTTTTACAACAAATCTGAGAACAAAGTATTTGTTGCTCGGGACTGTTCTTTTCTTGAGAGGGAATTTTTTTCTAAGAAAAACAGTGGGAGTAAAGTACATCTCGAAGAAATTCAAGATGCACAGGAGACTGCTCAACCTGCTGAGGAAGAGCAGCAGTTGGATCCACAAAGTTCTGTGGAGCCCACGCCTGTGGAGCCTGAAGTTCGCAGATCCGGAAGGATCCGTCACGAGCCCGAGAGATACTATGGATTTCTTGTGACCGATTCCAATGATCTGATGATCATCGAAAGTGACGAACCGGCGACCTTCGCGGAAGCAATGATGGGCCCGGACTCCGAAAAGTGGCTTGGAACCTCTAAATCCGAAATGGGATCCATGTCAGAAAATCAAGTGTGGTCCTTGGTCGATTTACCTAATGGTGCAAAAGCCATTGAGTGTAAATGGATCTTCAAGAAGAAGATTGACGTGGATGGTAATGTACAAATTTACAAAGCTAGGTTGGTGGCTAAAGGTTTCAAGCAAATTCATGGTATTAACTATGATGAAACCTATTCCCCAGTCGCCATGCTTAAATCCATTCGGATTCTTCTAGCAACTGCTGCTTATTATGATTATGAGATTTGGCAGATGGATGTCAAAACCGCCTCCTGAATGGTATTCTGGAAGAGGATGTGTATATGACACAGCCTGATGGTTTTGTAGATCATAAGAATGCTGGGAAGGTATGCAAGCTGTTGGGAATGTCCTGAAATCTACCGTACTATCTCTAGAAAGTATGATAAGTGTCGAGATCAGACATAAGTCATAAATACTGGGTGATCATGATGACTTGCTAGAGTCCGCTCTTGATCTATAAGTTTAGGACTTATTACCAGTATTGTATGATCCCTAAGGGTCACACACCATAGCTAACGGGAAAGTTAACAAGGAATTAATACGGTAAGATGCAAGGCATTTACTGTATTTGTACAGAGAATTGGGCCAGACAAAATACAGGCTTTTGTCTGATTTGTGTCTTGGGCCCAAAATCCTAATAGGCCATTAGTTTAATAACTTGGGCCCATATAAGGAAGATGAATGGCGCCTAGGGCTGTTTTTACAACCCCATCTGCGATTTTGAGAGCTAGCCGTCCTCTCTCTCTCTCTGTTGATTCCAACTTGGTCTAGCAGCCTGATCCAGTAGCTTGTAAGCGTGTGGATACCTAGGAGGAGCCGGTTTCTATCAGCTCTAGCAGATCTCGATCTTCATTACCAATCCGCTGCGCCAATAACAAGGTAATGATTCTGATCTGTTTATGATTCATCTGCAAATCACCTAGATCCTAGATGATTATGTGCTAGGATGTAACCGTACAATTACACCATGAACACACATAATCCTTCAGTGGTATCAGAGCCTAGGTCATTAGGTTTTTGCTTTTGGATCATACTAGGTTGTTTATTAGTTTGATGAATCGATTTTAATGAATAAAATTGATTGAAACTTTGAAAACCTAGAATTGTATGAATCGATTTGAATAAGGTTTGTTAAGGTTGAGAATCGCTTAACAATCGATTTGAATAAGGTCTTTTAGTCAATCTCATGATCGTTTATTGAATGTCATAGTCGATAATAAGAAATCGATGTCAAAGCTTGATAATTAATGTCGATATCGTCATAGTTGAATCGATAACTTTGCTGTTAACTTTGCTTGATCACAAGAATAAGTGGTTTGGAAAAGGTCATATCATGATCGTAACTAATTGTTGATTGACTTAATTATCAAACGATATGCTATAAGCAATAAGCAATCGAAAGTTGACTTTGCTAGTGATGTCATGATCGTTTTGTATAAGCAATTATTGAATGAGCAATAAGCAATAAGCAATCGCTTGTTGACTTTACCACATTCAATAGAAACGATTATTTGTTTGAATTGTCAAGAATTAGCGATCGATGATTTGTCTTTAAGAAAAAGACAAAATCATTTCAAAGCATTAAATAATTGTGGTTCGTTTTTCCCAAACCCGCGACAATGAACCGATCAAACCGATTGTGGTTCATTGTCTGCTTTAGCCAAAACGCAAGTTAGGTCAAAATTGGCTAAAACACAAAGTGTTTCTTCCTGATTTTGGACTTAACCGAACCGATCCAATTTAATTGGTGGTTCAAGCGGTTAACCCAAATCGCGGTTTGCTGGAAATTATTTAATACAATTGGTATTATTTAATTTCTGGTTAGACCGGATTTAAATTCAAAATTGAATTTTAACCTAAACCGAAGGCTGGTCTAAGTTTGATTTGGTTGGACCAAATAATTTAGAGCTGGTCTGGTTTAGTAAATAACCAGTTGGATTTAGTAGTTAATATGGTCTTGGACCAGAATTAATGAACCGACTCGGTTATGTCAAATTATTGGGCCAATTGGAATTCTGTGGTCTTGGGCCAAGAATTGGGCCTATAATTTGTGACCCAACCGAAAACTTTAATAAAACATTAAATTAGAAGTTTCTAATTTTGGCATGTTAGGAAACTTCTAAAAATAGTATGTTTCCGATTTAGAAAGTTTCTAAAAATAGTAGGTTTCCCTAAATAGAAAGTTTCCACGTTTAGTAAGTTACCTGAAATGGAAAGTTTCCCAAAATAGTAATCTTCTATTTTGGGAGGAAATCTATTGAAACCTAAAATCCTCAAAAATAATATCAAGCTTGGATGTCTTGCCCAATCTTGTCAGCTACTTAACGCTTATTCAATTACATATATGGCTTACAGTGTGAGGTGTCTATTTTTGCGTAAGTAAAGTAGTATATAGTCACTGATTTCATTGGGAGTCCCAGACTTTAGTGATTATTTGGCTGTAAGAGATTGGTTTCCTTGACTGGGCCATCGGGAGTCCCGTGCCTTGAGACATCTGGTGTATTGGGCCTTGGGCCCAATTCACAACCGAGAGTTATTGGATATAACTAGCTGTGTGTATGCTTACCAAGTAAAGCTACTTCTGGGTGACGGCCAGTGGCCCACTTTGGATTTAGCTGAACATGGGTCTCAGAATCATTGCATTCTTATGAGGTTAAACAAAGAAATTTTGAATGCAATGCGAGTTTTCTTATAAGTTATTAAGATTACTCTTTTATGAACTAAATAACTAAAACTCTATTTATCTCTAAATTTCAGTTATGACTAGCACAAACAATCAAAACACTTTCTCGATCCGGTCTGTCCTTGAGATGGACAAACTGAACGGATCAAATTTCTTGACTTGGTCGCGGAACCTGAGGCTAGTCCTCAGGCAGGAGAGAAAGGACTATATCCTTGAGAGAGCTCTCCCCGAGAGGATCGGGTCCAATGCCTCCCATGCAGTATATGATGCTTGGAATAAGCATTATAATGATGCGGTAGATGTGCGTGGTCTGATATTGGCTACCATGGACTCAGATTTGCTGAAGCAATATGAGAACATGGAGTCGCCAATAGAGATGATCAGCAGCCTGAAATTGAAATTTCAGGAGCAGGTAAGAGTGGAGAGATACCAGTTGGTTAAGTCACTCACTAGCTGCAAGCTACCAAATGATCATCCAGTAAGTCCTCATGTCAGTAAAATGATGGGTTACATTGATAACCTGAGGAAACTGGATTATCCAGTTAGCCAAGAATTGGCAACTGAGATCATTCTGCAGTCACTTCCGTCAAGCTATGATAAGTTCAGAAGGAACTATATCAAGAAAGGCTTAACGAAGACGCTGACTGAACTGCATGATATGCTCAAGACAGTTGAGCCAAACGTGAAGAGTACCCTGTATAATCTCATGAAGGAGAAGGGTAGGTTTACTAAACCTAATGCTGACAAGGGTGAAGACAAAGTTGTCCAGATTTTGAATCATGGCAAGCCTGTGTCTTCTGAGCCCGAGTCAGATACATCTTACGTTGGTAAGTGCTGCTACTGTAAAGAGGTTGGGCATTGGAAGAGAGATTGCATTAAATTCATGGAAGATTATGAGGAGTTGAAGTTGATGTATGAGACTACTTCCTCAGGTATTCATGTTATTACTTCAAGTTCTACCTTATAGGTATTGGATACTGGTTGTGGTACTGATATTTGTTATAATATGCAGAGCCTAAGCAACAGTAGAACGTTGAAGGAAGGACAAGTGGAAATGCGTGTCTGGAAGGAGCTATGGATGCTGCCTCAGCCGTAGGGTTTTCACTTGTAGATGCCTTTGAGGCTTGGTTTTGTATTAAGTAATTGCTACAATGTACCTGCTTTAAGCAGAGTTGTCTTTCATTTTCTTGTAAGAATTTGAATGTTTTTCATTTTGATAAAAGACAAGTTTTGTTCTTTTGATCTTAATGAAATATTAATTGTAGCACCCTATTCAAGGAATGGGTTTTATATCTTAAACCAAAGAGTGCCTAAATGTAACATAAATACCGAATTGGTTTAAATCTGATGAATTAAACCTGATTTTTCTTGGCGAAAATGTTTTGGTCACATAGAGTGAGTCGGATTCAGAAATCCCATAGTTATGGACTTTTGGGCTCATTTGATCGGATATCTTATGAGACTTGAATTCTACTTACTGGACCAAAAGACAAAGGGCCCATCTTAGCTGAGCTAGAGAAAGGCCCAAAGGCTTATTGGACCTTGAACATACTCATGTATGTGGCCCGATGAGCAGTAATGCCAGAGAAAATTTCCTGTACTTCATTATATTTATTGATTACTTCAGTGAGTATGACTGTGTTCATTTGATGAGACATGAGTCGGAATTCTTTGAAATGGTCGAAAGAGTTCCAAAATGAGGTATAGAATCTGAGTAACAGAAGTATTGAGACTCTGGATTAGATCACGAGTGAGAATACTTAAGTCATTGATGGTGTGATCATCTGAATGAGTGTGAAGTCGTTTCACAGCTCATTTCTCCTGAAAACCTTGAGGTGTTTCTGTGAGAAAGAATCAGATCTTATTAGAAATGATTAAAGATGAGTCACACGAATCTTCCATGATATTCTTTAAGAATAACGCTCTAGAAATATATAAGTTTACGCTGAAATAGTTCCACCAATATCAGTTGAAAGACACCACATAAATGTGGACTGGAAATGATCCTAATTCGTCTTTACTGAGTATTTGTAGTTGAGCTACTTCGCTGGTTGTCCTAAGGAAACCAAGGCTTGTTACTTTTTACGTCCATTCCGAAAACGAAGTTAGGTTGTTCGGAATTCTGTTTTCTAAAAGGAAAGTTGCTTTCCAAGAAGAACAGTGGGAGTAAAAGTATAACTCGAAGAAATTCGAGAAATACAGGAGGCTGCTCAACCTGTTGAGGGAGAGCAGCGGATGGATTTACAGATTTCTGTAGAATCTACACCTGTAGAGCCTGAAGTTCGCAGATCCGAATGAATCCGTCACAAATTCGAGAGTGATTTCTCGTGATTAGTTGCCATGATCTGATGATCATTGAAAGTGACGAACCTGCGAAATTCACAGAAGCGAAAGTGAGCCCGGACTCCAAAAATTACACTGTGTGTAAGTTAGCTTCATCGATCCATTCATGGATGGAAGCAAACATATCGGAGTTGGAATCTTCGTTCTGTTGAAGTAGTCAAGGTTTTGACTTGAACAGGAACGAAGTGGAACTGTGCGTTTACTAATAGATAAGTGGGAGCGATGTTGCATTTCTCATAGTGTATGTCGATGACATACTGATTCTCGGAAATAACGTTCCAATGCTGCAGTCGGTAAAGGACTGGCTTGGGAGTTGGTTTTATGATTGACATGGGTAAAGCCACGTATGTTCTTGGATTTTGGATCTAAAGATAGAGATCCAAAAGAGCTGATAGGACAAAGTCAGGATTCTTATATTGACAAAGTCCTACACGTTTTCAGCATTCCAAGAAGGGTTTTATGCCAATGTCACATGGCATTACGTTAAGCAAGAAACAGTATCCTACGATAACTGCTGAGCTTGAATGCATGGATGAGATTCCATATGCGTCGGCAATTGGATCTATCATGTATGCCATGACACGTACTTGTTTTGATATTGCTTTAATGTTAAGCAAGACAAGTAAAGACCAGTCAAATCCAGCAAAGAATCACTGGATAGACATAATGAATATCCTTAAGTATTTGGAAAATACTTAGGATAAGTTCTTGATTTACGGAGAAAGTGAGGTGCTACAAGTCGGTAGAGTCTGAAAGGCAAGTTTCCAACAGACAAAGATGATTTCCGGTCACAGTCCGGTTATATCTTGTGTCTGTCTGGCGGTGCAAGGCACTGTTGCTGACTCCATGACTTAAGCTGAACATTTCGCAGCTTGGGTAGCGGCGAAAGAGGTTGTTTGGAAAGAAAAGTTCATCACTGAACTTGATGTGATTCCCAGCATAGATGAGACTAGCTGCACATCAGAGGTCCAAACACCTTGAGGGTAGGTATAACCTATTCCGTGAGATAAATGACAGATGTGTTAAGTAGATCAGCAAGTTTCAACGAATGAGAACGTTGCTAATCTATTAACGAAGCCACTCCTTAGGCCTAAGCACGAGTCGCGGACTGTAGCTGTAGGATAAGTGAAATTAAGATGTAGTCTTAATTTCAGTGGGAGTTTGTAAAGGGCTTTATTTAGTTGTTTTGAAAGGTTCATGTAAACATAATATTTTATGTTTATGAAATCTATGATTTCTGGATTATTTTAACTGTGATATAAATAATCGTTCCAAAATGATTCATGTCATTATATATGGGCCATCGAAGTACATGAGTAGACTTGATCCTGAAACCCCATATTTAACGAAATGACATAAATCATAATGTCCATAGTCGAAGGTTGTTGAAATTGGAACACCAACAACCACTTGAGACTAGATTGTGTTGAGACTTATGACCAAGTTTCGAGGGGTCATAGATGCGCGGCATCAAAGTCGACACATAGGTATATGTAGGGGAGCATATGACCGGACATGGCCCGCTGATGAGAACTCTACAAGATATTAATATCTGTGTCATAAGAGGTTCTCATATACGACTATAGAGTATAGTCCTTAGACCTGAGTTCGCATGCATGTGGCTGCACATGGATTGATGCACTTTGATCATTGTCTAACGCTGTTTCGTAACTGGGAGCTATAAGGACCTTGGTTGGGTGTATTATGAAGTGTGTAGTTCATAGTGATGGAACAAGATGGGATTTGTCCCTGCCGTTTAACGGAGGTAATATCTCTAGGCCAATCGGAGACTTGATAGCTGGTAAGAGAGTGGCCACTCCCAAACGGACTTGCCCAAGTCGTTTGCATTGTCAGTATCAAATCTGGTCCGATGAACATGGTCTGGCTATATAAGGATGACACGTATCTTGCCTTATGCCAGATCGAGATATTGAGACAAAAGGATTAGGGAATGTAGGATTCCAGTACAAGTGGGAGATTGTTGGGAATGTCCTGAAATCTACCGTACTATCTCTAGAAAGTATGATAAGTGTCGAGATCAGACATAAGTCATAAATACTGGGTGATCATGATGACTTGCTAGAGTCCGCTCTTGATCTATAAGTTTAGGACTTATTACCAGTATTGTATGATCCCTAAGGGTCACACACCATAGCTAACGGGAAAGTTAACAAGGAATTAATACGGTAAGATGCAAGGAATTTACTGTATTTGTACAGAGAATTGGGCCAGACAAAATACAGGCTTTTGTCTGATTTGTGTCTTGGGCCCAAAATCCTAATAGGCCATTAGTTTAATAACTTGGGCCCATATAAGGAAGAGGAATGGCGCCTAGGGCTGTTTTTACAACCCCATCTGCGATTTTGAGAGCTAGCCGTCCTCTCTCTCTCTCTGTTGATTTCAACTTGGTCTAGCAGCCTGATCCAGTAGCTTGTAAGCGTGTGGATACCTAGGAGGAGCCGGTTTCTATCAGCTCTAGCAGATCTCGATCTTCATTACCAATCCGCTGCGCCAATAACAAGGTAATGATTCTGATCTGTTTATGATTCATCTGCAAATCACCTAGATCCTAGATGATTATGTGCTAGGATGTAACCTGACAATTACACCATGAACACACATAATCCTTCACAAGCTTCATAAATCCATTTATGGATTGAAGCAAGCATCACGGAGTTGGAATCTTCGTTTTGATGAAGCAGTAAAACAATTTGGTTTCATCAAGAACGAAAAAGAACCATGTGTGTACAAGAAGACTAGTGGGAGCGGAATTGTGTTTCTCGTATTGTATGTCGATGACATACTTCTTCTCGGCAATGACGTTCTGTTGCTTCAGTCTGTTAAGACGTGGCTCAGAAGTTGTTTTTCCATGAAAGACATGGGAGAAGCCGCGTACATCCTTGGAATCAGAATCTACAGAGATAGAGTGAACAGGCTGATTGGATTGTGCCAGGACACTTATATTGATAAGGTGTTGCACAGATTCAAGATGCATGATTCCAAGAAGGGCTTCATACCGATGTATCATGGCATTAATCTCAGCAAGAAGCAGTGTCCGGCGACACATGCTGAGCGAGAACGCATGGATAGGATTCCTTATGCTTCTGCAATAGGATCTATCATGTATGCCATGCTCTGCACTCGTCCAGATGTAGCTTACGCGTTAAGCATGACGAGTAGATACCAATCTGATCCAGGTAAAGATCACTGGACAGCAGTCAAGAATATTCTCAAGTATTTGAGACACACCAAGGATAAGTTCTTGGTATATGGAGGAATTGAAGAACTTGTGGTGAATGGATTCACAGATGCGAGTTTTCAGACGGACATAGACGATTTCCGATCACAATCAGGATATGTCTTCTGTCTAAATGGCGGTGCGGTGAGCTGGAAGAGCTCTAAGCAGAATACCGTAGCTGATTCCACGACGGAGGCTGAATATGTTGATGCTTCAGAAGCGGCAAAGGAAGCTGTTTGGATCAAGAAGTTCATGACTGAACCTGGTGTGGTTCCTAGTATCTTAGAGCCAGTGGCTTTGTTTTGTGATAACAATGGAGCCATTGCTCAGGCGAAAGAACCCATGTCACACCAGAAGTCCAAACACATAGAGAGGAGATATCACCTTATTCGTGATATCGTCAATAGAGGAGAAGTGAAGATCAGTCGAGTTCCGACGGACGAGAATGTCGCTGATCCTTTGACTAAGCCACTCCCAAGGCCTAAGCATGAGTATCACACTACTGTTGTAGGCATTAGAGATCTTAAGATGTAATCTTGATTCTACTGGGAGTTTTGAGTTTTATTTTAGTTATAATAAGATGTTCTTGTAAACATACTTTTGGATATGTTTAATGAAATTTGATTTCAGCATTATTTATTGTGATCTAAATAATGGTCCCAAAATAAGTTTATGTCATATTATAGGTCATCAAGTTGGGGACTTGATCATGAAACCCTATAAGTTATAGATGATATAAATTATGATTTGTCCCTAGTCGAGGTTGTCAAAAGTGGGACACTGACAACTGCGAGAGGCTAGCTTGTGAGGTGACTGTTGACTAAGTTTCATGGAGTCAATGATATGAGTATCACAGTCAGTCACATAGATATATGTTGGTGAACATATGATCGGACGTGACCCGCTAATGAGAAGTCTCCAGGATAGTTATATCTGTGTCATGAGAGGTTCTCATTACGACTATTGAGTATAGTCCTTAGACCTGAGTTCATCATTCTTTCTTGCATATGAATTGGTGGACCTTGACCTTGTCAAACGTCGATCCGTAACTGGTGGCTATAAAGGCACTGCTCAGGATCCGTAACCCTAGATCCTAGGAGATCCAACACTCAAGTCTAAGGACTAT
The DNA here is from genome assembly GCA_030180135.1 of Orychophragmus violaceus. NCBI lineage: Eukaryota > Viridiplantae > Streptophyta > Magnoliopsida > Brassicales > Brassicaceae > Orychophragmus > Orychophragmus violaceus. Next base: position 39,993,504 of record CM058239.1, read on the forward strand.
ACTCTATAGTCGTAATGAGAATCTCTCATGACACAGATATAACTATCTTGTAGACTTCTCATTAGCGGGTCATGTCCGATCATATGTTCACCAACATATATCTATGTGACTGACTGTGATACTCATACCATTGACTCCATGAAACTTAGTCAACGGTCACCTCACAAGCTAGTCTCTCGCGGTTGTTATTGTCCCACTTTAACAACCTCGACCAGGGACACATCATAATTTATGTCATTTGTTACTTATAGGGTTTCATGATCAAGTCCTCAACTTGATGACCTATAATATGTCATAAACTTATTTTGGGACCATTATTTAATTATCCAATAATCAAATAATGTTGATGTCAGTTTTCATAAACATGACCATATCATATATCTGAACATCATAACTAAACTAACTCCCACTAGAATCAAGACCAAGTCTTCAGATATCTAGTACCTACAGCAACAGTATACAACTCGTGCTTAGGTTGTGAGAGATGCTGCGGTGTTCTTGCTTGGAACCATTCTAACAATTCACACCGCTATTCTTTAATGAGCACTATTCTACGGTCCTCTGCTTGGAATCCTTTCCAACAGATAGCACCGTTACACAGACAAAGAGACATAATCAGGTGGGAACCGTGAGTCATCTTTGTCCGTCTAACTACTCTTAACAGAATCATCATTTCTTCAGTTGAACTAGAACCTATCCTTAGTGTTTCTCAAACATTTGGGGATATTCCTTACAACTGTCCAGTGATTTATACCGGAACATGTTGGTATCTTCTCGTCATGCTATATGCGTAAGCTGCATCTATACGAGCGCACAACATGGCATTTATGATGGATTCTATTGCTTGAGCAAAAGGAATCACACTCATAGATACTAGCTCAGCCAGTGTCCAAGACACTTCATCTTGCTAAGATTATTTCCATAAGACCTTTGGTGTGAAGCCATTCTTGGAATCAAGCACATTTGAATTGTCCAATACCTTATCACCATAAGGATTCTGACACGATCCAATTGGTCTTTGCAATCCGTTTTAATGGATCCATATTCCAAGAGCTTACACGGCTTCTCCCATGTCCATTGTTAAGTTTGACTTCCGACCCAAATCTTGATAAGACTTTAGCGTCGGAACGTCGTTTATGAGATTAAGTATATTCTAAACGTACAATTTTGAGAATTGCAACTACGCTCCCACTAGTTTACTTGTAAACGCACGGTTTCTATTCGTTTCTGATCGAGTCAAAGCCTTTGACCGTTTTAACAGAACATAGATTCCAACTCCAAGATGTTTGCTTCAATCGGTGAAGTTAACATGCATACCCAACCAATTTTCGGAGTTGGGGCTCACCTTCGCTTCTTTGAATTTCGCAGGCTCGTCACTTTTCAATGATCAACAGATCACGTCAATCGGTCACGAGGAATCACCCTCGACTTAGTGACGGATCCTTTAGGATCAGCGAATTTCAGGCTCCACAGGTGTCAATCCTACAACACTCTGTAGATCCAACCGCTGCTCTCCTTCAACAGGTTGAACAGCCTCCTGTGTTTCTCGAATTTCTTCGAGCTGTACTTTTACTCCCACTGTTCTTCTTGGAAAAACAGAGTTCCGAACAACATAACTTTGTTCTCGGATTGGTTGCAAAAGTACTAAGCCTCGGTTTCCCTAGGACAACCAGCGAAGCAGCACTTATCAGATTTGGGTTCAAGTTTGTTTGTTGACAACTGCCTTACACAAACCTTGCAATCCCAATTAATCAGAAAAACATATTTGGAAATCACCCAGTCCACATCCAATGCGGTGTTTTTCACTGATTCTGATAGAACACTTATTTAGCGTAAACATGTTCATTTTAGAGCGTATTTTAAAAGGATAATGGAAGATTCATGTGACTTATCATTAATCGGAGCATATCCAATAAGATCCGATTCATTCTCTCAGAAACACCGTTCAAGGTTTTCAGGAGAGATGGGCTGTGAAGCGACTTCACACTCACTTAGATGATCACCCAATTCTTGACTCAATTATTTTCCTCCGCGATCTAATCGAGGATCTCAATACTTCTGTCAAATCGGTTATATACTTCATTCCGAAACTCCTTTGATCATTCCAAAGGATTCTGACTTGTGTCTCATCAAATGAACACAGTCATACTTACTGAAGCCATCAATAAGTCAACGAAGTATTGAAGTTTTCCTTCGGCACTAATGCTCATCGGGCCGCATACATCAGTATGTGTAAGGCCCAACGAGCCTTTGGCCCGTTTCTTTAGCTATGCTAAAGAAGCCTTACTCATTTGGCCCAGCAAGCAGAATTCATGTCTCAATTGATTTACTATCAAGTGAACCTGAAGCCCATAACTATGGAACTTCTGAATCTGCTTCACTTCTATGTGGCCGAAACGACTATGCCAAGGAAAAATCGAGTTCAAGTCATCAGACTTAAATCGTTTGATGTTTATGTTATTTTTAAGCGTATGTTGGTTTAAGATATAAAACCCTTTCAAAAGGGGTGCTACCATATGATATTTCATTAAGATCAAAAGAGCAAAACCTGTCTTTTATCAGAATGAAAAACATTCAAATTCTTACAAGAAAATGAAAGACATCTCTGCATAAAGCAGGTACATAGTAGCAATTACTTAATTCAAAAACCAAGCTTGAAAGGCTTCTACAAGTGGAGAATCTCTACGGCTCATGTAGCAACCATTGCTGCATACCAGACTCGCAGTTCCACTTGTCCTTTCTTCAACGTTCTACTGTTGCTTAGACCCTGCATATTTCCAAAATATCAGTACCACAACTAGTATCCAATACATACGTAGAACTTGAATTAATAACACAATACCTGAAGAAGAAGTACCATACATCTCCTTCATCTCTTGTGAATCTTCCAAGAATTTAATGCAATCTCTCTTCCAATGCCCATACTCATCACAGTAGATGCACTTTCTAACACCAGATGGGCTGGACTTGGGCTTATAAGATGACATAGGCTTATCCTGATTCCAAATCTGGACGGCCCTGTCTCTACCCTTGTCAACACAAGATTTCTCAAATCTTTTACCCTTTATGATGTTTTGCTCAGCTGTTTTGAGCATGCCATGCAGCTCAGTCAACGTCTTCGTCAAGCCTTTCTTGATATAATTCTTAATGAACTTATCATAACTTGACGGCAGTGACTGCAGAATGATGTCAGTAGCCAACTCTAAGCTGACAGGACAATCCAGTTTCCCCAGGTTATCAACGTAACCCATCATTTTAATGACATGAGGACTCACTGGAACATCCTCTGGTAGTCTGCACCCAGTGAGAGACTTCACCATCTGGAATCTCTCAACTCGTGCCAGATTCTGAAACTTCAGTTTCAGGCTGGTGATCATCTCTATTGGCGACTACATGTTCTCGTATTGACTCTTCAAGTCCGAGTTCATGGTAGCCAACATCAGACCACGCACATCTACCACATCAATATAATGCTTATTCCAAGCATCATATACTGCATTCGAGCGATTGGCCCCAAGCCTTTCTGGAAGAGCTTTCTCAAGGACATAGTCATTACTCTCCTGCTTGAGGATTAATCTCAAATTGCGATACCAGTTCAGGAAATTTGACCCATTTAACTTGTCCTTCTCAAGGACGGGTCGTAACGAGAAGGTAGTTTTAGACATAGGCTGAAAATTTTAATCAAAGAAAATTTTAGTTATGATTTCAGGAATTGAGGAATCTTATCCAATAAGAAAACTCGCATTATATTCAAACAACGTTTCCTCTATGAATATAATAATCCAAGATCCATACATCACTAAAATCTGAGTGGACGACTCGTCATCACCCAGAGTTTAGTAATCTAGGTAAGCAAACCATTGCTAATTGTACTCAGTACAACTCTCGGTCGTAGATGGGACAATCCATGTCTCATCCACTCTGATGTCTCTGGCCCCAGAACTTCTGATAGCCCAGTCAAGTAAACCAATCTCTTTTTGTCTTGTGATCATTGACAGTCGCACTGAAAATCTGTCAATGACCACCTGCCTCACTCATGTTGCAGTGGATACCAAGGACTCCAAGACTATCCAACAAACGACACGAGTCTTGACAGTAGACAAAATTGGGCAAGACATCAAAATCACTTGATATTTAGTTGAGGAAATGGAACTTAAAAAGATTAGTAATTCAATCTCTTAGGTCACGTAATAGTTGATGTCAAGCACTGCAAGACCATCAACACTACTACCTGCCTTACTAATGTAATTGTGGATACCAAGCTCTTGGCAAGACTATCACAACAATGAAATGAGTCTTGACAGTTTACCATATTGAATAACTAAGCTTCGATCTAACACACATCCAATGTGTATTAGATAGGTTTAGAACATTTTACTTCTAATTTTAATTAAATTTTTAATCTTTCTAATTTCAGTGGGTTAGGTCATTCGGTTCGGTTTCTTAATCATTTGGTTCAAAACCAAACGATTACGGTTCGCATCGTCACCATATGCGTCGACTGAAACACTTGGTCGACTCTTGATATGCAACCTTCAGATTATTCAAGATAACCGGTCAAATCCAATTTAACCAGTTCATCTAATCGAACCGCTTCAATCAGTTTTAACTAATCGCGATAACCGGTCCAATCCAATTGAACCGACTTATCCAATCAAACTGATCTTCAACCAGCTTAACCAAGCATGATGACCATTTGAATCTAATTGAACCGATCCAACCAATCGCAAGGTTTGTGTCGATCGACACTAAACTTGTGTCGATCGACACAGTAGAGTATTAGGGATTTTGAATTAAACCGACATAACCATGCGGGATAACCAGTTCAATCCAATTGAACCGATCTATCCATTCGCATAGTTTGTGTCGACCGATGCACCCAGTGTGTCGATCGACACAGTGCGATTTCAAATTTTTCGCATTTCGCGGTGTATCGACCGACACACCCAGTGCGTCGATCGATGCTGTGCGAAAACCCTAATATCTTTTACGAGTTTTTCGCGATGTGTCGACCGACACAAGCTTAGTGTCGATCGACACCATGCGACAAACCCTAAAGTTATTTACGCGTTTTCGCTCTGTGTCGACCGACACACGCTTTGTGTCGATCGACACTATGCAACAAACACTAAAATCTTATTATGCGTTTCACGGTGTGTCGACCGACACAAGCTTAGTGTCGATCGACACAGTGCGACAACAGCAGTTCGTCGTTTTTCAACAGAGATTCAATCCGAGATTAATTTCTTGAAAACAAGATTTAACAGGCAATTGACTAATTAAATTCTTCAGTATTCGATTTAAATGCCTCAGATTCAATAGACTAAACCCTACCACGCTCTGATACCACTGTTGGATCTCCTAGGATCTAGGGTTCGTTATATTGAAATTACCAACCTCGTTCTTACCTAGAACTGGCAGCGAAATGATTGGTGAACGAGATCAGTAGCGAATCAAGTGCTTCGCCTCTACCAAGCACACACTCACACAACCTGGAACGCCGGGATGCTAGTGCCGGATTCGGGGATGAGTTTTCGATGTCTCTGCTTTTCTCTCTGAGAATTGCTGTAACGCTAGGGTCCAGGTCGACCATATAAGCCTTTATATATCGACCTGGAATTGACATGAAAAAACCGTCGGAGAAGCCCGACTCGTTTATGTCAAAACCCGATATGCATCGATCGACACACTTACTGTGTCGATCGACACACCTTCTCGAAAAGCCTGCATCGATCGACACACTCATGTATCGATCGACACATACATCATAAAACTCTATGTCAATGTGTATCCAATACATATCAACGTGATCATTATCAAATGATCATTCCCATATGTTAGCTTTCAGATTGCTTAGGTGTGTGACCCTATAGGATCATATAATACTGGCAGTAAGTCTACAACTTACAGATTGCAAGAGGCTTCTAGCAAAACATTGCAACCGCCCAGTATTATACGAATGTCTGATCTCGACACACAACTATCATCAGGAGTGAGTACAAGTGTGATTTCAGGACATTATCCCAACAATCTCCCACTTGTTTTGGAATCATCAATTCCTATAATCCTTTTGTCACTATATCTCGATTTGGCATAAGGCAAGATTAGTGTCATCCTTATTAAGCCAATATCGTGTTTATCGAACTCCTGATCTTATACTGCACAATACAAACAACTGAACTACAGTTCGTTTGAGTGCGGCCACACATTTTCTCAGTATCAAATCTTCGATAGGCCCTGAGATATTTATCTCCCGTTATTTAGGAGGGACAAATCCCTTCTTGTTCCATCCCTGTTCCAACACACACTACGTGATACACCTGAGCAGTGCCGTTATAGCCGCCAGTTACGGGTCGACGTTTGACAAGGTCAAAGTGTACCAATTCTTATGTAAGAAAACATGATGAACTCAGTGTTGGGATTGTGTCCTGAAATCACACTTGTACTCACTCCTGATAATAGTTGTGTATCGAGATCAATCATTTGTATAATACTGGTGATTGTAATGCTTTGCTAGAAGCCTCTTGTAATCTGTAAGTTGTACACTTACTGCCAGTATTATATGATCCTATAGGGTCACACACCTAAGCAAACTGGAAGCTAAAATATGGGAATGATCATTATAGTAATGATCATGTTAATGTGTATTGGATACACATTAATATCGAGTATATGGTGGTGTGTCGATCGATACAGTATGTGTGTCGGTCGACACAGATCGAGTTTTCGAAACAGACGTTTCAATTTTACGACTTAAACGAGTCGGCCCGTTTTGAGTGATTCTAGGTCTTAATAAAAGCAAGTATTTCGACCTAGAACAGTAGCCGTCATCTTTTTCTTGACAGAGAAAACAGAAACACCAAAAACTCAGATTACCAAAGATCTGGCACTAGCATCCCGGCTTTCCAGGTTTGTGTGCGTGTGTATCTGGTAGAGGCGAAGCATCTGAGTCGCTTACTGATCTCGTCACCAATCATTCCGCTGCCAGTTCAAGGTAAGAACGAGGTTGGTAATTTCAATATAACGAACCCTAGATCCTAGGCGATCTCCCACATGTAAATCTTCTTTTCTACGACACTTTCAAGAAAATGGGCTTCAAAGATTCAATGCTTACCGGCGGATGGACTCCTTTGACCGGATTCGATGGTGAAACTACCTATTCGATGGGAACTATATAGATCCCGTCTACCGTCGGGGGCAGCATGAGATCCTATAATTTGCCGTAGTCAACAAACAAGCCCCATATAATGCCATATTAGGCAGACCATGGATCTATACCATGAAGGCAGTACCTTCCACTTATCACCAGTGCGTGAAGTTCCCAACCCCTACGAGGATAAAAACGATCCATGGTAACCAAAAAGCCGCAAGATCATGCTACTTGAACTTTTTCAAGCAATTAGAAGTATCACCCATGTAGCATTTACAGAAAGAAGAAGAGCTCGCGTCGCGAACTGTGAAACGAAACAACGACCCAACGGTTCGAGGCTCGCGCAAGGACCTAATCGTTTCGGTTTGCATCGACAACGCTTGTCTGTAAAAACTGGATCGAAGCTCCTAAGCTCCACCAGAAACGAGCTCATCAACTTCCTCAAGGAAAACGCAAACACGTTTGCATGGCCCACAAAAGATATGAAAGGGATTGACATAGACGTTACCTCACACTAACTAAATGTAGATCCCACGTTCAAGCCTGTAAAAAAGAAGCGCTGAAAGCTCAATCCAGATCGAGCTAAAGCGGTTAATGACGAGGTCGATAGACAGCTAAAGTTCGGGTCAATCAAGGAGGTGAAATACCCCGACTGGTTAGCCAACCCAGTCGTCGTCAAAAAGAAAAATGGGAAGTGGAGAGTCTGCATAGACTTCACATACTTAAATAAGGCATGTCAAAAGAAATCTTCCCACTTCCAGACGTAGACCGTCTGGTGGAAGCCACCACCGGACATAGATAGCATTCGCAGAGAGATTTGGCTTGTTATATGATTGTGATTCTAGTTCTAGAACATCGATATCTAAATCATGTTGATTGGTTAATATATATTCCTAATTTCTTGAGAACTTCCCTGAACATGACGCTTTTTCTTATTGTCATACACCGTTTGCTTACTTGCTTTGTTTACTGCTCTCATTTGTCTTGCTTAGCTTAATTCGACTACACATAATATGTTGCGTGAACTTGAGTCTCTGTGGATTTGATACCCTTTAATACTACAATCGCATTTGTGCACTTGCAGTAGAATATAGGGATAAAATTTGCTCTATCAAGTTTTTGGCACCGTTTTCGAGGACTCTTTGAGTTCACAAATAGATTTTGTACTAGAATTTAGACTAAGTTTTTTTTTCTTTGTTACTTACATCTTTTTTTCTCACTTGTCTTTGTTGCTGCAGGAAACAGTGAGCATAAGCATTCAGTGTCGATCGACATCACTTCTGCGTCGTTCGACACTCTTTTTGAGAATCAGTCTGATTTCACTGGACAATCGTCACACCAGAAGCCCCCCAGACGAGGAGATTTTGAATCTTAGAAATCAGGAGCTTGCTAGACTTGAGAGGACAAACAGAAAAGCTCAAAAATCTGCAAGGATGATGAATCAAAATGCTTTGGTTTTGGTTTGAGATGCAAAATGTGTTCTGAGGGATTTGCAGAACAATCCTTATAATGCTCATGGACCGAGGATTGATGCTGATGGAAATGTGATTGAGATCCCTGAAGAAGAAAGAAAGGTTATTAATCATGAGGCAGAAGGTCAAGGCGCAGGTGGACGAGGAAATCCACAAGGAAATCTACGAGCTGAAGAGTCTCCTAGATCACCTGAGACGCCTCCAGCTGGGAGGACTCTTGCTGGAGTTCTACGGTAATAGGTCTGCGATTGTGCCACCTCACTTTGAGCGTAATGACTTTGAGCTGAAGACTTCGTACTACGCGCTTGTGAGGCAGCACCCTTTCCCTGGATACCCACATGAGCACCTTATGGATCACACAAAGAATTTTGAGTCCTTAGTCGCTGGGATGAAGCATAATGGGGTGAATTATGACTTCCTGCACTGCAAGCTCTTCCCACACTCTTTTGCTGGAGAATCTACAACTTGGCTAAATCAGATTCCACTTGGGGCTCTGACTACTTGGGATGCAGTTAAAAGGGAGTTCCTGAGACACTTCTATGATGATGCTCATTCCGATCAGCTTAGACAAGATATTTTGACATTCAAGCAGGGACCTACAGAGCCTCTCAATACTGTTTGGGTGAGGTTTAAGATGTACCAAAGAGACTGCCCTCATCATGGATTCTCTAAAGTTCAGCTGCTGGGCATTTTCTTCAGAGGTGTTGATATATGGTACCAGATGGCGTTGGATGCTGCTAGCAATGGAAACTTCAATACCAAATCTCCAGAGTAAGACAAGGAGCTGATTGAAAACTTGGTGTGCAGCAATAGCACTAAGAATGCTGATTTGGGGCGACCGAAATATGGTGGGAAAGCTGATACCTCACAAATAGCAGAGATAAAGAACAAGATTGATTATGTCCATAGCATTCTGCTTGGGAAGAAGCAGACCCATGAGGCATATGAGGTAGGAGAGTGTGCACAAGAAGCTGTTAATTACATTGGAGGAACTGGATTTCAGAAGTATGGTGCTTATAATCGTTCTGTTTTCGTTCAGAAGTCTGCATTCCAAAAGCCTCTCCAGCAGCAGAACAACTCCTTCACAAGTAACTATGGAGCTTCCTCTTACTAAACACCTCCTGCACCTACACAAGAGAGCAGATTGGAAGCTATGATGGATCAGCTTCTTGATGGACAGCAGCAGACCACAGTGAGCTTTAACTCAAAGCTTGATGCCTTGTACACTAATTTGAAAGAGAAATTTGAGTCTTTGAACACTCATGTGAAGCATCTAGATACACAAGTGTCTCAGATTTCAGGTTCAGTCAAGGGAAAGAACGATTAGAATGCCCATATCAATGCCATCTCTGTTCAGATTGAAGATGTATTTGTTCAGGATCAAGAGTTTGGGGTCAAGGCTGTGAAAATCGTGGAAAATTCTCGTGATTTTGGATCTGCAAATTTAGTGTCGGTCGACATTAATGGAAAATCACGAAATTTTGAGTTTTGACGGACCGAATTGCTCGACACCAAATTCGAAGAAAAAATCTGGAAAAATTTAGTGTCGACCGATACTTCTTTAGTGTCGATCGACACCAATCAGGGACCACGCCATTTTTCCCTATTGAATTATCAAGTCCACAAAAGCAGATCCAGTTTTGCTCATAAACATCCTTGAACCTAGAAATGAGCAGAAACAGATTGCAGAAAGTGTTGGATTATAAGTTTTTCCAAGGTTCAATTCTCAGATTGCAACCTAGCACATAATCTTAAACAGATCTAGGTTCTTGTAACTGAATCATAAAACAAACTTGGACATTACCTTTTGCAGCGGAATGATTGTAATGTCGAGATCAACGAACAGATGAATACATGTTCCTCCTTTGGTATCCACACTCTTACAAGCCGGGGTGGCTGCTAGACCGGATGGATCAACAGAGAGTGAGAGAGATTAGAGAGAGAGGGAGGCCACGGCTGCCACTCTCAAAATCGCCAACCAGCATTAGGGTTTCATAACCCATGTTGCAATTTATTAACTCACTAATGGGCCCAAGTTTAATTAATTAAACTAATGGTCCATTAGACTTTTGGGCCCAAGACACAAATCAGACAAAAGCCCATTTGTTGTCTGCCCAACTCTCCGTACAAATACAGTAAATGCCACTGCATCTTACCGTATTAATTCCATCTTAACTTTCCCGTTAGCTATGGTGTGTGACCCTTTGGGATCATACAATACTGGTAATAAGTCCTAAACTTATAGATCAAGAGCGGACTCTAGCAAGCCATCATGATCACCCAGTATTTATGACTTATGTCTGATCTCGACAATTATCATACTTTCTAGAGATAGTACAGTAGATTTCAGGACATTCCCAACAATCTCCCACTTGTACTGGAATCCTACATTCCCTAGTCCTTTTGTCTCAATATCTCGATCTGGCATAAGGCAAGATGCGTGTCATCCTTATATAGCCAGACCATGTTCATCGGACCAGATTTGATACTGACAATGCAAACGACTTGGGCAAGTCCGTTTGGGAGTGGCCACTCTCTTACCAGCTATCAAGTCTCCGATTGGCCTAGAGATATTACCTCCATTAAACGGCAGGGACAAATCCCATCTTGTTCCATCACTATGAACTACACACTTCATAATACACCCAACCAAGGTCCTTATAGCTCCCAGTTACGAAACAGCGTTAGACAATGATCAAAGTGTATCAATCCATGTGCAGCCATATGCATGCGAACTCAGGTCTAAGGACTATACTCTATAGTCGTATCTGAGAACCTCTTATGACACAGATATTAATATCTTGTAGAGTTCTCATCAGCGGGCCATGTCCGGTCATATGCTCCCCTACATATACCTATGTGTCGACTTTGATGCCGCGCATCTATGACCCCTCGAAACTTGGTCATAAGTCTCAACACAATCTAGTCTCAAGTGGTTGTTGGTGTTCCAATTTCAACAACCTTCGACTATGGACACTATGATTTATGTCATTTCGTTAAATATGGGGTTTCAGGATCAAGTCTACTCATGTACTTCGATGGCCCATATATAATGACATGAATCATTTTGGAACGATTATTTATATCACAGTTAAAATAATCCAGAAATCATAGATTTCATAAACATAAAATATTATGTTTACATGAACCTTTCAAAATAACTAAGTAAAGCCCTTTACAAACTCCCACTGAAATTAAGACTACATCTTAATTTCACTCATCCTACAGCTACAGTCCGCGACTCGTGCTTAGGCATAAGGAGTGGCTTCGTTAATAGATTAGCAACGTTCTCATTCGTTGAAACTTGCTGATCTACTTAACACCTCTGTCATTTATCTCACGGAATAGGTTATACCTACCCTCAAGGTGTTTGGACCTCTGATGTGCAGCTAGTCTCATCTATGCTGGGAATCACATCAAGTTCAGTGATGAACTTTTCTTTCCAAACAACCTCTTTCGCCGCTTCTCAAGCTGCGAAATTTTCAGCTTAAGTCATGGAGTCAGCAACAGTGCCTTGCACCGCCAGACAGACACAAGATATAGCCGGACTGTGACCAGGAATTATCTTTGTCTATTGGAAACTTGCCTTTCAGACTCTACCGACTTTTAGCACTTCACTTTCTCCGTAAATCAAGAACTTATCCTTAGTATTTCTCAAATACTTTAGGATATTCTTTACGGCAATCCAGTGATTCTTTGCTGGATTTGACTGGTCTTTACTTGTCTTGTTTAACATTAAAGCAACATCAAAACAAGTACGTGTCATGGCATACATGATAGATCCAATTGCCGACGCATATGGAATCCTATCCATGCTTTCAAGCTCAGCAGATATTGTAGGACACTGCTTCTTGCTTAACGTATTGCCATGTGACATTGGCATAAAACCCTTCTTGGATTGCTGATTACATGTAGGACTTTGTCAATTTAAGAATCCTGACTTTGTCCTACCAGCTCTTTTGGGTTTCTATCTTTAGATCCAAAATCCAAGAACATACGTGGCTTTACCCATGTCAATCATAAAACCAACTCCCAAGCCAGTCCTTTACCGACTGCAGCATTGGGACGTTATTTTCGAGAATCAGTATGTCATCGACATACATTATGAGAAATGCAACATCGCTCCCACTTATCTATTAGTATACGCACAGTTCCACTTCGTTCCTGTTCAAGTCAAAACTTTGACTACTTCAACAGAACGACGATTCCAACTCCGATATGTTTGCTTCCATCCATGAATGGATCGATGAAGCCAACTTACACAAAATGTAATTTTTCGGAGTCCGGGCTCACTTTCGCTTCTTTGAATTTCGCAGATTCGTCGCTTTCAATGATCATCAGATCATGCGAACTTTCAATGATCATCAGGTTCAACTAATGACGAGAAATCACTCTCGGATTAGTGACTGATTCATTCATATCTGCGAACTTCAGGCTCTACAGGTGTAGATTCTACAGAAATCTGTAAATCCATCCGCTGCTCTCCCTCAACAGGTTGAGCAGCCTTCTGTATTTCTCGAATTTCTTCGAGTTATACTTTTACTCCCACTGTTCTTCTTGGAAAGTAACTTCCCTTCTTAGAAAACAGAATGGACGTAAAAGTAACAAGCCTTGGTTTCCCTAGGACAACCAGCGAAGTAGCACAACTACAAATACTCAGTAAAGACGAATTTGGATCGATTCCAATCCACATTTACGTGGTGTCTTTCAACTGATATTGGTGGAACTATTTCAGCGTAAACTTAGATATTTTAGAGCGTTATTCTTAAAGAATATCATGGAAGATTCGTGTGACTCATCTTTAATCATTTCTAATAAGATCTGATTCTTTCTCACAGAAACACCTCAAGGTTTTCAGGAGAAATGAGCTGTGAAGCGACTTCACACTCATTCAGATGATCACAATATCAATGACTTAAGTATTTTCACTCGTGATCTAATCCAGAGTCTTAATACTTCTGTCACTCAGATTCTATACCTCATTCTGGAACTCTTTCGACCATGTTAAAGAATTCCGACTTGTGTCTCATCAAATGAACACAGTCATACTCACTGAAGTAATCAGTAGAGATAATGAAGTACAGGAAAATTTTTCTGGCATTACTGCTCATCGGGCCACATACATGAGTATGTTCAAGGTCCAATAAGCCTTTGGGCCTTTCTCTAGCTCGGCTAAAATGGGCCCTTTGTCTTTTGGTCCAGTAAGCAGAATTCAAGTCTCATAAGATATCCGATCAAATGAGCCCAATAGTCCATAACTATGGGATTTCTGAATCCGACTCACTCTATGTGACCAAAACATTTACGCCAAGAAAAATCAGGTTTAATTCATCAGATTTAAACCAATTCGGTATTTATGTTACATTTAGGCACTCTTTGGTTTAAGATATAAAACCCATTCCTTGAATAGGGTGCTACAATTAATATTTCATTAAGATCAAAAGAACAAAACTTGTCTTTTATCAAAATGAAAAACATTCAAATTCTTACAAGAAAATGAAAAACAACTCTGCTTAAAGCAGGTACATTGTAGCAATTACTTAATAAAACCAAGCCTCAAAGGCATCTACAAGTGAAAACCCTACGGCTGAGGCAGCATCCATAGCTCATTCCAGACATGTAGTTCCACTTGCCCTTCCTTCAACGTTCTACTGTTGCTTAGGCTCTGCATATTATAACAAATATCAGTGCCACAACCAGTATCCAATACCTATAAGGTAGAACTTGAAGTAATAACATGAATACCTGAGGAAGTAGTCTCATACATCAACTTCAACTCCTCATAATCTTCCATGTATTTAATGCAATCTCTCTTCCAATGCCCAGTCTCTTTACAGTAGCAGCACTTACCAACGTAAGATGTATCTGACTCGGGCTCAGAAGACACAGGCTTGCCATGATTCAAAATCTGGACAAATTTGTCTTCACCCTTGTCAGCACTAGGTTTAGTAAACCTACCCTTCTCCATTATGAGATTATACAGGGTACTCTTCACGTTTGGCTCAACTGCCTTGAGCATATCATGCAGTTCAGTCAGCGTCTTCGTTAAGCCTTTCTTGATATAGTTCCTTTTGAACTTATCATAGCTTGACGGCAGTGACTGCAGAATGATCTCAGTTGCCAACTCTTGGCTAACTGGACAATCCAGTTTCCTCAGGTTATCAATGTAACCCATCATTTTACTGACATGAGGACTCACTGGATGATCATTTGGTAGCTTGCAGCTAGTGAGAGACTTAACCAACTGGTATCTCTCCACTCTTACCTGCTCCTGAAATTTCAATTTCAGGCTGCTGATCATCTCTATTGGCGACTCCATGTTCTCATATTGCTTCAGCAAATCTGAGTCCATGGTAGCCAATATCAGACCACGCACATCTACCGCATCATTATAATGCTTATTCCAAGCATTATATACTGCATGAGAGGCATTGGACCCGATCCTCACGGGGAGAGCTCTCTCAAGGACATAGTCCTTTCTCTCCTGCCTGAGGACTAGCCTCAGGTTCCGCGACCAAGTCAAGAAATTTGATCCGTTCAGTTTGTCCATCTCAAGGACAGACCGGATCGAGAAAGTGTTTTGATTGTTTGTGCTAGTCATAACTGAAATTTAGAGATAAATAGAGTTTTAGTTATTCAGTTCATAAAAGAGTAATCTTAATAACTTATAAGAAAACTCGCATTGCATTCAAAATTTCTTTGTTTAACCTCATAAGAATGCAATGATTCCGAGACCCATGTTCAGCTAAATCCAAAGTGGGCCACTGGCCGTCACTCAGAAGTAGCTTTACTTGGTAAGCATACACACAGCTAATTATATCCAATAACTCTCGGTTGTGAATTGGTCCCAAGGCCCAATACACTAGATGTCTCAAGGCCCGGGACTCCCGATGGCCCAGTCAAGGAAACCAATCTCTTACAGCCAAATAATCACTAAAATCTGGGACTCCCAATGAAATTAGTGACTATATACTACTTTACTTACGCAAAAACAGACACCTCACACTGTAAGCCATATCTGTAATTGAATAAGCGTTAAGTAGTTGACAAGATTGGGCAAGACATCCAAGCTTGATATTGGTTTTGAGGATTTTAGGTTTTCTTTCCAAAAATAGAAGATTACTATTTTGGGAAACTTTCCAATTCAGGTAACTTACTAAATATGGAAACTTTCTATTTTAGGAAACCTACTTATTTTAGAAACTTTCTAAATTCAGAAACTTACTATATTTAGAAATTTCTTAACATGTCAAAATTAGAAACTTCTAATATTAGAAGCTCTCTAATTTAATGTTTTATTAAAGTTTTCGGTTGGGTCACAAATTATAGGCCCAATTCTTGGCCCAAGACCACAGAATTCCAATTGGCCCAATAATTTGACATAATCGAGTCGGTTCATTAATTCTGGTCCAAGACCAAATTAACTACTAAATCCAACTGGTTATTTACTAAACCAGACCAGCTCTAAATTATTTGGTCCAACCAAATCAAACTTAGACCAGCCTTCGGTTTAGGTTAAAATTCAATTTTTGAATTTAAATCCGGTTTAACCAGAAATTAAATAATACCAATTGTATTAAATAATTTCCAGCAAACCGCGATTTGGGTTAACCGCTTAAACCATAATTATCAAGTCAATCTTTATAATTATTTCATAAAAAATCAACATGCGATTGACATTCATACAATCGACTTCAAAATCAATTCATACAAAGATCCAAACAGCAAAAACCTAATGACCTAGGCTCTGATACCACTGTTGGATTATAAGTTTTTCCAAGGTTCAATTCTCAGATTGCAACCTAGCACATAATCTTAAACAGATCTAGGTTCTTGTAACTGAATCATAAAACAAACCTGGACATTACCTTTTGCAGCGGAATGATTGTAATGTCGAGATCAACGAACAGATGAATACCTGTTCCTCCTTTGGTATCCACACTCTTACAAGCCGGGGTGGCTGCTAGACCGGATGGATCAACAGAGAGTGAGAGAGATTAGAGAGAGAGGGAGGCCACGGCTGCCACTCTCAAAATCGCCAACCAGCATTAGGGTTTCATAACCCATGTTGCAATTTATTAACTCACTAATGGGCCCAAGTTTAATTAATTAAACTAATGGTCCATTAGACTTTTGGGCCCAAGACAAAAATCAGACAAAAGCCCATTTGTTGTCTGCCCAACTCTCCGTACAAATACAGTAAATGCCACTGCATCTTACCGTATTAATTCCATCTTAACTTTCCCGTTAGCTATGGTGTGTGACCCTTTGGGATCATACAATACTGGTAATAAGTCCTAAACCTATAGATCAAGAGCGGACTCTAGCAAGCCATCATGATCACCCAGTATTTATGACTTATGTCTGATCTCGACATTTATCATACTTTCTAGAGATAGTACAGTAGATTTCAGGACATTCCCAAAAGAAAGAGTTTATAAGCCCAAGATTTCATTTCCTAGACCTCCCAAGAAGAAGATGCTCTCCAAGGACGGAGATTTAAAAGAAGGGGTGGTCAAGGTCTCTAAACAAGTGAGTGATGTGCTATTGAAGAAGGTTCTAGAGAAGCTTCCAGATCCAGGATTCTTTGTGCAAGATTGTTCTATCTTTAAGGACAGTTTCAAGCGCTCTCTGTGTGACATGGGATTTTGTGTGAATCTCACGCCATACTCTGTGGTTGTGAGGTTGGGGTTAGTGGACTTCAAACAAACTAGGATCTCTCTTATCCTAGTTGATCGATCGAAGAGGATCCCAAAGGATTTCTGGAGGACATCCCTATCAGAGTTGAAAACTACTTGATTCCAACAGACTTTGTAGTGCTGAAATATGATGTAGAATCAGATGATCCTCTACTACTTGGCAGATCCTTCTTAGCTACGGCTGGAGCAGTGATTGATGTGAGACATGGTCTTATTGATCTCTGATAGGCTCTATAAGTTTTAATCTTATTCTACTGCAAGTGCACAGTTAATGCAGTTATATTATGTAGGGTATCGAATCCACAGAGACTCTCGGTCACACGATAGATTATGAGTAATCGAATTAAGCTAAGCGAAGCAGATTGTAAAGCAGTAAACAAAATAGCAAGTAAACAGATCAAGTGAGATGGATGTAAGCAATCAAACGAAAGCGTCAGGTTTCGGGAATTTCTCAGGATATCAGGAAATCAGATTAACAACAATCAAGATTCAATCTATAGCGTTCTTGAACTAGAATCACAAAAGTATAACTAACCAACTTTCGCTGCGATAATTATCTATATCTAACAACCTAGCAGACCAACTTTCGTTGCGAATCCTAGAGTTTTAGACATGCATTAATTCCAAGTTCGTTTGTTCACAACTTCTCTAAACCAAATTTCTTTGCGAATAGATAAGTTGCTCACCTAAATCCTTTCTAGTTAATTAACCAACTGTCGTTGTGTAAATCAACCTAATATCAATAATCTAAGTGGCTAGTTCAGATTAAGCGTTAAGAACGATTAAGATGAAGAACTAGATGATGAATCTTAGTCAATTAGTTAATCTAACATTCCTTCAAATCCCTAATGAGAATCCCTAACCTAACAAGAGATCTACTCTGACATAGCAATCATAACAGAAAACATAGTCAAAATAGATATCATATAATAATCAAAGGAATAAGAACAGGGGTTCGAAATCTTCTCTCTGTCGAGTATCTGATCAGCCCCTAAAACTCTCTGAATGTAAAATAATGCCTAGCCTAAACAATGGCTTAAAAACCCTAATATATAAGTCTAAACACGACTGGGGCTTCTTTGTAATTATGAGAAACTTCTGGGCCAAGTTGCAATTTCCACAAGTCTTCATTAAAGCGCCGAGAATTGTCTGATCCGCGTCTGCATCGATCGAGACCAAAGGTGCATCGATCGACACAAGTATCAAATGTCGACAATGAAATCATCTCTCGGCCAAATGCTCCAAAATGCTCCAGCATGCGCCATAATCTCCAAATCCGCTCCAAACGTACCTAGACATGTAAACACACAAAAAGGACTGTAAAAGACTCGATAAGAAGACATATACCATGGTTAAAAGCCCTAAAATCTATGGTATATCAATCTCCACCTTGGAGATAAGCCTTTGGACTGCAAAATGGATAAGCTGTGAAGATCTACCATCGATGGTCAAGCTTTTAGTGTTGAAGTGGAGCAGGAAGTTCAAATTGGTGAGGCTACAGTGTCTGATATTGGAGAAGAGAAGATGGTAGTTCGTCATGAATCTACTCTAACATCTTCAGAGTCTGCAACTGCTCATAAGCAGAAAGCTGCAAACATCACACATTCTCCAAAGCAAAGGTATACACCCTCTAAACTTAAACCTCCTAACTTCATTGTTGTGAATGTAGGGAAACAATCTATAACACCCAAACTTCGCTCCCACCTTGGATCTATTCCTATGTTCCTTGGACGATCTCATGTTGATACTACCTACACACCTCCATGGATGAGGAGACTTTCGCAGAGGCACCTTTTGCCTCTGTCAAAACCTCAGAAGCCTGATCTCCTACCCATAGCCAAGCTAATGACTAAAAACAAGCACTGAGTGGGAGACAACCCACTGTTGAGTCAATTTTTCCTTCACTTTTAGTTTTTGTTATGTTTCTTTGATTTTATGTATTTGGTGTTCCAGAAACGTGACGAACAGGTTGCAGACATCAGTGTCGGTCGACACTCCTTTAGTGTCGGTCGACACTCCACTCGAAAAGACGGACCGTAATCAAGGACACTCGATTTGGATCAGGAATGTGTCGACCTAAGCCTAGTGTCGCTCGACACTGGCTGTGTGTGGGTCGATACTCAACCCTCTAGCAGGTAAGGTTTCTGATTTTCCGAACTTTCACTTGATTATACCTGGTTCTCCCGAGCCCAAGCTTTTATAACACTGCGGACAATGTTGTTTAAGTGTTGATATACCATGGATTTTATGGCTTTTAACCATGGTATATGTGTTATTTATCGAGTCTTTTACTATGTTTTAGAGTCTTTTCAGGTGTTTATTAGGTACAAACACATTTGGAGCATATTTGGTGATTTAGACACTTTCTGGAGCTAATTGGAGTATTTGGCCGAGAGATAGAGTTCACTGTCCGAAACAGAGAAAGGTGTCGATCGTTGCATTCCTAGCATCGATCGATGCACCAGCGAAATGGGCCAAAAGACGGTCTAATAAAGAATGATGAAACTGCAGTCCTGCCCAGAAGTTCCCAATATTTACAAAGAAGCCCCAAAACGTGTTTTAGGATTATAATTAGGTTTTACAGCCACTTGTTAGGCTAAGCTTTTCTTACGTTAAGTTTTGCTCAGAGAGAGTTGAGGGGCTGATCCTGATCTCGCAAGAGACTTGATTTTGAACCCCAGTTCTTATTTGATTTTATGATATTTGGTTTTCTACTTAAGATGTTTTCTGTTTCGATGAACATGTCTGAGTAGATCACCTGTTAGGTTGAAGGATTCTCATTAGGGATTTCAGAGAATTATAGTTTAATTAATCCGTAGAGATTCATATCTGCTAGTTCTTTATCTAAGTTGTTCTTAATGCTAAATCTGAAGTAGCTAATCAGAGTTATGATGTTAGGTTGATTAATTCAGCGGAAGTTGGTTAATTTAACTAGAAAGAATTTAGATAAGCAATTAAACTGTTCGCAAACGAAAGTTTGGTTCAGGTTAATTGTGAACATATCAAACTTGGAATTAATGCTAGTTTAATCTGTTAGTTCTCGCAAACGGAAGTTTGGTTTGCTGCACTTAGACTTAGAGAATTATCGCAAAGGAATTTGGTTAATTCTATATCAGTGTTTGAGTTCTAGAATAGTTATTGATTGGATCTAGATAGATTGATTGCTTGCGTTCCTGATTTCCTGAGAACTCCTGAAACCTAACGCTTTGCCTTCTTGCTTACAAACTCACTTGATTTACTTTGCTATTTCGTTTACTGTTTTCACATCTGCTTCGCTTAATTAAATCTGAATTACTAATAATCTATTGTGTGACTGAGAGTCCTCGTGGGATTCGATACCTTATATACTACGATTGCATTAACTGTGCACTTGCAGTAGAATAGGGAAAACTACACACCTATCAAGTTTTTGGCGCCGTTGCCGGGGACTCTTTAAGTTCACCTATAGATTTAGTACTAGGATCTAGACTGAGCATTCTTTTTAATTTTCTTGTTTACTCACGTTTTTGAATTTTGGATTCGCAGGGATTCGCACTGCATCGATCGTTGCTCACATTGCAACGATCGACACAAGGAGAGAACAGCGATGCTGAGATCTGAGACGTTCAATAGGTTCCGCGCCATGGAACCTGTTATTTTGATTCGCGGTGAAAACGGCGTTTTACGAGACCAAGAGGGTCACATATGCAACGCAAAAGGTCAGAAAATAGATGGGAAAGGAAACCCCATCTTACCAGATTACCATGTATTGGTTGGGCAAGTAACTGAAATGCAGAGTAAGATAGATGACATCCACGACATCTTACTTAGGGAGAGACAGTTCCGAGCAGAGGCAAAAACTGGTAAATTTGCAGAGGTACATTACATGGCTGGAGCCGACTCTTATGGACATACCTTGGAACATCAGCAGAGACAGGGTTCTAGGCACACTCAAGGATCGAGAGACCATAATTATACTTCCCATCTGGCATCTCCTACACAAAGGAGCAAACTAGAGATGATGTTGGAGCAATCAATTGAAAGAAAACAGCAGAACACAGCTTCTTTCAGCTCGAAGCTAGAGAACCTGTACACTAATTTGAATGAGAAATTTGAATCCTTGAGCACTCGCATGAAGCAGCTGGACACACAGATGGATCAAGTTCCAAATTCTACCCCAACAAAGGATTCTCAAGAAGCTCATGACAGCAACATTCTCACTCAGGATAACACACAGATGGATCATGGATCATGTCTAGCAGTTAAGGCTGTGGAATTTGTGGAAGACAGAGGGAGATTTGATGTTGGATTACCTGAGCTCGAAAGCTTCGATGCACCTGACTCAACAGAGATTGACATGGATCTTTTGACTTGGATAGTCCAGATTGAAGCGGTACCAAGCCAAGAAGAGAAATTTGAATCTGAGATAGCTGGAATGGACCGAGAAGCAGATAGACCCGAGACTGTAGTTGAAACACGAGTTGAGACGACAGCATCAATCGTTGCATCACGCGCACCGATCGTTGCACCCCGAAAGGAACCAGTTTCACCCATATCTCGAGAACCTGCTAAGGAAAAAGCCTACAAACCTCCGATACCATTCCCGAAAGCTCCCGTTAAATCTACAAATGAGATTCAGTGTACATTGGTGGTTGACAAGAAGATGATGGTTCCACAAGAGCCTATTCTAACATCTTCAAAGCCTAAAACTACTCATAAACAGAAGGCTCCGAACATCAAATCTCTACCAAAGGTAAAACATACATCCTCTAAGTCTAAACCTCCTGACTCCACTGTTTTGAATGCAGGAAAGAGCGTTAAAACACCCAAGTGTCAATCCCACCCTACATTCCTCCCCACATTCCTAGGACGACGTCATGCTGCTACTGCTTACACACCACCATGGATGATAAGGCATTCACAGAGACACTCAAAGTCTCTGTTGAAACCGCCATAAGTTTGACCTCCTTTCCAAAAGTCAAGCTAATGACTTTAACAAGCGCTGGGTGGGAGGCAACCCACCATTAGGTACTAGTGTTTTTCTTTTTCATTTTTGGTGTTTTTGTTAGGATTTTACGTTTGTTTTTGTTTCTGGTGAGTTTATGTTTGCAGGTCTCGGTTAAATCGCAGTGCAGCGATCGATGCATTTCTGCATCGATCGTCACAACACGAAAGTAATCGCATTGCAGCGATCGTTGCGGTCCTGAGAAACGATCGACTATACGCGAAAATCGCCAAGTAACGGTCGATGCACTTAGTGCAACGGTCGATGCTGAGCGACAGAGGTAAGCCGACAGACATAATTTCACCTTTTCAATTTTTATTTTCTTTTTACCGATCCTTCGCTGGACACTACTGGGGACAGTGTGTCTTAAGTGTGGGGGAGGTGCTACTGACTTTTGTTTTCTGTTTTCTTAAGAGTCAGTCCGTTTTTCAAAATTTTTGTTTTATTGAGTCAAAATTGTTTAAGTAAGAAACTATGATTTTCTGAGAAGATTTACAAGACTTGCAGGAACTTAAGTAACCATTGGGATGAAGTTGCAGGATCTATCTATGACTATTAGAAAACTCCATCACAGATCAACCTACTGGGAACACCCACATCACTTCAGGTATCAGAGGATTCTTTACTGACTTCAACCTTAATACTGACTTAGATTTCTCACCTAAGGGCTTGGTATGCTTTATGTCGGATTCCCTGTTAGTTCTGGCACAGCCTGTAAACCTGTCCTATTTAGTCCCCTTCTCCCCTTCTGTAAAGTAAAAAAAAAAAAATATATATAATAAACTGAGGATGAGTTAGTAACTCCGAAGTGGTCATGGGAATAGTAGCAAACACTATTATCTCTCATGTGATCCATGGAATGTGTCCAAAGTACACCCCATAACGGGAAGAACACTGATAAAAAAAATAAAATGATACCCAGTGGGGAAAAATCAGTTGTTAAAGAAGGGAAAGAGAAGAAAGGGACTAGAGAAAGATAGTATGGTGGTCTAGAGCTGATAAGGTAAGAATCCATGTGCCTTTAGATCGATACTCCTTAGGTGAGACCGCACTTAAATACTTGCAGAAGTCAGTAGGGAGAATTTGAATGCTTGAATGTGATTGTGGAGTTTACCTAGGACAGTTGCTAAGTGTGGGGGAAGTACATTGTGGTCTTGATATCCTGTGATTGATTCTTGCAGTGGTTTACTAAAGGGAATCTGAGTATTGTAGCTTCTTCGATGAAATGAGTTTCTGAAGAGTTTTCAAACCTCTTGACTACATTTGGTTCTTTGTCTTGCTTGAGGACAAGCAAGAGCTAAGTGTGGGGGAGTTTATATACCATGGATTTTATGGCTTTTAACCATGGTATATGTGTTATTTATCGAGTCTTTTACTATGTTTTAGAGTCTTTTCAGGTGTTTATTAGGTACAAACACATTTGGAGCATATTTGGTGATTTAGACACTTTCTGGAGCTAATTGGAGTATTTGGCCGAGAGATAGAGTTCACTGTCCGAAACAGAGAAAGGTGTCGATCGTTGCATTCCTAGCATCGATCGATGCACCAGCGAAATGGGCCAAAAGACGGTCTAATAAAGAATGATGAAACTGCAGTCCTGCCCAGAAGTTCCCAATATTTACAAAGAAGCCCCAAAACGTGTTTTAGGATTATAATTAGGTTTTACAGCCACTTGTTAGGCTAAGCTTTTCTTACGTTAAGTTTTTCTCAGAGAGAGTTGAGGGGCTGATCCTGATCTCGCAAGAGACTTGATTTTGAACCCCAGTTCTTATTTGATTTTATGATATTTGGTTTTCTACTTAAGATGTTTTCTGTTTCGATGAACATGTCTGAGTAGATCACCTGTTAGGTTGAAGGATTCTCATTAGGGATTTCAGAGAATTATAGTTTAATTAATCCGTAGAGATTCATATCTGCTAGTTCTTTATCTAAGTTGTTCTTAATGCTAAATCTGAAGTAGCTAATCAGAGTTATGATGTTAGGTTGATTAATTCAGCGGAAGTTGCTTAATTTAACTAGAAAGAATTTAGATAAGCAATTAAACTGTTCGCAAACGAAAGTTTGGTTCAGGTTAATTGTGAACATATCAAACTTGGAATTAATGCTAGTTTAATCTGTTAGTTCTCGCAAACGGAAGTTTGGTTTGCTGCACTTAGACTTAGAGAATTATCGCAAAGGAATTTGGTTAATTCTATATCAGTGTTTGAGTTCTAGAATAGTTATTGATTGGATCTAGATAGATTGATTGCTTGCGTTCCTGATTTCCTGAGAACTCCTGAAACCTAACGCTTTGCCTTCTTGCTTACAAACTCACTTGATTTACTTTGCTATTTCGTTTACTGTTTTCACATCTGCTTCGCTTAATTAAATCTGAATTACTAATAATCTATTGTGTGACTGAGAGTCCTCGTGGGATTCGATACCTTATATACTACGATTGCATTAACTGTGCACTTGCAGTAGAATAGGGAAAACTACACACCTATCAAGTGTCGGGGAGGTAGTTTACTGAATGTTTGTTTTTTTGTTTTCTTAGAGTCAGTCCATTGTTTTTGTATCTGTTTTATTGAGTCAAAACTAGTATGAAACTATTATTTTTTTAGGAAATTATCACATTCACAAGAGCCTAAGTGACCACTGAACAGACTTGCAACAACTATATGACTATTAGAAAACAACACACATATCAACCCATATCAGTTCAGGTATTCAGAGGATCCATCACTAACTTTACCATTAATCTTGACTTAACTTTCTTACCCAGGGGCTTAGTATGCAATAGATCGTACTCCTCTGTCAGTCCTAAAAGTTATGTAAATCTGTCTGAGTATGGTTCCCTTCTCCCTTCCCTTCAAGCAAAGTAAAAAAACAAGGTAATAAACTGCGGATAAGCTAGTAGCTTCGAAGTGATCACGTGAGTGGTAGAGACCCCTATTACCTCTTGTGCTTCATGGAATATGTCCAAAGTAATTCCCCAATGAGGGAATAGCAGATGATAGAAAAAATAAAATGATACCCAGTGGGGAAAAATCAGCTGCTGAAGTGAGAAAATGGAAAAGAAAGGAACAGGAAGTTGAGACTCTGCAATTAGGGAATTGCTGAGTAGGAGTCCATGTGTCCTTTGATCGATACCCCCTCGGTGAGACTGCACTTAAATATTTACAGAAGTTAATATGGTGAATTTGGATTTCTTGTCTTAATTGTGGAGTTTACTTTGGAAAGTTGCTAAGTGTGGGGGAAGTACATTGTGGTCTTGATCTCTGCAGGAATGTTTTCATGTGGATTACTAAGTGAATGTGAATGTGATGTTCTTATGACGAAATGAGTTTCTGTGTTTTCAAACCTCTTTTCATACTTTGGTTTTATGTTTGTTTGAGGGCAAGCAAAGGCTAAGTGGGGGGGGGGGGGAGTTGATATATCATGGTTTTTACTGGTTTTCAAGCCATGATATAAGTCTTTATCTAGAGTCTTTTAGTTATTTTGGAGTCTTTTGAGTCCTTTGCAGGTTTAGCTACGTTTGGAGCTTATTCTGGAGATTCTGGGAGCTTTTGGAGTGAATTTGCAGCATACATGGATTTCACAGAGTTCACTGGGTGCGTCTGCACTTAATATCGATCGACACTAATTTAGTGTTGGTCGACACCACTAAAGGACGAAATTCCTACGCGTCAAAAATACAGATTTTGGAGATTTGCAAGATTTAACCAGAAGTTTCCCTTATTTACAAGAAGACCCAAATCATGTTTTAGTCTATTAATTAGGTTTTTGAGCCATTGGTGAGGCTACTCTTTATTCTATCAGAGATTAAGAGATTTTGGGGCTAGTCTTGTACTCGAGAGAGAGAAGAGATTTCGATCCCCTATTCTTATTCTTTTGATTTTTATGATATCTACTTTGATTATGTATGTTGTTATGATTTCCATGTTTGAGTAGTTCTCTTGTTAGGTTTAGGGATTCTCACTAGGGATTTCATGGAGTTATAGATTGATTGATTAATTGGGATTCAAAACAACTAGTTCTTCATCTAGGTTATTCTTAATGCTTAATCTAAATTAGCTACTTGGACTATTGATATCAGATTGATTAGCGCAGCGAGATTTGGTTAATTAATTAGAAGAGAACCTAGTTGAAAAAATTACCTATTCGCAAAGATATTTGGCTTCGGAAATTTGTGAATAAACGAACCTGAATTAAATGCATGTTTAGAACTCCAGAATCAGCAAAGAGATTTGGTTTTCTATGTTGTTAGACATTGTTAGCATTCGCAGCGAGAGTTGGCTTGTTATATGATTGTGATTCTAGTTCTAGAACATTGATATCTAAATCATGTTGATTGGTTAATCTATATTCCTAATTTCTTGAGAACTTCCGTGAACCTGACGCTTTCGCTTATTGCTCACACACCGTTTGCTTACTTGCTTTGTTTAATGCTTTCATTTGTCTTTATTAGATAAATACAACTACACATAATCTGTTGCGTGAACTTGAGTCTCTGTGGATTCGATACCCTTTAACACTACAATCGCATCTGTGAACTTGCAGTAGAATATAGGGATAAAATTTGCTCTATCAGAGAGCTTCAGTCTTCGCTTCCAGTTCACGACCTCCCATAATGGAACCTGGAACTAACACCGCTCGACCTTCCCCGAGTGAGATAGCTTAGCAAGCCGGGATTCGGGGACCAAATAGCACTCGACCATGGAACACACAACTTCCCATGTTTGAACGTAAAACTAGCTCAGACGATGAAGGGATTCATGCCAAGCTCCAGCGCCTCCAAGCCGCAGTCCATATGACTACGAGCTTGGCTCCAGAAATCAATCAAGTGATCGAAGAGATGCGTCAAACTCCGTTTACAGATAAGATCGCTAACGCACGGATCCACAACACTGGAAAGATTAAAATTCCAGTAAACAGGAACTACAGATCCAAAAGCCCATGTTAGAGCTTTCAAGCTCGCAGTTTCCCGAGCCCATCTTAACGATGAGGAGAAGGAAGCAGGCTATTGCATGCTTTTTGCTGAGAACATCACTGGTACTACGCTGGAATGGTTCGCTAGCCTAGAAGGGAATTAGATCGACAACTTCACCCAGCTCGTATTGATATTCATAAAGCAATACTCGATCTTCATCAAGGAGAAAACATCGGAAGCCGATCTATGGGCCTTAACGCAAGAATCTGACGAAACCCTTAGAGCCTATATCGGCAGGTTCCGTGAGGTCAATTCTCGTATCGCAGACCCAAACAAAACAATAGCCATCACGGCTCTCCAAAATGGACTCTTGTACACATCGGAGTTCAGGAAAGAACTCGCAGTTCGATCCTGCACGTCTTTAGGCAACGCCCTGCATAAAGCTACATACTACACAAAGTACGAAGAGGATGTAGCTGTAGCCCTGGAAAAATCCAGCTCAAGCCAGAAGAAAATGACCAAAAAGGAGTCTTCCGGCAACGGACTGCAGTGCCTCACGGTTGACGGCAAGCCTCAATGGCGAAAACCTTACGATAAAAACAAGTTTTGAAAGTATCACGACAAAAACGGACACTCTTCCGAGGAATGTAGATCTAAGGATCATCTACTAGCAGCCAAAAATGGCAGCAGCGAAGCAGAAACCTCAGAACCGAAGAGAAAGAGAAAGAAAAAGAAAAGGAAAAAGGGAACTAAGGAAATAGCAAATCGAAAAGTAAAAGAAATTCACAAGTTAAGCTCGAGAGAACGCCGTAGAAAGAAGAGTCCGCATCTCCTGCTCCCTCTCGCGTTAAGCGCATCGAGATGATTTCCGATCTAGCTCGCTATGGAAGATCGACGAAATCTGTCATCACGCCACCTCCTGCTCCAAGAAACAAGCCAATCAATGCTTGCCAACGCTTGGACTGTGCAGTTTCCTTCTCCCGAAAGCGATAGACTTTATACCATGAGGCTCGAAACTATGTCGAGATTCAGTAAACTCGATCAAAGCCTATCAAAGGCGGGTCGAGACTGATGCCAGAGAAAGTGTTCCATCGAGGAACCTGACACACACATAACTTTCTCCGAAAGTGAAACTTTGAAGCTCGACAAACCGCAAGACGATGCCCTAGTGATCCGACTCGATGTAGCCGGATTCGAGCTATCGAGAGTCATAATCGATTCAAGAAACTCAGTAGATCTCATTTTCTACGACGCCTTCAAAAAAATGGGATTCAATGATTCAATGCTTACCGGTGGAAGGACTCCGTTAACCGGATTCTATGGTGAAACCACCTATTCGATGGGAACTATAAAGCTCCCGTCCACCGCTGGAGGGAAACAAGAAATCCTAGAGTTTATTGTTGTCAACAAACCGAACCTTATAATGCCATATTAGGCAGATCGTGGATGTATACCATGAAGGCAATATCTTCACCTATCACCAGTGCGTGAAGTTCCCAACCCCTATGGAGATAAAAACGATCCACGGCAACCAAAAAGCCGCAAGATTAAGCTACTTGACCCTTTCTCAAGCAACTGGAAGTATCACCAGTATAGAAATTACAGAAAGATAAAGAGCTCGCGTCGCGAACTGCAAAACAAAACAGCTACTCGACGGTCTGATTTCCGCGCAAGGACCTAGTCGTTTCAGTTTGCATCGACGACGCTTGCCTAGAAATATGTGTAAACATCGGATCGGAGCTCCTAAGCTCCACCAAAAACGAGCTCATCATCTTCCTCAAAGAAAACTTGAATATGTTCTCATGGTCCACCAAAGACAAGAAAGGGATTGACATAGAAATTACCTCACATGAGCTAAATGTAGACCCCACATTCAAATCTGTAAAACAGAAACGCCGAAAGCTTGGTCCAGATCGAGCTAAAGCGGTTAACGACGAGGTCGACAGATTGCTAAAGGTCGAGTCAATCAGGGAAGTGAAATACCTCGACTGGTTAACTAACCGGTCGTCTTGAGAAAGAAAAACGGTAAGTGGAGAGTCTGCATAGATTTTCACAGACTTAAACAAGGCATGTCCGAAAGACAGCTTTCCATTCCACACATAGACCGTCTAGTGGAAGCCACTGCCGAACACGAACGGTTGTCCTTCATGGACGCGTTCTTTGGGTATAACCAAATCCTCATAAACCCAGATGACAAAAAAAACGGCTTTCATAACCGATGGCGGAACCTATTTCTATAAGGTGATGTCCTTCAGACTAAAAAATGTCGGAGCTACGTACCAAAGGTTAGTGAACAAAATGTTCACCGATCAGCTTGGAAAACCGATGAAAGTTTACATCGATGACATGATGGTAAAGTCTTTTAAGGAGAGCGACCACATATCACATCTCTGAGAATGCTTTGCAATCCTGAACAAATACATGATGAATCTTTACCCAGCTGATATATCATGGTTTTTACCCATTTTAGACCATGATATAGATGTGTTTTTAGTGTCTTTTGTCTTTTTTTAGAGTCTTTTACAGGTTTAATCAGGTTTGGAGCTAATTGGAGATATTTGGAGCATTCTGGGACTTTTGGGACGTTTTGGCCGAGAGATTTACTCACTGTCCGATTTA
Organism: Orychophragmus violaceus; assembly: GCA_030180135.1. Lineage (NCBI taxonomy): Eukaryota > Viridiplantae > Streptophyta > Magnoliopsida > Brassicales > Brassicaceae > Orychophragmus > Orychophragmus violaceus. The sequence goes on from CM058239.1 coordinate 40,023,340, forward strand.
TTGATCATGCATCGACCGACACACCTTGTGCATCGGTCGACACACTAGCGAGATGGGCCGTACGCGTCGGTTTAATGAGGTTATGAAGATTTGCAAAGAAGCCCAAGATAGTTCCAGTATTTACACAGAAGCCCCAGCCGAGATTAGGCCTATATATAGAGGATTTTGGTGTTTATTTTACTTACACTTTGATAATTAAGAGCAGAGGATTTTTAGAGCTTTTGGGGCTGATCTAAACCTATTACTTCATCTGTATTTGGAGAAGATTTCGAACCCCTTTTTACTCTTATTCTTTTATGCACTTTATTCATTCTATGATTATGTTTTCATTATCTATGTCTGAGTAGATTCCTAGTTAGGTTTAGGGTTTCTCACATAGGATTTCATGACCTGCTAGACTTGTTCAAATTCAATTAAGGATTCAAACTATATTTGTTCTTCAATTTAATTATGCTTAAAGCTAGTTCTAACCTGATCAATTAGAATCTAGATCTTAGGTTGCTAAATACGTCACAGAAGTGGGGTTTAGGAATCTGAACTAATTAAATTGGGCAATTAAACTTTGCGCAAACGGAAGTTTGGTTTAGGATAATTGTGACCATATCAAACTTGGGATTAATGCTAGTTTAATATGTTAGTTCTCGCAAACGAAAGTTTGGTTTGCTGCACTTAGACTTAGAGAATTATCGCAAAGGAATTTGGTTAATTCTACATCTGTGTTTTGAGTTCTAGAACTGTGCTTAATTAGATCCTTGCTGAATGAACTGTCTGCTTGTCTGATTTCCTGAGAATACCCTAGGCTTGACGCTTTTAATTACTTGTTTCCACAACCGCTAATCTCTGCTACTGATTTACTTTCCCGCACCGCTTTTAATACAATCACATTGCTTATTTCTAGTATTAATCTCTACTGTTCTGATCTATTGAGACCAAGTGTCCATGTGGATTCGATAACCCTATATACTACTTTGACATTGCTGTTCACTTGCAGTTTAGTATAGGGATAAACTTTGAGCCTATCAAGTTTTTGGCGCCGTTGCCGGGGACTCTTAGAGTCTTCGATAGGACCGAACTTAGGGTTTTTACTAGAAATTTTTCTTTTTGTTTTTATTCTTTTTCGTTTTTATTTTTTTGATTTTGCTAACTTTTTCTCTGATTTCTCTCTGTCGCAGGTACGAATTTCGCCTTGCGTCGATCGTTGCATCCCTTGCGTCGATCGTCACTAGGCGATTCTGAGATTGAATCGATCGTTGCACTGATAGCATCGATCGTTGCTGGACGATTACAGACAGTTTATGCCAATGCAGAAAACTCGAAGTAATCCGAACTCGAGCTTGCTTAATCTCGGACTAGAGGAACTTGGACGTCTAGAGAGGACTATCAGAAGAGAAAAGAGAGAGAGAATGGTTCGAGAACGTCTGATCTTGATACCAGATGCTGAAGGTACCCTGAGGGACCAAGATGACAACCCGTACAATGCTGCTGGGCATCGGGTTGATGCTGAAGGGAATGTCATCCCTGATCCTCCTGAGTAACAGCAACAGGAGCTGAACCGAAACCAGGGTCAAGGACAGGCCCAAGGTAGAGAGATGGTGGTTCATGAGAGGACACTAGCTGATTACAACAGACCTGATGAGTTTCATGCAAACCGAGCAGCTCTAGTGCTTCCTGCTTTTGAAAGGAATGATTTTGAGGTAAAGACCATCTACTACCAGCTGATGAGACAGATTGCTTTTCATGGTCTTCAAGCAGAGCAGCCTATGGATCACATTGACAAGTTTGAAGACATAGTCACTGGCATGAAGTATGAAGGAGTATGCCCGGACTATCTGTTCCTCAAGCTATTTCCGCACAGTCTTGCTGGAGACGCTAGTGCATGGCTGAGACAACTGGCACCTGGTCAGTATACTACTTGGGCAGCCTTAAAGAGTGAGTTCTTGCGTCACTTTTATGATGATGCACGCTCGGATCAGTCCAGACAGGACATACTCACCTTTTCCCAAGGAGCTGTGGAGCCCTTGAAGACTGCCTGGATGAGATTTAAGCAGTATCAGCGTGACTGTCCACACCATGGATTCACAGAAGTACAACTGATTGGTATTTTCTTCAGAGGCATAGATCTCCCTTATCAGACTGCGCTGGATAATTCCAGTAATGCTAATTTCAACACCAGGACTCCTACACAAGCTAAGCAGTTGATTGAGAACCTGATTGGCAGCAACAGTTGCAAGACAATGGATGAAAGGAGGAAGAAATCTGGTGGAACTGTAGAGAATTCTGATATAGCTAATATAAGATCCAGATTGGACACAGTCTACAATCTCCTGACTAGTAAGAAAGCTGTCCACTTTGCCCAAGATGTAGAGGTGATTCAGACTGCGGAGGAAACTCAGGAAGAAGATGTGAATTTCATAGGAGGTTCTGGTTTCCAAGGTAATAGATTTGGTAATCAACAGGGGAACAGATTCTCCAATGGTGGACAGACTGGTGGTTTTCAGAAGACCTATGGACAAGGTACTCAGAGAACCTATGGATCTACATCCTATCAGACTCCTCCTGCGCCTACAGCCCATGAGAGCAAAATGGAGGCTATGATGGAACAACTGATTGAGAGTCATACCAAGATTTCTGTGGACTGCAACAAGAAGTTGGACGCTGTCTATGAAGACCTCAATGGGAAATTTGAGTCTCTGAGCACTCACATGAAGCAGTTGGATACTCAGGTGAACCAGATGTCCAGCTCACTGAAGGGAAAAGGAGTGGCAGACACTCATGTTAAGGCCTGGTCTGTGTACATTAATGATGGATCTCACCTAGGTGAAAGATTTGAGCTAAGTACAGCTGAGTTGGTGACAGAACAGGAATTTTCGGATATTTGTGAAAAACTCTCGGGTGAAATCTGCTGCAGTGCGTCGATCGATGCAACATCGGCAACGATCGATACACCCGTCGGGATAGCAACGATCGACACACCCTTAGTGTCGGTCGTTGCAGGGCGTGAATGGACAGAACTGTCGGATGATAATGGCATAGATGCTGACTTGGAGCTTGATCGCCTATTCAATGGAGCCTCTGAGATTTCTCAACAGGAGATCTACGAACAGATCTTTAGACAACACTCCTCAGTGTCTGAAGTGATTAGGCAAGAGATTGAAGAGCTGAAGAAATTAGAAGGGATTGGTGAAGAATTGGAAGAAATTCCAACTTCTGATGATCCACCTTATCATCCATGTGTGCAAAGGTACCTGAACAAGATGTTGCCCCTGGATGATGATCTGAAAGACTGGGTAATAATAGTCCCTCAGCATATTAGTGATGTTCTGCTAACTAAGGTCCCGAAGAAGCTATCTGATCCTGGAGTCTTTGTGCTGGACTGTTCTATCTTTGAGGATAGCTTTAGACGCTCTCTGTGTGATTTAGGAGCTGCTGGAAGTTTGATGCCTTACTCTGTGGCAGAGAAGCTGGGTATGCTGGATTTTACTCCTACTAGGACTTCTCTTGTCCTAGCTGATCAGTCCATACGAGTTCCTGAAGGACTCCTTATGGACATTCCGGTGAGAGTTGGAAACTACTTAGTTCCAACGGACTTCCTTGTGCTGAGATATGACTGTGATCCGGATGAAGCATTATTGCTTGGGAGACCCTTTTTGGCTACAGCAGGAGCGTTGATTGATGTTAGGAACAGCTTGATAGACCTCCATCTGGGAGATGAACCACTGCACTATGAGATGGATAAGCTGCGAAAGCCACTGATAGATGGGCAGACATTCACCATAAGGGACGCAGATTTTGAGCAACCTGATCATACCATGGTTATAGATCCTGGAGCACACTTCACTCCATCTTTTCTTGGCCATGAGCATTCCGCAACAGCCTACTCACCACCTTGGATGAGGAGACTTGAACAGAGACAGAAAAAATCTATGTCAGGACCTCCTGGTACTTGAAAATTCCCATCCGTCCGGTCAAGCTATTGACCTTAAACAAGCGCTGGGTGGGAGGCAACCCACCATTAGGTACTGGTGTTTTTCTACTTAATTTTTGGTGTTTTTGTTAGGATTTTACGTTTGTTTTTGTTTCTGGTGAGTTTATGTTTGCAGGTCTCGGTTAAATCGCAGTGCAACGATCGACGCACTTTTGTGTCGATCGTCACAACACGAAAGGAATCGCATTGCAGCGATCGTTGCGGTCCTGAGCAACGATCGACTATACACGAAAATTGCCATGTAACGGTCGATGCACTTAGTGCAACGATCGATGCTTAGCGACAGAGGTAACCCGACAGACATAATTTCACCTTTTCAATTTTTATTTTCTTTTTACCGATCCTTCGCTGGACACTACTGGGGATAGTGTGTCTTAAGTGTGGGGGAGGTGCTACTGACTTTTGTTTTCTGTTTTCTTAAGAGTCAGTCCGTTTTTCAAAAAAAAATTTGTTTTATTGAGTCAAAATTGTTTAAGCAAGAAACTATGATTTTCTGAGAAGATTTACAAGACTTGCAGGAACTTAAGTAACCATTGGGATGAAGTTGCAGGATCTATCTCTGACTATTAGAAAACCCCATCACAGATCAACCTACTGGGAACACCCACATCACTTCAGGTATCAGAGGATCCTTTACTGACTTCAACCTTAATACTGACTTAGATTTCTCACCTAAGGGCTTGGTATACTTTGTGTCGGATTCCCTTGTTAGTTCTGACACAGCCTGTCAACCTATCCTATTTAGTTCCCTTCTCCCCTTCTGTAAAGTAAAAAAAAAATATATATATATAATAAACTGAGGATGAGTTAGTAACTCCGAAGTGGTCATGGGAATAGTAGCAAACACTATTATCTCTCATGTGATCCATGGAATGTGTCCAAAGTACACCCTATAACGGGAAGAACACTGATAAAAAAAATAAAATGATACCCAGTGGGGAAAAATCAGTTGTTAAAGAAGGGAAAGAGAAGAAAGGGACTAGAGAAAGATAGTATGGTGGTCTAGAGCTGATAAGGTAAGAATCCATGTGCCCTTTGATCGATACTCCTTAGGTGAGACCGCACTTAAATACTTGCAGAAGTCAGTAGGGAGAATTTGAATGCTTGAATGTGATTGTGGAGTTTACCTAGGACAGTTGCTAAGTGTGGGGGAAGTACATTGTGGTCTTGATATCCTATGATTGATTTTTGCAGTGGTTTACTAAGGGGAATCTGAGTATTGTAGCTTCTAGGATGAAATGAGTTTCTGAAGAGTTTTCAAACCTCTTCACCATGTTTTAGTTCTCTGTTTTGCTTGAGGGCAAGCAAAGGCTAAGTGTGGGGGAGTTGATATATCATGGTTTTTACCCATTTTAGACCATGATATAGATGTGTTTTTAGTGTCTTTTGTCTTTGTTTAGAGTCTTTTACAGTTTTAATCAGGTTTGGAGCTAATTGGAGATATTTGGAGCATTCTGGGACTTTTGGGACGTTTTGGCCGAGAGATTTACTCACTGTCCGAGATGGGCCGTACGCGTCGGTTTAATGAGGTTATGAAGATTTGCAAAGAAGCCCAAGATAGTTCCAGTATTTACACAGAAGCCCCAGCCGAGATTAGGCCTATATATAGAGGATTTTGGTGTTTATTTTACTTACACTTTGATAATTAAGAGCAGAGGATTTTTAGAGCTTTTGGGGCTGATCTAAACCTATTACTTCATCTGTATTTGGAGAAGATTTCGAACCCCTTTTTACTCTTATTCTTTTATGCAATTTATTCATTCTATGATTATGTTTTCATTATCTATGTCTGAGTAGATTCCTAGTTAGGTTTAGGGTTTCTCACATAGGATTTCATGACCTGCTAGACTTGTTCAAATTCAGTTAAGGATTCAAACTATATATGTTCTTCAATTTAATTGTGCTTAAAGCTAGTTCTAACCTGATCAATTAGAATCTAGATCTTAGGTTGCTAAATACGTCACGGAAGTGGGGTTTAGGAATCTGAACTAATTAAATTGGGCAATTAAACTTTGCGCAAACGGAAGTTTGGTTTAGGATAATTGTGAACATATCAAACTTGGGATTAATGCTAGTTTAATCTGTTAGTTCTCGCAAACGAAAGTTTGGTTTGCTGCACTTAGACTTAGAGAATTATCGCAAAGGAATTTGGTTAATTCTACATCTGTGTTTTGAGTTCTAGAACTGTGCTTAATTAGATCCTTGCTGAATGAACTGTCTGCTTTTCTGATTTCCTGAGAATACCCTAGGCTTGACGCTTTTAATTACTTGCTTCCACAACCGCTAATCTCTGCTACTGATTTACTTTCCCGCACCGCTTTTAATATAATCACATTGCTTATTTCTAGTATTAATCTCTACTGTTCTGATCTATTGAGACCAAGTGTCCCTGTGGATTCGATAACCCTATATACTACTTTGACATTGCTGTTCACTTGCAGTTTAGTATAGGGATAAACTTTGAGCCTATCACCAGCCAAATGCTCCGAGAATGCTTTGAATGCTTTACCTCAGAGAATCTCCAATACTGGCAAAGAATGTAGAGGGCGAACCTTATACCTCTACTTTGTGACTTTGCCGACCCCTGTGAGCGCAGTCTTGGTTAGCGAAGAACAAAACGAACAAAAGTCCATATTCTACGCGAAAAAGACACTCATAGATGCAGAAACCAGATACCAAACAATGGAGAAACTCGCGCTCGTAGTAGTAATGGCAGCTAGTAAGTTACGACAATACTTCCAGTCGCATACTATAGTGGTAATGACATCGCAGCCACTACGAACTATACTACATAGTCTGAGTTAATCTGGGAGGTTGGCTAAGTGGGCGAGCGAATACGATATCGAATATCATACCAGAACGAGTGCAAAATCTCAAGTCCTAGCAGACTTTACAATCGAACTCCCACCTACAGATCCGGACAAGAAAACCAAAATGACCACTGGACCCTTCATGTACAGGGCTTCATCCAAACACGGTTCCGGAGTAGGAATAAAGCTCGTAACTCCAACAGGAGAAGTAATTCCTTCAGGCTTGGCATCAACGCTTCTAATAACGAGGCCAAGTACGAGGCTCTTATAGCCGGGCTATGACTCACAATCAGGATCGGAGCGCGAGAAGTTCGCGCCTTCAGCGACTCGCAGATAATAATGAGCCAGTACTACGGCGAGTAAGAAACTAAAGACGAGCGCATCGAAGCATACGTAAAGCTCGCGAGCTAGCATGTCAGCTAAAAGACTTCAAGCTCGAGAGAATACCTCGGGGAGAAAACTCCTCAGCCGACGCTCTAACAGTATTAACCTCAACATCCGACCCTATGGTTAAAAGAATCATACCTGTAAAAGGGATAGATAAACCGTACATCGATGTGGCACTAAAGGCACAGGCTGCAGACAAAGTTGCGTTAGCCTCGACATACCAAACTGAAAATCCGCCACAAGCTTCATGCTTCGAAGTTCCTCTAGAAGCAGTAATGGTATGCTACGCAATTTACATTATTGGTCTTCCCAATAACCAACCCGCCCTAGAGACCCTAGTTGAGGAAGAGTCCGAGCCCGAAGAACCGGATGCAGAATTCCTTAACAGGCTAGACTGGAGGAAACTAATCATGGATTATATTTGACTCGGCCTAGTCCCCAACGACCAGTGAGAAGCTAGAAATATATGGTGATCGTGCATCGTCTGTTCAGCATGACAGAACCTTACCTACAATGCGTGTATGCGCAGGAATCTTTAGCTGTAATGGGTAATACTCACGAAGGAACTTGCGGTAATCACTCCGGAGGCCAAGCCTTAGCCATTCGCATAAAAAGGCAAGGATTTTCCATACCAACCATAATCGCTGATTGTGAAAACTACATTAGGCAGTGCGATAAATTCCAAAGGCATGCCCCAATCATCCACCAGTCTGCAAAAAAACGGTCTTCGATCTCCGCACCTTACCCCTTCATGAGATGGTCAAAGGTTATAGTGGGACCACTCGTATCATCGGGACCAAAGCAACTCAAGTACCTCTTGGTCTTGACCGACTATTTCACTAAGTGGATAGAAGCTAAGGCTTACCAGCAAAAAACAGAGATCGAAGTGTGAAACTTCATCTAGGAGAACATCGTCTGCCGACACGTGCTCCCCTACGAAATAGTAACCGATAACGGTTCGCAATTCATGTCCCGAGCTTTCAAAAACTTCTGCAAAACTTGGAAGATACGCTTAACGACCTCGACCCCAAGATACCCTTAAAGGAGCGGTCAAGCAGAAGCTGCGAACAAGAAACTTTTGAGTAGCCTCAAGAAAAGACTTGATTCTAAAATGTCTTAACTAGTTTTAGGAACTACCAGGAGTCCTATGGGCCTCCCGCACTACAGTACACAGCGCGACCGGAGAAACGACATTCTCGTTAGCTTACGGGATGGAATGATTGTCTTACCGAGGCATCAGTTCCGACTATCTGAAGGACACTGAGTCCGAGACGAGAGGAACTAAACGAGAAAATGCTCTGATATCTCCTAGACATGATCGAGGAAAACGCAACCGAGCATTAGTACGAATGCAAAATTACTAGAAGCAAATTCCCGCTACTACAACTCCATAGTTTGAATTCAGAAGTTCATGATGGGAGATCTAGTACTGCGCAAGGTCTACAAAAACACCAGAGAGCGAGGCGCCGGAAACTCGGGACCAACTGGGAAGGACCCTACCGAGTCACCGAGGTAGTTCGCAACGGCATCTACAAGCTCACGAAATTCAAAAACGGAGTACCAGTAAAGAGGCCGTGGAACGCCATGAACCTCAAGCTATACCACCTCTAAGTACTCACATAATCGAACTACGTTAGGCTTGATCCCTTGGCGGGGTACGTAGGCAGCTCGAACTAAGAATGCATCCACTCCACCAAAACTCTCCAGTTTTTCGTCCTTTATTTTTTTTCTTTCCTTTTTTTGGGAGGGGGTGGGAGGAGGGGGAGGGGGGAGTATAGGGTTATCACCCAACATATTAATATAAACTTCCTCCCAAACTTCAATAAATTTTATTTTCATGCTTCTCTCGTAGACCGACTCACTAAACTAACCCCAAAAGGTCACTCTATGGCTAACAAAAGCTGTAAATAAATACACTTCGCAAACATGCTAAGTCTCAAAACCTTAAGCAACGCGAACAAGCGCTCCAAACGAGCTATAACTCGAAAGATCTCGCAAACTAGATCTTCCAGAGCCTACAACTCGCGAACGGTCTCGAAACTAAACCCTAAAAAAACTGCACAAGTTAAAAAGGTATCCAAAACGCAGCGAACCAAAAGGCACTAAGTCGTCGTACGAACTCTAAACTAAAACTGTATGGCCAGTCTAAGCAATCAATACGAAGAGTTCCGTCCTACGACCTAAAGGTTTAACATGCAAACTCGACAAACACATCCACAAACCTCAAATATTTTGCTAAAACGAAATTCAAACTCCAAAGAGCGTAAGTCATAAAACCGTGCATTAAAAGGCTCACCCGAGCTAAATAGATTTTCGGATTAAAGCCCTCCCGGGCAACATCAAAAGTAAAAACTAAAAGTTCAAATTTAGGCCAAAAAGGGGCTTTAGAGAATTCAAAAAAAAACAAGAGTAAAGTTTTAAAACAAAAGCCTTCAGCCATGCTCCTCACCTTCAACTTCTTCGACTTCGACATCCTTTATTCCTTCAGCATCTGCAACATCCTTGTTTCCAGCCTCCGTCGCCTCATCCACCCCGGCACTCGCGCCAGCTCTAGCTTCGGCCATCATTTCGGCATTCAAGCCGAACTCATTAAAACCCTGGGAGCGAGTTGTAGGCTTCACCGACCTCTGCAATAGCGCGATCAGCTCGATGTTAGCTTCGGCCTCCTGAAGCTTAATCTCGCAGTCGACCTCTGTTTTCTTCCTCTCGAACTTGTTTTTGTGGGCTTCAAACATGTCATAGTACTACTCATCCCTCGTCCTCATCCCGTTATGCTTGTCCCGACGAACAACGTCCTCCATCCTCAGCGCCAGCTCCCTGTTCTGCTCCTCCAAATGATCCGACTTGTCCACTGCAACCAGACACTCGGACTTCGCGACGTTGAGCTGGGCTTCACAAAGCTGCAGATCCTCCTGGCATGTGTTGAGAGTTGCGGCATGTGTTGAGAGTTGCGGTCAGAGAATGAGCCACGCTTTGAGCCTGAGAAGTCAATCAACAATACATTTCATCGGGGTCTAAAGCTCATGAATCTAAAATATTTCATAATGAAAAATAACTTCCACTTTTTTTACTCTAACAAAATACCGCTACGCCCGCACAGGGTGCAGACACCCCACCTAGTGTGTACGTATATATAGTGTTGTCGAATCTCTATGCTTACCATGAGAGATGGAGAGAAGTTAGTCAAATTAGGAAGATTATGAGAGAGAGTGGAAAAAGAAGTTTGCTCTAGCTGGATTCAAGAGCAAAATGTTGCAATACAACTCTAGTATCTATTTGAAGTTTTGAGCTTTTGGTTATGTCAACGCAATGTAATCAAACATGGATAGAATCTGAGACATTAATTGTGTAAAGAGCAGAAATAGTATTACATATATTTTCTTCATGAACTGAAAAAAAAAACACGAGTTTGGAGTCGCAAACGAAAAAATACAACTTGTCTCTAAGTTTAAGAGAAGAAACTTGTCTCCCTTGGTAGTAATACTCTTCATGAATGTATCAGGTGGTCACCTCGGGACTGAAAGGCCCATCTCTAGAGTAGTAAACAAGAAGATAAATAACGATTAGAGCGGAGACAAAAAACTGGTCTTACTGATTCTATTATGGTATGAGTATCTAACATAACGTCTTGTGAAGCAAGTGAAACAACAAACTAGTCAAGCAATCTCATCTAAAATAGCTTCCTAAATCTAAATCATCACCAAAGCATATGTTAACAGATCCCACCTTTAAAAACAACTGCAAATACGTCTCACGTGCCATCGATTCCATCTGGGACAAAGAGCACTTTTACAAATTACTACAATATTGTTATCATGGACTAATTTTCCTACTGGCATTCATATAAAAAGAAAACAGCAAGAAACAAAATGTCCATCTGACTTCAAATTTCAGTTTTACAGGGTTTGTTTGGATTACTAGAACTCAAAAAAGGTTCGTACTTGAATAAAGATGCAAGGATCCCACACGGTAACGGTGAAATTATGTGCCTGCATGAATCAAGTACTCATAATTAGACAGACACAATGGCACAAAACTCTATCGCGACTCTAGAAACTGATTTACTAAGCCTATATAAGTTTTGTTAGGGTCAATCTTCCTACTTGTTAAGAGTCAAACACTAAATATATCAACACTACATAATGCAACTATTTTGTCAAGCAAGAAAAGTCAAAGTCAAGAATTAAACGTAAATAAGGAATATATATATATAGTCACAAAATAATCGTAGAGTTTGCAACACTTCACATAAGCAATCAAACAGTTCATCTGTAAGTATGATCCTTTCCTTACAGCAATCTATTGATCCGTTTCTAAGTCTAACTTAGTGCTAAGACAAAAACGCTGTATAGCCATGGATATTGAAGTATTAAGCTTTAATGCGAGCTAACTAATTAGGCCAGAGCAATCAAGAAATCAACACACAGAATTGTAAATTATAAGGAGACAAAGAAAGAAGAATCAAATGTAGAAAGGGAAGCAAAAAAAGCTACTCACAAGCAATAAAGCAGAAAAGAGTATTAGAGGTCGGGAGAGGTGCAGCAAAGAGTACCCTGAGAAAGAGCTCGGCTGCTTCTCGAGGTTGTGCTAAGGCACGACGTCAGCCGAGCAGCCGCCACCGTGCTGTGAAGCGGTAACAACGACTGCACACAACCAAGCTCAGATGGACACCTACATGAAGCCACACAATTCTTCAAATAAAACCCTGAAGCGAAGACTGACGAAACACTAAAATTCAAAGAAATGACGGAATGGAAGCAGATTCATGGAATTTGTAACAGAACATGTCTTATTACGCGGTTGATTGATTATACGCAGACCTGGAGAAGGAGAATCGGGGAGTAGCAGCGGGTTTAGACGGAATCCGAAACCCGGAAGACGAAGCACTCGGCGAAGACCCGGTGCCAATTGGAGATTTGTGAAGCGAAGTTCTGATGGCGGATCTGATAGACGAGACGGAGGATCTATTCACGAGTCTATTGCAAGCAGAAGCCATTGTAAGAGATAGAGAAAGCAGGAAAAGCGAGATTCGATCGACTTCTTCCTCTACAATGGTTTAAAGGGTTTTAGGATGCCGGACTGTTGTTGGGTTTTAGAAGACATGGGAGAGTCCATTAAAAATATAAATGGGCTTACGCCCATGTACTAAAACTTTACGACATCCAAAGCTGGTGAGGTTTTTGACTTTATAAATTGTGAGAGTGATGTAGGGTTTTAAGGTGTTGGTGTTATGGTGTTCAAGTGTTTTACGGCGAGAATGTTCAATTCGTTAGCCGTTAAGTTGTTACAATTTGCTAGATTAGCTGGCGAATCTTAGAAGTGTTATCTTAATTTATTTTCAGTGTTTATTCTCGATTGAGATAAACAACCAATCTGTTATAAAAGGATGTAACCAATCAATATAATGAATAAGAAATCTTTTTTTAGCAAATCACTATATCGTCTCTAGGTCTTCTGATATTTGCGTGTGTGAAGGACGAGAGAGATTGAGAATGGCTTACCACAGAGCATGTGTAGTCAATCCGTAGAGGAAACGAGGTTAACGGGGGGGGGAGGCGTTTTCACGGGGAGGGAAAGTTTTTGTGCGGAAGCTAACGTAGTTATCCTGTAGATATACGGCGTAGATCCGGATGATTGATGAAAGAAACACCAAACATATCCCAAACTTCTCGCTCCCACCGGCCGGCTGATGGAAATAGACTTGCTCTTGTGCTTGAAGGTTCCCTGCGTTCCTTTGCATTAAGAGAACGAAATCTGTGTTTTAGGAACATTGATACTCGGTTACGTTGGTTATGTGGTCATTGATAGTTATTTGTTATCAGAGAGATTGACAGAAACAATATGTGTCCAACCGTGTTCGAAATTCGGGGTAAGCGGCCGATTAACCGGCATTGAGGTGTTTTGTGGATGATCACCACTGCGATTTAGCATTGTTCGGCCAAAAAATCGGATTTTCAATCTTTTTTATATTCTAGTCACAAAATAATATTTACTTACTACTTTACTAGATATATCATATTTTAGAAAAAGACAACTAAATCCAAAAATAAAGAAATCTGGGTTTGATAAAGAGCGTCGTTTACGGGGTAAGTCCACCAATGATGACGGTACATCTGGATCACATCAAGGGTTTACGGAGCAGGGGAAATCGAAAACCGGTTGAGGTAACACATACTCCGCGGTCACTCGTCTGGCTAAGCTGGACATTCCCAGGTTTGATGGCGATCAGATCAAGGTATGTTCAAGGTGGAACAATTCTTTTCGATCGATCGAACACCAGAGGAGCTTAAAATCGGTATCGCATTAATACATTTTTATGGTGTAGCGGCTGCTTGGCATCGAACCATTGTGTAATTGGAGGAAGAAGAGGAGGTGTTACAGGATTGGTCAGCATACAAAATTTTTCTCGCGGAACGTTTCGAGGAAGTTTTGAACGATCCCATTGCGGAGTTGAAACAACTTCAAGAGACGGATGGCATAATAGAGTACCATGGACGTTTCGAGCTGATTTGAAACCAATTTAAGCTATCAAAAAAGTGCTTGGTGAGTGCATATCTAGCGGGATTGCGTGTAGATACCCAAATGCACATACACATGTTTCAACCACAGACGAACCGCCATTGCTTGATGTTGGGACGTTTTTACGAGAAAGCGCACCCTAAAAAGCCTTTTTCATCGTCGTGGTCGGCTCAAAACCAGCAATGAGAATAAAGGCGTGTTACCGATGAAGAAAGGACCAGACCAACAAGTGGTAAACCCTAGCCAGAATGATAAGACGAATGCAAATCCTAACCAACCGCGGAAATTCTTGTCCAAGGAGGAGACGAGTAGGCGTCGTGTGGAAGGTCTGTGCTACTTTTGCGACGAGAAGTACACACGAGGGTACTACCTTACACATAAAAATACCCAACTGTTCATGATCGATGTTGAGGAAGACGATACTGAACAAGTGGTCAATGGTGAGGAAACGGAGCAAGAAGCAGAGTATAGAACGATTCAAGTTAAGGGCATACATGGAAAGCACATTTTTTTATTCTAATCGATTCGGGCTTGACACATAACTTTATTGACCCGCAAATGGCAGAGAAGTTGGGATGTAAGTTAATGCCAGCCGGGATCAAACATGTAGCAGTAGCAGATGGTCAGAAGTTGGGGGTCACTTCGAAGGTGGAGCGGTTCCACTGGTACTTCGGTGGAACAGACTTTACGGACGATGTTATGGTTATACCGTTAGGGAACTATGACATGGTATTGGGAGTAAAATGGCTGGCAACGCTAGGACCAATTACATGGGATTTCCACAAGCTCGAAATGCAATTCAAATGGGGAAATAAAAAGGTGGCTCTCCACGGTATTAAAGAAGGATCAGTTCGAGAGATTGTGAGATCTGAGATGTTGGGAATGTCCTGAAATCTATTGTACTTACTCTAAGTGAAAGTCGTATAGTCGAGATGAGACAATCACATAACACTAGGTAGTCATAACGCTTTGCTAGAAGCCACTTATGATCAATGAGTTGAGAACTCATTGCTAGTGTTATATGATCCTACAGGGTCACACACCTAAGCAAACTGGGCGTTAAAGACGAGGTTGATCATTAATGTAATGATCCAATGAATGCATATTTGATATGCATTCGATATCAATAATCTGGGGCAGTGTCGATCGATGCAGATAGTGCATCGATCGATGCAACTCGCGGATTAATCAGATTAATTCGGTTTAATCGTTGGTTAATTCCGTGATGGTTTAAGTCGACATATATAAGATATATGGTCGACCTAAACTGATTTCTAACCTAATTCACAGCCACCAGAACTTGAATAGAAACCTCTGAAGAGATTGGATCTCGACAGGCACTAGCATCCCTCCTGTCCAGTTTGTGTGTGTGTGGATACCAGTAGAGGCACATCGTTTGAGGTGCTTCGTGATCTCGATTATCTGCAAACCTTCCGCTGCTTATCACCAGGTAATTCTGAGATCCCATTGATTCAATTACATGAACCTTAGATCCTAGGCTCGGAATTCAGACTAGGGTTGCTAATCCTGATTAGAACTGCCTAGAAATTCCTTCAGTGGTATTAGAGCTTTAGGGTTCCATTGAATCTGTAGCATGTTGATTAGATTAGTTGAATCTGAATCTGTGTATGTGATACAAACTTGCTAAAATTCGTTTTCATGAAAACCTAGTTTAGGGTTCTGTTCGAAAACGTTTTAGGGTTTGTTCGCATGGTGTCGATCGATGCCAATCCGGCATCGATCGACACATGGCGAAAACCCGAATAAAATTTAGGGTTTTTTTTCGCATGGTGTCGATCGATGCCAATCCGGCATCGATCGACACAGGGCGAAAACCCGAACAAAACTTAGTTTTCACCTAGTGTCAATAGACACAAGTGTTGTGTCGGTCGACACAAACCTCGCGAGATTGATGAATCGGCTCAATTGGATTGGACCGGATGTCGAGCTTGGTTAATGATGGTTGAACACTGTGAATGGTTTAATTGCGATTGGTTTGATTAGGTTGGCATTGACCGATGCTAATGTAGCATCGATCGACACTGACCGGTATTCAAAACCGGATCAATTGGATTGATCGGTTATCGCGGATTGCTTTTGGTTATTCTGCATCGATCGACTCTATAGTAGTGTCGGTCGACATCAGATTCGATGATTAGGTTATTGAACCTGAAATCACAGAACCAAAGCAAGATAAATCAATTAATTATAAGAATTAAAACATAATAAAACTGAACGTTTTAAATGATTCCGTTCCTCAATCAAATATCAAGTGATACTTGATGTCTTTCCAATCTTGTCAACTGTCAAGACCCATTTAATTGTGCGATAGACTTGCAGTGCAAGATGTCCACAATTTCGTGAGTAAGACAGAGGTAATCGTGTTGATGGACTTGCAGTGCAAGACGTCAATAATTACATGACTGAAGAGATTGGTTTACTTGACTGGGCCATCAAAATCGTTTTGGGCTCAGAGACATCAGGTGGATTAGATATAAGATGTCAATCCACAACCAAGAGTTATATTGGATATAACTAGCAAGGTTGTTGCTTACGTAGATAGCTAAATTTGGGTGATAGCCAGTGGCTCACTCAAGTTTAGTGAAGTACAGGTCTTGGATCATTATATTCATCTGAGGAAACACTGTTTGAATATAATGCGAGTTTTTATTAAAAGTTAAGACTTCTCATTTCTTGAACATCATAACTAAACCTTTTCTTTTCTATGTTCTCAGCTATGACTAACACTCATAATAACTCTTTCTCCCTGCGATCCGTCCTTGAGAAGGACAAGTTAAATGGATCGAATTTTCTTGAATGGTATCGGAACTTGAGAATTGTTCTCAAGCAGGAGAAAAGGGACTATGTCCTGGAAACTGTTCTCCCTGAAAAACCGAGAACCAATGCTGCACATGCAGAAAGGAGTGCTTGGGATAAGCATTCAAATGATGTGGTCGATGTGAATTGTCTCATGTTGGCTACCATGAACTCGGATTTGCAGAAGCAATACGAGAACGTGGAGTCGCCAGTGGAGATGGTTACTAGCCTGAAAAGCATGTTTCAAGAGCAAGCACGAACTGAGAGATACCAGACGGTTAAATCTCTCATTGAATGCAAGCTACCAAAGGACAGTCCAGTCAGTCCTTATGTCATTAAGATGATGGGTTATATTGATAACCTGGGGAGGCTGGATTGTCCCATTAGCCAAGAGTTGGCTACTGACATCATTCTACAGTCACTGCCGTCAAGTTATGATCAATTTGTTATGAACTATAACATGAACAACTTGACGAAGACGTTGACTGAACTGCATGGCATGCTCAAGACAGCTGAGCCTAATATCAAGAAGGGCACTCCTAATATACTTATGGTAAAAGGGGGTAAGAAGTTTAAGAAACTTGGAAAAGGCAAGGGAAAGGGCAAGGCAGTCCAGGTTGAGAACCAGGACACGCCTGCGCCAGCCCCGAAGCCCAAGCCGGGCCCATCTGAGACTGATAAGTGCCATTACTATAAAGAGCTTGGGCATTGGAAGAGAAATTGCAACAAATTCTTGGAAGAGAAGAAGAAGAAGAAGAAGACTTTCGAGACTTCATCTTCAGGTATTTATGTTATAGAAGTAAATGTTACTACTTCTGGTTCTACTTCTTGGGTATTGGATACCGGCTGTGGTGCTCATATTTGTACAAATATGCAGGGCCTAAGCAACAGTAGGAAGTTTGAAAAGGGACAAGTGGACCTGCGCGTGGGGAATGGAGCAAGAGTTGCTGCATTAGCCGTAGGAACATTTAACTTGTCTTTACCTTCTGGTTTGGTTTTAAAGCTTAATAATTGCTACTATGTACCTGCTATAAGCAGAAATATTATTTCTATTCCTGTTTTGGATGTGGAAGGATATCAGTTTTCAATTAAGAATAAATGTTGTTCTTTTGATTACAATGATATATTTTATGGTAGCAGCCCATTAGAGAATGGGCTTTATGTTTTAAACCAAAGCACACCAATCTATAACATTAACACCAAGAGATTCAAATCAAATGACACGAATCAGACTTTTCTTTGGCATTGTCGTTTGGGCCACATAAACGAGAAACGGATTCAAAAGCTCCATAGTGATTGACTTCTGGGCTCATTTGATTATGAATCATGTGAGAAATGTGAATCTTGTTTACTGGGCAAAATGACTAAGGCCCCTTTCAACAAACAAAATGAAAGGGCCAGTGACCTATTGGGCCTTATACATACAGATGTGTGCGGCCCAATGAGCACAAGTGCCAGAGGAAATTTTCGATACTTCATTACCTTCACTGATGATTTCAGCAGATATGGCTATGTCTATTTAATGAGACACAAGTCGGAATCTTTTGAAAGGTTCAAAGAATTCCAAAATGAAGTACAGAATCAACTTGGCAAAAGTATTAAGGCTCTTCGATCAGATCGTGGAGGAGAATACTTAAGCCAAGAATTCAGTGATCATTTGAGAGATTGTGGAATTGTTTCACAACTCACTCCTCCTGGAACACCACAATGGAATGGGGTGTCCGAGAGGAGGAAT
Organism: Orychophragmus violaceus; assembly: GCA_030180135.1. Taxonomy (NCBI): domain Eukaryota; kingdom Viridiplantae; phylum Streptophyta; class Magnoliopsida; order Brassicales; family Brassicaceae; genus Orychophragmus; species Orychophragmus violaceus. The sequence goes on from CM058239.1 coordinate 40,041,593, forward strand.
CGAACTTTATTAGATATGGTTCGATCAATGATGAGTCTCTCAACTCTTCCATTATCCTTTTGGGGATACGCTCTAGAAACGTATGCGTTTACACTTAATAGGGCTCCGTCAAAATCAGTTGCAAAGACACCACATGAGATGTGGACTGGAAATGTTCCGAGTTTGTCTTTCCTGAAGATTTGGGGTTGTGAAGCTTATGTTAAGCGATTAATTACAGATAAGCTCGAACCCAAATCTGATAAGTGCTACTTCGTTGGTTATCCTAAGGAAACCAAGGCATACTACTTTTACAACCAATCCGAGAACAAAGTGTTTGTTGCTCGGAACTGTGTTTTTCTTGAGAGAGAGTTTCTTTCCAAGAGAAACAGTGGGAGTAAAATACAACTCGAAGAAGTTCGAGAGCCACAGGAAACCGCCTAGCCCATTGTGGAAGAGCAACAATTGGATCTACAAAGAGTTGTAGAGCCAACGCCTGTGGAGCCTGAAATTCGCAGATCCGAAAGGATCCGTCACGAACCCGAGAGATATGGATTTCTCGTAACCAATTGTCATGATTTATTGATCATTGACAGTGACGAGCCCGCAAATTACGAAGAAGCGATGATGAGCCCTGACTCCGAAAAGTGGCTGAAAGCCGCTGAATCCGAAATGGGATCCATGTCACAAAACCAAGTATGGACTTTGGTTGATTTACCCGATGGTGCAAGACCCATTGAGTGTAAATGGATTTTCAAGAAGAAAATTGATGTGGATGGAAATATTCAGATATATAAAGCAAGGCTAGTGGCAAAAGGTTTCAAACAAATTCATGGCATTGACTATGAAGAAACCTATTCACCTGTCGCCATGCTTAAATCCATTCGGATTCTCCTAGCAACAGCTGCTCATTATGATTATGAGATCTGGCAGATGGACGTGAAAACAGCTTTCCTTAATGGAATTTTGGAAGAGGATGTGTACATGACACAGCCCGAAGGTTTCATCGATCCAAATGCAGCTAGGAAAGTATGAAAGCTTCATCGATCCATTTATGGATTGAAGCAAGCATCTCGGAGTTGGAATCTTCGTTTTGATGAAGCAGTCAAAAAGTTTGACTTCATCAGGAATGAAGAGGAACCATGTGTTTACAAGAAGACTAGTGGGAGCGCAGTTGCATTTCTCGTGTTGTATGTAGATGACATACTTCTTCTCGGAAATGACGTTCCGTTGTTACAGTCTGTTAAGGCTTGGCTCGGAAGTTGTTTTTCAATGAAAGACATGGGGGAAGCCGCGTACATTCTTGGAATAAGAATCTATAGAGATAGATTAAACAAGTTGATTGGACTGTGTCAAGACACTTATATCGATAAAGTCTTACACAGATTCAGAATGCAAGATTCCAAGAAAGGCTTCATACCAATGTCTTATGGCATAAGTCTCAGCAAGAAGCAGTGTCCTGAGACACCTGCTGAGCGAGAACGCATGAGTCGGATTCCCTATGCTTCGGCGTTGGGATCCATCATGTATGCCATGCTCTGTACTCGTCCAAATGTTTCTTGTGCTCTAAGCATGACGAGTAGATACCAATCGGATCCAGGTGAAAGTCACTGGACAGCAGTCAAGAATATTCTGAAGTATTTGAGAAATACTAAGGATAAATTCTTGGTGTACGGAGGAAGTGATGAGCTGGTAGTAAGTGGTTACACCGACGCAAGTTTTCAGACAGACAAAGATGATTTCCGATCGCAATCTGGTTACATCTTCTGCCTGAATGGCGGTGCAGTCAGCTGGAAGAGTTCCAAGCAGGACACTGTAGCAGATTCCACAACTGAAGCTGAGTACCTCGCTGCTTCTGAAGCGGCAAAGGAGGCTGTTTGGATCAAGAAGTTCATCACTGAACTTGGTGTGATTCCTAGCATTTCTGAGCCAGTGGCTTTGTATTGTGACAACAATGGAGCCATTGCGCAAGCAAAGGAACCTAGATCACACCAGAAATCCAAACACATAGAAAGGAGATATCACCTTATCTGTGATATTGTGAATAGAGGAGATGTGAAGATCAGCAGAGTCCCGACGGATGAGAATGTTGCTGATCCACTGACCAAGCCCCTCCCAAGGCCTAAGCATGAGTTTCATACTGCTGCTGTAGGCATTAGATTTCTTAAGATATGATCTTGTTTTCAGTGGGAGTTATATTTGGTTTTTAGTTATGACTTGATGTTCGTAAAACATAATTTGGTTATGTGATTTTAATGAAATAGTTTCAGCATTATTTAATTATGTTATTAAATAATAGTCCCAAATAATTTATGATATTTTATAGGTCATCAAGTATGTGACTTGATCATGAAACCCTATAAACAAAGATTGTCATGAATTATGTTGGTCCCTGGTCGAGGTTGTTGAAATGGGACATTAACAACCACGTGAGACTAGTGTGTGAGGTGACTGATGACTATGTTTCATGGATTCATTAATAAGAGTATTAAAGTCAATCACATAGATATGTGTTAGAGAACACATGATCGGACATGACCCGTTAATGAGAACTCTACAAGATGTTATATGAGTGTCATAAGAGTTTCTCATTACGACTAAAGAGTGTAGTCCTTAGACCTGAGTTCATCATGTCCTCTCTTATATGGATTGGTTCGTCTTGACTTTGTCAAACGTCAGCCGTAACTGGTGATCATAAAGACACTGATTAGGCGTATCATGAGATATAAAAGAGACATGGATGGAACAAGATGGGATTTGTACCTCCTATATAACAGGAGTTAAATATCTCTGGGCCTATCGAAGATTTGATACTGGAAATGCGTGGCCGCGCTCAAACGAGGTGATTGTCAGTCGTTTGTTTTTCATCAGTACAAATCGGGATTCGATAAACGTGATCTAGCTTAATAAGGATGACACAGTTCTTGCCTTATGCTAGATTGAGATATAGCTACAAAGGGATTAAAGGAATAGATGATTCCAGTACAAGTGGGAGATTGTTGGGAATGTCCCGAAATCTATTGTACTTACTCTAAGTGAAAGTCGTATAGTCGAGATGAGACAATCACATAACACTAGGTAGTCATAACGCTTTGCTAGAAGCCACTTATGATCAATGAGTTGAGAACTCATTGCTAGTGTTATATGATCCTACAGGGTCACACACCTAAGCAAACTGGGCGTTAAAGACGAGGTTGATCATTAATGTAATGATCCAATGAATGCATATTTAATATGCATTCGATATCAATAATCTGGGGCAGTGTCGATCGATGCAGATAGTGCATCGATCGATGCAACTCGCGGATTAATCAGATTAATTCGGTTTAATCGTTGGTTAATTTCGTGATGGTTTAAGTCGACATATATAAGATATATGGTCAACCTAAACTGATTTCTAACCTAATTCACAGCCACCAGAACTTGAATAGAAACCTTTGAAGAGATTGGATCTCGACAGGCACTAGCATCCCTCCTGTCCAGTTTGTGTGCGTGTGGATACCAGTAGAGGCACATCGTTTGAGGTGCTTCGTGATCTCGATTATCTGCAAACCTTCCGTTGCTAATCACCAGGTAATTCTGAGATCCCATTGATTCAATTACATGAACCTTAGATCCTAGGCTCGGAATTCAGACTAGGGTTGCTAATCCTGATTAGAACTGCCTAGAAATTCCTTCATGAGATTCACAACAAGGATTTGTAATCGTGGATTTGGACTTTTGGATATAAAGGTGATATAGATTTCCTATGAATCAAAGACTTTATTGAGATTGATCGTCGAGATAGAACAAACACAATCGAATAGAGAGTACAAAGTATGATAATCGAGCTATCTAGTCGAAGTGGTCTTGATTATGGTTAGAATGTCTTGAATGAATCGCCACTTCTTCTTTAAATAGTCCTCGACTTTGTTCTCCTTGTTCCGATCTTTCGGCCTCGCCGTGATAACGATCTCTGAGATTCGCGGGAATCGGTTGAACCGACGAAGACCATGTCGTTCTTCCTTTACGTCGTCTCCTGTCGAGCTCGAGCTTGATCGCCTCTTATTTCGGCGTCTTTTGGGCTTTGGCCAGATCGTGGTCGCATGGGCCCAGAATGGGTGACGGTCGAGCTCTTCGTCTTGATTATGGATCGGGCTCATGATTGTGGGCCTTTGTTTTGTTTGTCAATGGGCCGGATTTCCTAGATGGAAATCCAGCACCAACAGAGATGACAGCTACTCGTTTTAACAAACTAAGAGACGATGAGTGTCAGCTGTCTATGATTTATCTGCTTGATAGTACTGATGAGGATCTTCAAGGGTTTGACTCGGGGAGGTTAGAGGCACATTCATCGACTGCATCAAAAGCCTTATCGGTCGTGTTGAATGATTGTGCTGCTGTGTTTGAAGAACCCAAAGAGTTACCTCCATCAAGACCGCAACACGATCACCAGATTCCTCTGCTCGAAGGATCAAATCCAGTGAATCAATGCTCGTATCGTTACGCCATTCATCAAAAGAATTAAATCGACCGGATTGTTCAGGAGATGCTAAATGCGGGTACAGTATTCAGGATAGTTCGAGTTCTTTTGCTTCACCAGTGGTCTTGGTTAAGAAGAAGGACGAAACGTGGAGATTGTGTGTGGATTATCGGGGTCTTAACAACATGACGGTTAAAGACAGATTTCCCATACCACTTATTGAGGATCTTATGGACGAGTTGGGAGGATCGACAATATACTCAAAGATCGACTTACGCGCGGGGTATCATCAAGTACGAATGGCCACATATGACATTCACAAGACTGCGTTTAAGACGCATACAGGTCATTACGAGTATTTGGTTATGCCTTTTGGCCTTACCAACGCTCCAGCAACTTTCCAAGGTTTGATGAACTCGGTGTATAAGCAATTCTTTGGAAGTTCGTACTCATCCTTTTGATGATATATTAGTGTATATCCCCACTATAGAGCTACACATTGAGCACTTGCAAGCGGTTTTAGTAATATGAAGGAGCACAGCTTGTTTGCGAACCGTAGCAAATGTGTCTTCGCTGCTAAAAAAAGTAGAGTACCTTGGCCACTACATTGAGGCTAAGGGTATTTCGGATGATCGCAATAAAGTCAAGGCTATCGCTGAATGGCCTTAACTTCTATCTCTCAAATATCTACGAGGATTATTGGGTTTAGCAGGCTATTACCGAAGATTCGTACGCAACTTTGGCTCTATCGCACGCCCTCTAACTGCTCTTATGAAGAAAGATTCCTTCGACTTGTCTGATGAAGCCACATCGGCTTTCACTGCGCTAAAGCAAGCGTTGTATGAGACACATGTTTTAGGTTTGCCCCGGTTTGATCGTCAATTCGTGGTAGAGACGGATGCGTGCGGTCATGGCATAGGCGCCGTGTTGATGCAGGAGGGACAAAACCTAGCCTATATAAGCCGCCATCTCAAAGGGAAGCAGCTGACACTATCTATATACGAGAAGGAGTTACTCGTAGTGGTGTTTGCTGTGCAAAAGTGGCGACATTACCTACTGGATGGTCTGTTTATAATTAAGACGGATCAACGAATTCTGAAGTACTTATTGGAGCAAAGGCTCAATACTCCCATTTAACAGCAATAGCTCTGATATACCATGGATTTTAGGACTTTTAACCATGGTATATGTCTTCTTATCGAGTCTTTCAGAGTCATTTGTAGTCCTTTTATCTATGTTTTCAATCCAAGACACGTTTGGAGCAGATTTGGACATTATGGTGCATTCTGGAGCATTTTGGAGATTTAACCTGAGAGATAGAGTTCAATGCCCATTTCACAGACCTGTGTCGATCGACACAACATGTGCATCGATCGACACAAGGTCGACACAGACTTTTCTCGGTGTTTTATCAAGAGTTTGGAATTTTCACTTTTGCCCAGAAGTTTCTCATAATTACAAAGAAGCCCCAGCCGACTTTAGATCATTATATTAGGGTTTTTAAGCCATTGTTTAGGCTACGCTTTCAGACTTAAGTTTTATTTTTATTCAGAGAGAGAGATTTGGAACTCATATTCTTTGTTTCTCTTTTATGATATTTGGTTTTCTATTCATGATGTCTTCTGTTTCGATGATCATGTCTGAGTAGTTTACCAGTTAGGTTTAGGGATTCTCACAGGGGATTTCATGGAATTATAGGTTGATCAATGTGTAGGGATTCATATCTGGTAGTTCTTCATCTAGGGTTGTTCTTAATGCTAAATCTGAAGTAGCTACCCAGATTTATGATGTTAGGTTGATTTCCGCAACGACATTTAGTTAATTAACTAGAAAGAACCTAGATGAGCAATTTGACTACTCGCAAAGAAATTTGGTTTAGGAGAATTGTGAACGAAAGAACCTGAGATTAATGCATGTTTAGATCTCTAGAACTCGCAACGAAAGTTGGTTTGCTAGGATTGTTAGACATAGATAATATTCGCAATGAAAGTTGGTCTGTTATAATTCTGTGATTCTAGTTCTAGAACAGTTCTTAATTAGATCCCGATTGATTGATTAGCATGTGTTCCTGATTTCCTGAGAACTCCCTTGACCTGACGCTTTTCCTGATTGCTTACAAACCTCTTGATTTACTTTTCTGCTCTGATTTACTGCTTTCACTACTGTTTCACCTAGCTTAATTCGACGTTCTACAATCTATCGTAAGGTCTAGAGTCCCTGTGGATTTCGATACCCTATATACTACTGTCACGTCTGTGCACTTGCAGTATAGATCTAGGGATTAAAACTCTGATCGTATCAGGCTTCCAAAATTACTTGAATTCGACTACGAGATTCAGTATCGACAAGGCAAAGACAACCTAGTAGCTGATGCGTTATCTCGAGTATATGGTTCAGAAGTCTTGCAAATGTCTCTCTCTGTCCTAGACTGCGATTTACTACAGCGTATACATGCTGGTTATGAGACTGATGCATCGTTGAAGGAGATGATCACCGAGCTTAAACTAAACCCGAAAGCCAGAAAGCATTACTCGTGGTCACAAGACATACTCAGGAGGAAGAGTAAAATTGTCGTACCAGGATATTAACATCAGGAACGTGGTATTAGAATGGTTGCATGGGTCGGGTGTTGGGGGCCACTCGGGTCGAGACGCAAAGCATCATAGGATCAAAGGGCTGTTTTATTGGAAAGGCATGGCTAAGGATATCCAATCTTACATACGGAGTTGCCCTATTTGCCAACAATGTAAATACGATACAACTGCGTATCCAGGACTTAATCAACCTCTACCTATACCCGAGGCATTATGGACTGACATTTCGATGGACTACATCGATGGTTGCCTCCATCTTTCGGAAAGACGGTTATATTTGTCGTGGTGGACAAACTAAGTAAAGCTGCACACTTCATGTCCCTCGCTCATCCGTACACTGCAACATCCGTTGCACAAGCTTTCTTAGACAATGTATTTAAGCTTCACGGTCTACCACGGTCCATCGTAAGTGACAGAGATGCTATTTTCTTAAGGGACTTTTTGACGGAACCTTTCAATTTGCAGGGGGTTGCTTTAAACCTTTCGAGTGCTTACCACCCAAAAAGTGATGGCCAAACAAAGGTTGTTAACAGGTGTTTGGAGACTTATTTGCGGAGTATGTGCAGTGACATACCTCGTCTTTGGAGTAAATGGTTACATCTCGCAGGATATTGGTATAATACCAACTTCCACACCTCGATTCAGATGACTCCATTCGAAGCCGTGTATGGACAACCTCCGCCTATCCACTTACCTTACTTTTCGAGGGAATCGAAGGTCACTGTCGTTGCGAAGTCTTTACAGGAGCCTGAGAGTATGATTCTGATCTTGAAGTTTCATTTACTTCGAGCTCAGCACAGAATGTGCTTGATGGCTGACAGACACCGTACTGATCGTAATATAGAGAATGGAGACTACGTCTACGTAAACTTCAGATGTACCGACAACAATCCGTGGTCACTCATTCAAACCAGAAACTATCTCCACGGTATTTCGGACCATACAAGGTTATTGATCGGTGTGGTAAGGTCGCCTATAAGCTGGAGTTACCACCATCCTCACAAATCCTCCCGGTCTTCCATGTATAACAACTTAAACTACGTATTGGAAACGTCACTACATCTACTCAGCTTCCATCCATTGCGCATGATGTTTTGCGTCACTAGTCGGTTCGCGTGCTTGAGAGTAAAATGTTCCAACGCCAAGGCAAGGCATTGACTAAAGTGCTGGTACAGTGGTCGGATCAACCTGAGGAAGAGGCTACATGGGAATTTGTCTTTGAGCTGACGAAGGTTTCCAACCTTTAAACCTTGAGGACAAGGTTTTTTTAGCAGGGGAGATTTGATATATGTTTTTAAGGTGTTGGTGTTATGGTGTTCAAGTGTTTTATGGCGGGAATGTTCAATTCGTTAGCCATTAAGTTGTTACGATTTGCTAGATTAGCTGGCGAATCTTAGAGGTGTTATCTTATTTTATTTTCAGTGTTTATTCTCGATTGAGATAAACATCCAATATGTTATAAAAGGATGTAACCAATCGATATAATGAATAAGAAATATTTTTTAGCAAATCTCTCTATCGTCTCTAAGTCATTTGATACTTGCGTGTGTGAAGCTCTTGTGCTTGAAGGTTCCTTGCGTTCCTTTGCATTAAGAGAACATAATCTGTGTTTTAGGAACAATGGTTCTCGGTTACGTTGGTTGTGTGGTGATTGATAGTTATTCGTTATCAGAGAGATTGACAGGAACAATACGTGTCCGACCCTGTTCGAAAATTTGGGGTAAGCGGCCGATTAACCGGCGTAGAGGCGTTCTGCGGATGATCCCCACTGCGATTTAACATTGTTCGGCCAAAAATTGGATTTTCAATCTTTTTAAATTTTTAATCACAAATTACTATTTACTTACTACTTTACTACATCTATCATATTTTAGAAAAAGACAACTAAATCCAAAAAAATAAAGAAATCTGGGTTTGATAATGAGTGTCGTTTACAGTTTTCAGAGTGGATTTTCGGGAAGAAGAAGATAAGAATAATATTCTCGTTTATCTTTAACTAGTATCAAGGACCATGCGTTGCATGGGCTAAACCTTTGCATTAAAAACATTTGAAGTTTTTTTTTTGGACAAAAAACATTTGAAGTCTCTTCTCTAAAAAAGGGCAGTGCTCAAACTTTGCCATATTCCTACACTGTTGTTGATTAACGATTAACTATTATGGATTACATTAGTTTTTGCTGTAGATTAAAAAGTGCATAAAATAATTTGTAAAATTTAATACATTTCGAAGTTGTATTTGTCTACCAAAGACAAAGAAGTCGGAAACTTTAGAATATGCAAGAAACTAAATCACATATTTTTCATAGAAATTACAATAGTAAAAGAGAAAAAACAAACATAATCTTAGAGAGTTGTTGAACTCTCATGTCGAGTTGTTATATGTTCAGGCGGTGTCAGCTTCTTCTCTTGCGAACATGTAGCACTCAAAATAAAATGATTTTTGAACTGGAATTTTCAGACGAATCATCAAGGAAATAAAGATAAAAAGACTTCGCTATCCACCAGTTTGTTGGAATGAAAATTTTTAAGTGTGAAGAAAGTGTTTAAAAACTTAGAAGACAAAAAAGAAAGTTTTTATTTATGTTTAGAGAACAACTAAGAGACTTGGTTATAAATGAGAGGGGATGTAGGTATTTATAGCCTTCATGTTACTAAATATCTCTAATATTTTAGTTATAATTCTAGATAATTCTTAAATAATATCTAGATTATTTTACAACAATTATCTAGATTTTTCTATGAAAAAAATCTAGATTTTTATTCTTAAGGAGGTGGAAGATTTTCTAGATGATTTATGGAGGTGGAGATGTGAAGATATGTTTTCTAGAGAATTTCTAGAACTTGGATCAAGATTTTGGGTTTATGTTGGATCATTAACCCAAATATAAACTTGATCCAAAATCAAGTTTAAAATTTAACACCCCCTCTTAAACTCAATTTTGCTACTCCAAGCAAACTTCTCGTCTTGATAAAGTCTTCTCGCTTGAGTGGCTTGGTGAAGATATCGGCTACTTGATCATTTGTCTTCACATACCCCAATTGCACATCCATCTTGGTAACACATTCTCTAATGTAATGATAGCGAGTGTCGATGTGCTTACTCCAATCATGGAAGACTCGATTCTTCGCCAATGCTATTGCTGACTTGTTGTCCACAAAGATCTTTGTTGGATCCTCTTGTGGAAAAATCAACTCCTTCAACAAATTCCATAGCCAAATAGCATGACAAACACATGAAGTAGCTGCTACATACTCCGCTTCACAAGTAGAAAGAGTGACAATCGGTTGCTTCTTCGACATCCACATGAAATCCGTATCTCTGATTGATATGCTCGAGTTTTAATCCCTAATGCTACACTGCAAGTGCACAGACGTGAACTAGTAGTATATAGGGTATCGAATCCACAGAGACTCAAGACTCTTGCGATAGATTATAGAATGTCGAATTAAGCTAGGTAGCAGTAGTGAAAGCAATAAACAATGCAGAAAAGTAAAGTAAAAGGTTTGTAAGCAATCACGCAAAGCGTCAGGTCAAGGGAGTTCTCAGAAAATCAGGAACATAGGCTAATCAATCAATCGAGATCTAATTAAGAATTTTTCTAGAGCTAGAATCACAGAAGCATAAGAAACCAACTTTCGTTGCGAGTATTATCTATGTCTAGCAACCTAGCAAACCAACTTTCGTTGCGAGTTCTAGAGATCCTAAACATACATTAATCTCAAGTTCTTTCGCTCACAATTCTTCCAAGCCAATTTTTTTTTGCGAATAGTCAAATTGCTCATCTAGGTTCTTTCTAGTTAATTAACCAATTGTCGTTGCGGAAATCAACCTAACATCAATCATCTAAGTGACCAATTCAGAGCCAGCATTAAAAACAACCCTAGATGAAGAACTAGAAAGTATGAATCCCTACAAATTGATTAACCTATAATTCCTTGAAATCCATTATGAGAATCCCTAAACCTAATAGGTAAACTACTCAGACATGATTAATGAAGCAGAAATCATAATGAATAGAAAACCAAATATCATAACAAGGATAAAGAAACAGGGGTTCGAAATCTCTTCTCTCTCGAGTACAAGACCAGCCCCAACTCTCTCAATCTCTGATAATATAAAGCGTAGCCTAAAAAATGGCTTAAAAACCCTAATATAATGATCTAAACACATTTGGGGCTTCTTTGTAATTATGAGAAACTTCTGGGCCAAAGTGCAAATATCCAAAGATCTTCATTAACTCGGCGAGAATTGCCGGACTCGCATCTGTGTCGATCGATGCCACAAGAGTGTCGATCGACACATACATCCAGAATCGACATTCACTTCGTCTTCTCGCACAGATGTTCCAATTAACTCCAGAATGCGCCATAATGTCCAAATCCGCTCCAAACGTACTGAGACCTGTAAACACACATAAAAGGACTCCAAAAGACTCTAAAAGAATCGATAACAAAGACATATAACATGGTCAAAAGTCCTAAAAACCGTGATATATCACCGATGAAGAACACAAAGTCACTTGTGCTTTTTCGATCATCTACATCTCCACTCAAGTCGCTATCGCTATATCCAACAAGCTTGCAATCATCAGAAACAGAGTAGTACAAGCCAAAGTTTATGGTACCTTTGATATAGCGAAGGATTCTTTTGGCGGCCTTGAAATGAGTTGTTGTTGGATGCTCCATATATCTGCTCACAACTCCAACTGCATGTAAGGTATCAACCAAGCTCTTAAAGAGTGTTGGATCCACATTCTCTCCTTCCTCATGCTTTGACAGCTTGGCTCCACATTCCATCGGTGTGCTCACTGGATTAGAGTCATCCATCTTGAATTTATTGAGCACCTCTTTAGCATAACCTTGTTGAGTAATGAAGATTCCATTTGCCTCTTGCTTCACTTCAATTCCGAGGTAGTAAGACATCAATCTAATATTAGTCATTTCGAAATCCTTTGTCATCTCCATCTTGAAATCTTCAAACATACTTGGATTGTTTCCTATGAATATCAAGTCATCTACATACAAGCACACAATGAATATATCATTGTTTTGAGTTTTGATATAGAGTGCGTGCTCATATGGACACTTGATGAAGTTCTTCTCCTTGAAGTACTTATCAATCCTTGTGTTCCATGCTCTCGATGCTTGTTTTAACCCATAAAGAGCCTTCCTTAACCTCAAGACTTTGTCTTCTTCTCCCTTGACTATGTAGCCTTGTGGTTGCCCAATGTAAACTTCTTCTTCAAGATCTCCATTTAAGAAGGCTGATTTGACATCCATATGATGTATCCTCCAACTCTTTTGAGCTGCCAATGAGATGATTAGTCTAACTGTTTCTAGATGAGCAATGGGAGAAAATACCTCATCATAGTCGATTCCGGCTCTTTGGCTATAGCCTTTTGCCACCAATCTTGCCTTGTATCTTTCAACTTCTCCTTTAGAGTTCTTCTTCGCTTTATACACCCATTCCAAACCGATTCCCTTATGCCCTTTTGGAAGTGAAGCTAACTCCCATGTACCATTATTCTTTATCGCCTTTATCTCTTCATCCATTGCATTTCTCCATGTATTCTTCTCCATAGCTTCTTGAAAATCCATGGGCTCGGAATCCGCAAATAGGCAAAATAAAGTAAGATTGTCTTGATTTTCAGTTACCTCATAAATCTCTTGTAGACTTCTAAAACGTGGAGTAGTTTCGCTTGAGCTTTCATCTCCTTGAGAAATAGGTGTTGGTGAAGTTGGTGGGGTAACTGACTCCTCTCTTGGTTCCTCCAAGTCATCTTCTTTAAATGCGGAAAGAATTTGTAGTCTTCCTATTTGATTTCCAATCCCATTCTCCTTCTTAATCAAAGATGACATTCCGGCTGATGATTGTCTTCTTTGTTTCAGGATTGTAGAGCTTGTAGCCTTTGGAGTTAGCATCATACCCAATGAAGATGTACTTCTCGCTTTTATCATCTCGCTTGCTACGCTTCTCATCTGGTACATGTGCATGAGCAAGGCTTCCAAAAACTCTTAGATGTGAAACACCGGGTTTTCTTCCACTCCAAGCTTCTTGTGGTGTCTTTCCTAAACACTACAAGAAATTGTCCAAATAGCCACGGATTTATCCGTGGCTATGGGGCTTTATCCGTGGCTATTTCAGACATAGCCACAGATAGCCACGAAAAAAACCCGTGGCTATGGGCTCGTGGGTATTGGCTTTTCGTGGCTATCCGTGGCCACGCTTCCACGGATGGCTACGAACAAGGTCGTGGCTATATAGCCACGAATAGCAAGGAAGTCATTCGTGGCTAATATAGCCACGAATGGCCACGAATATAGTCGTGGAGATAGCCACGATTCGTCCACGACATATTTCGTGGCTCTAGCCATGGATAGCCACGGATATTCCGTGGCTATAAATTTAAAAAAATTAAAAAAAAATACACAAATAATAAAATTATATTAAAATAATCAATTATTCATTTTTATTAATAATCATAATAAAATATATAAAACTAAAATAATAAAATTATGGAAATTATTATTAAACAAAACAATAAAAATAAAAAAAGAAGACTTCATCGGCCATCCGTCTTCAAGCCACGACTCCGGTGGCTACCGCCGGCGAAGATGGAGACTCCGGCCGCTCTGCATCGTCTTCTCCCCAGCAGCTCTGCATCGTCTTCTCCCCGGCGGCTCTGCATCGTCTTCTCCCCGGCGGCTCTGCATCGTCTTCTCCATCTTCTTCCTCGGCTGCTCGAAGCTTCATGGTCGATGTGAAGAAATCGTGAGGAGAGAAGAAATCGGCGAGGAGATGTCTTCGTCTGCGTCTCTGAGAAACTGCCATCGCGTCGCCGGAGATTGTGGCTTCGTCTTCGGCCGGAGATAGGAGCGGAGGAGAGAGGAAGAGTTGATCTGGTTCTGCCGCCGTCGGGATCTGCTTCTCCTACACACGTCATGGTCTTGGTCTTCGTTCTGCATCTCCATGGTTGATTTTCAGAAACAAAAAAAATATGAAGATGAAAGCTTTAACGGCAAGATTGGTAAAACAAAGACAAAAAGATTAGGTTTAGATGGAGTCAGATCCAACGGCTGTGATATATTCTTAGATGGAGATCCAATGGTGTACAAATTGAATCTGTGTGCTTATTAAAATGAAATTTGAGCCATTAAATTTTTTAGTCAATGGTCTAGATGTTGATCCATGTGATAGGCTCTTAGCCAATAAGATATTTTAGATATAATTAATATATAATAATCCAAAACAAATGATTTTAAAATAATAATAATTTTTAAATATTTATTTAAAAATATTTTAAATTAAAAAGTGTAAGAAATAGAGATTATAAAATTGTTAAATTTTATAAACCATTTTAAAAATAATAATAATAATTATATATACCAACTAAAATGATTAAATTTGATTTTAATTTATTTTTAATTTAAAAGTGTTAAAACTTAGTTTTGTATATGTTTTAGTATTTATAATTTTATTTGTTAGAGTTTTGTACTTAGATTGAGAGTTTTAGGGTTTCTTTAGGGTTTGTTTAGGGTTTAAGGTTTGAATAGTATATATATGGTTTAAATAGTAGTTGTATGTATATGAGTAATAGTTTAAAGTTTAGAGTTTGATTATGTATATAGAAGTAATGGTTGTATTTTAATTTATAGTTATGATTAAGAGTTTTATGTTTAATTGGGGTTTGAAGGGTAAGAGTTGAATTTTATAGTTTATGATTAAGAATTTAAAGTTTTGAGTTTGATTATGGTTTAGAGTATAGGGTTTTGAAGGTTTATAAGTGTTAAATATTAGTTTTGAAAATGTTATAATATTTAAAATGTTATTAATAAGAGTTTTAGTTATACTTTAGAGTTTTAGGGTTTGTTAGTGTTTAGGATTTTATGTATTAGTTTTGTTTTGTTTATAGTAATTAATAATCTTAATTTGGATATGTTATATTAATTAGAATATTATATTTTTGTTTTAAATAATTAGGGGTTTGGAGTTTATTTATGATTAGAATTTAGGTTTTATATATACATGTTATATACAATTGTGGTATTGGATTTGAAAATAATAGTTTTATTTATATATAATTAAAGGTTTGTATTTTAATTTTATAGTTTATGATTAAGTGTTTAAAGTTTAGAGTTTGAGGTTTTAGGGTATATTTAGGGTTTAGGGTTTCGAATAGCCACTATTTAGCAATTTGTGGCTAATTTAACCACAGATAGCCACGAAAATGTTCGTGGCTAAGAAAGCCACGAATAATGTCGTAGTAGTTTGTGGCTAAATCCTTCCACGATAATTTCGTGGCTATTCGTGGTTAAATTAGCCACAAATAGCCACAAAAATGTTCGTGGCTAAGATAGCCACGAATAATGTCGTAGCAATTCGTAGCTAAACCCTTCCACAACTAGTTCGTGGCTATCCGTGGATAAATAGCCACAAATAGCCACGGAAAGATATTCGTGGCTAAATAGCCATGGATAGCCACGAAATAGCCACGAATTTCAAAATTTAAAATTCGTGGCTATTTCGTGGCTATCTGTGGCTGAAAAAATAGCCACGACCAATCCGTGGCTTGGTCGTGGCTATTTCCAATTTTTCTTGTAGTGAAAACACTTCTTGTTGGAGACCGGTTTAATAGATAAACCGCACATGCAACTGCTTCCGCCCATAACTCCTTTGGTAACTTCTTACTCTTGAGCATACTTCTCGCCATCTCAAGGATAGGCCTATTCTTCCTTTCAGCTACTCCATTTTTTAAGGGGATCTCGGCACCGTCAATTGTGTTCGAATGCCATTATCTTCACAATACTTCAGAAACTTCTTGGACGTGAACTCTCGTCCACGATCGGATCTCATGGCTTTTGATATATCATGGTTTTTACTGGTTTTCAGGCCATGATATAAGTCTTTACTTAAAGTCTTTTAGGTGTTTTGTAGTATTTTGTGTCCTCTACAGGTTTATGCACGTTTGGAGCTTATTTGGAGATATTGGTGCATTTTGGAGCCTATTGGGAATCTGTGCAGAAAAGAAGAAGTCGGAGTCAACACTTGAAGTGAGTGTCGATAGAAACAGACCTTAGTGTCGATCGACACTGATCGTGGACAGACATATTCTCGCGAGTTAATGACTTTTGAAGATTTGCAAAAAGGCCCAGAAGTTTATCATATTTACAAAGAAGACCCAATTCATGTTTTAGACTATTTAATTAGTTTTTCAGCCACTTATTAGGCGACGCTTTTGATACGCTAGGTTTTATCAGAGATTGAGTTTTGGGGGCTGATCTTGTACTCGAGAGAGACTTGATTTCGAACCCTTGTTCTTACTCTTTTGATTTTATATGATTTCTACTTTGATTATGTCTATTGTCATGATTGCCATGTCTGAGTAGTTTTCTGGTTAGATCTAGGGATTCTCGTTAGGGATTTCATGGAATTATAGATTGATTTATTGATTAGGATTCAAAGCATCTAGTTCTTCATCTAGGTTGTTCTTAACACTTAATCTGAATTAGCTACTTGGATTATTGATATCAGATCGATGTCATCCGATATAAAATTCCGAATGTCCTTGGAGCTAACTAGCGCAGCGAGAGTTGGTTAATTGATTAGAAAAGAACCTAGCTGAGAAAATTACCTATTCACAAAGAGATTTGGCTTAGGGAATTTGTGAACGAAAGAAACTGAATTAAATGCATGTTTAGAACCTTAGAATTCGCAAAGAGATTTGGTCTTCTAGGTTGTTAGACATAGTTAGCATTCGCAGCGAGAGTTGGTTTGTTATATGACTGTGATTCTAGTTCAAGAACATCGATATATGAATCATGTTGATTGATTGATCTTTGTTCCTAATTTCCTGATAACTTCCCTAAGTCTAGCGCCTTCGTTCATTGATCACACATCGTTTGCTTACTTGCTTTCTTTACTGCTTTCCATATGTCTTGCTTAGCTTAATTCGATTGCATACGATCTATCGCGTGAACTAGAGTCTATGTGGATTCGATACCCTTTATACTACAATTGCGTATCTGTGCACTTGCAGTTACAATAGGGATATTACTTGACCTATCAAGTTTTTGGCGCCGTTGCCTCTCTTTGAGTTCGCCGATAGATTTTGTACTAGAATTTAGTCTAAGTGTTTTCTTTTCTTGTTTACTGACCCCTTTTTCACGTTTTTCTTGTTTCTGCAGGAAAAAAGCGAGCAAGAGTACTTAGTGTCGATCGACACCCTTTCAGTGTCGGTCGACACCCTTCACAGAATCAGTCTTCTGTCAGTGGATTCCCAATCGTCACACACGAAGCAACCCGGAAGAAGAGCTTTTGAACCTTAGACTTGAGGAGCTTGCTAGGCTTGAGAGAACAAACAAGAAGGCTCAAAGATCTGTAAGGATGATGAATCCGAATGGTTTTTTCAGCTCAGAGATTGACAGCTCGCAGATAGCTTGGCTGAAGAACAAAATTGACTCTCTGCATAGTCTTCTACTTGGAAGGAAGAGTGTCCAATTTGCTCAGGATTCTACAGTCAGAAATCTGCTTTTAAGAAGCCCTTCCAGCAACGGAGTAACTCCTTCTCGAGGAACTATGGTGCTTCCTCTTACCAGACGTCTCCTGAACCTACATGTGAGAGGAGATTGGAAGCCATGATGAAGCAGTTTCTTGAAAGACAACAACAGACCACTGTGTCCTTCAACTCAAAGCTTGATGCCGTGTACACTGAATTGAATGGGAAGTTTGAGTCCTTGACCACTCATATGAGGCAGCTGGATACACAAGTGGGTCAGATTTCAAGCTCAATCAAGGGGAAGTATACTCAGAATGCCCACGTCAATGCTATCTCAGTTCAAGTTGAAGATTGGCTGATTCAGGAAGAAGAATTTGAGGTTAAGACTGCGAAAATCGTGGATAACAGTCGAGAATCCGTAGCTGCAGACTCAGCGTCGCCCGACACTCCACCTCAGTGTCGGTCGACACCCCTTGACAGCCCAGAGTTCGAGAGTTTCGACGGACCGAAATCGACCGAGATCGACATTGATATTTTGACTATAGCTCTCGGTGTCGATCGACACCCTCTTAGTGTCGGTCGACACGCAGTTCTGACTGCAATTTTGAGTTCTCATGACGAACAGAAATCGACCATGCCCGACATTGAAGGGTCGACATCACTTAGTGTCGACCGACACCACTTCTGCGTCGGTTGACGCTACAGTCGGAAAGATCCAATTTCATCCAAATCTGATGTTTTTGCTAAGGAGAAGGTCTACAAACCTCATATACCGTTCCCAAGAGTTCTTATAAGGTCTAAACATGAGCAGAATGTGGTCAAATGCATGAGAGAGATGGATAAGAAGTTGATTCAGATTTCAGAGAAGCTTCCAGACCCATGAGTGTTTGTGCTAGACTGTTCCATCTCTAAGGACAGATTCAAACATTCTCTTTGTGATTTAGGTTCTGGAGTAAATCTCATGTCATACTCTGTGGCTAAGAGATTTGGACTATTGGATTTCAAGCCTACTAGGATCTCTCTTATCCTAGTTGATCGATCAAAGAGGTATCAAGAAGGAGTTCTTGAGGACATACCTATCAGAGTTGGAACTACTTGATTCCAACGGACTTTGTTGTGCTGAAGTATAATATTGAGCTAGATGATCCTATTCTGCTTGGAAGATCATTTTTAGCTACTGCTGGAGATGTGATAGATGTGAGACATGGTCTGATTGATCTCCACCTGGGAGATAAGCCATTGCAGTTCAAGATGGACATGAAAGAGAGAACCACCATTGATGGACAGAGTTTCAGTATTGAGGTGGAACCAAAGGTTCCTATTGGAGGAGAGAAGATGGCAGTTCATTCTGAACTTGCTCTAACATCTTCAGAGCCTGCAACTGCTCTTAAGCAAAAAGCTCCAGACCTCTCCCATCCACCAAAGTAAAGGTATGGTTCTTCTAAACTTAGATCTCCTAATCCATCAGCTGTGAGTGCAGGAAAACGCAGCATCCCACCCACGCTTCGCTCCCGCCTTGGTTCTATTCACTCTTTTCTTGGGAGATCTCATGATCATAATGCCTATACACCACCTTGGATGAAGAGACATTTACAGAGACACTCTAAGTCTCTGTTGAATCCCCCATAAGCCTGATCTCCTACCCATATGATAGGTCGAGTTTTAATCCCTATTCTAACTGCAAGTGCACAGTAATGTAGTTGTAGTACTTAGGGTATGGAATCCACAGGGACTCCGGTCAACGATAGATTAAGAACATAAAAGATTAAATTAGGAGAAAGCAAATATGATGAGAAAGCAGTAAATCAGACAGCAGAAAGTAAATCAAGTGAGTTTGTGAGCAAGGAAGCGAAGCGTTAGGTCAAGGGAGTTCTCAGGATATCAGGAACACATGCAATCAATCAATCGGGATCTAATTAGGAACTGTTCTAGAACTCAAACACAGATATAGAACTAACCAACTGTCGTTGCGAGAATTCTCTAAGTCTAAGTGCAGCAATCCAAATTCCTTTGCAATTACTAACAGATTAAACCAGCATTAATTCTAAGTTCGATATGTTCACAATCTAATTAAACCAAATTCCTTTGCAAGTAATTAAATTGCTCATCTAGGTTTTTTCTAGCTAATTAACCAACTGTCGTTGTGTCAATCAACCTAACATCATAAATCTGGGTAGCTAATTCAGATTAAGCAGTAAAAACAGTCCTAGATGAAGAACAAACAAATATGAATCCCTACAGATTGATTAACCTATAATTCCATGAAATCCCTAATGAGAATCCCTAAACCTAACAGGTAATCTACTCAGACATGTTCATCCAAATAGAAGACATCATGAATAGAAAACCAAATATCATAAAATCAAATAAAGAACTGGGGTTCAAAATCCTCTCTCTTTCGAGATCAGGATCAGCCCCTAACTCTCTCTGAAAATAAAATAAGACTTAGAATAAAACTTAGCCTAAACAATGGCTTAAAAACCCTAATATAATGGTCTAAAGTCGGCTGGGGCTTCCTTTTAATTATGAGAGACTTCTGGGCAAAGTTGCAATTTCCAATTCTCTTCATTAAACGCTCGCGAGAAGTCTGTGTCGACCTTGTGTCGATCGTTGCACCCTCTGTGTCGATCGACACAGGTCTGTGAAACGGGCAGTGAACTCTTCCTCTCGGGTCAATACTCCAAAATGCTCCAGAATGCACCATAATGTCCAATTCCGCTCCAAACATACCTAGACCTGTAAACATACTAAAAAGACTCCAAAACATAACATAAGACTCGATAAATAAGATATATACCATGGTTAAAAACCCTAAAATCCATGGTATATCACCATAGTCAAGCTAATGACTAAAAACAAGCGCTGAGTGGGAGGCAACCCACTGTTGGGTCAGTTTTTATTTTCTTTTTGATTTTTGGTTTGGTTACTTTGATTTTTCTGGTTTTTGGTGTTTCAGAACGTGATGAACAGGATTGCAGACAGCAGTGTCGATCGACACCCATTAGTGTCGGTCGACACCAAACTCGAAAACACGGACCATAATCGAGGACGCTCGATTTGGATCAGAAAGTGTCGACCTAAGCCTTGTGTCGTTCGACACTGGATGTGTGTCGGTCGACACCAACCACGCTAGCAGGTAAGGTTTCTGATTTTCCGAGGAAATTTCGCTGGTTATACCTTGTTCTCCCGAGCCTAAGCTGCGATAACACTGGGGACAGTGTTGTTTAAGTGTGGGGGAGGTAGTTACTGACCACCGTTTGCTTTCTTTTCTTAGGGGTCATTCCTTTGTTTTCAAAATTGTTTTATTGAGTCAAAATTGGTATTAAACTATGATTTTTCGAGGAAATTTTTGCTGGAACAGGAACTAAGTGACCATTGGACAAACCTGCAGTAGCTCTTAGACTGTTAGAAAACCCCACACATATCAACTTATCAAGAACACCCATATCTTCTCAGGTATTCAGAGGATCCACTACTAACTTCACCTCTAATCTTGACTTAATTTTCTCACCTATGGTCTTGGTATCTCTGGATCGGATTCCTCTGATGTACCTGACACAGCCTATGATCCTGTCTACAGTATGGTTCCTTATTTTCCCCTCCCTTGAAAGTAAAAAAAAAGTGATTAAAACTGAGGATAAACTAGTAGCTTCGTAGTGGTCACGGGAGTGGTAGAGACCCCTATTACCTCATGTGCATCCATGGAAACATGTCCATAGTTACACTCCGAATAAAAAGGGAAGAGCACTGATAGAAAAAATAAAATGATACCCAGTGGGAAAAAATCAGTGCTAAGGGAGAAAGGAAAATGAAAGGAACCAGAAACCGACAGTTTGGTGGTCAGGTACTGACTGGGATGAGTTCATGTGTCCTCTGATCGATACTCCCTCTGTGAGACCGCACTTAAATATATACAAAGGTTAGTGTGGTGAATTTGGATGCTTGTCTTGATTGTGGAGTTTACTTGGGATAGTTGCTGAGTGTGGAGGAAGTACATTGTAGTCTTGAGCTCTGTAGGAAAGTTTTCAGTGGCTTACTAAGTGAATGTGAATGCGATGTTCCTAAGACGAAATTAGTTTCTGTGTTTTCAAACCTCTTTCTTATGCTTTGGTTCTTTACTTGCTTGAGGGCAAGCAAAGGCTAAGTGTGGGGGAGTTGATATATCATGGTTTTTACTGGTTTTCAGGCCATGATATAAGTCTTTACTTAAAGTCTTTTAGGTGTTTTTGTAGTCTTTTGTGTCCTCTACAGGTTTATGCACGTTTGGAGCTTATTTGGAGATATTGGTGCATTTTGGAGCCTATTGGGAATCTGTGCAGAAAAGAAGAAGTCGGAGTCAACACTTGGAGTGAGTGTCGATCGACACAGACCTTAGTGTCGATCGACACTGATCGTGGACAGACATATTCTCGCGAGTTAATGACTTTTGAAGATTTGCAAAAAGGCCCAGAAGTTTATCATATTTACAAAGAAGACCCAATTTGTGTTTTAGACTATTTAATTAGTTTTTCAGCCACTTGTTAGGCGACGCTTTTGATACGCTAGGTTTTATCAGAGATTGAGTTTTGGGGGCTGATCTTGTACTCGAGAGAGACTTGATTTCGAACCTTGTTCTTACTCTTTTGATTTTATATGATTTCTACTTTGATTATGTCTATTGTCATGATTGCCATGTCTGAGTAGTTTTCTGGTTAGATCTAGGGATTCTCGTTAGGGATTTCATGGAATTATAGATTGATTTATTGATTAGGATTCAAAGCAACTAGTTCTTCATCTAGGTTGTTCTTAACACTTAATCTGAATTAGCTACTTGGATTATTGATATCATATCGATTAGCGCAGCGAGAGTTGGTTAATTGATTAGAAAAGAACCTAGCTGAGAAAATTACCTATTCGCAAAGAGATTTGGCTTAGGGAATTTTTGAACAAAAGAAACTGAATTAAATGCATGTTTAGAACCTTAGAATTCGCAAAGAGATTTGGTCTTCTAGGTTGTTAGACATAGTTAGCATTCGCAGCGAGAGTTGGTTTGTTATATGACTGTGATTCTAGTTCAAGAACATCGATATATGAATCTTGTTGATTGATTGATCTGTGTTCCTAATTTCCTGATAACTTCACTAAGTCTAGCGCCTTCGTTCATTGATCACACATCGTTTGCTTACTTGATTTCTTTACTGCTTTCCATCTGTCTTGCTTAGCTTAATTCGATTGCATACGATCTATCGTGTGAACTAGAGTCTCTGTGGATTCGATACCCTTTATACTACGATTGCATATCTGTGCACTTGCAGTTAGAATAGGGATATTACTTGAATCAGCTTTGATCATATGGCCACTTTCCTTTTCAACATGGGCTTTGAACTTTTTGAAATTTTCAAACGCCTATGATTTTTCTTTCAAAAAGTAAACCCATGTCTTTCTTGAGAAATCATCAATAAAGAGAAGGAAGTAGTTACTCTTACCAAGTGAACTTGGCTTTATCGGACCACATACATCTGTATGTATGAGTTCTAATGGCTTTCGCGCTCTTGTCTCTGAATCCTTTGGAAAACTCATTTTGAATTGTTTTCCAAGTAGGCATCCTTCACACACTTGATTGGATGATTGATGTAAGGCAATCCTAAAATCTTTTCTTTCTTGGAAAGTAGCTCTAAGCCTCCAAAATTGAGATGCCCGAACCGAAGATGCCAAAGCCAAGACGCCTCCTTATAACACATCTTGAGACATTGTGCGATGTCATTTTGAATGTTTAGGACAAACATCATATTCCTCGCCATCGACACCTTGGTGCTAAGATTGTTTTCGTGATCTCTTATAGAAAGGCTATTATCCTTTAATTGGATATCATAACCTTTCTCTAAGAGTTGTCCTAGGCTCAAGATGTTGGTCTTCATGCTTGGAATGTAGTAAACATTGGAAATGAATTGATGATCTCCGTTCTTCAATCGGATAAGAACGTTACCTTTGACTTTCACTTCCATCTTTGATTCATCTCCTAAAGCGACATCTCCTTTCACCGATTCATCAAGCTCCACGAACAAGTTTCTTTTACCGCAGATGTGATTGCTTGCACCGCTGTCGAGGTACCATTTGTGAGCCTCATTTTGTTCATCCTTCTTATAGGTAATCAATAACATATCCTCTTCTTTGCTCATTTCTTCAGCATAGTTGGATTTCTCTTCAACTCTATTGTTGTTTGGAGCCTTACATTCAGAAGCATAATGTCCAAACTTTCCACAATTGTAGCACTTAATACTTGACTTATCGTACCTTGATTTTGGACTTCCTCTCCCATGGCCTCTTGATGAGCTTTCTCCTCTTTGGTTGGTATGCTCTTCATATGGTCTCCAAACACATCCATGGACATATCCATGATCTCTTCCTCGGACTTGGCCACCACCTCGTCTTGGATAGCTTCGACCGCTTTCTTCCTTGGTTTGAATCTGCATCTTGAGTACTTTCTCCGTGATGTCTTCTTTCTTCTTCTTCTTTTCTTAATAAGCTTGTAATGATCCAAGAAGTTGCTCCATAATCATAGTCTCCAAGTCTTTTGTCTCTTCAATAACAGTGACAATATGCTCGACTTTTAAATCCAATGATCTAAGAACTTTCTCCATGATTCTCACCTCATCTAACTTCTCACCATTTATTTTTAGGTTATTAGAAACCGCTAGAACTCTTGAGAAGTAATCAGAGATGAGTTCACCTTTCTTCATTTGAAATGCTTCAAATTCTCCTCTTAGAGTTTGAAAACGTACCTTCTTAACTTGCTCCGCTCCCTTGTAATAAGTTCGAAGCTTCTCCCATGCTTCTTTGGCCGACTTTTCTCATACGACCTTCTCGAACGTGTCTTCATCTAATCATTGATAGATTAGACAGAGAGCTTTCTTGTCTCTCTTCCTTGAATCTCTCAAAACATCCTTCTGAGTTTGAGATAGACCGGCATCATTCTCCGGTTCGATGAAGCCTTTCTCGACTATCTCCCACACATCATGTGCTCCTAGGATAGCCATCAACCTTAGGCTCCAATTGTCATAGTTGCTCTTTGTGAGCATCGGGACTTGGAAGGGAACACCATTACTTGCCATCTTTAGAAGAATATTCTAGCTCTGATACCACTGTGTTGGAATGAAAATTTATAAGTGTGGAGAAAGTGTTTAAGAACTTAGAAGACAAAAGATAATTTTGGAAGAAGAAAGTTTTTATTTATGCTTAGAGAACAACTTAGAAACTTGTTATAAATGAGAGGAGATTGTGGTATTTATAGCCTCCATGTTACAAAATATCTCTAATATTTTAGTTATAATTCTAGATGATTCTTAAATAATATCTAGATTATTTTACAACAATTATCTAGATTTTTCTATGAAAAAATCTAGATTTTTATTTTTAAAGAGGTGGAAGAGTTTTCTAGATGATTTAAGGAGGTGGAGATATGAAGATATTTTTTTAGAGAATTTCTAGAACTTGGATCAAGAATTTGGATTTATGTTGGATTATTAACCCAAATATAAACTTGATCAAAATCAAGTTTAAAATTCAACACAGTTTCTGATGGTTATGGCCTATATCTAGCCGTCCTGTATTTCTGCAGTTCATAAAGAAACACCATCTTCATCAAAGAGGAAAATAGCAGCTTGAAACAAATGCCGAGAGGAGAAAATTATAAGAACCTGCAAATGGTTTTGACATGATATATAGTCAAGCCTTCAACTTTCATAATCTTCAGCACACCCTTAGGAGTAGCTCCTGCGTGAAGGAAAAAACAAAAAATGAGTTAAACCAGAAGAAAGAGTCATCATATTCCATATGCCACACAAAGTTTATGGAAAGCAAAAAGAAATAAATACGTTTCGGTTCACAAATCTATTGGTGGTGGTTCAGGCGAGTCTCTTTTCCTCGTATCGCCTTTCTGTTTCACTCATAATCTGGAAATCGGGATTCAATGGAGATTGTTGAGTGTTGATTGCCGTATTTCTGGATTGATCGATTATGTTTTAAGATTTGTAACAAAGAGAGAGATTGTGATTTCTATTGACTGAGTGCACAAACCCTATTACCCGGGTGAGTGTAAAGAGCACAATCTCCTTCTGTGTTTCAAGTTCTAATTATCTCCGGAGCTCTTTTGCGAAAGGTTGCAAAAGCGTTCGTCAAGGCTTCGTCTATGGCTTCTTCTCTTTGGATTTTCTCTTCTGCTTGGATCAAACCCTAAGAAACCTTTGGATTTTCTCTTTGAAATCGTGGGAGAAGAAGGTGGGAGAGGAAGAAGAAGATTTTTTTGTTCGGCCCGTGACTTGTTTTTGTAAGAAACCTTAAATAACTGTTTACGTTGATCGTAGAGAGTAGTGGAGATCTGAAAAATGGCGTGAAGGAGCAAAATGGTTATGCGTAATTGTTTTGTTGCTTTTTGTTTTTATTTTCGTTTTGTAAAAAACAAAAAGTTATAAATTGAGGTCTAATTTGTCACATTCTCTCTCACATGACTTGTGAATTATATAATAAGAATTAATGAAACAAAATTAAAACAAAACAAATGGGGATTCGAACACAAAATAATGTCCTTATAGCTATATTTTCAGTTTTACAATATTTAATATATATATATATATTTTAAAGAAAATTATTATAAGAAATTGCCCGTCTACTTCCTTTCATTTTCTCGATTTTTAATAAATCGCTAGGTTTTAGACGACCGTATGACAACATTCGGTGAAATTTTGAACAATGTGTGTCCATAAATCTGGGCATATTACTTTGAACAGATTAAATAGAAATTAAACTGACAAAATAAAAAATATCCGGAAAAATAATTATATTTAAATTTGAAATAAACAAATAAATTAAATTAAATAAATATTACCAAAAATAAATAAATAATCCAAATTATTTGGATACTACAACTAAATACTTGTATTATTCGGTTTTCATTTGAATTATCTGATTTTTGCTAAAGTTATCTGATTTTTATCGGAATTATTTTTACCTAAATTTTCTAAAAATTACATCAAATTGTAACCAAATTCAGATTTTGCTTGGCAAATTAGCTTTAAAACCGTGAAAACTTTAACATATTTTACAGTTTTTATTGTTTTATTTTTACAAATCATAATTTAATAATTTTAAAGTTCTAAAAGTTTTAAAAATATTCCTAATAATTTATTTTTCAGTTATTAGCCCATTTCTAATTTTATTACTGAACTGAATCAAAAACTAAAAAAAAAAGACAAATTAAAATCAACCCAAATTTGGTGAATACTTGAAGAAACAGTTTTTATATTTCTATACTGGAAATACCTAAAATCAAATAAAACGAAGGGAATTGAATAACTGAATACCGAGAGTTACGTGTCAGCCAAACTACTCACACTAAAAAGGTACATTTCCATTCCCTGCGTTGAATAACTAATGTTATCCCTCCATAAATCTTTACATTAAATAACTATCGATTGATCACCTTTCTGTTTTCACATAAGTATTGAATATTTTTTAGGTACAAGGTGGGACGAATAAAATAAAACAAAAGTCGTTTCAAAAGAGATAATCTTGCGATCATCGTCGAGCACTATAAATATTTTCTTGAGGCTCAAAAAGTTTAACATATGTATGCAAAAAATGTAATCACGTAATTTTATACGTATGCAAAAACATATAATCCTGAATCACCCCAAAATAGACAAATATCATGTCTAATGGTAGTTTTGCGAGTACAGTAGAATAAAAGTCATATTCGCAGCTAGTACTCTGCTTACGGTTTTAGAAAATAAAACTATAAATGGACCAAATCCACCAACTCCAAAATAAAACAACAAACATATTGATTAATTGACTTTTAAATTATAATCCGTTCAAATATATTATAATATTAGCATCTTCCACCTTAGAGCATGTTTACTAGTGAACCCCCTTTTGGGGTTCTTAAGATAATTTTTTAATGTTTTTTTTTTTTTTTTGTGCAGGAAAAGTAAAAAAAAAAAAAAAAAAAAAACATTTGACCAACCGGGTTGCGCCACGTGGCGAACCCGGGTCTTAAAAACTCTTGGCTAAGAACCCCTCTCTCTCTCTCTCTCCTCCTTTCTAATTTTATAATAATAAAATCCTAAGAACCACCCCTCTAAGAACCCCTCTAAACCCTTACTACAAATGCTCTTATCTAATCAAATACGATATTTAAAATAACATATAGTATAGACCATTATCATTATTGGTGTGACACAACGTTTATTTAAAAGAAGAAGATCAAAATGCCAACAGAAGATTCTTATCCTTACATTTTATTAAATCCCATTATAGTTGTCATTAATCATGTTTAATATTTGCTAACCTTCAATTAATCAAATAAGAGGCGGTTTGGGCGGCAACCAATAATGCTCCGCCACGTAATATGGGCCTCATCGTCATCATATGCTCTTCTAATTTTTTTTTTTTGTTGGTCGTCTCATCATATGCTCTTCACTATATAAACTAGAGCACATACAAAACCCAACGAACACAAAAGGAAAAGAGCTAAAACACCAAAAACCAACCAAAAGCAAAAGTCTTCCAGCAAAAAAAAAAAATGGTGAAGATCGAAGTTGGAAGTTTGGGTGACTCATTCAGTGTTGCATCTATAAAGGCTTACTTGTCTGAGTTCATCGCAACTCTTATCTTTGTTTTCGCTGGCGTTGGTTCAGCTATTGCTTTTGGCAAGCTAACCTCCGATGCAGCGTTGGACCCAGCTGGTCTTGTGGCGATTGCTGTGGCTCACGCCTTCGCTTTGTTCGTCGGAGTTTCGGTTGCAGCTAACATCTCCGGTGGCCACTTAAACCCAGCCGTGACTCTCGGCCTTGCTGTCGGAGGAAATATCACACTGATCACAAGTTTCTTCTATTGGATCGCTCAGTGTCTTGGCTCCATCGTTGCTTGCCTTCTCCTTGTCTTCGTTACCAACGGCGAGGTACGTACTACTAGCGTAGAACTGATTGTTCTTGTTTTGACTCCCTTCGGTTTGGTAATTGATTTAAAGGCTTTATAGAGTTACGTACTAGTATTAATATCTGACAACTATTACATGGCAATAAAACGGTTAACGGTACGAAGATGGTTAATGAGTTTTTGTTTTTCCGGTTTGATACAGAGCGTACCAACCCACGGAGTAGGAGCCGGTTTAGGGGCGGTCGAAGCTATCGTGATGGAGATCGTTGTGACCTTTGCTTTGGTCTACACTGTTTATGCCACAGCTGCTGATCCAAAGAAGGGATCGCTCGGAACCATCGCACCGATCGCTATCGGTTTCATCGTTGGTGCCAACATCCTCGCTGCCGGTCCATTTAGCGGTGGGTCCATGAACCCAGCAAGGTCGTTCGGACCAGCTGTTGTCAGTGGAGACTTGTCACAAATCTGGATCTACTGGGTTGGTCCACTTGTTGGTGGTGCACTTGCCGGACTCATCTACGGCGACGTGTTCATCGGTTCTTATGAAGCGGTAGAAACCCGTGAGATCCGAGTTTAATTAACCGGATTTGTGAATGCTTAATGTTTGCTTGTTGGTTGGTTTGATGTTGTGTTTTGCTTGTGTATGTTTGATGTCCCGTTTCTTCCAAGATTGTATGTAGAGAAAAAAAAAGTTATCTCTTGTTAATAATAAGAAATGTAAATATATTCCACTTTATGCTGTTAAAGTTGGGTTGAGTGCTTATAACCTTCTTTAGAGCATATTCATCCATGAGGTTCTAAATATGGGATTCTTAACAATATTTAATTAATACTTTTAGTTTAATTTTTTATATAATTAAAATTTGGTTTTGAAAATTCTTCGACCAATTGTATCTTGACACTATTGCATATGAGTATCTAATGAAAAATTCATGGGTTCTTTAATAAGAACCCCTCCCCTTTCTCTCTTTTATTTTCTAATTTTATTTAATTATTTTAAACTAAGATACCCATAGAGAACTTCTTATTGGAGGTGCTCTTATAATGCTTCTTCTGCATTATCCCACCCGAATTCTTAAGTTGTTGATTTTCTCCCCCAAAATGTAACATTTATGCTTAATTTCACCTGAATTATTTTTCTCTGCTTAATTAAACCTGCGTTATTATAAACATAAAATTGCGATTAAAATTAACAAATTCGCGTTTACACTAAAACTGATTCCCCAACCTGTAAACAAATCAGCTTCTGCTTCGTCCACCTTCCTAAACGTCATGTACATATTCAAGATAGAGGAACAAACAAAGACATCATTTTCATACCCACATTCCACTGCTTTACTCCATACTATCTCTCCCTTGTGTAAAACCATAGCATTTAAGCACACCTTGATCGTCATAGTGAACGCCGAGCTGTCGGGTTGAACACCTTCAGCTATCATCTGATCACGCCACAATAATCCTCTGAGGCAATTGGTCGAACAACTTACGGGCATGAGAGATCTCGCTGATTCGTCCGCAGGAAGTAACGAGACAGCGAGCAATGGAGCTTCCATGAAAATATTTGTACAATCTCACAAAGTAATCCTTGTCCCCAAAGACCTCAACAGTCCAATGTTATTGATTTCATGTACTAAAGTAAAAGCTTGAGGCTTTCTATACGCGAAAGAAGTGAAAAGTAAACAAAGAATTGGTGTAACTTTAAGAATTTCAATGAGTTGTATAAGCAAGAACAGAACTTGGGCTTGGTAACACTTAATCGCTCTCTTATGGTAAGACTGACACATTACGTCGGTGTCATGAAGTCTGTGGCACTTTCAGCATGGTTATGTCTCAATTGCCCTTAGACAGACGACGTGGCAATAGCAGAGCGCATGTGGGTTTTTATAAGTGTTTAATTTGTTTAATTATTTTACTACTGTTGATTTGACTGCGAGTGGGGAAGTTCTAAAAGTTTCCTATTTTTTTTAATCCATAATTTTAAAATAAACAGTTTAAACTTAACTATTAACGGGAAGAATAACCGTTTTTACCTTTTTGGAAATTAAACGCCATTCTGGAGAGGAATTGGAGAAAGACGAAGAGGTTGTAAAGTGTTCACTGTTCTTCATCGCAAATACAATTACGAACCTAGGTTTACGGTTTTTCGAGAATCAATGTCTATTCGGAGAGACACTCACTACAAGAAATATGGGTATTGATAGCACCACGAAAACGCTATCATATGTCTATGATAGCGTTTCCATAAACGCTATGTTTGCCGCTGCCATCTTAGGTCAGCCATCTATGATAGCACTAATTTGACATGCTATCATATATCAGTCTACGATAGCGCTAATTTTGATGTGATTATATAGTTTTTAGTAGCATTGGTTTATCGCCATTTTATAGATTAATGTAGCATATTATTCGTGCAATAATAAATATTGTGGTGGCAGTATTTTAGGGTTATATTATATTTTATATTAGCGTTTTATAATTGTTGTATTATTATTTATAATGGCCAGTTTTTATGGCTGTTGTATATCTTATGAACACTTTTATTTTTTGCTATATTTATTATATAATACTGTTTTAAATTATTTATAAAATATTATTTAAAAATGAATTAAATTTTTTAAAAAAAATTATATTCAAAATTTGATTTTTTAATTAATAACTTAAAATAAGTTTTACATAAACATAATAAAAGATACATATCAAGAAATTTCTAACATATTTCTAACATTGTTCCTATCATTTCTTCAAATTTAGAGTTTCTTCCACTTGGTTTATAATGTATCACCTCCATGGCCTTCTTCACCTGCGCAACAACATAGGTATATACTCCAACCTCAGAGCTCGTTGCTCCTCCGTGCATGAAACGAGGATGCAAGAAAAGCTGAGCCATTCCCCACAATGGTTGAATATTGCTTCCCTGCATTTGAAGAAGAAGAACCACCTTTTTCTTAACACATTAAACTAAGGTAATATGGCAACAAGATAGTGTTTTGATCAATTAAGAGTTTTAAAAATGAAATGGCATGCATGAGATGAGCCACCTTTTGGAGTTCTTTGGCCAAACAACAAATAAAGCTTGTGTATATACACTTATAAACTTTCCACGACTACATACTTTTAGCGTTATATCAGAGACCAAACTTCGAAGCTCACTTTTGCAAGGCAAAGGAGAAAAAACGTTACCTTTGATAAAGCTCAATGACTTTAGACTTAGACATTAAAGCAGTTCCTGCAAGAGAAGCAAGAAACAGTTAAGAGTTTAAACCAAAAAAGGCAGAGATATTATAGGTAATCAAGCAAACCTGTAGCATCATCTTGAACCTCCTCCTTTGTAGAAGTAATAGAAATAGAGAGACGTTTTGCTATTGAAGCTCCATCCTTGCCATGATGATTGTTTTGACGCAGTGACATTGGGACTGTTCCAGCGTGTCCTTGATTGCCTTTTACAGTAACCTGTAGAATTCTGTCCATTTGGGTTTCAAATAGCCTTCCCAAAGATTTTAAAACAGTTATGAATACGTTACCTCGAGTCTCGTCTGTCCTGCAATTCCTTTGACTACTCCTAGAGGATAACCAACCCATTCAAGCACAGGCCCCTGCTCAATGTGAACCTATAGAAAAAAATATTCAACAATCAAAATACCATTCTTGAGGAGCAAAACCAGCCTCATTAGACTGAGAATATGTGCTTCACTAATGGACAATAAGCTCAGTTCTACATCATATAAATAAACTAAATTGGTTTGTGAGATGAAAGGAGAGTAAGTGTGCTTATTACCTCTACATATCCCCAAACATATCCCCAAACAGATGCAGGATCATACTTGAGCTGCATAAGATTTTCCTCTGTTATGTCTATGGAGTTGTCTTTTAAAGCATCTTGCACAGTAATACCACTGAGCGAAATGGAAAAGGTGAGTACGTATACTCAATCTACACAGAGAGAAGAAGATAAGATTCTCGAGTAAATACCTTTTATCAGTAACCTCTAACCGAGAAACTGGCATGATACCAGCCAAACGCAGTAAGTTGCATTTGTTATTGGGTCTTGGATACTTTTTCCCTGTAACATACAAAAAAAAAGAGAAACTTAAGTGTCACACAGTTTAAAATCAATCTCTGCTAACTTAGCGAGCTTTATAACTTATCAACAAAAACATACAGAATCATCCTATCGTCAACTCATCACTTCCTCTGCTGCTATAAGTGTTAAGGACGGCTTGATTTTGAGTTGACGATTTCAGCGGCCATCCGAGAGGTGTGAAATGTGCATCAAGTATGACTCCAAAGCTGTAAACTTAGACCTGCAGTTTATAGAGTAAGAAGAGAAACATTAGAGATGGAGGCTAGACATCAGTGAGCAAAGGAACTTAACCAAGCAGAAGTTGGCACAGTAAGGACCTTCAGCAAGGTTTGTTGAATGGTTTATGTGGATGATGTGCATTGAAAAGCACCTGGTAAGCTTAAGAATATCTTCTTTCGGTCTCATAAATCAGGGCTTTCAATCTCCTCAACCTAAATACTTGGAAAACCATACACCAATAAGTCATTGAGCAAGAAGACATTGCGACTGAAAATACCAATGCTCAGACACATAACTAAAGCTACACATCCTGTTTTCACCACCTTGTCACAGTTTTGTACTTTCTAACACGAGCTACACATAACTAAAGCTACACATCGATTCCACAAGAGATCTCATGCACGAACAAGTGAAGAAGTAAAACAAATCTCGGAGAAGAAGAAAGGGGATACACTCGATTGATTGAAGAAAATCGAACCTGAGTCAACCTCATACTCTGTGACTCAACCTCTCCGACACCATTCTCTGGTTATCATCCTTTCACTGAGCTCCTGTGCAGAAGCATCCTGGTCACCGAGATTAAATGAGATTTCCGACTGTCTCACTAAACATGCTAAATCTCAGTTTCCATTGAAGGAAATTGGAGAAGAACGAAACCCTAGAGAGTTGAGAGAAGAGAGTGATTTTTTATCTAAGAGAAGGAGATGATGAAAAGGAAGAAACGTCTTCTCTTCTCGTCTCTTTCAGAATCTCTGACTTTGGAATTTTTAGATTTTTAGATTTGTTTAGGTTCTGGGAAAAATTAAAATTTTAAGTGTTTTGGGGGTACACTAAAATTTTCCCCAAAAGTTTTGGCGCTTTAAGTGAACCATAGCCTAAATTTGGCTAAAAACTTTTTTAGTAACTAAAAATTGTTTGACAAAAAACTAAGTAAAATTTATATTTAGGATTAAAAATCTAGAATTTAGGGTTTCAACTTTAGGGTATAAAATTAGGATTTGAATTTTGGGTTATAGGTTTATGATTTAAATTTAGGTATAAGTTAATTTTTTATACTTAATATATTTTTATATCAAACCCTAAATCATATATATGCTCTAAACTAAAATCTGAATATTAATTTTATAAATAAAGTTTTTAATAAAAATAAAGACATTACATTATAAAAATACAAACTACATAATAAATTAAATTTTACAACATCTAGTTCATAAAATTCACCACAATATGATGATAATATATTTTGTAAGTGTAAATCCAAAGCTTTTACCCTTTATTATCTTAGTCTAACCCTAACCCTCCAATACCCTAAACTCTAAAAAAATGTTTGTAGGAATTTAACTTTTATATTAGTTTATAGTTAATATCATAACCCTAAATCCTATTTATATTTGGATAGCATTTCATGATTAGGGTTTAAATTAAGTTTGGGGTATAGGGCTAAAGTTTAAGTTATGGTCGGTTTATATGGTTAGGGTACGAAATATAGGGTTAAAGTTAAGTTAGTGTATGAGATTAGGGTTTGCAAAAAAAAAATTTGAAAATTAATAAT
This sequence comes from Orychophragmus violaceus, assembly GCA_030180135.1. Lineage (NCBI taxonomy): Eukaryota > Viridiplantae > Streptophyta > Magnoliopsida > Brassicales > Brassicaceae > Orychophragmus > Orychophragmus violaceus. The sequence goes on from CM058239.1 coordinate 40,075,887, forward strand.
TTATTTATAAATTTTAAATCTTATTTCTTAGATAGGTTATAGTAGTTACATTTTTTTAACCCTAAACCCTATTTATACCCTAAACCCATAAACCCTATCTTTAACCCTATATGAATACCTTAAACTAAAATTGAATTTTTTTTTTGTTCATTTTTTTTTTTTTTGACAAGCAATGAACACCATATACAAAAGTAACCCTATTTGAACTTTTATTTCCAAAAGTTCCCAGTTGCAGGCAACGCAGAGAGATTTCACCAACGAGAGGAAGATTCCACCGGCACGAGCTGAAACCGAAGGGATCGCAGGAGCTAAGAGAGCTTCACTGAAGACGAGACTATAACCAAGCCCAAGCAATGTGAGTAGAACATGATCGGTGGTGACTCTTACTTGAGTTGGAACAGAGTAGAGAGCTGATGACTGTCTTCTAGTCAACTTCTGAACATGCATATTTAGCCTCTTTGGAATGCTGTCTTTTAAAGGAGTCAGTATGTCATTGTATTGTCTTTCTAGAGATTTAACAATGGCTCTCTCCACAGTTGAAGCAGTCTATCAAAAAAACACATGAAAAAAGTGAAGCTAAGTTAGTCCTGATAACTATCAAGTAAGCTGTAAAACTTGAATAAATATAACTTACATTTTCCAAAATCAATGTGTATTGTGGCCATCTACTAATCACCACTTCATACTCTATAAGAGAATCTTTTATCCTCTCGTAAATGTCCTCAACAAACGGTGATGTTGAGTGGTTTGTTACTACACCAGACCATGGAACCTGCCAAAATAAGCCAATCACTTGCTTATTACAGTCAAATGATAGGGCTTCGTTATTTTAAAGACCAAACCAAAATGATCAGAGATAGTACCTTTTCTGCTTTGCATCGGTCAAGTAGTCTGAGTTCCATATCATGTATCCAAACCTACAGTCTATACCACCCTGTACTGGACTGAACAAAATAAAATATACAGTTAAAGAAGAATGAATGAGAGTGACATCGTATATTTATTCCAAGAAGCTAATGCCAAACCTGATGCCCCATGAATCGAGGTTTCTTTCAAAATCGGAAACTGCTATCAGAAGCTCATTGACATGAGGCAGTGGGCAAGATGGTGGTACTGCTGACAGAAATGCTCCGAGCCGGTGACATAGCTGAGTACTGTATACGGCAGCGGCTATATTTGATAGGTCGATTGAGCTTGAATGACATAACAAGGAGATGGTGTTGGAGGCCATCATCTGGGTTTTCGTAGAGGAGCCGTAAGAGGAAATTGAAAGAACAAATTAGGGTTTGGGTACGGGATGTGGAGGAGGGTGGCGAGGGGAAGGAGGGTATGGAGAGTCGGCCAGCCATACCGGCGCAGAGGTAGAGATTATATATGAGATCGTGGAGGAGAAGATCGGAGATGAAGTTGGTCTCAAGAGATCTCTGTCTTTGATTTTTTTTTTGCTCAATTTTGTTTTTTTGGTGTTGTTACTAATTAACAAAAACAAATGACTTTTAAGATTGGCGCTAACTTTTCCTAAGTATTTTGGCGCTCATAGTTTCTATAGCATAAAGTGGGCTCCAAATCTAATTTTTGTTTTCTATTTAGCGAAATAATTGTATAGCTTTCATCTAATGCTGTAATATATTACCCATCCGAGCATACCTTCTACAATAGCATTTTCCAAAATCGTGCTATCCTCATATGCTATGAATACCTATATCTCTTGTAGTGACTAGTGACGGTTTTGCGGATTCCGGTAAGAAATTCTCAAAGTTTCAATTTTTTTGGTTTCTGGTGTAAAGTCTGGAAGTTATGGAGATTCAGCGGATTCTTTGAAACCCTATTTCGTATAAGAATTTCGTAATTGTTAATCTAGTTTTGGTGCAGGCAGAGTGAAATCGAATCGATTACCATTACGCCTTCTCGATTGGGTTTTGGGTTAGGTTTTCAATTTGAATTTGAAGCTTGTGATAATCTACTTTGTGACTTGGCTCGAATAATTTCTTAGTTCCGGTTTTCTCTGTTAATTTCGGCTGGTTTTTTGATTCCCGCTTCGTTGTATGTACTTGAAATGAAAATTTGTTTGTAGGATGTAATTTTAAATAAGATATGAACATTCTATCCATGTATGGTCGTTCATAGAACAAATGATTGACTTGTTATTGGTTCTTGCACACAGTTAACCTTGACAAAGATTGCATCCCACTGTTTGAGCCAGATGACGATGTTTGCGACCCTCGGTTACCGGAGAGGTGGTTCTGTCGCAATCACTATCCAACAGGGAGGAAACTCCATTCCTATTCTAAAACCGACTATTTAGTGGAACTATCTCTTGCTCTCAAAGATCACAAGTTGGAGATGGACAAGATCATGAAGTCGTAGTTTGGGAAATTATTCGATATACCTTTGAGGCGACTGGCATTTTCGGGGCAATTGGTACATGGATTTCTCACACGTCAGCTGCAGTGTAATAGGCGTCACGAGCGTTGGTTTATCTTCGACCCTAAGCCGATCAAGTTCTCTTTAAGAGAGTTTTATCTAGTAACTGGATTGAAATGTGACCCCTATGAGAAAAACAATTCGGAAGCGGGAGAAAGGGTGGTAGAAGAAAACGAGGGTGAGGCCGTGAACCTTACTGATGAGCAGCTCGTTGATGCACCGCAAGGTATGTGGGACCAAACTTATTCAGTAGAGTGGGTACTAAGATGATTTAATAAACTGTTTTCTGCTTCTAAACTGTTGCTTCAAATCATTGGGACTCATTGATTGCGGCGGGACCGATGGGAAAAGACGGGAGTATAGATCAGCTCATCAACCGTCTGAAATCTGGGGAAAAAATGGAGGGGGATAACAGGTTGCAGCTAGCCCTAGTCATACTTGCTGACAGTGTGGTTGCCGTAAAGAATCAGTACAGAAAGGTTTCCCGGAAAACCGTTGAACTTGTTCAAGATGTGGAGAAGTTTTTATCTTATTCATGGGGCCGGAAGGCCTTTGCGTTAACAATGCTTAACTTCACGGATATGGTAAGGAATAAGGGAATGAAGGATAGGGTGACAATGCCCTCGATAAGCATGCGAGGATTCCCGATAGCAATTCAGTTGCTTGCCCTTGAAACAATCCAGGAGCTACAGGCTAAGCTATCCCGTGCATCTGCTGAGCTAGACTTCACCCCTTGTTCCTGCAGTAGCTTGTATAAAAAGAAGACTATTGACTAAAAATATCTCATGAATGTGGAGAGCCTTCCCGAGGTATGATACATGATCATTTAGACCTATTTTAGTTTCCTGTGTGAACGTTCATAATTTCATATTTTTGCTATGAACCTCTATAAGACACATAAATATTATGGTGTGAACGTATACATATTAGCTAGTTTTATGGGAGTTTGGCTGCTGTGTACCTTGTTAATTGACAAATTTATGCTACCTTTTCAGCTTACTATAGATTCAATTCTTCATGTTTCCGATGAACAAGTGGATCCCAAAACGTGGGAATGGAGTGATGATGATGAGGAGGAGGATGAGTGCATAGCTTATTTGGAGGAAATACTGACAGAGGGAAATTCGTCCGTACAGCTCAATCGTAGGTCTTGGCCCGGAGGAGACAGCTCGTGGTCTAGGTTGCCGACACCAGAGGAGATGAAAGTGTATGCAGAGAACAAAGAAGAGAAAGAACATAAGAAGAGTCAACCGAAGGGAAGGGAAATAAGAGAGCCAAGAGCGATGATGAGGATGGTGACGCATGTCATGCGCCCAAGAGGAACTTCTCTAGAATGGATGACGGCTGGTGGGTTAAGGAGCGCGAGACGGTTGTTGCTGATGCCCTGGCAGTGACAGTTGGATGTAGCAGATCTTTGTGGGAGAAAGAGTGGCGTCCGGAGATGGAGGCATATTTCAAGAGTGTAATTGACAAGCAATTAGAAAACAACAACTTAGTTATGGTGGATAAGGCGGGGGAGAGGAGGAAGGAGCCTGGACAGGAGAGCCTTGATCCTAGTGGTAAAAAGAAGAAAGAAAGACGGGTTCATTTTGAAACAGAGTTGCCCAACGTGGTCGAGAATCCAACCATGAAGCCTTCCCAAACAGGACGTGGTAGTGGTAGCGTTGTCCATATAGGCCGTACTAGGAGTTCCGCGATAGTATCAGACTCCGTTGGAACTGTTGGATCTCCTAGGATCTAGGGTTTGATATATTGAAAACAACCAACCTCGTTCTTACCTGGAACTGGCAGCGGAATGAGTTGGTGAACGAGATCAGTTGAGCAATGCAGGTGCCTTGCCTCTACCAGATACACACGCACACAAGCTGGAAACGGGATGCTAGTGCCGGATCAATGGGAATCACCTGTTTCTGGTGTTTCTGCTTTTCTTACCAAGAAAAAATCGACGGCCCTGTGTTTAGGTCGAAATTCTCGTGATTTATTCGACCTAAAACACAATTAACGGGCCAGACTTGATTAAGTCTTAATTCGAAAAGCCTTTCTGAAAACCCGAACTGTGTCGATCGACACAACACCATTTTGTCGATAGTAATGTGTATCCAATACACATTAATATGATCATTACCATAATGATCATTCCCATGTCGTAGCTTCCAGTTTGCTTAGGTGTGTGACCCTATAGGATCATATAATACTGGTAGTAAGTCTACAACTTACAGATTGCAAGAGGCTTCTAGCAAAACATTGCAAACGCCCAGTATTATACGAATGTCTGATCTCGACACACAACTATCATCAGGAGTGAGTACAAGTCTGATTTCAGGACACTATCCCAACAATCTCCCACTTGTACTGGAATCATCTATTCCTATAATCCTTTTGTCTCTATATCTCGATTTGGTATAAGGCAAGATTGGTGTCATCCTTATTAAGCCAACATCGTGTTTATCGAACTCCTGATCTCATACTGAACATTACAAACAACTGAACTACAGTTCGTTTGAGTGCGGCCACACATTTTTCTCAGTATTAAATCTTCGATAGGCCCTGAGATATTTATCTCCCGTTATTCAGGAGGGACAAATCCCATCTTGTTCCATCCCTATTTCAACGCACACTTCATGATATACTTGAACAGTGCCGTTATAGTCGCCTGTTACGAATCGACGTTTGACAAGGTCAAAGTGCATCAATTCATATGCAAGAAAGCATGATGAACTCAGGTCTAAGGACTATACTCTATAGTCGTAATGAGAACCTCTCATGACACATATATAACTATCCTGGAGACTTCTCATTAGCGGGTCATGTCCGATCATATGTTCACCAACATATATCTATGTGACTGACTGTGATACTCATATCATTGACTCCATGAAACTTAGTCAACTGTCATCTCACAAGCTAGTCTCTCGCGGTTGTCAGTGTCCCACTTTGACAGCCTCGACTAGGGACAAAACATAATTTATGTCATATGTAACTTATAGGATTTCATGATCAAGTCCTCAACTTGATGACCTATAATATGTCATAAACTTATTTTGGGACCATTATTTAGATCACAATAAATAATGCTGAAATCAAATTTCATTAAAACATTTCCAAAAGAATGTTTACAAGAGCATCTTATTATAACTAAAATAAAACTAAAACTCCCACTAGAATCAAGATTTCATCTTAAGATCTCTAATGCATATCACCTCTATTGACGATATCACGAATCAGGTGATATCTCCTCTCTACGTGTTTGGACTTCTGGTGTGATCTGGGTTCTTTCGCCTGAGCAATGGCTCCATTGTTGTCACAAAACAAAGCCACTGGCTCCAAGATACTCGAAACCACACCAAGTTCAGTCATGAACTTCTTGATCCAAATAGCTTCCTTTGCCGCTTCTGAAGCAGCAACATATTCAGCTTCCGTCGTGGAATCAGCTACAGTCTTCTGCTTAGAGCTCTTCCAGCTCACTGCACCGCCATTTAGACAGAAGACATATCCAGATTGTGATCGGAAATCGTCTCTGTCCGTCTGAAAACTCGCATCGGTGAATCCATTCACCACAAGTTCTTTACTTCCTCCATACACCAGAAATTTATCCTTAGTATGTCTCGAATACTTGAGAATATTCTTGACAGCCGTCCAGTGAACTTCACCTGGATCAGATTGGTATATACTCGTCATGCTTAACGCGTAAGCTACATCTGGACGAATGCAGAGCATGGCATACATAATAGATCCTATTGCAGAAGCATAAGGAATCCTATTCATGCGTTCTCGCTCAGCATGTGTCGCCGGACACTGCTTCTTGCTGAGACTAGTGCCATGAGACATCGGTATGAAGCCCTTCTTGGAATCATGCATCCTGAATCTGTGCAGCACCTTATCAATATAAGTGTCCTGGCACAATCCAATCAGCCTATTCACTCTATCTCTGTAGATTCTGATTCCAAGAATATACGCGGCTTCTCCCATGTCTTTCATGGAAAAACAACTTCCGAGCCAAGTCTTAACAGACTGAAGCAACGGAACGTCATTACCGAGGAGGAGTATGTCATCGACATACAATACAAGAAACGCAATTCTGCTCCCATTAGTCTTCTTGTAAACACATGGTTCTTCTTCATTCTTGATGAAACCAAATTGTTTTACTGCTTCATCAAAACGAAGATTCCAACTCCGTGATGCTTGCTTCAATCCATAAATGGATTTATGAAGCCTGCATACCTTCTCAGCGTTCTTAGGATCAACAAAACCTTCAGGCTGTGTCATGTACACATCCTCTTCCAGAATACCATTCAGGAATGCGGTTTTGACATCCATTTGCCAAATCTCATAGTCATAATGAGCGGCAATCGCTAGAAGAATCCGAATGGATTTAAGCATAGCGACTGGGGAATAGGTTTCATCATAGTCAATACCATGAATTTGCTTGAAACCTTTAGCCACCAACCTCGCTTTGTAAATCTGTACATTGCCATCCACGTCAATCTTCTTCTTGAAGATCCATTTACACTCAATGGCTTTTGCACCATTAGGTAAATCGACCAAGGACCATACTTGGTTTTCTGACATGGATCCCATTTCGGATTGAGAGGCTCCAAGCCACTTTTCGGAGTCCGGGTCCATCATTGCTTCCGCGAAGGTCGCTGGTTCGTCACTATCAATGATCATCAGATCATTTGAATTGGTCACGAAAAATCCATAGTATCTCTCGGGTTCGTGACGGATCCTTCCGGATCTGCGAACTTCAGGCTCCACAGGCACCGGTTCCACAGAACTCTGTGGATCCAACTGCTGCTCTTCCTCAGCAGGTTGAGCAGTCTCCTGTGCATCTTGAATTTCTTCAAGATGTATTTTACTCCCACTGTTTTTCTTAGAGAGAAACTCCCTCTCAAGAAAAGAACAGTCCCGAGCAACAAATACTTTGTTCTCAGATTGGTTGTAAAAGTAGTATGCCTTGGTTTCCCTAGGATAACCAACGAAGTAGCATTTATCTGATTTGGGTGCAAGCTTGTCAGAGATTAAACGTTTGACATAAGCCTCACAACCCCAAATCCTCAGGAAAGACAGACTAGGAACATTCCCAGTCCACAGTTCATGTGGTGTCTTTTCCACTGATTTAGATGGTACCCTATTTAGTGTAAACGCAGACGTTTCTAGAGCGTATCCCCAAAAGGATAATGGAAGATTTGAATGACTCATCATAGACCGAACCATATCCAATAAGGTTCGATTCCTCCTCTCTGACACTCCATTCCATTGGGGTGTTCCAGGAGGAGTGAGTTGTGAAATAATTCCACACTCGCTCAGATAGTCGCTGAACTCTTGACTCAAGTATTCTCCTCCGCGATCCGATCGCAGAACTTTGATACTTTTGCCAAGTTGGTTCTGTACTTCATTCTTGAATTCCTTGAATCTATCAAAGGATTCTGACTTGTGTCTCATCAAATAGACATAGCCATACCTACTGAAATCATCAGTGAAGGTGATGAAGTACTTGTAATTTCCTCTGGCAACAGTACTCATCGGCCCACATACATCAGTATGAACAAGGCCTAATAAATCACTGGCCCTTTCATTTGGTTTGTTGAAAGGGGCTCTAGCCATCTTGCCCATCAAACAAGATTCACATTTCTCACATGATTCAAAATCAAATGAGCCTAGAAGCCCATTTCTATGGAGCCTTTAGATGTGTTTCTCATTGATATGGCCCAAACGACAATGCCATAAGAAGGTCGGATTTTCGTCATTGGACTTAAACCGCTTTGTATTTATGTTAAAGACAGGCATTTCTTGGTTTAAAACATACAACCCATTATCTAATGGGGCGCTACCATAATACGTACCATCACGATTAAAAGAACAAACTTTATTCTTAACAGCAAAATCAAAACCTTCCAAATCCAAAACGGAAACTGAAATTATGTTTCTGCTAATCGCAGGTACAAAGTAGCAATTATTCAAAGTTAAAATCATGCCCGAAGGTAAAGATAACTCATAGGTGCCTACGGCCAGTGCAGCAACCTTAGCTCCATTCCCGACCCGTAGCTCCACTTGTCCTTTCTTCAGCGTCCTACTATTTCTTAGTGCCTGCACATCAGTACAAATATGAGCACCGCAGCCGGTATACAATACCCACAAAGTAGAACTAGAAGACATAACATTAAGTTCGATAACATAAATACCTGAGTCAGACGCATCATACGTCTTCTTCAGCTTCTTGTAATCTTCCATGAACTTCTTGCAGTCTCTCTTCCAATGCCCTAACTGCTTGCAGTAGTTGCACTTATCCTCAGGAGAAGGCCCGGATTTGGGCTTCAGCTTGGGCTTGTCCTGACTCTCAGTCTGGACAACTTGGGCCTTTCCCTTATCCTTCTTAGGTTTCTTAAACCTTTTACCCCCTTGTACCATAAGTACACTGGGAGTTGCCTTCTTGAGATTCGGCTCTGCTGTCTTCAGCATGCCATGACAGCAGAGCCGTGCAACTCAGTCAATGTCTTAGTCATGTTTTGCATGTTGTAGTTCATGATGAACTGATCAAAGCACGACGGCAAAGACTGCAGAATCATGTTAGTGGCTAGCTCCTGGCTAATGGCACAGTCCAGTTTCCCCAGGTTATCAATGTAACCCATCATTTTAAGGACATGAGGACTTACTGGACTGTCCTTAGCCAGCTTGCAATCCATGAGAGATTTAACCGTCTGGTATCTTTCTGTGCGAGCTTGCTCCTGAAACAAAGCTTTCAGGCTGTTAATCATCTCAATGGGTGACATCACGTTCTCATATTGCTTCTGCAGCTCAGAGTTCATAGTCACCAGCATTAGACAATTAACATCTTTGACATCAGCTGAATGCTTATCCCAAGCATTCTTTTCTGTCTGCGGGGCATTGGAACGTGGCCTCTCGGGGAGAACTCTTTCAAGGACATATTCCTTGTTCTCCTGCCTGAGAACTATTCTCAGGTTCCGATACCATTCCAAGAAATTAGATCCATTTAACTTGTCCTTCTCAAGGACGGATCTCAGTGAGAAAGTGTTGATGTGAGTTGAGACAGACATAGCTGTAATTAAAAGAGGTAGAGGTTTTAGTTATAATGCTCAAGAAATGAGAATTCTTATCTAATAAGAAAAACTCGCATTGTATTCAAAACTATGTTTCCTCAGATGAATACAATGAGCCAAGATCCTCAGATTACTAAAATCCGAGTGGGCGACTCGCCGTTACTCAAAATTTAGTTATCTAGGTAAGCAAATCATTGCTGATTGTACCCAGTACAACTCTTGGTCGTGGATAGGACAAACTATGCCTAATCCACTCTGATGTCTCTGGGCCCAGAACTTCTGTTAGCCCAGTCAAGTAAAACCAATCTTTTCTCTGTCTTGTGATCACTGACAGTTGCACTGCAAGTCTGTCAATGACAACCTGCCTTACTCGTGTTGCAGTGGATACCAAGGACTCCATGACTATCCAACAAACGACACGAGTCTTGACAGTAGACAAGATCGGGCAAGACATCAAGATCACTTGATATTTAGTTGAGGAAAATAACTATTTTATCTTGATGCATATCCAATATACATTCAAGAAGTTATTTATTTACTTAAAACATTCAGTTTTATTAGATTAGGTTCATCTAGAACTTTAGGATTAAGTTTGGTCTGGTATATGCAGATTTATGGTCCAACCAATAATTCTGCGAGTGATGTGTCGATCGACGCAAACCATTTGCATCGGTCGACACAACAAAATTTATACCGGTCTTCGATAACCGGTCAAACCGGATCGAATTTGCTTAACCGATTCAATCCAATTGAACCGGTTCGGTTTAACGGTCCATGTCGATCGTCACACATCTCTGTGTCGATCGACATTACCAAACCAGAACCAATTGGTTAATAAAATTAACCGAGCGAGATAACCGGTTCAATCCAATTGAACCGATCTATCTAATCGCATTGCCTGTGTCGACCGACACACCCAATGTATCGATCGACACAGCAGGAATACGGGTACTTGATCTCAGATCGAAACCCTAAAATTATTTGCGAGTTTTCGCTCTGTGTCGACCGACACACGCTTTGTGTCGATCGGCACTCTGCGACAAACCCTAAATATTTTACGCGTTATCGCGGCGTGTCGACCGACACACGCTTTGTGTCGATCGACACAGTGCGTTTTTCAACAATTCATCGTTTTTCCAACAGGACCAAAACCGAGATAAACATATGAAAACACGATTTTAACAGGCAATACCCAATTCAACAACTCCAAGTTTCGAATTCATTGCATCAGATTCAATATTCTAAACCCTAACAAGCTCTGATACCACTGTTGGATCTCCTAGGATCTAGGGTTTGATATATTGAAAACAACCAACCTCGTTCTTACCTGGAACTGGCAGCGGAATGAGTTGGTGAACGAGATCAGTTGAGCAGCGCAGGTGCCTTGCCTCTACCAGATACACACGCACACAAGCTGGAAACGGGATGCTAGTGCCGGATCAATGGGAATCACCTGTTTCTGGTGTTTCTGCTTTTCTTACCAAGAAAAACTCGACGGCCCTGTGTTTAGGTCGAAACTCTCGTGATTTATTCGACCTAAAACACAATTAACGGGCCAGACTTGATTAAGTCTTAATTCGAAAAGCCTTTCCGAAAACCCTAACTGTGTCGACCGACACACAAGCTGTGTCGATCGACACAATACCATTTTGTCGATAGTAATGTGTATCCAATACACATTAATATGATCATTACCATAATGATCATTCCCATGTCGTAGCTTCCAGTTTGCTTAGGTGTGTGACCCTATAGGATCATATAATACTGGTAGTAAGTCTACAACTTACAGATTGCAAGAGGCATCTAGCAAAACATTGCAAACGCCCAGCAATGTCAATGTAGTATATAGGGTATCGAAATCCACAGAGACTCTGGTTTCGATAGATCAGAACCGTAGAGATTAATACTAAGAATAAAGCAACATGAACTACCAGTAAAAAGCAGAAAGAGAAGAAACTTACGGTAATGTTTGTTGTGAACCCGTAAATCTCGTTATCAACGTACATTTTGTATTATCTATTTATCCAAGTTTAAATGTTTAATTCTTATAGGAGGTTTTATCGGAGGATTTTGTTGATGAAAGTCCTAAAACGTCTCGTAAGGCGGCTCCTAAACAGAAGAAGCCCAAGGCCAAACCTCTTATGAAGAAGAGAAAGCCTGCTCAGGTGCATGTTTCACCACCGGATTTGCCGGATAACTTACCGTCGGCTGAACGGAGAGAGGGTGTCACAAAGATCCCTTCGGATGGAGATGGTAAGAAAAAGAGTCATATAGCTGTACGGATTTCGAAGCGGAAGAAGTTTGATAACGAGGCGCTGGAGACGGTATAAGACTTTTCTACCCATACTCATGTTTACGTTCATAATTTCAGCACGTAATTTGTGAACGTTCATATTTATTTGTGAACGTGCAATAATGAATATATGAACATTTACTCGGCAGGAAGATGTCCCGAATGACACCGCCCCGGTCGATGAAGGGAATAAGGCGGCATATAATCTCCCTTCCGCTAAATATTTTGAGAGTGTTGGAACATCTCAGACTTCTGGGAAACCTAGAAAACGCGAAAAACATATCCCTGAATGATTTTTGAAGAAGAGGAAGAAAAGTTCTGAAGCCTCGACCGAGAAGGTAATTTTGGCTGGCGAAACGGCGCCGGACCAAGTGGAGAATGCACAAAATTTGGACTCTTCGTCTGGCTATGACCAAACGACGGAGCCAGGTGCCGCAATGACGGCTGAGAAAATCGTCCATGATGCCATGATGGAAATGGTATAGATTGCAACTCTGTCTATGAACTAAGTCCCAAATCTCTGAACGTACATATTTCTGTTAACACATTTGTTTTGCAGCGTGTAGCTGCTACAATTTTTGGTAAGCATGTGGGGTCAGAGCCAACTATAATGAAAACAAATCTGCAGGATCCCATGATCAGAACAACAGACGGAGAAAACATTCAAACCGCCATGGCGGATTCGGTATGTTTGTGAACAATCTATGGGCTCTATGAACGATCACACAATTATATGAACATTCATATTCTTGTGGACATTTGTTTTGCAGGGCGCAGCTGCCACAAGTGTCGGAAACCCTCAGGGATTAGAGGGTAGTTTAAATGAATCATCTGTGCCGGATCCGGTGATCACAACCCCAGATGGTGGTGCGACACAAAACCCCCATGGCGGATACGATATATGTTTGTGAACAATCAGATGCATCTATGAACGATTACACAATTCTTGAACCTTTATATTCTTGTGAACATTTGTTTTGCAGGGCGCAACTACCACATCTGTCGGAAACCCCCAGGGGTCAGAGGCTGGTTTAAATGAATCATTTGTGCCGGATCTGGTGATCACAACCCCAAAGGAAGGTTGATAGGTCAGGTTTTAATCCCTATACTAACTGCAAGTGCACAACAATGTCAATGTAGTATATAGGGTATCGAAATCCACAGAGACTCTGATTTCGATAGATCAGAACCGTAGAGATTAATACTAAGAATAAAGCAAGTGGTGGATGAAATAAAAGCAAGGCAATAAAGTAAATCAGTAGCAGGAATTTGTTGTGGAAGCAATGAACTAAAAGCGCTAAGTCTAGGGAATTCTCAGGAAATCAGACAAGCAGACAAGTTAATCAGTTAGGATCAAATTAAACTCAGTTCTAGAACTCAAATCACGGAATTAGAATTAACCAAATCTCTTTGCGAAAATCCTCTAAGTCTAAGTGCAGTAATCCAAATCTCTTTGCAATTACTAACAGATTAAACCAGCATTAATTTCAAGTTCGATATGTTCACAATTAAACTAAACCAAATCTCTTTGCGAATAATTTCATTGCTCAACCTAAATAGTTCAGATTCTAAACCACACTCTCGTGTCGTATTTAGCACCCGAAGATCTAGATTCTAATTGACCAGGTTAGAACTAGCATTAAGCATAATTTAGTTTGAAGAACATTATAAGCATGTGAATCCTTAACTGAATTAAACAAGTCTAGCAAGTCATGAAATCCTTAATGAGAAACCCTAAACTTAACTATGAATCTACTCAGGCATGATTAATGAAACAGAAATCATAGAATAAATAGATTGCATATAAGAAATTAAATAGATAAAGGGGTTCGAAATCTTCTCCAAAATAGATGAAGTACATGATTAGATCAGCCCCAAAAACTCTAAAAATCTCTTAGCTCTAAGTATGAAAGCGTATCCAAAATAAAAGCCAAAACTCTAAATATATAGGCATAATCTCGGCTGGGGCTTCTGTGTAAATACTGGAACTATTCTGGGCTTTTCTGCAAATCTTCATAACTTCATTAACCGCCGAGTCTCGGCCCATCTCGCTAGTGTGTCGATCGACACCATATGTGTGTCGATCGACACCATATGTATGTCGATCGATGCATGATCATCAAATCGGGCAGTGAGTTAAACTCTCGGCCAAAATGCTCCAAAACTCCCAAAATGCTCCAAATATCTCCAATTAGCTTCAAACCTGATTAAACCTGTAAAAGACTCTAAAATAACACCAAAGACACTAAAACACAACTATATCATGGCATAAAACCGGTAAAAACCATGATATATCAAAGGTGCCACACAAACCTCCATGGCGAAAACGGTAGGTTAGTAAACAATCAGATGCATCTATGAACGATCACACAATTCTATGAACATTCATCATTTTATTGACATTTGTTTTGCAGGGTGCAGCTGCCACAACTGTTGGAAACCACAAGGGGTCAGCGGCAACTGTAGATGAATCAAATGTGCAGGAAGCAGTGGCGACGACAAAGGATGGAGAAAACGTAATAGCCCCCGTAGAGGAATCTGTAGATTGTGAACAAACATACGCATATATGATCGTTCACACATTTCCATGGATGTTCATCGCCTGTGAACATTTGTGTTGCAGATCACAACTACTACAATAGTTTGAAACCAACAGGTGGCAGAGGCAGCTGTAGGTGGATCAATTGTGCAGGAATCGGTGGCGAAGATAAAGGACGGAGAAGCCTTAAAAGTCCCCGAAGAGGAAACAGTATCATTGTGAACGATCATACAATTCTATGAACGCATCTATGAACGATCACACAATTATATGAACGTTCATTTTCCGTCGTCAGTTGTTTTTCAGAGTCCAGCTGTTACACGTACCTGTGCTCTGGAGGGTTCAGGGGCAACTGTGGATGTAACAAATGTCCAGGATCCGGTGATCACAGAAGATAACGGAGATGCCATACACACCCCTATGGTGGAAACGGTAAGTTTGTGAACAAGCAGACGCCATAATGAACGTTCACACATATATATGAACATTCACGAAACCTGAAATGAGTGTTTAATCTGCAGCATCCTACAAATGTGCAGAAGCCATTCCAGGTTGCCAGTACCTCTGAAGTACAGGAACGAGGAGATCACATTACCGCAGAAGATTACAAATCTCAAGGGGCGGCTCAGGCAGAGGAAGACGCATCTATCCGTATGTCTGGCCTTAATTTTGTGCCCCTATGTGTCGCCCCACTTAATGTGGTACCTGTGAATGCGATCCCGGCAATCGATCTGTCAGATGAAGAAACGCAGGTTGATATGACCGCCGCCGATAAATTTGTGGGTGTACAGTAAGTTCACAGAACCCTACCTCGCTGATTACGTAACTGAGTAACTGTGATGCTTATGATACACAAAGTACCATGCATTCTTGTCAGGTTAATCACCTTGCGTAGTGGTCAAGTTTTATCTATCTCGGTAATCCAAGGAATTAGGGATTTGGGAGTTAATCTCGATTATGAGGTTAGTCTATGAACGTATATGGTATGCAGTATTGAAGGTACATGCCTCAAAGATACCACGAGGAAAATTGTGAATGTGATTTTGATATCAACGGGTAGTTCTCATGCACACACTGTTTCGCTCGAAGCGTCTCTATCAGGCTCAAGCTTATGTGGTAAAACTTGCACGTTTTCAGAATGAATCGGCTTAACTATCTAAATATTTTGGTAACTAGTGAACGTTCACGAATCTTCTTATGCGTTCACAGATTGTAACATAATTACTCTGTTGTAGAAGATGGTGTTTCCTTCGATGTAAACCTTATGTTTCTCATATTTCTACATGTTTTCTAATATAATTTGCAGTAAATAGTCAATCCTAAATGCATGAAATGTTAGGCTAGTATAATTTTGGCGTTCAATACTTTTTATGGACGTTCATAAACCTTTTACTTTGGTAATGTAAACTAATTCGGCATCTCCACTGTCAAACAAAAGTAAATGCGCAATTATGAAGGCTATCAATTGCATGCCCCTTAATTTTTATGGGCTGATTATAGCCATTAATAAGTAGTAAATAAAGTGGTTTGAAATCAAATCGGTATTAACGACACTTACTATCTTACCTCTATCTTCATATAAATATGGTATTTAAATTTGTTGTAGGTATTTATCAAATTATATTAAAATATTAGTGACACTCCATTGGTTATGGACACTCCCTCGAAACGGGATTAGCATCTACCTTATAACTACTCCTTTTTGTATAAATAAGGTAGGTTTTCACATATGGTTCACAAACTTAAACCGGTTATACCAATTGAATTCTACTTTTCTCTATGAATAATGCTTCTTTTGCCACAACCGCTCCAACTCAACATCATAGAACGTCTCGCGAGGTACATGCACATCTTTGACTTCCTTTCCATTGGGCCATCCAACAAACTTATGTATCAGTACACTCGTTTACCAGAAGTCTTGAAGGTGACAAACATAGACCACTTCATGTTCAATGTCGAATACGTTTGTATGAGTAGCACGGGCAGGGATTTCTTCCAAAGGTAAACAGACTTGTTACATTAGTTGTCCCCTAACCGATTTGATATTATTTATAGAGAAGAAACAAAAAAACCCCATATTTTGGCCCTACTTTGGTAGGTGCCTAGACGCTGGAAATCCCACAGCATTCCTCATGGAAGGGGTCCGTGTGGCTTTCCTTGAACGTGATTTCGATAGGGCCATAAACATTTTGCAACGAGGCCTCACTTCATGTCCATACAACGTTCTAGCCAGGGGGATGTGCCATCTAATGGTAGGTAGGTCTGACCAGGGCTCAAATATCTTGGAGACATTGCGTTGGTGGGACGATATAGTTTTTGCGGGATGTGTTGCGCGTTGGATGGTGGAGCCGGTCAGGGCTATGAGGGGGGGGGGGGGTGTCCATGAGCAGGCCATATGCGGGGTTCTGTAAGACTTTCAAATCGCCTAGGTATCACGGCCCAGAGTGCGCATGTGGTTTTGATTACATAGGGGAATTTGACTGTGAGAACTGCTTCGCAGTAAGCGTGTCTAAGAAGCTAATGATAATGTGGTAGACAGTGAGGATCAGATGCAAACTTCCTTATTATGTGAGATAGTACAGCTTTTGTGAAGTTCATTACCACCCATAGACGTTCACTATGTCTTTCGAAATATCTTAATTTCAAGCTGGTTATATGTTTAACTGTATCCGTTTTTTATTAATATTTAAGCACGATGTAGTTTGTTTTATTACCTATTGTACCATGTGCTTATCAAGTAGCTAGAAAAACTAAATATCCGATATGCATTAAAGGGACAACCAGAGTTGTAAGTAATAAATGGGTGGATTATTTTATATGTTTTACTAACTCTTTTTTATTAATATTTAAGGATGATGTAGTATGTTTTATTACTTAATGTGCCACGTGCTTATCAAGTAGCAAGAAAAGGTAAATATACGATATGCATTAAGTAGACAACCAGAGCTGTAAGTAATAAATGGGTGGAATAGTTAAAGACATTTACTATCTTTGCAACCACATCCAACCACTAGAGTGCCCATCTCCGCTATAAAAATCGGTGGAGTTCGATCTTCTGTTTATCAACAAGTCTTTCAAATCATCCTACTGTGTTGGGTAAACGGAGGGAAATGTTCTCCAAGCTTCCCGACGAGGTGAACCGCAACATAATCGCTCGCGTTTCCCGCTCGAGTTATACCGATCTCTTGCTGCTTATGGGAGTCAATAAGACCACAAATCGCATAGCTAACGAGAGGAGCGTTCTGCGAGTTGTCAACATAGACTCCTTCGTGGATAACGCCGCCAGAGCTTCCATAAGAAATGATGCACACCCCTTTTTCAAAGGATAGTGAACTGCTTACACATATGTGAACGTGGAAATCTAAGATGCATGATACAATAGGGTTTTTTTCGTTAATCTTGTAAAAGGGTCTCTTGTTGGTACTTCTGACTAGGTGTTTACTCGCGAAGAACCTCACTTCCTTATTGCTAGAGGGATTGAGGTAACTAATGACAGAGCTGGATCCGCGAAGAGCAATTTTCTTGTTTGGTCAAGCCCCACAGGACTGTCCCTACATCATATTTTCCCAAGACATGATGAAAATATTGACTGGCAACTGGTCAGAGGGTTTACAACGTCTAGAAAACTTGCGCTGGTGGGTGGACGTACAACGCTCGTCTGACTTAGCAGGACGCTTACTAAAAGCGGTTGGTGATCTGGGAACGCGAAAAGTTGCAACCTACAACTCGTCCTACGCTTTTTCAAATCCGCCGTGTGGTGGGTGCCGTTTCCGATCGGACGGAGATCCCGAGTGTATTAGCTGTTGGATTTTCTGTATCTCCTACACTTTCGCTCTGTTGTCTTAACTTTTAAAAATAAGAACTTCAGCCTTGCTTAAATCACTTTGTCTATTGTCCTTCAGTTTATTAATTGTTGATTAGATGCACATACAATTCTCCGGGAATTGTAATGCACGTGCACAAGGTGCTATGTGAACGTACATAATAATATTATGAAAGTCCATGATAGACAACCCTTTATTTTTTTTCCTTGATTTTCTGGGGGGATCCAATATCCACCTTAACTATCGACCAGTGTTTCATTTTGGAACGATTGGAAAGAATGTTCGAATTTTAAAGTGTTTTCAATTTTATAGGGAGAGAAACAGGCGAGAATGGAAAAACAAAAAAAATATCCTTAAAACAGTGAGTACATAGATTACGTCCAAAATAAAAAGAAGCATCAAAACATAGATATTAAAAAGGTGATATACGATTTCTGCAACCGGCGTGCTCCTTAGTCCACGACTCCGCAAGTGACTAGAAGACAACATTTTCGGATATGTAGATGTCGGCTATTTCATCAACAACATGGTCACCTTCTCCGACTTTTGGTTCTTTCAGCAAATTAAAAATTGTTTCCAGAAGTTGAGGATCGGTGTCCAAATGGGTCCACTCGTTCCTAGAAATCAACTTGGGTAGTAAAACGTACCCATTGGCATCAATGTTTGGGTGATATATCTTTGTATTGAAATAGAACCTTTGTGATACCCGTATCCAAAATACGGTCAATGGGCAGCAGAAAGTCAACCAGTGGCAAAATTGTCATTTTACCAAAGTCAGTGGTAAAATGGTAATTATGCCAAAGTTCAAGACGGAAACTAAGACGGGCCAACTGTTTATGTTCAACAACATAAATAACATTTAGAAGACCAGGATTGGAAGAAACAGAGCGGAAACATGTTTTACGGCTTGTCGGGAATGGAAACCGACAAACCCGAAGAAACTTCAAAAATTCATAACCGGAGCTACGTAAACCCGAACGGAGTGATTCGACTTGCTAAATTCATCAAAAAACATGGTGAATCTGATGGTAAGTGTTTGAAGATTTATGGGTACATCTAAGGGGTTTTTAAAATAGTATACGCGGAATCAAAGAAACCGAAGCTTTGGGTCGAGATGGGTTTAAGGTTGGTTTGGGCCGGTTTAGTAATGGTTTTTGGGCACAAAACTTCGCACCAGGACAGGTTTTTTTTTTGCTAATGGCGACACCTATGGATTTTTGGTGAAAAGAATAGGTTGCATGCACAAAAACAAGTTCATGCATGTAAGAAAACACATCATCACTTGATGCATGCACCAAACACTCTCAACTCTCTCTCTCTCTACAGCCTCACCTACGAACACTACCCTCTCACCTCTCTCCACATTCATCCCATTTTCCCAGAAAACCCAGAAATCCTTTGCATCCTCAAACTTTTCTCCAAGAACATTCATAGTATTCTTCATGCCTTCCAACACCAAAAATCCCATAACTTCTTCATTATAAACCCAAATCAACTTCTTAAAAGTGCTATAGCTTCCTCTCACTCTCCTATACAATTTATAGTCAGATACAGTCGTCTCCGTTGCCGGAGCTTGCTGGAATCTGGACGGAAAGCATCTGCAGATTAGGGTTTGATGGATCTGTCTCTTCCTTCACCAGATCTGAACGTTTTGAAGCCATGGATGGCTAGATCTTTTCTTTGCGGTCAGTTTGATAGTTGGATCGCCTTCTGAGTCACCGGAAAAAGCGGTGAACCGGCCGGTCAACACCAGACTACCGTCGGTCAATGCCGGAGAAGTCGCTGGAGAAGCTCCACCGCCGCCTTATCTTCAAGCCGGTTCTTCAGTGGTTGGGTCAGCATGGTTTGGTTCAAGATTTGGGTTGGTTTAAGGCCAGTTTAGCCTTGGTCAACGGTTAGATTAAACCGGTCAACCTTTGACCAAACCGGTTTAACCTAACCAGTTCTAATTAGACCGATTTAGTTGGTTTGGTTCACTTAGTTGGTTCGGATTGGTTCAGTGGTCAACGGTTCAAGCTTCGGTCAATGCACGGGTCAACGTTCAGTCAACGGTCAACGGTTAACCGCCGGTCAACGCGGTCAACTGCCGGTCAATGCCGGAGACCAAGCCGGTCAACGCTTGGTCCACGGCCGTTCCGAGATTTCTGGAGTGTTCGTAGTTCGGAGTTGGATATTCGGGTGATCGGGAGTTCGGTATTCGAGTCGCGTGTCTCGGGACTCAGATCGGTATCGAGCCGCCATTTTCGCGCCTATCTCACTGTGAGTCGGTTCATAAACCTTTTGATTCATATAGACCGGGAATCGAGAAACCATAGTACTAGGATTGCATACCCGTTCCTAACCTGATTAGTAATTGATAATTAAATGGATGTTTAATGATAAACCGGTTAGGATCAGATAAGCATGTTAGGGTTTTAGAATTAACAAGGTTAATCAATTGGGTGCCGTTAGGTTTTTAGTAACGATTGGTTGATGCATTCATATAGACACTGTTTGATTAGGACCGTAGATGCATTATAGCGGGATTGGGGTTTAGGTTTAATAGCGGGAATGGGTAATGAATCAATTAAATAGTAATGAGACGTCGGGGAGTTATTAAGTTTACTAACTCTAAACCGACAGATCGTGGTGTTGTTAAAAGATATCTAGAACGAGATAATAAGGGAAGTGGTATGAGTTGTAAGCCGTCTACGGGTTAGCAATCCGCTAACCCAAGGTAGCGGATAAAGAACGGAATAAAAGACTTAGAAACCCTAGTAGGCCTGCTTGTGTGGTGTTTGTTGTGATTGTTGTGATTGCGTGATTATTATGTTGTTGTTGTGAGCTTTGTGTGCATGCTTGTTAGACTGCTCGGTGTTGGGCCGAGCATTTGTTGTGGACACTTACTCTGGTCACGGGACCGGGTAAGTTAGTTGGTGCTGACTAGGTATCTTACCTAGTCAGAGCAGTGGGATTGGTAGTGTAGTGGCTTGCGGAATGGTTGGGGATTTACTATTATTATTGATGTTGATTGCGTGAACTGTGCTAGAGTCCGAGCGAGTCTGCGTGTTTATATTTCTGCACTAGGACTCTAGGGTGCGTTAGATTCCGCAAGCCTAGGTTTTGTTTACGTTCCGGTACTTCCGACCCGATTGGATCCTCGGGTTTTACCTAACCGGATCATGGTGATTCTGGTTATGGTGTTAACCTATCGGGTGACGCCGGTAGGTGTGTGATTCGGAGAATACGGGGTCATGTCCTAGGGCCAAATCACATGGAAACTCTGGCTATCTAGGGGTAGTCCGAGTCACCGCGTATCGATGGACAGAGAACGGTGTCCTTATCGCGGGACCTTGTGTACACGTTTAGGAGTCGTGGGTTAGTTACCATATAGGTGACGATGTAAACCTGTGGAAGTTACCGAGATCGTAGGGCCCAGTGTTGTTTGTTATTTCTTTCGTTGCGCGTTAGATAGACCGAGTCTAATCGAGGACATGTGCCGTAGTGCCTTCGATTTCCCTAATTCTCCTTATCTTTGGCTTTGATTGTGTGTTGTGGGTTTATCACGACGTGGTAGTGCGTGATCGGCCATTTCTTTCATTGATTGTTATTTTGGGGTTTTGGGGCGGGACTTTGTAGACATTAGATAGACTAGAAGCCGTTAGTGGGGAGCCGATTCACTGGGTGATCTTAGATCGCTCATTAGATTTTTTGTGTTTTTCAGGTTTAGCAGCGACGGACGCGGGAGGTCCTCAGTGTAGTTTCGGGATGGCTTATGATGGGATTTGATTCGGGGTTTTAGATGTTTTATTTCGGTTCGGCATCTGCGCCATTTCGTGTTTCTGATTGATTGTGTGTTTATAGCAATGATTGTTTGTAAAACCCGTTAAACTTTGTACTTAACGTTTGATTACTCAAAAATGAAATTGTTTCCATGATAGTGGGTTTCGTCCGAACCGACACAACTCATTGAAGTAGTACGAGTGGTACCACTTTGTACTATGGACATGAGGATAGCGGAGTCGAAGATGGATTGGTGCGAGCCTTTGTCTCAAACCGGTCTGTCTCTTGCTTCGTCCTGTGGCGAACTTTTTCCGTTCGACTTGCTCGGGTTCGATCGGTCATGTTCTTGTTTGATTGTTGACCGGTCAGCTCGACGGTCAGCGGAGAATGGGAAAGGGGCGTTTCAGAAAGGTGGTATCAGAGCATGGTTCTGCATGGGTTTCGAAACATTTCATTTTTGAGTGTTTTCCGTGTTTTATCGAGTCAAATGTGTCACACAAGCATCCATTAGGAAACCGAGCCGCGTCCGTTAAACCCGGGGTTGGGATGGGAAAGTAGAATTTTTGCATTATTTGTACTAACTTGTCTTTGTGTTTTTGATTGCAGTCTTAAAGCAGTGTGTCCTGGGTGGAGTGGAGGGGTGTGTGTGTGCGCGCAGAGTAGTTTCAGTTGAGTAGCATGGGTCAGCAGGGATCAGCCGGTTCGCCGCAGGGTCAATTGGTTCAGTTTCAGGGATACCCAGCATCGCCAGGCCATTCACGAGGATCCGATATGTCGGATCGTCCACCAGTTCCCTTGCGGCAGTTACAGGGTGCCAGAGCAGCACAAGTAGACTGGTCGCCCCTTCCGGACCCTTTACCTGCATATATGGAGGATGATGCGGGTACCCGAGACCCTTACGCAGGGATGGTGGGATTCTTAGAAGGAGCAGATGTCGAGATGCCATTGTTATCACCACAGTGGCCAAAGCCAGATGTACCACATATACTCGCAGCATCAGACGTACCACCGATATATCAGGCACCACTTCTTGAGGCGCCCGAGTTTCCCCCGCCACTTCGTGTGGAGGATTATTTGTTGAGCCGCTACTGTTTGGCTTCGACTTGGATATGGAGCCCGTAGACCCAGAGCAGCATCCACACTGGGAGCAGCAGGTGGATGAGCAGGTAGCCATACTAGAGGACATCTTGGAGCAGCAGGTCGGGCCCCATCATCAGCCAGACTTGCGACCTGGATCACCCCGTACACCGCTCGACCTAGCTATGTCACCAGCAACTACTGAGTCACAGTTCGAGTCAGCTCGCCACCAGCCGAGATGGTAGAGGCGCCATCAGAAGTACCAGAGAGCAGAGCATGCAGTGGGTGTGGAGTGTATGAGTTTCATTTGCATTGGTGTCCCTGAGCAGTAGACCCGCGTCTTCGAGAGCCGTATCATGCAGTTGACACTTAGGCTATGTACAATGAGAAATTGATTCAACACCCTCATTTTACACTACACATCATCTTTTCTTTCTTCCACATCACTTCTCTTTCTTCCACATCACAATTCAACACATATTCAACTTTTACCTTCTACAATGGGTTTGTTTAAAAAAAATTTCAACACTCTACCTCATTAATAAATAAAACATAATAACATTATTATAAAGAAATTAATAAATAAAAACTAAATGAAATTGTTGAACAATGTGATATTGATTTCTATGAACGTATATATAATTCTTATGAACATATGTATGATATATATGAATGTACGAAGTTCTCTTATCAATGGAAACTCATTACATCATATCCCGATATGAACGTACGAAGTTTCCATTGATAAAAACTGAAAATACAATACAATAAACTTATATAAACGTATGAATGTTATATATGAACGTATATATGGTATCCAAAAATGTATAAATTAAGTTACTAAATTAAAACCAAACATAAATTTCTATGAACGCACAAACCAATGTTATATATATGTTATATATGAACGTATTGAAACCAAACTTATATATGAATGTATAAATCAATGTTTAAAGCTACAAAATGAAACATTGGTAGAAAAATTAAAAGAATATAGTAAAAATCTAGTTTTTTTCCTGTGTCCAAGAGAAATGAAACAAGTATCTATTTATAGAGTTTAAAAAGTTATGAATTTTGATATAAAAATTATATATATATATAATTGTAATTACTATAAAATAAATGATGTTAAAGAATTGAGATGTAAAATAAAATAAAAAATATAAACACCCAATTATTAATTGACATGTGTAATTTATTAGATAAATAAAAAATAAAAACAAAAAGGGACCTATCAGAAGACATTCAACGGCGTTCAATTGTTTCAACTCATGTTGAATCCAAGTCACTTCAACACCACCATTGCAACAAGAAATTAAAATTCAAAAGTTAAAAAATTTTATTCAACAAGCCGCTTTTGTTCTCTCGCCAGTTCATCATCCCCTTCTTAATCTCTTTCATGACTCGCCTCCTCCCGTTCCGCGTGATATCGATGAGTTTGGGACCAATCGCGGTGTGATTCCGGAGACGGTTCCTGCTGATCTTGTTCAGTCAGTCAACTCGGAGGTCGCGGCTTTGGGTGGTGTCTCAAAGGCGCAGGATGCGACTGTTGAAAAGGACGAGGCCGAGAAGGTTGATGAACCAGAGAAGCCGTCGGTGGGGGTCGAATAATTCTCTCTTTTTTTTTGTTTATCTTATATAATGATTCTCTCTCTCCCTTTTTATTATTTGTAACTTTTGCTCTCCTTTTTAAAGGATTAATTTATTTTTTGGTGGTTTTATCAATCTACTTTTCTCAAATGATCGTGAGTAGTGATTGCACTGTTTCTCCCCAAATCGGTTTCCAATTAGGGTTCATTCTTTTTATTCAAATCGGACTACTCTTGTATTTAAATTTCTCGACAAATTAAAACAGATAGCGATTTGAACCTTGCTTGTGATTTAGTCAGACTACTCTTGTATTTAAACTTATTCTTGACAAATTTTAAAACAGATAGCGACTTAAATCACATTTTGGCTATACTTGTGATTTTATCGGACTAACCTTGTATTTAAACTTGTTCTTTGACAAATTCAAAACAGATAGCGACTTTAAACCACGTTTTTGCCATAAGGCGGTTTGCGAGACTTATGTGTGCTCGGCTTATTTTTCAGAGGACAGACGAATATGCGAGGCTTAAATGCTCGGCTTATTTGTTATCGTCCACCACAGAGAACGTACGGGTACGAGCCCGGTTTTTTAGTGCGAGACGGATCTCGGCTTTTCCTTGCCATGATGTGCACCTCATGTGCAAGGAAGACCACACCCCTGGCCAGGGGGCATGATGCTAGTGCGAGTTTTATTGGATGCTCGGCTTTCTGCGAGCTTCTAAACTCGTCTTTTGCGAACTAAGGAGCTCGGCTTTCTGCGAGTTGCTTAGACTCGTCTTTTGCGAACTAAGGAGCTCGACTTTCTGCGAGTTTCTTAGACTCGGCTTTTGCGAACTGAGGAGTTCGGCTTTAGTTTGCGTGTTAAAACTCGGCTTTAGTTTGCGAGTTCAAAACTCGGCTTAAGTTTTGCGAGTTCAAACTCGGCTTTAGTTATATCAAGAGATTTAAATTTGTGAAAAGGACTAACCTGATTTCGATGAGCTTTTTAAATCGGCATAGGCTGTAAAAATAAAGATTTTATTAGATTTGCGACTGTGCCGATGAAGGCTGCCTATGTATCTTCCGAGGAAGAATCAAGTCGCTCGTAGTTCATACAGATGATTTTTTTTTTGGCGCCGTGATAGGCTTAGTCGCCTTAGAAATATTCCTTCAGGCTTGCTGAATTTCATGATCGCGGCAAAGCTTTGCCCTTCATCGATTCGAGCTCGTAAACGCCAGGCTTGACGACCTTCGTTACTTTGTAGGGTCCTTCCCACTTTGCTCCGAGTTTACCCGCTCTCCACTCTTTGGTGTTCTCATAGACTTTGCGGAGAATATAGTCGCCGACTTGAAAATGTCGCTCCTTAACCTTCTGGTTATAGTATCGAGTTGCGAGCTGCTAATAATTCTGAATGCGGAGCAGAGCTCGGTTTCTTTCTTCCTCTATCATATCCATGGCTTGGATCAGCATTTTTTTGTTGATCTCATTATGTTGCGGCATAAGAGATCGGCGGAGAGTATAGATGTTTGCCTCTGCCGGGACCATTGCTTCCACGCCGAAGGCTAAGGAAAACGGGGTGGCCCCAGTTGCGCGGCGAGGAGTTGTTCTATGCGACCAAAGGACTCCGTACAACTCGTCAGCCCAAACTCCTTTTTTGCTTTCAAGGCGTCTTTTTATGCCGGAAATGATGGTTTTGTTTGTGGCTTCGGCTTGTCCGTTTCCTTGAGGATATCTTGGTGTCGACTTACTGAGCCGTATATCCCACTTCTTGCAGAACCCTTCAAACAGGTTTGATGTGAATTGCGATCCGTTGTCCGTGACGATTTCGTAGGGCAGCCCATATCGGCATATGATGTATTTCCAGACGAAGTTCTGAACTTGGACGTCATGGATTGCGACATATGCTTTGGCTTCGACCCACTTTGTAAAGTAGTCGGTCATGATCAGTAGGAAGCGCCTTTGATTGGACAATGGCAACGGCCCAACGATGTCCATTGCCCATCTCATGAATGGATAAGCCGCAGTTGAAGTTGTAAGCATTTTCGTGGGGCGATGTATGAATGGCGCATGACGCTGACACTTTTCACACTTGTTGGAATAGGTCTCGCAATCGGCCATCATAGTCGGCCAATAGTAACCATTCAACTTGATTTTGAGAGCGAGAGACCGACCCCCAGAATGATTCCCGCATTCTCCTGAGTGTGTTTCTTCGAGAACTCGGTGTACTTCATCTCCATGTATGCATCTGAGGAGGACTTTGTTGGCCGAGTATTTGTAGAGGATACCGTTGTGCATAGTGTATCGTGCACTTCTGACTTTAAGTCGTCGAGCTGCCCACTTGTCTTCTGGAAGCTTTCCTTCCGTCAGATACGCTCTTATTTCTTATCGCCAATCCTCATTGTCGTCTGTTATAAGTGCAATGAGGTCGGTGTTCTTTGCTTTATTAGCAAGACACATGTCGTCTTCGCTACTCTGTTCGGTTGTGAGAATGACATCATCAGATTATTCGTGATTGCTCTCGGGCGGCGGGATGCTTGGTTCGTGAATCGTTTCCACTGAGATTCGTCGGCAGAGGTCGGGATTCGATGCCAGAGATGCGAGTGCATTTGCTGGGGCATTTTCTTTCCTCGGTATCTTGACAATATCAAAGAACTCGAAGGAGCTAGTAAGCTCCAATGCCGCCTTTCGATAGGCTTCCATTCGCTCGTTTTTAGCTTCGTAATCTCCGTTGATTTGGTTCGCAACAAGCATGGAGTCGCAATGGGCCAGGAGATGTCGTACTCCGATTTCTTTAGCTAGTCTGAGACCGGCTAACAGAGCCTCGTACTTGGCTGTGTTGTTGGATGCTGTGAAACCCAGCTTGAATGACTGCTCCAATATTTCTCCGGTTGGTGATACGAGACGTACTCCTACCCCAGCTCCTTTTTTGGATGAAGCGCCATCGACAAATAGTTTCCAGTTTTTGTCTTCTATCTGAGTATCGACATCTAATTCAGGTGATAGTTCTACAAGAAAGTCGGCTATTACCTGTGATTTGGCGGTTGTCCTGTTTCTGTATACAATGTCGTACTCGCTAAGCTCCACTGCCCACTTTGCCAGGTGGCCAGATTATCCTGGGCTGTGCAAAATTGTCCGAAGAGGCTGGCTACACAACACGGCGATTGAGTGTGATTGAAATTAAGGCCGTAACTTTCGTGCCGAGATAACAACTGCGAAAGCCAACTTTTCCATTGCGGGGTATCTGGTCTCGGATCCGTTCATTGTTTTGCTTACATAAAAGATCGGCTTTTGCTCCCCTCGGTCTTCTCGAACTAGTACACCGCTGACTGCAGTTGTTGAGACCGCGATGTACATGAATAGTGTTTCTCCGTTCTCGGGCTTTGATAATATTGGCGGGTTTGATAAGTAGTCTTTGAGCTGAATGAATGCATCCTGACATTTACTATCTTTGCAACCACATCCAACCATTAGAGTGCCCATCTCCGCTATAAAAACCGGTGGAGTTCGATCTTCTGTTTATCAACAAGTCTTTCAAATCATCCTACTGTGTTGGGTAAACGGAGGGAAATGTTCTCCAAGCTTCCCGACGAGGTGGACCGCAACATAATCGCTCGCGTTTCCCGCTCGAGTTATACCGATCTCTTGCTGCTTATGGGAGTCAATAAGACCACAAATCGCATAGCTAACGAGAGGAGCGTTCTGCGAGTTGTCAACATAGACTCCTTCGTGGATAACGCCGCCAGAGCTTCCATAAGAAATGATGCACACCCCTTTTTCAAAGGTTAGTGAACTGCTTACACATATGTGAACGTGGAAATCTAAGATGCATGATACAATAGGGTTTTTTTCGTTAATCTTGTAAAAGGGTCTCTTGTTGGTACTTCTGACTAGGTGTTTACTCGCGAAGAACCTCACTTCCTTATTGCTAGAGGGATTGAGGTAACTAATGACAGAGCTGGATCCGCGAAGAGCAATTTTCTTGTTTGGTCAAGCCCCACAGGACTGTCCCTACATCATATTTTCCCAAGACATGACGAAAATATTGACTGGCAACTGGTCAGAGGGTTTACAATGTCTAGAAAACTTGCGCTGGTGGGTGGACGTACAACGCTCGTCTGACTTAGCAGGACGCTTACTAAAAGCGGTTGGTGATCTGGGAACGCGAAAAGTTGGAACCTACAACTCGTCCTACGCTTTTTCAAATCCGCCATGTGGTGGGTGCCGTTTCCGATCGGACGGAGATCCCGAGTGTATTAGCTGTTGGATTTTCTGTATCTCCTACACTTTCGCTCTGTTGTCTTAACTTTTAAAAATAAGAACTTCAGCCTTGCTTAAATCACTTTGTCTATTGTCCTTCAGTTTATTAATTGTTGATTAGATGCACATACAATTCTCCGGGAATTGTAATGCACGTGCACAAGGTGCTATGTGAACGTACATAATAATATTATGAAAATCCATGATAGACAACCCTTTATTTTTTTTCCTTGATTTTCTGGGGGGATCCAATATCCACCTTAACTATCGACCAGTGTTTCATTTTGGAACGATTGGAAAGAATGTTCGAATTTTAAAGTGTTTTCAATTTTATAGGGAGAGAAAGAGGCGATAATGGAAAAACAAAAAAAAATATCCTTAAAACAGTGAGTACATAGATTACGTCCAAAATAAAAAGAAGCATCAAAACATAGATATTAAAAAGGTGATATACGATTTCTGCAACCGGCGTGCTCCTTAGTCCACGACTCCGCAAGTGACTAGAAGACAACATTGTCGGATATGTAGATGTCGGCTATTTCATCAACAACATGGTCACCTTCTCCGACTTTTGGTTCTTTCAGCAAATTAAAAATTGTTTCCAGAAGTTGAGGATCGGTGTCCAAATGGGTCCACTCGTTCCTAGAAATCAACTTGGGTAGTAAAACGTACCCATTGGCATCAATGTTTGGGTGATATATCTTTGTATTGAAATAGAACCTTTGTGATACCCGTATCCAAAATACGGTCAATGGGCAGCAGAAAGTCAACCAGGGGCAAAATTGTCATTTTACCAAAGTCAGTGGTAAAATGGTAATTATGCCAAAGTTCAAGACGGAAACTAAGACGGGCCAACTGTTTATGTTTAACAACATAAATAACATTTAGAAGACCAAGATTGGAAGAAACAGAGCGGAAACATGTTTTACGGCTTGTCGGGAATGGAAACCGACAAACCCGAAGAAACTTAAAAAATTCATAACCGGAGCTACGTGAACCCGAACGGAGTGATTCGACTTGCTAAATTCATAAAAAACATGGTGAATCTGATGGTAAGGGTTTGAAGATTTATGGGTACATCTAAGGGGTTTTTAAAATAGTATACGCGGAATCAAAGAAACCGAAGCTTTGGGTCGAGATGGGTTTAAGGTTGGTTTGGGCCGGTTTAGTAATGGTTTTTGGGCACAAAACTTCGCACCAGGACAGGTTTTTTTTGCTAATGGCGACACCTATGGATTTTTGGTGAAAAGAATAGGTTGCATGCACAAAAACAAGTTCATGCATGTAAGAAAACACATCATCACTTGATGCATGCACCAAACACTCTCAACTCTCTCTCTCTCTCTACAGCCTCACCTACGAACACTACCCTCTCACCTCTCTCCACATTCATCCCATTTTCCCAGAAAACCCAGAAATCCTTTGCATCCTCAAACTTTTCTCCAAGAACATTCATAGTATTCTTCATGCCTTCCAACACCAAAAATCCCATAACTTCTTCATTATAAACCCAAATCAACTTCTTAAAAGTGCTATAGCTTCCTCTCACTCTCCTATACAATTTATAGCCAGATACAGTCGTCTCCGTTGCCGGAGCTCGCTGGAATCTGGACGGAAAGCATCTGCAAATTAGGGTTTGATGGATCTGTCTCTTCCTTCACCAGATCTGAACGTTTTGAAGCCATGGATGGCTAGATATTTTCTTTGCGGTCAGTTTGATAGTTGGATCGCCTTCTGAGTCACCGGAAAAAGCGGTGAACCGGCCGGTCAACACCAGACTACCGTCGGTCAATGCCGGAGAAGTCGCTGGAGAAGCTCCACCGCCGCCTTATCTTCAAGCCGGTTCTTCAGTGGTTGGGTCAGCATGGTTTGGTTCAAGATTTGGGTTGGTTTAAGGCCAGTTTAGCCTTGGTCAACGGTTAGATTAAACCGGTCAACCTTTGACCAAACCGGTTTAACCTAACCAGTTCTAATTAGACCGATTTAGTTGGTTTGGTTCACTTAGTTGGTTCGGATTGGTTCAGTGGTCAACGGTTCAAGCTTCGGTCAATGCACGGGTCAACGTTCAGTCAACGGTCAACGGTTAACCGCCGGTCAACGCGGTCAACTGCCGGTCAATACCGGAGACCAAGCCGGTCAACGCTTGGTCCACGGCCGTTCCGAGATTTCTGGAGTGTTCGTAGTTCGGAGTTGGATATTCGGGTGATCGGGAGTTCGGTATTCGAGTCGCGTGTCTCGGGACTCAGATCGGCATCGAGCCGCCATTTCCGCGCCTATCTCACTGTGAGTCGGTTCATAAACCTTTTGATTCATATAGACCGGGAATCGAGAAACCATAGTACTAAGATTGCATACCCGTTCCTAACCTGATTTGTAATTAATAATTAAATGGATGTTTAATGATAAACCGGTTAGGATCAGATAAGCATGTTAGGGTTTTAGAATTAACAAGGTTAATCAATTGGGTGCCGTTAGGTTTTTAGTAACGATTGGTTGATGCATTCATATAGACACTGTTTGATTAGGACCGTAGATGCATTATAGCGGGATTGGGGTTTAGGTTTAATAGCGGGAATGGGTAATGAATCAATTAAATAGTAATGAGACGTCGGGGAGTTATTAAGTTTACTAACTCTAAACCGACAGATCGTGGTGTTGTTAAAAGATATCTAGAACGAGATAATAAGGGAAGTGGTATGAGTTGTAAGCCGTCTACGGGTTAGCAATCCGCTAACCCAAGGTAGTGGATAAAGAACGGAATAAAAGACTTAGAAACCCTAGTAGGCCTGCTTGTGTGGTGTTTGTTGTGATTGTTGTGATTGCGTGATTATTATGTTGTTGTTGTGAGCTTTGTGTGCAGGCTTGTTAGACTGCTCGGTGTTGGGCCGAGCAGTTGTTGTGGACACTTACTCTGGTCACGGGACCGGGTAAGTTAGTTGGTGCTGACTAGGTATCTTACCTAGTCAGAGCAGTGGGATTGGTAGTGTAGTGGCTTGCGGAATGGTTGGGGATTTACTATTATTATTGATGTTGATTGTGTGAACTGTGCTAGAGTCCGAGCGAGTCTGCGTGTTTATATTTCTGCACTAGGACTCTAGGGTGCGTTAGATTCCGCAAGCCTAGGTTTTGTTTACGTTCCGGTACTTCCGACCCGATTGGATCCTCGGGTTTTACCTAACCGGATCATGGTGATTCTGGTTATGGTGTTAACCTATCGGGTGACGCCGGTAGGTGTGTGATTCGGAGAATACGGGGTCATGTCCTAGGGCCAAATCACATGGAAACTCTGGCTATCTAGGGGTAGTCCGAGTCACCGCGTATCGATGGACAGAGAACGGTGTCCTTATCGCGGGACCTTGTGTACACGTTTAGGAGTCGTGGGTTAGTTACCATATAGGTGACGATGTAAACCTGTGGAAGTTACCGAGATCGTAGGGCCCAGTGTTGTTTGTTATTTCTTTCGTTGCGCGTTAGATATACCGAGTCTAATCGAGGACATGTGCCGCAGTGCCTTCGATTTCCCTAATTCTCCTTATCTTTGGCTTTGATTGTGTGTTGTGGGTTTATCACGACGTGGTAGTGCGTGATCGGCCATTTCTTTCATTGATTGTTATTTTGGGGTTTTGGGGCGGGACTTTGTAGACATTAGATAGACTAGAAGTCGTTAGTGGGGAGCCGATTCACTGGGTGATCTTAGATCGCTCATTAGATTTTTTTTGTTTTTCAGGTTTAGCAGCGACGGACGCGGGAGGTCCTCAGTGTAGTTTCGGGATGGCTTATGATGGGATTTGATTCGGGGTTTTAGATGTTTTATTTCGGTTCGGCATCTGCGCCATTTCGTGTTTCTGATTGATTGTGTGTTTATAGCAATGATTGTTTGTAAAACCCGTTAAACTTTGTACTTAACGTTTGATTACTCAAAAATGAAATTGTTTCCATGATAGTAGGTTTCGTCCGAACCGACACAACTCATTGAAGTAGTACGAGTGGTACCACTTTGTACTATGGACATGAGGATAGCGGAGTCGAAGATGGATTGGTGCGAGCCTTTGTCTCAAACCGGTTTGTCTCTTGCTTCATCCTGTGGCGAACTTTTTCCGTTCGACTTGCTCGGGTTCGATCGGTCATGTTCTTGTTTGATTGTTGACCGGTCAGCTCGACGGTCAGCGGAGAATGGGAAAGGGGCGTTTCAGAAAGGTGGTATCAGAGCATGGTTCTGCATGGGTTTCGAA
Organism: Orychophragmus violaceus; assembly: GCA_030180135.1. Classification (NCBI taxonomy): domain Eukaryota; kingdom Viridiplantae; phylum Streptophyta; class Magnoliopsida; order Brassicales; family Brassicaceae; genus Orychophragmus; species Orychophragmus violaceus. The sequence continues at coordinate 40,108,923 of CM058239.1, forward strand.
ACATTTCATTTTTGAGTGTTTTCCGTGTTTTATCGAGTCAAATGTGTCACACAAGCATCCATTAGGAAACCGAGCCGCGTCCGTTAAACCCGGGGTTGGGATGGGAAAGTAGAATTTTTGCATTATTTGTACTAACTTGTCTTTGTGTTTTTGATTGCAGTCTTAAAGCAGTGTGTCCTGGGTGGAGTGGAGGGGTGTGTGTGCGCGCGCAGAGTAGTTTCAGTTGAGTAGCATGGGTCAGCCGGTTCGCCGCAGGGTCAATTGGTTCAGTTTCAGGGATACCCAGCATCGCCAGGCCATTCACGAGGATCCCATATGTCGGATCGTCCACCAGTTCCCTTGCGGCAGTTACAGGGTGCCAGAGCAGCACAAGTAGACTGGTCGCCCCTTCCGGACCCTTTACCTGCATATATGGAGGATGATGCGGGTACCCGAGACCCTTACGCAGGGATGGTGGGATTCTTAGAAGGAGCAGATGTCGAGATGCCATTGTTATCACCACAGTGGCCAAAGCCAGATGTACCACATATACTCGCAGCATCAGACGTACCACCGATATATCAAGCACCACTTCTTGAGGCGCCCGAGTTTCCCCCGCCACTTCGTGTGGAGGATTATTTGTTGAGCCGCTACTGTTTGGCTTCGACTTGGATATGGAGCCCGTAGACCCAGAGCATCATCCACACTGGGAGCAGCAGGTGGATGAGCAGGTAGCCATACTAGAGGACATCTTGGAGCAGCAGGTCGGGCCCCATCATCAGCCAGACTTGCGACCTGGATCACCCCGTACACCGCTCGACCTGGCTATGTCACCAGCATCTACTGAGTCACAGTTCGAGTCAGTCTCGCCACCAGCCGAGATGGTAGAGGCGCCATCAGAAGTACCAGAGAGCAGAGCATGCAGTGGGTGTGGAGTGTATGAGTTTCATTTGCATTGGTGTCCCTGAGCAGTAGACCCGCGTCTTCGAGAGCCGTATCATGCAGTTGACACTTAGGCTATGTACAATGAGAAATTGATTCAACACCCTCATTTTACACTACACATCATCTTTTCTTTCTTCCACATCACTTCTCTTTCTTCCACATCACAATTCAACACCTATTCAACTTTTACCTTCTACAATGAGTTTGTTTAAAAAAAATTTCAACACTCTACCTCATTAATAAATAAAACATAATGACATTATTATAAAGAAATTAATAAATAAAAACTAAATGAAATTGTTGAACAATGTGATATTGATTTCTATGAACGTATATATAATTCTTATGAACATATGTATGATATATATGAATGTACGAAGTTCTCTTATCAATGGAAACTCATTACATCATATCCCGATATGAACGTACGAAGTTTCCATTGATAAAAACTGAAAATACAATACAATAAACTTATATAAACATATGAATGTTATATATGAACGTATATATGGTATCCAAAAATGTGTAAATTAAGTTACTAAATTAAAACCAAACATAAATTTCTATGAACGCACAAACCAATGTTATATATGAACGTATTGAAACCAAACTTATATATGAATGTATAAATCAGTGTTTAAAGCTACAAAATGAAACATTGGTAGAAAAATTAAAAGAATATAGTAAAAATCTAGTTTTTTTCCTGTGTCCAAGAGAAATGAAACAAGTATCTATTTATAGAGTTTAAAAAGTTATGAATTTTGATATAAAAATTATATATATATATATATATATAATTGTAATTACTATAAAATAAATGATGTTAAAGAATTGAGATGTAAAATAAAATAAAAAATATAAACACCCAATTATTAATTGACATGTGTAATTTATTAGATAAATAAAAAATAAAAACAAAAAGGGACCTATCAGAAGACATTCAACGGCGTTCAATTGTTTCAACTCATGTTGAATCCAAGTCACTTCAACACCACTATTGCAACAAGAAATTAAAATTCAAAAGTTAAAAAAATTTATTCAACAAGCCGCTTTTGTTCTCTCGCCAGCTCATCATCCCCTTCTTAATCTCTTTCATGACTCGCCCCCTCCCGTTCCGCGTGATATCGATGAGTTTGGGACCAATCGCGGTGTGATTCCGGAGACGGTTCCTGCTGATCTTGTTCAGTCAGTCAACTCGGAGGTCGCGGCTTTGGGTGGTGTCTCAAAGGCGCAGGATGCGACTGTTGAAAAGGACGAGGCCGAGAAGGTTGATGAACCAGAGAAGCCGTCGGTGGGGGTCGAATAATTCTCTCTCTTTTTTTTGTTTATCTTATATAATGATTCTCTCTCTCCCTTTTTATTATTTGTAACTTTTGCTCTCCTTTTTAAAGGATTAATTTATTTTTTGGTGGTTTTATCAATCTACTTTTCTCAAATGATCGTGAGTAGTGATTGCACTGTTTCTCCCCAAATCGGTTTCCAATTAGGGTTCATTCTTTTTATTCAAATCGGACTACTCTTGTATTTAAATTTCTCGACAAATTAAAACAGATAGCGATTTGAACCTTGCTTGTGATTTAGTCGGACTACTCTTGTATTTAAACTTGTTCTTGACAAATTTTAAAACAGATAGCGACTTAAATCACATTTTGGCTATACTTGTGATTTTATCGGACTAACCTTGTATTTAAACTTGTTCTTTGACAAATTCAAAACAGATAGCGACTTTAAACCACGTTTTTGCCATAAGGCGGTTTGCGAGACTTATGTGTGCTCAGCTTATTTGTTCAGAAGACAGACGAATATGCGAGGCTTAAATGCTCGGCTTATTTGTTATCGTCCACCACAGAGAACGTACGGGTACGAGCCCGGTTTTTTAGTGCGAGACGGATCTCGGCTTTTCCTTGCCATGATGTGCACCTCATGTCCCCGATTTTTGTTTGAAATTTTCATATATTATTACTAAGACCAAGTAAACCATATTATCAAAATAACATACTTTTGTCAAAATCATTTTGGCAATTATCTAAATAGCCTACTAAGAATAAATGTTATTAATTAATTTTAAAAATATAATTAGTGATTGTTTTATTTTTTTATTATGTTCACTTCCGGATATATTTTTTAAAATGTGAATTTCTTATAAATATACAAATATTTTATTATATATTTAACACAATTTACTATAATCTTTTATTACTTAAATAAATGTTGCATTTTCTATTTTTGAACCTGAGGTATTTCGGGCCTATGGAGGGGCTCATACTAATCCCCAAGAGCAAGTGAGCTCACGGATAGACCCTTTGGTCGGGTATGCAAATGGGCTCTAAAGCATGGGCCCATATTTGTGTGGGTGTACAGAGTAAAGTATTGTAGTTTTGTTCATTAAGTGAATCAAACTTGAAGTGTGTTGCACCCGGAGAACGTCCCTTACCACTCGACGACCTTGTCCAGATGCATTTTCTATTTTTTAGATATTATGGTTTTATTTTAAATAAATTATTGTTATTATATATCACTTAAATTATTTTTTTAAATATATATTGTTTAGAATAAGTTTATATCAAATAACATTCATTCACTAAATCTGTATCTCTTAAATAAAAAATATTAATCTTAAAAATATTCACAATTTATAGTATATAGGTACAACTAAATAACAAATGACCTTTCATATTCCTTTCAAATTATTTTATATGTAGAAAAAATAACAAATGCCCTTTTATATTCATTTTAAAATTATTTTTATATGTAAATTGAACATTAAATAATGCAATTTAAATGTAAAGATTAAATGACATAAAGAGAAGAAAGAAAAGTCTACTTTATATAAATAGATTATGTTTTTTTTAATGAAAGTTGCTTAGGTGGATGCTGATGTGGCGGAAGGAGAAAAGAGAAAAGTTAACTTTATATATATAGATATGAGTCGGAATCGATTGATTAAACGCTAGCTCTTTAGGGTTTCTAGTACAAAATTATTTGTGTGCGAACTTCGAATTTTTCCCGCGCAGGAGAATGATATTTATATCAGAGGATCTAGGGTTTTTCCTTTAGATTCTCTTTGATATCCTTAACAAAATATGAACAATGTAGATTATGTTTCTATAAAAGATTTGTACTTATCTTTTGATAAAAATGTTAAACTAACATTTTTATCTCTTCGCCATGCAGGCGGCCTGAGTACGTTGCCAGACTACCTCGTACGGCCGAGCTCTGCTGATGTTACCAGACTACCTCGTGTTGGGCCTCTATTATTTCTTCTAGGCCGGATCTCTGCTATTGGACCGGGCTTTAGAGGGGTGCTAAACCCACTTCTAACACTAATGTTAAAATTCTAGTTAGTGTTGAATCTTGTATCACTAAGATTGTTATATGCAAAGTGGTTTGACAAAAGAACAAAATGACTAAGGAGTCAAGGTTGTTAAAAATAAAATGCATTTCTTATAAAATGACATTATTCTTCAAAAAATGATCCTTATTCATTTACACTGAATGGAGTTACGGAACAAAAATTTTAAACTCTTTATTAAATGATGGATGCAAAGATGTAAGATTCTAGTTTACCTCATAAAATGTTGGGGAAAGCTTAGCTTTCTGCATTAAGTCATTGGCATGATGCTACATAAACTTTAAGGAGGTAAAGTACATTCGTACAAATATTTGAAAGTGTCGGGGTACATAGAATTTTTTTGTTCATGTATTAAGTTGTCACACGAGTAATCTAGTTTTTAAACACTAGAAAGCTATAACTAAAGTATTGAACTATATGCAATATACTTAAATTTATGAGCTGTTTTAAACAATTGATCTTTGTTAGATTAATCTTAATAAATTATATTCCATAAAATGATAACCTAGGATCCATGTCTTAAAGGTGTCAGAAGATCAAACTGCAAATGATCGTAAGGAATGAGTTTAAAGCTTATGACTTAAGAGGAGGTTTGGCTATAACCCAGCTAAATGAATGGAGATCCCGCGAAATATGTTCAAGGTAAAAAAAGAAGTGAAACTTAATATGCCAAAAGCACTGTGAGAATTTTCTCTACTCAATTCCTATGATGATAAACAATGCTACTTGTAAGGTCTAGAGGATAAGCATTTACTTTTAATGATTGAGTCCATAGCTTTGATATATATGTGGAGTATTACATGATACTTCTTAAAACAAAGTTATTGACAATCACCTAGTGAGTGTGAAATGAGATCGTTTCTAGTAGAATGAAGGCCAAACTATATTCTCTAATTTCACTCATGATACCGGGCATATTCACAGCCACAATGAACACAACAGAGAACCTAGTTCTATAATCATTCTCTCGGTTTACATAAAAGTTTGGGGGTTGAAGACATCATGTTCACTTTCTAGTCGAGTAAATCCGATAACTATTAACAATGACTGGTTCAAGGCTGAAAAATGTTACCAACTCATTATGCAGTTGATTTTTCGCTTGTATTGTCAAAAGTCTTTTTTCGAATCTTGTCGAGGAAGTCAATTCTGTCAAATCTACTAAGTCGTCCAATGTCTAGTCTTTTTTATTCATGTGTGAGATTCTTGGATCAATGTTTAAAAGTCTTGTAAAACTTCATTCTTTTGTCAAAATTGAATGATTGTAAATAAATAAAAATGAATCATTGGACTCATGGAAAATTACATTTTAATTTAATTGAAAGAAAATATGTCTAGCCAAATGATTTGAAATGCAATTGAGGTACATATTTGGATTTGATAATTTAATCATGGATCTAATGGATCAAAACGTTGCTTTGAAAATATGCTGGACGCGAACGTTATCAAACGTACGGTGAAATTATGACTTGACATTAGAGTGTCAATTTCATGTTTGATTTGTGTCTGAAGAAGACCTATGAAAAGAGAGCTTCTCTTATTCTCAAATGCCTCACACATATATACCTCCACAACTCTCCCCATGTTGTCTTCGACCTCATGAAATAGGGGACTACTTTTTTCATCAACATGCGGCTCAAGATCAATAATGTGAGGTACTGTTCTCATATCTTAATCGATATACCCAGTTTGATGAGCATATGGATATGTTGTTTCATCAAAAACTACATCTCTTGATACGAAAAACTCCTTCGTCTCAAGATCATACAATTCCAAGCTCTCTTTCCGAATGGGTATCCCATGAACATGCACTTTCGACTTCTTTCTTGAAACTTGTCTTTCACCCTCGGCATTTTGTATGCGTAACAGAGACACCCGAATATTTTCATGTCTTCCTACGATGGCGTCTTGCCATAAAGACACTCGTATGGTGTCTTACATTTAAGAAAACTCGACGGTGTCTTGTTGATTATTTGATCTGCAACCAGAACACTCTCTTCCCAGAATTTGATCGGAAGACTCGCTTGAAACATCAATGACCTCGACATATTCAGTATGTGACGATGTTTCTGCTCTACCCTTCAATTTTTCCGTGGAGTCACCACACATGAAGTTTGATAGACGATACCTTATTCTTGAAAGAATTTCGTCAAGCACATAAACTATGTGCCATTATCACTGCAAACTACTTGCATTGATGTTATAAACTGTCGCTTGACAATAGAACAAAAATTCGGAAGCACCGTTTTGACCTCTGATTTTTTTAGTAGAAGAAGTATCCAAACTGCACGAGAACAATCGTCAACTATTGTCAGGAAATAGATGGCTCCGCAAGAAGATGGTTTTCTGTAAGGTCCCAAAGGTCAACATGTATTAAAGCAAAAGGAACGGAAGCTTTATAAAGACTATCTGAAAACACAACACAAGTTTGTTTCGTTAAAACAAATATTTCAACCTCCAAACTTGTCGGAGTTTGCATGAACACCATAAACAAATGGTAAAAAGCCCAAAACATTAAAATCAGGATGTCCCAATATCTGATGCCACAAAGTCTTATCTTCTGCTCCTTTGACTCTAAGACCTCAAGCGGCTGTAACATCTCGATAAACATACATTCCATCTCGTTTTTCACCCATTCAAATCAGGGTCCTCGTAAAATGGTCTTGCAAAATACACAAAGCATCAGTGAAAACAGCAAAGCAACCAGTTTGTTTCAGCAGCTGAGCTACATGTAACAATGTGTAATTTAAGTTTGTACAAAAAGAACGCTCGACAGTTTGATCTTTGTCGAAAGTTGAAGTACTCCACATTGAGTTGCCAGAACATGACTGCCAGCTGCGAACTTGACTGGACACGAGATTATGTCACATATCTCAGTGAGTAATCTTGAGTCTCCCGTCATGTGATGGGATGCTCATGTGTCAAGAATCACCTCACTGGTTTGTTTCTTACCATTGAGTTGTCTGGAATCGGCTTTGACTTCTGTTGTTTGAGAAGAGCCGTGAGTGAAGCCCATTGTTCGGCTGTAAAATTAGGCTCTCCTGAACTTGTTCCAACCGATGCCGTAGTTGCATTAGCGTGGTTGACCACGTCCTCTCCCTCGTTCTCTGACGCGACCTCGTTCTCTGCCGCGACCTCGTTCACTGCCTTGTGATCCATCATTCCATCATTCGAGAAAGTCGATAATCAGCCAACACTCCTTGTCATGACCCGTTCGACCACAATGAGAACATGTCACCGGCGGTTCTCTATTTTTGGTTGTAGCCGCGAGAATATTGCTCTGTTCTGCACCATCAAGTTCTGTTTTTTTTTCTACAAACCCGATTACTTCTTGTTTGTTTTCAGGTCGACCTGACGCGAGACGACGTTCTTCTCTCACTACACGTTGATATACAGAGTTCATGTCTGGTAAAATCTCCATACTGATTATATTGGTGCATACATTCCCATACCTAGACTCGTCCAAACCCATGAGAAATCCATGGACATTCTATTCTTTGTGTTCTTTCATCAATTTATCAGTGATTTGTTACAGGAATTTTTGTTACAGGAAGTTGGCGGGAGTATTCAAATAAAGACACGTCAGCTGTTTACCTGTTACGATCAGTTTGAATAAGATTTAGAATATCTGTGTTTTGATTTCTTTTAAGATTCTTTCTGTTGCGTTGTTGCAACTGTTTTCGTTGGGGTGTTAAAGTCAGAATTCTATCTCAGAATTTGACCATCGAATAATTTCTCATTGACATTGTTGTCATTCTAATTCTATCTCTGAAGAACATTTGCTCATTATTGTTTGAGGTTCTATTCATATTCCGGAATCTCTGCAAGTGAGGTCAAAACTCGGGTTTTATGAACATTGGTTCTAGGTACGGTTGAACGTTTGAGTGATTTACGTTTGTTCTTTATCAAAGGTATCAGAGCGTCACTCTTTCCTCGGAAAATCAATGGCAGAGACAAGGGCTCAGCTCGCAATTAAGGAGAAGGAAGCACTGTTAAAGGAAATCGAGGAGACTATGGGGTGTCGGATTCAATCGAGCATCGCGGCTCAGATGGCGACACATACGACGGCTCAAAGTGAGCATTTGGAGAAAGGTATTGCTGAGCAGATGGAGAAAGGTCTTGCTGACATGTTTGAGGCTCTTAATCTGATGCATAACATAGGTGAAACGAACAGTAGTTCTCGACCTAACTATTCGCAAGACAGTAACAAAGGGAGATCGGGTCAAGGAGCATTGTAACGCCCCTTTCCCATTCTCCGCTGACCGTCGAGCTGACCGGCCAACAATCAAACAAGAACATGACCGATCGAACCCGAGCAAGTCGAACAGGAAAAGTTCGCCACAGGACGAAGCCAAAGACGGATCGGTTTGAGACAAAAGGCTCGCACCAACCTATCTCCGACTCCGCTATCCTCGTATCCGTAGCGCAAGCAGTACTACTTGGACTACTTCAACGAGTTGTGTCGGTTCGGACTAAAACCTCATATCAGGAAAACAATTTCATTTTTGGGTAATCAAACGTTGAATGCAACGTTTAACGAGTTTTTACAAACAATCATTCCTATACATATACAACCAATCAAATCACAAAATAGCGCAGCTGCCGAACCGAAATAAAACATCCAAAATCATCGAATCAAAATCCCCGCCACAAGCAATCCCGACACTACACCGAGGACCTCCCGCGTCCGTTGCTGCTATACCTGAAAAACACCACAAGAGTCTAATGAGCGATCTAAGATCACCCAGTGAATCGGCTCCCCACTACGGCTCCTGATCTATCTATCATCTATAGATCCCCGCCCGAAACCCAAAATAAAAATCAATTAATACAATAGCCGATCACGCTCTACCACGTCGTGTCGAACCCACACACAATCAAATGCCAAAAGAAAGAAATGGCGATTAGAGGAAATCGGGAGCACTGCGGCACATGTCCCCGATTGAGACTCGATCTATCTACCGCGCAATACCAACCACGTCACACACACTCTGGGCCCCTACGAACTTGGTGACTTCCAGGGTTTCCACTGTTACCGATATGGCAACTAACCCACGCGACTCCTAGCCGTCCACACAACGACTAGGACACCGTTCTCTGTCCATCGATACGCGGTGACTCTGACTACCCCTAGATAGCCCGAGCTTCCATGCAATCCGGCCCTAGGACGCGACCCCGTATTCTCCGGACTACACCCTACAGACGTCACTCCATAGGTTCGCACCTGCCAGCATTCACTGGCCGGTTATCAACTCCCGAGGATCCAATCGGGATGGAAGTACCAGCACGTAATCACACACCTAGACTTGCGGGATCTAACGCACCCTAGAGTCCTAGTGCAGAAATGTAAACACGCAGACTCGCTTGGACTCTAGCAATCAATCACAATCAACCACCACAACAACTCAACCCCGCATCCCGCAAGTCCACTCATACTCACCACCGCTCTGACTCGGCACCGTACCGAGTCAGCACCACCACTTAACCGGTCCCGAGACCGAGTTAAGCAACAACGAGGATCGCTCGGCCCAACACCGAGACGATCTAAAGGCCTGCACAGAAACATCAACCACGAACACACAACACAGCACAATCACACAATCAACAGTCTACTCGGCCCAACACCGAAATAGACTCACAATCACACAATCACCACACAACAGGCCTATTAGGGTTTCTATCGTCTTTTAACCAATTCACGCCCGCTACCTTGGGTTAACCGCTTGTTAACCCGTAGACGGTTTCATAATCACAACACTTCTCACTTCTTAATCAACCCTAATCATCTTTTAATAACTCCTAGATCCGTCGGTTTAGAGCTAGCCGCTTGCTAAACTCCCCGACGTCTCATCATTCATTACTTAGTTCATTCACCTCGGGAACCCCGATACCACTCCATACTCTATACGTTTGTTCAAGTTCCACTCCGTATTTTAACTCGTCTTAATTCCCGTATATATGTTCATTAATATCGTCCTTTACTTACGTATATATGCATATATAGTCCTACTCATGCCACGGCTATATGAAGGCATCACACAACGTTCTAGCAACCTAACGGCACGCAATCAGGTTTAATCCGTTTAAAGTCTATCATGCTTCTTTAACCCTAGCCGGTTTAACGTTAACCAATCAATCAATCTCTCATGTTAATTCAATTCAATTCAACGGGTATGCATTCCTATCTCTACGGTTTCCCATTTACGTTCTATATGCTTCTACGGTGTTTGAGCCGACTCACAGTGATTTGACGGAACGAACGGCATGGATGCAGATACGGACTCCCGAGACCCGAACTAAACCCGAACTCCTCCGAATACACGAACACGAACTCCCGAACACTCCGAACAACCGTCACACGAACCGCACAAGAAAACTGGCCGAAGTCAACGCGTTGACCGCGGCGTTGACCGGCGTTGGCCGTTGACCGTTGACTTGACCCGGTTGACCGTTGACCAACTCCGGTTTACCTCCTTGACCAACTGAACCACCAATCGAACCAAACCACTTCCAAACCAACCGGTTTAGTTAAACCGGTTAGGTCAAACCGTTGACCGGCGTTGACCGAGACTTAACCGGTTTGACTAGACCGGTTCACCCACCAAACCAAGGCTAAACCAACTCCTATGCATGGCAAGAACACCCCTGAAGAACCGCTTGAAGTTTGGCCGGCGAAAGGAGCTTCTCCGGCGACAATTCCGGCGTTGACCGCGGCGGAGGTGGCTTTTCCGGCGACTTCAGACGGCCAACTTCACACCAAACTACTCCTCTTGATGAGATCTATCCACCCATGGCCTTGAAATCTTGAGAGAAGTTGAAGAGAGAGAGAGTAACCCTAGACCTTAAAACCGCGGCTGCTTCTCTCTTGTTTTCCGGCGAGCTCCGGCGACTTCCGACGATGGCGGCTGGATGGGACTTGAAGAGGAGGAGGAGATGAAGCTACTGGACTTTGCAGAGATGGATTTGGGTCTAGTATTAGAAAGTTATGCACTTTCTTGTGCAAGAAGTCTTGAAAGCCACTTTGAATTCATGAAGAACTCTTTGAAGATTCAAGAGAGTTTGATGATTCTTGTTGAATATCTCTGGAGAGAAAAGAGAGAGTTTCGACAGAGAGAGAGAGTGAGTGAGAGGTTCTGAGCACCAAATGATCCAAAGGAGATGAATAGTGAAGATTCCATGCATGTTTCTTCTTTTGTTCATGCACCAAATATGGTGTTGCCACCTATCACCCAAAAGCTGGCGACTCAGGGAGCTCACACCTGTCTCTGGTAAATGTCTGAAGCCCACTGAGGCCCAATAGCACCGGCCCAAACCCAATAAACCTTCCCTTAGCTTGTTTGTACACTTTTGCTCGGTTTGTCTTTTTCCCCGATAATTGTTTTAGTAAATATCTCGCAGTTCCCATAAATCCTCAAACCTCCATAATCTGATTCTCCTTGCTTTTAGATGAATTTAGCAATTTGAATCATCTCATTTCGAGTTTCCTAGCTCCCGTTATGATTTTCCGAAGTTTTCCGTTTTTGCTCGGTTTTCACCCGACACTCCGAAAAATGCATTTCTGCTTCGTTTCTTCGAATTCTGATCTTGTAAATGTTCTTTATGATTTAAAATTAGAACATTTGGCCCATCTCGTCTTCCGTCTCGAACTTTGGCAAAATTACTATTTTGCCCCTGTTGACTTTTCTTCTGCCCGTTGACCATAATTTGTGATACGGGGTATCACATTCTTCCCCACTTACAGGAATTCGTCCCCGAATTCTCCGTCACTACCAGACTTTGAATCGGTTCCAATTCCTGTAAGTTGGTCCGGCACTCGCTTCCAACGCTTCCTTACTCGAACGTCGCTACACTTTACTGACACCTGACATCACGGCGACCCCTCCGTCTCATACTGTTTTACCTCACTGATCCCATACACCGTTCCCTTCACGCTTCCTGTCTCGCATTTCGCACTGTGTTTCACGCTCCACTATTTTTCCTCGTCCATCTGTTTCAACCTCGACCTTGTTCTTGCTGGTTTCACGTCTTTGACTCACAATCCAACTTCCCCACTTCGCTTCGACTCTCCCGTCTTTCACGATACTGGAATATCTTTCCTGTGATACTTTTCCAAGAATCTGCCTTCCAGACTTGACAGCTTTCCAACTTTTTATTCCACGTACGAACTACTTCACATCGCTTCTGACACAACCTCATCTTCACTCATTCTGATAATCCTACTCCAACCCTGGCACGATCTCTTCTCGCTCGCACGTCCCGGCTTCTGAATCCGATTTCGCTAACTTCCCACCGCATTCTCACTAACGACTTTGTTCCGGTCTCCTCATGGCCACTGCGACTAACACATCACACTAATCGCTTCACTCTTTCCGTTGCTCGGTACTTGACATTTCCCACTAGCACTTCACACTGACTGCTTCACTTCCCGGGTCAACTCATCTCGCGGCTTCTTTTCAGCTCATCTCGCTTTCGGGTTCGGGTTCGATCCCGCATACGTATCGCATTGTCCATTCCGTCCTGCATTCAACACAACAATTTTCACTGGAGCGGTGAATTCAAACCAATCTATCCCCGATATCACTTCCTCATAGAGGTATAGTTAGTTAATCATGTACCCGATGGTCACCCATGATTAAGTAACGATACTCTATAATTCCGCTCTCTCGCGAATCGACAGTCGATTCAACCCATTCTCACGTTAGCTCACACCTTAAACGAAAAGGTTCTAACGCAACTATTTGCAATAACTAACGATTGCAAATAAAATTTAAGCTATTCTCCCAATAGCTTACCACCACCACCACTCACACTCCGCACATGCTAATCATGCCACAACAGTAGCACTCTTACAGTGCTACACCACACACGAAACGCAACCCAAATAACTAATGCATCACACAAGCATTAGATAAAACACACAAGCAATTAAATGCAAAACAACCAATTACCACACGCAATCAAGCAATCATCAGATCGCTCCGGATATGTCATCAGTCTGGGTTTAGGTTATGATGAACGGTCATCAGTTCCGCTCATCATCAGACTTCACTTGGTAATTCATTTGCATTACAAAACCATCACACGCATGCAAACAATTACTACGAAAGTCATAATGATAAGTGAACAATCTGCATCACATACATACACAAAACAACAACATACACATGTCTCGAGGTTTATAGAAATACATAGAGAAACAGAAATACAACCATACGATGTCCGTCATCAACAACCCAACCCACAAACTGCACCGCCATATCCTGGAGATGTTTCCAACAACATACGAAAATTCGTCGATCTGGATAAACACAAACAACAACATAGTTAGCCCATACTCACCCGGCCTAACAATTCAAACCCTAACAGCCCCAGCACGACCTAAATGCCATACACAACCGACATCGCGGCTCGCGCTGGTAACCACTGGCAGGCGCGCCGGGAGGGTGTGGTGGGTGTGCATCTCTGGTCGGTGGTCCAACCTGTTGCGGCTCCGCCATCGGACATAACTGCGTGACGTGACCCCTACGACCGCAAATCTCGCAAACCGGAACGGGCGCTGGGCGTGGCCCACGGAAACACTCTGGCGCCTGGTGGTCTATCGCTCCACACAACTGACAAGAAGAAGCTGAGCCCGAAGAAGGCTCCTGAAAACAATCTACTGCTCGATGCCCCTGACCTCCACAAATCTGACACCTAACGGGCGCTGATCGGGACCGACGAGAAGTGGACCGACGGGAACAAGTGGATGCTCTGTGTCCCTCGTCTCCACACCTCCTACATGACCTCGATAATCTCGGTGGCTGCACCAACGGTGGCTGCGCTACAGGTAACTGCGCAGCTGGCTGCTGAATAACTGGCTGCCGGATGAGCTCAGCGTCTCGGCGGCTCGGTCCTGGGCGATACTCCTCTGGCAATGGGGCACGATACGGCTCTGTGTCGGACATATGCGGTCCGGGTCCCACGACTGGACAAATAGGTGCAAGATGACCATCCATACCGCATACCTGACAATAGGATGAACATGGCACTGGCTGATATGGCTCATGGTACGGCGGGTCGACAGGTCGCGGGCACCAAAGCATGTGGAAACCCCGAACTCCGCAAGCGCTACACGTCTGGTACACTGGCATCTGAGGCACGGACTCTGGCGTGTCTGCGAATGGCATCTCCGGCGGTACATCTGGCTCGGTCGGTGGTGCCTCTGGAGATGTGACTGACTCGAACTGCGTGCCCGACCCCGACGTCGACATCGGTGCTACTCCTGCGGTCGATCCTCTATCTGAGCGCGGCTCAGCATCATCGGGTGACTGGTGATGCGGCCCAACATGCTGCTCCAACACGTCTGCTAATATCGCCACCTGCTCGTCCATCCGCTGCGCCCACTGCGCATGCTGCTCCGGGTCCAATGGCTCCATGTCTAGGTCCATGTCAAAGGCTGGGTGTATCTGGTCCTCCTGATAATCCCCTCCACCAAAAGGAATGAAGTCTGACTCGTGCATACCGAAAGGTAATGGCATATCCTGGGCCTCAAGCTGCATCTCTGCTGGCACTGTAGGTGCCTCTAACTGAGGTGGAAACGATGGCAACCCGTAATCCACGAATCCCAAATACCCCGTCACTCCCGCAGTCGGATCTGCGGTACCTGCGTCGTCCTGTAGAGAAGGCGGTAATGGGTCCGGTAAGGGACTCCAATCTGCTGCGGCTGCTCTCGCCCCCTGATGCACACGGGGAACAACTGGCGGCCGTCCTGACACTCGCGAACCCTGCGACTGACCCTACGGTCCTATCCTCAGACCTGCCTGATGCTGGTCTACCAACTCCTGGTACTCTGCTCGCATCATCCGTCTCTCACCCATACTGCTCACGATAACCTCACACACCCGCTGCACGCACCCACACACACACCGTCCAGGGACGCTCTGCTGCTGTCTGCAATCATAAACCACAAATAAAAATTAGTACGCATAATACAAATTCTCTACCCCATCCCAACCCCGGATGTACGGACGCGGCTCGGTTTCCTAATGGATGCTTGGGTATGACACAATTTGACCCGATAAAACCACGGAAAACACCCAAAAATGAAATGTTTCGAACCCATGCAGAACCATGCTCTGATACCACCTTTCTGTAACGCCCCTTTCCCATTCTCCGCTGACCGTCGAGCTGACCGGCCAACAATCAAACAAGAACATGACCGATCGAACCCGAGCAAGTCGAACAGGAAAAGTTTGCCACAGGACCAAGCCAAAGACGGATCGGTTTGAGACAAAAGGCTCGCACCAACCTATCTCCGACTCCGCTATCCTCGTATCCGTAGCGCAAGCAGTACTACTTGGACTACTTCAACGAGTTGTGTCGGTTCGGACTAAAACCTCATATCAGCAAAACAATTTCATTTTTGGGTAATCAAACGTTGAATGCAACGTTTAACGAGTTTTTACAAACAATCATTCCTATACATATACAACCAATCAAATCACAAAATAGCGCAGCTGCCGAACCGAAATAAAACATCCAAAATCATCGAATCAAAATCCCCGCCACAAGCAATCCCGACACTACACCGAGGACATCCCGCGTCCGTCGCTGCTATACCTGAAAAACACCACAAGAGTCTAATGAGCGATCTAAGATCACCCAGTGAATCGGCTCCCCACTACGGCTCCTGATCTATCTATCATCTATAGATCCCCGCCCGAAACCCAAAATAACAATCAATTAATACAATAGCCGATCACGCTCTACCACGTCGTGTCGAACCCACACACAATCAAATGCCAAAAGACAGAAATGGCGATTAGAGGAAATCGGGAGCACTGCGGCACATGTCCCCGATTGAGACTCGATCTATCTACCGCGCAATACCAACCACGTCACACACACTCTGGGCCCCTACGAACTTGGTGACTTCCAGGGTTTCCACTGTTACCGATATGGCAACTAACCCACGCGACTCCTAGCCGTCCATACAACGACTAGGACACCGTTCTGTGTCCATCGATACGCGGTGACTCTGACTACCCCTAGATAGCCCGAGCTTCCATGCAATCCGGCCCTAGGACGCGACCCCGTATTCTCCGGACTACACCCTACAGACGTCACTCCATAGGTTCGCACCTGCCAGCATTCACTGGCCGGTTATCAACTCCCGAGGATCCAATCGGGATGGAAGTACCAGCACGTAATCACACACCTAGACTTGCGGGATCTAACGCACCCTAGAGTCCTAGTGCAGAAATGTAAACACGCAGACTCGCTTGGACTCTAGCAATCAATCACAATCAACTGCCACAACAACTAAACCCCGCATCCCGCAAGTCCACTCATACTCACCACCGCTCTGACTCGGCACCGTACCGAGTCAGCACCACCACTTAACCGGTCCCGAGACCGAGTTAAGAAACAACGAGGATCGCTCGGCCCAACACCGAGACGATCTAAAGGCCTGCACAGAAACATCAACCACGAACACACAACACAGCACAATCACACAATCAACAGTCTACTCGGCCCAACACCGAAATAGACTCACAATCACACAATCACCACACAACAGGCCTATTAGGGTTTCTATCGTCTTTTAACCAATTCACGCCCGCTACCTTGGGTTAACCGCTTGTTAACCCGTAGACGGTTTCATAATCACAACACTTCTCACTTCTTAATCAACCCTAATCATCTTTTAATAACTCCTCGATCCGTCGGTTTAGATCTAGCCGCTTGCTAAACTCCCCGACGTCTCATCATTCATTACTTAGTTCATTCACCTCGGGAACCCCGATACCACTCCATACTCTATACGTTTGTTCAAGTTCCACTCCGTATTTTAACTCGTCTTAATTCCCGTATATATGTTCATTAATATCGTCCTTTACTTACGTATATATGCATATATAGTCCTACTCATGCCACGACTATATGAATGCATCACACAACGTTCTAGCAACCTAACGGCACGCAATCAGGTTTAATCCGTTTAAAGTCTATCATGCTTCTTTAACCCTAGCCGGTTTAACGTTAACCAATCAATCAATCTCTCAAGTTAATTCAATTCAATTCAACGGGTATGCATTCCTATCTCTACGGTTTCCCATTTACGTTCTATATGCTTCTACGGTGTTTGAGCCGACTCACAGTGATTTGACGGAACGAACGGCACGGATGCAGATACGGACTCCCGAGACCCGAACTAAACCCGAACTCCTCCGAATACACGAACACGAACTCCCGAACACTCCGAACAACCGTCACACGAACCGCACAAGAAAACTGGCCGAAGTCAACGCGTTGACCGGCGTTGACCGGCGTTGACCGTTGACCATTGACTTGACCCGGTTGACCGTTGACCAACTCCGGTTTACCTCCTTGACCAACTGAACCACCAATCGAACCAAACCACTTCCAAACCAACCGGTTTAGTTAAACCGGTTAGGTCAAACCGTTGACCGGCGTTGACCGAGACTTAACCGGTTTGACTAGACCGGTTCACCCACCAAACCAAGGCTAAACCAACTCCTATGCATGGCAAGAACACCCCTGAAGAACTGCTTGAAGATTGGCCGGCGAAAGGAGCTTCTCCGGCGACAATTTCGGCGTTGACCGCGACGGCTCCGGCGTTGACCGCGGCGGAGGTGGCTTTTCTGGCGACTTCAGACGGCCAACTTCACACCAAACTAATCCTCTTGATGAGATCTATCCACCCATGGCCTTGAAATCTTGAGAGAAGTTGAAGAGAGAGAGAGTAACCCTAGACCTTAAAACCGCGGCTGCTTCTCTCTTGTTTTCCGGCGAGCTCCGGCGACTTCCGACGACGGCGGCTGGCTGGGACTTGAAGAGGAGGAGGAGATGAAGCTACTGGACTTTGCAGAGATGGATTTGGGTCTAGGATTAGAAAGTTATGCACTTTCTTGTGCAAGAAGTCTTGAAAGCCACTTTGAATTCATGAAGAACTCTTTGAAGATTCAAGAGAGTTTGATGATTCTTGTTGAATATCTCTGGAGAGAAAAGAGAGAGTTTCGACAGAGAGAGAGAGTGAGTGAGAGGTTCTGAGCACCAAATGATCCAAAGGAGATGAATAGTGAAGATTCCATGCATGTTTCTTCTTTTGTTCATGCACCAAATATGGTGTTGCAACCTATCACCCAAAAGCTGGCGACTCAGGGAGCTCACACCTGTCTCTGGTGAATGTCTGAAGCCCACTGAGGCCCAATAGCACCGGCCCAAACCCAATAAACCTTCCCTTAGCTTGTTTGTACACTTTTGCTCGATTTGTCTTTTTCCCCGATAATTGTTTTAGTAAATATCTCGCAGTTCCCATAAATCCTCAAACCTCCATAATCTGATTCTCCTTGCTTTTAGATGAATTTAGCAATTTGAATCATCTCATTTTGAGTTTCCTAGCTCCCGTTATGATTTTCCGAAGTTTTCCCGGTTTTGCTCGGTTTTCACCCGACACTCCGAAAAATGCATTTCTGCTTCGTTTCTTCGAATTCTGATCTTGTAAATATTCTTTATGATTTAAAATTAGAACATTTGGCCCATCTCGTCTTCCGTCTCGAACTTTGGCAAAATTACCATTTTGCCCCTGAGTTTGGCAAAATTACTATTTTGCCCCTGTTGACTTTTCTTCTGCCCGTTGACCATAATTTGTGATACGGGGTATCACAAGCATCATATTCAAAGGTGACTCGACTGGCCAAACTTGATTTTCCTCGGTTTAATGGGGACAAGGTTAAAGACTGGATATTTAAGGTTGAACAGTTTTTATCGATTGATCACACTCCAGGAGATACGAAGGTGGGGTTGGCGTCTATTCACTTCGATGATATGGCATCGGCGTGGCATAGGTCTATTGTGCAATCCGAGATGGGGACTCATGCTACAACAGATTGGGAAACCTATAAGATGTTACTGCTGGAACGGTTTGAAGAGGTTATGGATGATCCCATTGCGGAGTTAAAACAGCTGCAAGAGACGGAGGGTATTGCAGAATACCACGGCAGATTCGAGTTGATAAGGACTCGTGTTGACTTATCGGATAATTATCTGGCCAGTGCTTATTTAGCGGGTTTGAGGCTGGATACAGATGCATATCAGGATGTTTCAGCCAAGGACAGTGAGGCAGTGTTTGATCCTTGGGAGACTTTAGGAGAGGGCTCATCCCAGTAAACAACAGGGATCAAGCTACCCAACAACAACAAAAGCACACCATTGTCGAACAACAAGGGCATCTTACCTTTTAAAAAAGAGTGGAGAGCAAATTCGACTGACTTGACAACCACGGACAGGAACAAAACAAACATGAAGCAACCTGTACCGTTTTTGTAGAAAGAAGAAATGGCTAAGAGAAGAGCGCAAGGACTTTGTTATTTTTGTGACGAGAAATACACCCCTGATCAATATTTAAAACACAATAAGTCTCAGCTATTCCTTTTCGAAAACGATGATGATGAGGATGATGTAATGGGCGATGACAGGGAGGAAGTGATCGATGAGGGAGACTTGGCACAGATCTCGGTTAATGCAGTAGCAGGAATATATGAGAGTTACCGAACCATGCGTGTTAGAGGTGTACATGGAAGAAGAGTGATATTCATATTGATAGACTCGGGTTCCACCCACAATTTCATTGACAAGGAGATAGCTATTAAACTGGGATGTAGTATGAAGTCAGCTGACATGCGAAAGGTAAAAGTGGCAGACGGTAATGTTCTGACAGTGGAAGCTAAGGTTGATCAATTTAAATAGGATTTCCAAGGGACTGAGTTCGCATCAGATGTTTTAGTGATTCCACTCGGAGGTTGTGACATGGTGTTGGGTGTGAAGTGGTTATCGCAGCTCGGGCCAATCACTTGGGATTTCCAGAGATTGGAGATGCAGTTTAAATGGAATCACAGGAAGATACACCTTCACGGCATTAAACCAGGATCGGTTAGAGAAGTTAAGGCCGTGAAGCTGAATAGAATGCAAGAAGGGCATGTTCAACTATCGATGTTGTGTGTGCATGAGGTAAACGATGATGATCCGGTAAGGTTGTGCTCCATGGAAGTCGGGCGAGATCAGAAGCATGCTTTACCACCAACGATAAGCGCATTGATACGAGAATATGGTGATGTTTTTAAGGAGCCGCGAGCGTTACCCCCATTCAGGCCTCATCATAACCACAAGATACCCTTGTTAGAGGGCTCGAATCCAGTCAACCAAAGACCGTATAGGTACGCTATTCACCAGAAAAATGAAATTGACAAGTTGGTGCAAGATTTATTGATTGCATGAACTATACAAGCAAGTTCCAGCCCGTATGCTTCGCCAGTAGTACTTGTGAAGAAGAAGGACGGTACATGGCGCTTATGTGTGGATTACAGAAGCCTAAACAACATGACTATCAAAGGTAGATTCCCTATCCCTCTAATAGAAGATTTGATGGATGAGTTGGGAGGTTCTACAATCTATTCGAAGATTGATTTACGAGCTGGGTATCATCAAGTGCGAATGGAACAGTCCGATGTGCACAAGACTGCTTTTAAAATACACAACGCACATTAAAGAGTATCTCGTCATGCCTTTCAGACTGACGAACGCGCCAGCGACATTTCAGGGATTGATGAATGAAGTGTTAGATCACTGTTGAGGAAAGGAGTTCTCATATTCTTCGACGACATTTTGATTTATAGTACGACCTTGGCTGATCACTTAACACATCTGCGAATGGTTTTCGAGCTGATGAGGAAGAATAGCTTGTTTGCCAAACAGAGTAAGTGTTCCTTTGCAGCTGAAAAAGTAGAGTACTTGGGTCACTTTATGGAAGGCAAGGGAATCTTGACGGATCCCGCTAAGATAAAGGCAGTAGCAGAATGGCCCACGCCAAGGAATTTGAAGCTATTACGAGGTTTTTTGGGCTTGGCAGGTTACTAACGTCGTTTTGTGAAGCATTTTGGTACGATAGCTGCTCCATTGACGGCGTTGACGAAGAGAGACGCTTTTGTGTGGTCTGATGAGGCGAGGTCGGCGTTTGAAGAGCTGAAGCAGGCGCTCTGCACGGCCCCGGTGTTGGCACTGCCGTTATTCGATCGACCATTCATTGTCGAGACCGATGCTTGTGGCAGTGGTATTGGAGCGGTATTGATGCAGGAGGGGCATCCTTTAGCATTTATAAGCAGACAATTAAAAGGACAGCAGCTTCATTTGTCCATCTATGAAAAGGAACTCCTCGATGTCGTGTTTGCTATACAAAAGTGGCGCCATTACCTCCTTACTAGGCAGTTCCAGATAAAGACGGATCAACGAAGCTTAAAGTACCTACTGGTGCAGCGATTAAATACTCCGGTGCAGCAACAATGGTTACCTAAGCTACTTGAGTTCGACTACGAGATCCAATACCGACAAGGAAAAGATAACACCATCGCAGACGCGTTATCACGGGTCGAGGGATCCGAAGTACTGCACATGGCGTTAACAGTTCTGGATTGTGATTTGTTGGAGCAAATTCAGAACAGTTATGCAGGAGACAATGAGGTTATGACCGTGATAGAAGCGCTAAAACGAGATAAGGCAGCTAAGAAGCATTTTACTTGGAGTTGGGATGTTCTGAGGCGTAAAGGGAAGATTGTAGTGCATGAGGATGCTGCGATAAGAACTAAAACCTTAGAGTGGCTTCATGGTTCAGGGATCGGAGGTCACTCTGGCCGAGATACGACACACCAAAGGATTAAAAGTTTATTCTATTGGAAGGGGATGTCAAAGGAGATTCATGCGTATATTCGGGCTTGTGCAGTGTGCCAACAATGCAAATCCGATACTGCAGCTTACCCGGGACTGTTACAGCCACTATTGATACCCGAAACAATATGGTTAGCCATCTCTATGGACTTCATAGATGGTCTTCCAACATCATTCAGAAATTCGGTCATCTTTGTGGTAGTCGATCGGTTAAGTAAAGATGCACATTTCATGGCCTTGTCTCACCCGTATACGGCTGCTACGGTTGCGCAAGCATTTTTGGATAATGTATTCAAACTCCATGGAATGCCACAATCAATTGTGAGTGACAGAGACAGTGTTTTTCTAAGTGATTTTTGGCAGGAGTTGTTCACATTGCAGGGCGTATCTCTTAATCTATCGAGCGCTTATCACACTTAAAGTGATGGACAGACGGAGGTCGTTAATCGGTGCTTGGAGACGTATCTGAGGTGCATGTGTAGTGACAGGCCTTACATGTGGAGCAAGTGGTTACCGCTTGCGAAATTTTGGTATAATACCAATTTTCATTCAGCCATTCAGCTGACTCCGTACGAGGCAGTTTATGGGCAACCACCACCACAGCATTTACCTTATCTGCCAGGGGAAGCGAAGGTGGCAATGGTGGCGCGGAGTATGCAGGAGAGAGAGAGCATGCTTCTCTTGCTGAAATTTCATTTGATGAGGGCACAACACCGTATGGCTCATTTTGCTGATCAACATCGGACTGAGAGAGAGCTGGCCATCGGAGATTGGGTGTATGTTAAGTTGCAGCCTTACAGACAAAATTTTGTGGTGATGAGACAGGGACCAAAATTGGCTCCTAAGTTCTACGGACCATACAAAATTGCGGATCGATGAGGCAAAGTAGCATACAAGCTTGTGCTACCTGCGACTTCACGAGTTCACCCAGTATTTCACGTGTCGCAGCTCAAGTTGAGGGTTGGCACCGTGGTTACATCGCACGAGTTACCGGAAGGGATGTCGGATGTTCTAAGTAAAGAGCCTGAGCTGATTCTGGAGAGGAAAATGGTTAACCGGCAGGGTCAGGCTGTTACCAAGGTGTTGGTCAAGTGGTCGAACGAACCTATTGAAGAAGCAACGTGGGAGTTTCTGGTTTATCTACAGAAGAGGTTTCCATTATTTGAACCTTGAGGTCAAGGTTCTCTGGGAAGGGAAGATTTGTTACAGGAAGTTGGCGGGAGTATTCAAATAAAGACACGTCAGCTGTTTACCTGTTACGATCAGTTTGAATAAGATTTAGAAGATCTGTGTTTTGATTTCTTTTAAGATTCTTTCTGTTGCGTTGTTGCAACTGTTTTCGTTGTGGTGTTAAAGTCAGAATTCTATCTCAGAATCTGACCATCGAATAATTTCTCATTGACATTGTTATCATTCTCATTCTATCTCTGAAGAACATTTGCTCATTATTGTTTGAGGTTCTATTCTTATTACGGAATCTCTGCAAGTGAGGTCAGAACTCGTGTTTTATGAACATTGGTTCTTGCTACGGTTGAACGTTTGAGTGATTTACGTTTGTTCTTTATCATGATTCCACACACACGTACCACACTGACACAACTGCAATGGCTTGTAGTTCAACAATTCATCCCACTTGGAAGTCAATTGCCCGAAATACTCCATCACACTCATGCCATCTTGCTTGCACGAGCTGATTTCACTTCGCAGATGATGTATTCTGATGACATTGCCAATAGAATAACGCTTCTTCAAATCATCCCACAGTTTGCATGCTTCAGAAGTATATGAAACTGTAGATCTGATGTTGGGTGAGATAGAAGCCCGAATCCATCCGATCAACATAGAGTTGAACGTGTTCCATAACTCGGCCTCGACTGGTTTTTCTGACTCGTTCGGTGTACGTAGGGTTCCATCAACAAACCCTAATTTTCGCTTTACGCGTAAGTTATTCTCCATCTCAAAACTCCATTCAGCATAGTTCTCTCCATTCAACACCACCGGTGTGATCAACGCTCCTGGATTGTCCGAATGGGATAGATAATACGGTGATGACACATGTGATGGAACTTCGAGCCAATTCTAACAGATTCAGAATTGCTGTCAGGTTCCGAAGCCTAGGATCTAGGGTCTAGTTAATTGAATCAAGGAATTATCTGGCGTTTACCTGGAGATTGGCAGCGGAATAGAGTCGGTAAACGAGATCTGGAGCGCCTCAATCGCTGCGCCTCTATCGTAGTCCACACGCACACAAGCTGGAATCCGTCGGGATGCTAGCTCCGGGAATCGGATCTCTTGGGATTTCTGTGTTTTCTAGAGAAAAAGGATCAGTTTTTATGTCAAGAAAAACTGTCTGCGACGGCACGCTTACCTTGGTCGAAATATAAAACTCGTTTATATATTGACCTCGAGGTAAACCGAAACATCAGTTTCGGTTTCGCCCTCGTGTCGACCGACACACCTATTGGTGTCGATCGACACACATCTTGTATCGATCGATGCACCAATGGCATCGATCGACACATCTCTTAAAACACGATATCAATGTGTATCCAATACACATTGATCGGATTATATGCCAATGATCAATCCCATACCAAGTGTATCCAACTTGCTTATGTGTGTGACCCTGTAGGTTCACACGATACCAGAAGTGAGTTACAACTCATTTGTCATAAGCGGTTTCTAGCAAAACATTACGACTACCTAGTATCACATGAATTGTCCGATCTCGACAATACAACTATCTCTAGAGTAAGTACAATGTGATTTCAGGACATAATCCCAACAATCTCCCACTTGTACTGGAATCACCTATTCCAATAATCCCTTCGTCGCTATATCTCGATATGGCATAAGGCAAGAGACTGTGTCATCCTTATTATAGCCACTATCATGTTCATCGAACTCTTGATCCATACTGATAAAAAAACGACTGAAAATCACCTCGTTGGAGCACGGCCATGCATTTTTTCAGTATCAAATCTTCGATGGGCCCTGAGATATTTATCTCCCGTTATACAGGAGGGACAAATCCCATCTTGTTCCATCCCTGTTTCTACACGTACTTCATGATACGCATAAGCAATGCCGTTATAGCCGCCAGTTACGGAACGACGTTTGACAAGGTCAAAACGCACCAATTCATATGCTAGAAAGCATGATGAACTCAGGTCTAAGGACTATACTCTATAGTCGTAATGAGAACCTCCCATGACACTGATATAACTATCATGTGGAGTTCTCATTAGCGGGTCATGTCCGATCATATGTTCACCAACATATATCTATGTGACTGACTGTGATAATCATATCATTGACTCCATGAAACTTAGTCCAACAGTCACCTCACATACTAGTCTCGCGCGGTTATTGGTGTCCCACTTCAACAACCTCGACTAGGGACAATCGTAATTTATGTCATCTCTTACTTATAGGGTTTCATGATCAAGTCCTCAACTTGATGACCTATAAGATGAACATAAAATACTTTTGGGACTATTACTTAATTATCCAATAATTAAATAATACTGATGTCAGTTTAACTTTCATAAACACTACCATAGCATGTCTATGTAAAGATTATAACATAACTAAAGTTACTCCCACTAGAATCATGATCATCTCTTCAGATATCTTATACCTACAGCAACAGAATAAATTTCGTGCTTAGGTTGTGGGAGAGACTGCGGTGTTTTGCTTGAAACAATTCCAACAAACCACACCGCCATTCAGATAAAAGCACTATTCTACGGTCCACTGCTTGGAGCCTTTCCAACAGATAGCACCGCTACTTAGACAAAGAGACATAATCGGGTGGGAACCGGGAATCATCTTTGTCCGTCTAACTACTTTCAACTGGTTCGTCACTTCCTCAGTTCACCACAAAACTATCCTTATAGTTCTTCAAACACTTGGGATATTTCTGGCAACTGATCAGTGACTCTTACCGGAATATATTGGTATTTTCTCGTCATGCTTTATGCGTAAGCTGCATCTAGACGAGTGCAAAATATGGCATTCATGATGGATTCTATTGCAGCAGCATTAGTAATCACACTCATTAATACTAGTTCAGCTAGTGTTCAAAAACACTTCATCTTGCTAATATTGTTACTAGCTCAGCCAGTGTCCAAGACACTTCATCTTGCTTAGACTATTGCCATAAGACCTTTGGTATAAAGTCATTCTTGGAATTAAGCATATATGAACTGTCCAATACCTTATCAACATAAGGATTTTGACATGATCCAATTAGCCTTTCTGATCCATTCCAATGGATCCTTATTCCAAGAACTTTCACGGCCTTCTCCCATGTCCATCGTTAAATTTGACTTCCGACCCAAATCTTGTCAAGACTTTAGCGTCGGAACGTCGTTTATGAGACTAAGTATGTTATCTACATACAGTGTGAGAATTGCAGCTACGCTCCCACTAGTCTTCTTGTAAACGCATGGTTTTATTTCTTTTCTGATCAAGTCAAAACTATTGACCACTTTATCAGAATGTTGATTCCAACTCCAAGATGTTTGCTTCAATCCAGAAATGGATCGGTGAAGCCAACATGCATACCCAGCAAATTTTTCGGAGTTGGGGCTCACCATCGCTTCCTTGAATTTGGCATGCTTGTCACTTTTCAATGATCAACAGATCACGACAATCGGCTATGAGAAATCACTCTCGAGTTAGTGACGGATCCTTTCGGATATGCGAATTTCAGGCTCCACAGGTGCAGATCCTACAGCACTTTGTAGATCTCACCGCTGCTCTCCCTCAACAGGTTGAGCAGCCTCCTGTGTTTATCGAATTTCTTCGATGTGTACTTTCACTCCCACTGTTCCTTTTGGAAAGTACGATCTTTCTCAAAAGACACAGTTCTAGACAACAAAAGTACTAAGCCTTGGTTTCCTTAGGACAACCAGCGAGGTAGAACTTATCAGATTTGGGTTCAAGTCTTTTAGCTATCATCCCAAATTATCAGAAACAACTTTCTTGAAAAACTTCAGTCCACATCCAATGTGGTGTCTTTCAATTGATTTTCATCGAAACCCTTTTCTGCGCAAAGACAGACATTTTAGAACGTATTCTTAAATGATTATGGAAGATTCCTGTGACTCATCGTTAATCGGATCATATCTAATAAGATCCGATTCATTCTGTCAGATGATCACCCAATTCATGACTCAAGTATTTTATTCCGCGATCCAATCGAGGATCTCAATACTTCTGTCAAATCGGTTCTACACTTCATCTTGAAACTCCTCAAGGGATTCCTGCTCGTGTCTCATCAAATGAACACAGTCATACTTATTGATGCCATCAATAAGGTAATGAAGTACAGAAGATTTCCTTTGGCACTAATGATCATCGGGCCGCATACATCAGTATGTGTAAGGCCCAATAAGCCTCTGGCCCGTTTCTTTTAGCTCTGCTAAAAGGGCCTTAGTCATTTGGCCCCAGTAAACAGAATTCATATATCAAATGTTTAATAATCAGATGAGTCCAAAATAATGGAACTTCTGAATCCGCTTCACTCTATGTGGTTAAACGACTATGCCAAAGAAAAGTCGAGTTCGAGTCATCAGACTTAAACCTTAAGTATTTGTGTTATATTCAAACTCACGCTGGTTTAAGATATAAAACCCATTCCAAACGGGGTGCTACCATATGATATTTCATTAAGATTTAAAGAACCAAACTTGTCTTTTATCAAAATGAAAAACATCCAAATTCTTACAAGAAAATGAAAGACATCTCTGCTCAAGGCAGATACATAGTAGCAATTACTTAATTTCTAAAACCAAGTATGAAAGGCTCCCACAAGTGGAGAATCTCTACGGCTCATGCAGCAACCATTGCTTCATACCAGACACGCAGTTCCACTTATCATTTCTTCAACGTTGTACTGTCGCTTAGGTCCTGCATATTTCAAAAATATCAGTACCACAACTAGTATCCAATACTTACGTAGAACTTGAAGTAATAACACAATACCTGAAGAAGAAGTACCATACATCTCCTTACTCTCTTGTGAATCTTCCAAGAACTTAATGCAATCTCTCTTCCAATGCCCTGACTCATCGCAGTAGAAGCATTTTCTAACACCAGATGGGCCTGACTTGGGCTTATAAGATGACACAGGCTTATCCTGATTCCAAATCTGGACGGCCCAGCCTCTACCCTTGACAACACAAGATTTCTCAAATCTTTTACCCTTTATGATGTCTTGCTCTGCTGTTTTGAGCATGCCATGCAGCTCAGTCAACGTCTTCGTCAAGTTATTCTTGATATAGCTTTTGATAAACTTAGCATAACTAGACGGCAGTGACTGCAGAATGATGTCAGTAGCCAACTCTAAGCTGACAGTACATTCCAGTTTCCCCAGGTTATCAATGTAACCCATCAGTTTAATGACATGAGGACTAACTGGAGCATCCTCTGGTAGCTTGCACCCAGTGAGAGACTTCACTATCTGGAATCTCTCAACTCGTGCCAGATCCTGAAACTTCAGTTTCAGGCTGGTGATCATCTCTATTGGCGACTCCATGCTCTCGTATTGACTTTTCAAGTCCGAGTTCATGGTAGCCAACATCAGACCACGCACATCTACCATATCAGTATAATGCTTATTCCAAGCATTATACACTGCATTCGAGCGATTGGCCCCAAGTCTTTCTGGAAGAGCTATCTCAAGGACATAGTCCTTGCTCTCCTGCTTGAGGATTAATCTCAAATTCCGATACCAATCCAGGAAGTTGGATCCATTTAACTTGTCCTTCTCAAGGACGGATCGCAACGAGAAAATAGTCATAGACATAAGCTGAAATCCAAGAAAAACAAAGATTTAGTTATGTATATCATGAGAAATCTTATCTAATAAGAAAACTCGCATTATATTCAAACAATGTTTCCTCTATGAATATAATGATCCAAGATCCATACTTCACCAAAATCTGAGTGGGCGACTCGCCATCATCCAATCTTTAGTTATCTAGGTAAGCAAATCATTGCTAATTGTACCCAGTACAACTCTTGATTGTGGATGAGACAAACTATGTCTAATCCACTCTGATGTCTCTGGGTCCAGAACTTCTGATAGCCCAGTCAAGTAAAATCAATCTCTTCTGTCTTGTGATCATTGACAGTCGCACTGCGAGTCTATCAATGATTGTCTGCCTTGCTCAGGTCACTGTGGATACCAAGGACTCCAAGACTATCCAACAATGAACCGAGTCTTGACATAAGACGAGATTGGGCAAGACATCAAGGTCACTTGATGTTTAGTTGAGGAAACTAAACTCTGAAAGGTTAGCAAATCAATCTATTAGGTCATGTAATTGTTGATGTCAAGCACCGCAAGTCCATCAACATAATTACCACCCTTACTCACGTAATTGTGGACACCAAGCTCTTGGCTAGACCATCACACAACAAAACGAGTCTTGACAGTTGACCATATTGAAGCTAAGATTTGATCAAGGTTTAGGTCGAGTTTGGTTTCTGAAAATTCAAGATTCAATAACCAGAATTTCGAGCACTGTATCGATCGACGCAGACTATGTCTGTCGATCGACACCACCAAACAAAACCGGACTTCAATAACCGGTTAATCCAATTAACCCGGTTCATCGAACCGGTCATGTCGATCGACACAACCCGTGTGTGACGGTCGACATAGACCTTAACCGAAGACAGTTTTGATAACCGGTTTAATCCAATTGAACCGACTTATCAGATCAAACTGATCTTAACCATTCAAATCGGTTTATACTAATTGTGATAACTGGTTCAATCCAATTGAATCAATTCATCCAATTTTAAACCGTTTTAACCAGTTTCAACTGATTGCGATAACCGGTCCAATTCAATTGAACCGTTTTATCCAATCAAACTGATTCAACCCATCGGTTCATGCTAATTGAGATAATCAGTTCAATCCAATTGAACCAATTCATCCAATTTAAACCGATTTATTTGGACTTAACCAAGCATGATAACCGGTCCAATCCAATTGAACCGATTAACCATTCGCTAGGTCTGTGTCGACCGACACTCAACCTGTGTCGATCGACACTGTACCGAATCTGCTCTGTGTCGACCAACACTCAAACTGTGTCGATCGACACAGTAGGCTTTCGGTTTTTCTTCGCGAAAAACCCTAGCCGCCGATTCTGTCGAATTCGCCACCCTGTGTCGACCGACACACCTAGTGTGTCGATCGACACTGTGCGAAAACACAGAGTCGATTTTGATCAGAATCGATCTAACCTGTTCTAGCCAAACAACCTAGTTTGCGAATCTAAATCATCAAATTCAATGAACAGGTTTGATTCAATGATAAACCCTAAGGCTCTGATACCACTGATGGAACTTCGAGCCAATTCTAAAAGATTCAGAATTGCTGTCAGGTTCCGAAGCCTAGGATCTAGGGTATAGTTAATTGAATCAAGGATCTGATCTGGCGTTTACCTGGAGATTGGCAGCGGAATAGAGTCGGTAAACGAGATCTGGAGCGCCTCAATCGCTGTGTGATATACCATGGATTTTAGGGTTTTTAACCATGGTATATGTGTCATTTATCGAGTCTTTTACTATGTTTTAGAGTCTTTTCAGGTGTTTATTAGGTACAAGCACATTTGGAGCATATTTGGTGATTATGGCACTTTCTGGAGCTAATTAGAGTATTTGGCCGAGAGATAGACTTCACTGTCAATATTTCAGAGCTGCAACGATCGACACATTCATGGCATCGATCGTTTCACCAGCGAGATGGGCCAAACAATGGTTTAATGAAGAATAATGAAATTGCAGTTCTGCCCAGAAGTTCCTGATATTCACAAAGAATCCCCAAAACGTGTTTTAGGATTATAATTAGGTTTTACAGCCACTTGTTAGGCTAAGCTTTTCTTACGTTAAGTTTTACTCAGAGAGAGTTGAGGGGCTGATCCTGATCTCGAAAGAGACTTGATTTTGAACCCCAGTTCTTATTTGATTATATGATATTTGGTTTTCTACTTATGATATTTTCTGTCTCGATGAATATGTCTGAGTAGTTCACCTGTTAGGTTGAAGGATTCTCATTAGGGATTTCAGAGAATTATAGTTTTAATTTATCTGTAGAGTTTCATATCTGCTAGTTCTTTATCTAAGTTGTTCTTAATGCTTAATCTGAAGTAGCTAATCAGAATTATGATGTTAGGTTGATTAATGCAGCGGAAGTTGGTTAATTTAACTAGAAAGAACCTAGATAAGCAATTAAACTATTCGCAAACGGAAGTTTGGTTTAGGTTAATTGTGAACATATCAAACTTGGAATTAAAGCTGGTTTAATCTGTTAGTTCTCGCAAACGAAAGTTTGGTTTGCTGCACTTAGACTTAGAGAATTATCGCAAAGGAATTTGGTTAGTTCTATATCCGTGTTTGAGTTCTAGAACAGTTATTGATTAGATCTAGATAGATTGATTGCCTGCGTTCCTGATTTCCTGAGAACTCCTGAAACCTAACGCTTCGCCTTCTTGCTTACAAACTCACTTTATTCGTTCGCTATTTCATTTACTGTTTTCACACCTGCTTCGCTTAATTGAATCTGAACTACTAATAATCTATTGTGTGACTGAGAGTCCTTGTGGGATTCGATACCTTATATACTACGATTGCATTAACTGTGCACTTGCAGTAGAATAGGGATAAAACTATACACCTATCAAGTTTTTGGCGCCGTTTCCGGGGACTCTTTGAGTTCACCAATAGACTTAGTACTAGGATTTAGACTAAGCATTATTTTTAATTTTCTTGTTTACTCACGCTTTTGATTTTTGGGATTGCAGGGATTCGCACTGCATCGATCGTTGCACACTAGCATCGATCGACGCAAGACGAGAATAGCAACGCTGAGATCTGAGACGTTCAATAGGTTCCACTCTATGGAGCCTGTGATTTTGATTCGCGGTGAAAACGGCGTTCTACGAGACCAAGAGGGTCATATATGCAACGCAAAAGGTCAGAAACTAGATGGGGAAGGAAACCCCATCTTGCCAGATTTCCATGTATTGGTTGGGCAAGTAGCTGAGATGAGAAATAAGATAGATGACATTCACAACGTCCTACTAAAGGAAAGACAGTTCCGAGAACATGCAGAAACTGAAGGATTTGCAGAGGTAAACCATATGGCGGGAGCTGATTTTTATGGACATACATTTGGACATCAGCAGAGACAAGGTTCTAGGCATGCTCAAGGATCAAGAGATTATGGTTATACATCCTGCCTAGCATCTCCCGTACCTGCACAGAGGAGCAGATTAGAGATCATGATGGAGCAGTCCATTGCAGGACAACAACAGACCACAGCGTCTTTCAGCTCGAAGCTTGAGAGCTTGTACACTAATCTGAATGAGAAATTTGAGTCCTTGAACACTCATATGAAGTTGCTAGATACACAGATGGATCAGATTTCAATTCCTACCACAAGGAAGGATACTCGGGAAGCCCATGTCGTTAACATTCCTATTCAGGTTGACCACAGAATGGATCATGGACCATATCTAGCAGTTAAGGCTATGGAATTTGTGGAAAACAGAGAGGATTCTGATATTGAATTCCCTGAGTTTGAGAGCTTCGACGGACCTGACTCAACAGAGATTGACATGGATCTTTTGGCTTGGATAGCTCAGACTGATACTGGACCAGGTAAAGAGGAGAAATTTGAGTTTGAGATTGCTGGATTAGACCAGGAAACTGATGGACCCGAGACTGTAGTTGAAACTCGAGCTGAGACAACCGCGTCGATTGTTGCACCACATGCACCGATCGTTGCACCCCGTAAAGGACCAGTTTCACTTATACCTCGTGGGGTTGCTAAGGAAAGAATTTACAAACCTCCAATACCATTCCCAAAAGCTCCTGTAAGGTCTAAATATGTTGTTCAGTGCACAGTAGTGGTTGACAAGAAGATGGTGGTTCCACAGGAGTCTACTCTAACATCTTCAAAGCCTAAGGCTACTCATAAGCAGAAGGCTCCGAACATCAAATCTTTACCAAAAGTAAAGCATAAATCCTCTAAGTTTAAACCTCCTGACTCAACTGTTTTGAATGCGGGAAAGAGTTTTAAAATGCCCAAATGTCGATACCACCCTACATTCCTTCCTACGTTCCTTGGACGACATCATGATGCTACTGCTTACACACCACCGTGGATGATAAGGCATTCACAGAGACACTCAAAGTCTCTGTTGAAACCTCCATGATTCTGACCTCTTTCCAAAAGTCAAGCTAATGACTTAAAACAAGCGCTGAGTGGGAGGTAACCCACTGCTAGGTTTAATTATTTTTTTTCCTTTTCATTTTTGGTGTTTTTCTTAGGATTTCACGTTTTTATTTGTTTTTGGTAGTTTTTAGATACAGAACCAAGTCTGGAGATGTGTGATGATCGTTGCTTACATGTGCAACGATCGTTGCAGTTGGGTTAAATCGAAAATTAAGGTATGTCGCGCTAAACCGGAATCAATCTGGTTCAACCAGCAACGATCGTTGCTACTATGCAACGATCGTTGCACCCACGACCAAGGTAAGTTACCTTAAACCCTTTTTCTCTCTTTCTTCTCCATTTTCTCACCGCCGATAACACCGAGAGCCTCCACCTAAAATCACCATTTCTTCATCGATTTCTTTAATTCAAAGCACCATTTCACTTATTTTTGCACCCCCAATCTATTTCTCCTACCCATTTCTCACGGAATCAAGGTAATGTACTTCTATTTGATGATTTTCGGATTTCACTTTTAGGGTTTTAGAAATTGGAAATTTTGGATCAAAATTGATGAATGCATGATAAAATGATTATGCTTTAGGTTGTTTAGTGATGGATTGTTGTCGATTTTGCGGTTGACTACACGATTTTAGAACGATTTTGTTGACTGTTTATTGCGGCCAGAATCGCCTAGCAACGATCGATGCACTATGTGCAACGGTCGTTGCTCTGCGATTCTGGAGAAATGTTCGAGTACACGAAATCGCCTTGCAACGATCGCTGCCTTAGTGCAACGGTCGTTGCATGACGATTTCACAGAGAGTTTGCCGTGACTAATTTGCTTAAATTTCTGTTTTGCAGATGGCAACTCGGGATCAACCCCGCAAGCGCAGAGCCACAGCCGCAAGCGCCTCACGACAGTACATTCCGCCACCAGAGTGGCTACATAGGGATTCTGATCCTCCAGAGCCATATCAGTTGGTTCATGCGACCATTGGGCCACCATGGCCAAGAGCAGATAAGGCTCGGATTCGGACTGATCGCGGCTGGGGCAAGGGTATCAAGAAGCTGCTCACTACGTCTGATTTCACCGAGAGGCCGCTACACGAGTACTAAGACGAGTACGATACACTGATGTATAACGGTTGGTGTGGCATGGAGATAGCGCCAACCAAGTTTACGGACTACTCGACTTGTCATGGTCTCGGCATAGACAGACAGGTTATGGAGCTGTGCAGAGGCATTGGTCTGGGGACAATGCCGATGCAGCCTTACGATCTATACCCAGAGCTGGTGAGACAGTTGCTTGCCACATGCAGGGTTGTTTACCCGAACCCGGACAGCAGGAGTGCTCAAGGAGGCACTTTTACTTTCATGTGTCTTGGCGCCAGGTATCGAGTGCCCCTTCTCGATATCTGTAGGATCTGTGGGTTTAGCATTGAGCAGCCACGCACCGATATGTCCCTTCCATGGGAACCAGCAGAGGCTGCGCAGTTCTGGGCATACATTGGTGGTGGACGGTATCACTCACGGACTACACCTGTGATTCAGGTTAGGCATCCGGCTCTCAGGTATGTCTTGCGTATCTTGGGACGCACACAATTGTGCAAGCATGAGGCAAACAAGATACGCAAGAATGAGTTAGAGATACTATTCAGAGGACTGAGGGAGCAGCTCAGGGGTACCGATGTGAGAGACCCAGCTAAGAAAGTCAACCTGGGAGCCTTATTTGCCCATCATCTTTGCGAGCTGCAGAAGAAGCCTTATGACAGCGTGCGCAAGGAGACAGTAGGGAGTCTTCTTACTCCTATTTTCAGACACTGTAGGATCCCTATGGAGGATACAGAGTGCATCACTGAGAGAGAGTTCCTAGATCTCAGTCACTTGCAGAGTGCTACGTGGCTGAAGGAGTGCAGAGTCCCTGAGGATACACAGTATGGTATTGATCTTCCTGCTGCTAGGTTGACTCAGATTGATACCATTGATGCTTTGAGTTTCCGCCCTCCTGCCAGAGCTCGACGCGCAGTGCCTACTATGGCTCATCCGCTGGGAGAGCCTTCTACGAGAGCTTCATCCTCCTCTACACCTGCGCCTGCTGCTGATATGGGTCCTTATCCTGAGATGACAGTGCCCTACGGTGGTATGTCTGAGGCTGAGTGGAGAGAGCGTAGTGATGGGATATAGAAGACCATCTGGGAGTGGATGCGAGGCTGCACTTGCAGGAGACATCCACAGGTTCACCAGCCCGTCCCAGGACCTTCTCGACGCAGACGACGATCTCCGACTCCTACTTCTTCGAGCGGTACTGATCGCATAGCTGAGGCAGCCAGTGATGATGAGCGATATGGTGGGATAGATGATGTGAGCGAGTGAGATCGATCTCCATTTTCAGACTTTTGGTTATGTACTTTTTATCTTTTTCCTATTTTTCTTTGCACTTTTTCCTTTTGATTTCTAGGATGCTGTTGTTTTTGGATGATGTGTTTGATATGCTACGCTTTTTGCTTCGATTTTACTCTGTTTTCAGTGTTTCCAGCTTGCAGGATTAGAAATTTGATAGATTCCAACGGACTAACCTGCTAACTTGCTGACTGATCTGATGCACGCAATGCAACGATCGTTGCTGCTATGAGCAACGATCGACACTCAACGAAAAATCGCCTAGCAACGATCGATGCACTATGTGCAACGATCGGTGCTTGAGCAACAGAGGTAAAATACGACAGAACTCAACACAAACCATTAACAATTTTTATTTATTTTTACCGATCCTTCGCTTGACACTACTGGGGACAGTGTGTTTTAAGTGTGGGGGAGGTGCTACTGACGTTTATCTTTCTGTTTTCTTAAGAATCAGTCCATTTATCAAATTTTTGTTTTATTGAGTCAAAATTGTTTAAGTAAGAAACAGTGAATTTTTGAGAAGATTAACAACACTTGCAGGAACTTAAGTAACCATTGGGATGAAGTTGCAGGATCTATCTTTGACTATTAGAAAACCCAAACACAGATCAACCTACTGGGAACACCCACATCACTTCAGGTATCAGAGGATCTTTTTACTGACTTCAATTTAATACTGACTTATATTTCTCACCTAAGGGCTTGGTATACTTTGTGTCGGATTCCCTTGTTAGTTCTGACACAGCCTGTCAACCTATCCTATTTAGTTCCCTTCTCCCCTTCTATAAAGTAAAAAAAAAAAAGATAATAAATTGAGGATGAGTTAGTAACTCCGAAGTGGTCACAGGAGTGGTAGAGACCCCTATTATCTCATGTGCGATCCATAGAACGTGTCCAAAGTACACCCCATAACGGGAGGAACACTGATAAAAAAAAAAAAAATGATGCCCAATGTGGGAAAAATCAGTTGTTAAGGAAGGGAAAGAGAAGAAAGGGACTAGAGAAAGATAGTATGGTGGTCTAGAGCTGATAAGGTAAGAATCCATGTGCCCTTTGATCGATACTCCTTAGGTGAGACCGCACTTAAATACTTGCAGAAGTCAGTAGGGAGAATTTGAATGCTTGAATGTGATTGTGGAGTTTACTTAGGACAGTTGCTAAGTGTGGGGGAAGTATATGTTGGTCTTGATATCCTGTGATTGATTCTTGCAGTGGTTTACTAAGGGGAATTGATATATCATGGTTTTTACTAGTTTTAGACCATGATATAAGTGTGTTTTTAGTGTCTTTTGTGTTCTTTTAGAGTCTTTTACAGGTATAATCAGGTTGGGAGCTGAATTGGAGATAATGGAGCATTTTGGAGATTTTTGGAGTGTTTGGCCGAGAGATAGAGTTCACTGTCCGAAACAGAGAAGGGTGTCGATCGTTGCACTCTAGCAACGATCGATGCACCAGCGAGATGGGCCGAAACTCGGCGGTTTAGAAGAATCAAGTTATTGCACTTTGATCCAGAAGTTCCTGATATTTACAAAGAAGCCTTTGGCCGAGATTATGCCTATATAATAGAGTTTTTAGTGTTTTTATTAGATACGCTTTATACTTTTTACAATACACTTTGATAATTAAGAGCAGAGGATTTTTAGAGCTTTTTGGGGCTGATCTGAACCTGTTACATCATCTGTATTTGGAGAAGATTTCGAACCCCTTTTTCTCTTATTCTTTTATGCAATTTATTCATTCTATGATTATGTTTTCATTATCTATGTCTGAGTAGATTCCTAGTTAGGTTTAGGGTTTCTCACATAGGATTTCATGACTTGCTAGACTTGTTCAAATTCAGTTAAGGATTCATAACTATATCTGTTCTTCAATTTAATTGTGCTTAAAGCTAGTTCTAACCTGATCAATTAGAATCTAGATCTTAGGTTGCTAAATACGTCACGGAAGTGGGGTTTAGGAATCTTAACTAATTAAATTGGGCAATTAAACTTTGCGCAAACGGAAGTTTGGTTTAGGATAATTGTGAACATATCAAACTTGGACTTATTGCTAGTTTAATCTGTTAGTTCTCGCAAACGAAAGTTTGGTTTGCTGCACTTAGACTTAGAGAATTATCTCAAAGGAATTTGGTTAATTCTATATATGTGTTTTGAGTTCTAGAACCGTGCTTAATTAGATCCTTGCTGAATGAACTGTCTGCTTGTCTGATTTCCTGAGAATACCCTAGGCTTGACGCTTTTAATTACTTGCTTCACAACCGTTAATCTCTGCTACTGATTTACTTTCTCGCACCGCAATTTATTTCATTCACTATTTGCTTATTTCTAGTATTTATTCCTATAGTTTGATTCTCTTGAGACCAAGTGTCCCTGTGGATTCGATAACCCTATATACTACTTTGACATTGCTGTTCACTTGCAGTTTAGTATAGGGAAAACTTAGAACCTATCAAGTTTTTGGCGCCGTTGCCGGGGACTCTTTGAGTCTTCGATAGGACCGAACTTAGGGTTTTTTCTAGAAATTTTTCTTTTTGTTTTTGTTCTTTTTCGTTTTTATTTTTGGTTTTGCTGAACTTTTTCTCTGTTTCTTTCTGTCGCAGGTGCGAATTTCGCCTTGCGTCGATCGTTGCATCCCTTGCATCGATCGTCACTAGGCGATTCTGAGATTGAATCGATCGTTGCACTGATAGCATCGATCGTTACTGGACGATTACAGACAGTTTATGCCAACGCAGAAAACTCGAAGTAATCCGAACTCGAGCTTGCTTAATCTCGGACTAGAGGAACTTGGACGTTTAGAAAGAGCTGCTGTCTGTAGACCAAGAACCTATAGGGAAAACTTACAACCTATCAAGTGGGGTTTAGGAATCTGAACTAATTAAATTGGGCAATTAAACTTTGCGCAAACGGAAGTTTGGTTTAGGATAATTGTGAACATATCAAACTTGGACTTATTGCTAGTTTAATCTGTTAGTTCTCGCAAACGAAAGTTTGGTTTGCTGCACTTAGACTTAGAGAATTATCGCAAAGGAATTTGGTTAATTCTATATCTGTGTTTTGAGTTCTAGAACCGTGCTTAATTAGATCCTTGCTGAATGAACTGTCTGCTTGTCTGATTTCCTGAGAATACCCTAGGCTTGACGCTTTTAATTACTTGCTTCACAACCGTTAATCTCTGCTACTGATTTACTTTCTCGCACCGCAATTTATTTCATTCACTATTTGCTTATTTCTAGTATTTATTCCTATAGTTTGATTCTCTTGAGACCAAGTGTCCCTGTGGATTCGATAACCCTATATACTACTTTGACATTGCTGTTCACTTGCAGTTTAGTATAGGGAAAACTTAGAACCTATCAAGTTTTTGGCGCCGTTGCCGGGGACTCTTTGAGTCTTCGATAGCTTCGAACTTAGGGTTTTTACTAGGATTTTTATTTTTGGTTTAGTTTACTACTTTTTCTTTTTCTTGCGTTTCAGGTACGCCTGATCGCCCTGCATCGATCGACACAGTCCTGAGTGTCGATCGTCACATCATCGAGCCTGCATCGATCGACGCTTCTCTTGCATCGATCGACACAAGGCGAAACCAGTGGTGCCGAGAGCTTGAGCATTTAGCTGGGTATTTCTTGATGAAGCCTGTGATTCTGATTCGCGGCAAGAACGGAGTTCTACGAGACCAGGAAGGTCACATATGTAACGCAAAGGGTCAGAAACTGGATGGGGAAGGAAACCTCATCACACCAGATGTTGACGTGGGCGCGGAACATCGACGAGAGGATGGTCACGAGAAGACACTTGCTGATTATAACAGACCAGATATATTCTATGCTAATCAGTCTGCGATTCGACCACCTCCGTTCACCAGAGCTGAGTTTAAGCTGAAACCTGAGTACTACGCATTGATTGGACAGTATCAGTTCCATGGTCTTTCAAGCGAGCATCCTATGGATCACATAGACACATTTGAGGAATTGGCTAGCAGTATCACGGCTGAAGGAGTTTCTTCTGATTATATTTTCTGTAAGCTCTTCCCATTCTCTCTTAAAGGAGATGCAGCTTACTGGCTGAGACAGCTAGAACCAGGATCTTTGACCACTTGGGAAGCAGTCAAGAAGGAGTTCTTTAGACATTTTTATGACGATGCGTGATAGGTTGTAAGTTTTCCCTATACTAAACTGCAAGTGAACAGCAATGTCAAAGTAGTATATAGGGTTATCGAATCCACAGGGACACTCGGTCTCAAGAGAATCAAACTATAGGAATAAATACTAGAAAGAAGCAATGTGATTGAATTGAAAGCGGTGCGAGAAAGTAAATCAGTAGCAGAGATTAACGGTTGTGAAGCAAGTAATTAAAAGCGTCAAGCCTAGGGTATTCTCAGGAAATCAGACAAGCAGACAGTTCATTCAGCAAGGATCTAATTAAGCACAGTTCTAGAACTCAAAACACAGATATAGAATTAACCAAATTCCTTTGCGATAATTCTCTAAGTCTAAGTGCAGCAAACCAAACTTTCGTTTGCGAGAACTAACAGATTAAACTAGCAATAAGTCCAAGTTTGATATGTTCACAATTATCCTAAACCAAACTTCTGTTTGCGGATAGTTTAATTGCCCAATTTAATTAGTTCAGATTCCTAAACCCCACTTCTGTGACGTATTTAGCAACCTAAGATCTAGATTCTAATTGATCAGGTTAGAACTAGCTTTAAGCACAATTAAATTGAAGAACAGATATAGTTATGAATCCTTAACTGAATTTGAACAAGTCTAGCAAGTCATGAAATCCTATGTGAGAAACCCTAAACCTAACTATGGATCTACTCAGACATAGATAATGAAATCATAATCATAGAATGAATAAATTGCATAAAAGAATAAGAGTAAAAGGGGTTCGAAATCTTCTCCAAATACAGATGATGTAACAGGTTCAGATCAGCCCCAAAAAGCTCTAAAATCCTCTGCTCTTAATTAAGAATGCGTAATGTAAAAAGTATAAAGCGTCTCTAATAAAAACACTAAAAACTCTATTATATAGGCATAATCTCGGCCAGGGGCTTCTTTGTAAATATCAGGAACTTCTGGATCAAAGTGCAAATTCTTCACTCTTCTAAACCGCCGAGTTTCGGCCCATCTCGCTGGTGCATCGATCGATGCTAGAGTGCAACGATCGACACCCTTCTCTGTTTCGGACAGTGAACTCTATCTCTCGGCCAAACACTCCAAAAATCTCCAAAATGCTCCATTATCTCCAAATTAGCTCCAAACCTGATTATACCTGTAAAAGACTCTAAAAGAACACAAAAGACACTAAAAACACACTTATATCATGGTCTAAAACTAGTAAAAACCATGATATATCAACTCCCCCACACTTAGCCTTTGCTTGCCCTCAAGCAAAACAGAGAACTAAAACATGGTGAAGAGGTTTGAAAACTCTTCAGAAACTCATTTCATCTTAGAAGCTACAATACTCAGATTCCCCTTAGTAAACCACTGCAAGAATCAATCACAGGATATCAAGACCAACATGTACCTCCCCCACACTTAGCAACTGTCCTAGGTAAAACTCCACAATCACATTCAAGCATTCAAATTCTCCCTACTGACTTCTGCAAGTATTTAAGTGCGGTCTCACCTAAGGAGTATCGATCTAAAGGCACATGGATTCTTACCTTATCAGCTCTAGACCACCATACTATCTTTCTTTAGTCCCTTTCTTCTCTTTCCCTTCTTTAACAATTGATTTTTCCCCACTGGGTATCATTTTATTTTTTTTATCAGTGTTCTTCCCGTTATGGGGTGTACTTTGGACACATTCCATGGATCACATGAGAGATAATAGTGTTTGCTACTATTCCCATGACCACTTCGGAGTTACTAACTCATCCTCAGTTTATTATTTTTTTTTACTTTATAGAAGGGGAGAAGGGGACTAAATAGGACAGGTTTACAGGCTGTGTCAGAACTAACAGGGAATCCGACATAAAGCATACCAAGCCCTTAGGTGAGAAATCTAAGTCAGTATTAAGGTTGAAGTCAGTAAAAGGATCCTCTGATACCTGAAGTGATGTGGGTGTTCCCAGTAGGTTGATCTGTGATGGGGTTTTCTAATAGTCATAGATAGATCCTGCAACTTCATCCCAATGGTTACTTAAGTTCCTGCAAGTCTTGTAAGTCTTCTCAGAAAATCATAGCTTCTTACTTAAA
The DNA here is from genome assembly GCA_030180135.1 of Orychophragmus violaceus. Classification (NCBI taxonomy): domain Eukaryota; kingdom Viridiplantae; phylum Streptophyta; class Magnoliopsida; order Brassicales; family Brassicaceae; genus Orychophragmus; species Orychophragmus violaceus. Next base: position 40,150,770 of record CM058239.1, read on the forward strand.
CAATTTTGACTCAATAAAACAAAATTTTTTTTTGAAAAACGGACTGACTCTTAAGAAAACAGAAAACAAAAGTCAGTAGCACCTCCCCCACACTTAAGACACACTGTCCCCAGTAGTGTCCAGCGAAGGATTGGTAAAAAGAAAATAAAAATTGAAAAGGTGAAATTATGTCTGTCGGGTTACCTCCGTCGTTGAGCATCGATCGCTGCACTAAGTGCATCGACCGTTACTTGGCGATTTTCGTGTATAGTCGATCGTTGCTCAGGACCGCAACGATCGCTGCAATGCGATTCCTTTCATGTTGTGACGATCGACACAGAAGTGCGTCGATCGCTGCACTGCGATTTAACCGAGACCTGCAAACATAAACTCACCACAAACAAAAACAAACGTAAAATCCTAACAAAAACACCAAAAATGAAAAAGAAAAACACTAGTACCTAATGGTGGGTTGCCTCCCACCCAGCGCTTGTTTAAGGTCAATAGCTTGACCGGACGGATGAGATCTTTCAAGTGCCAGGAGGTCCTGACAGAGACTTTTTCTGTCTCTGTTCAAGTCTCCTCATCCAAGGTGGTGAGTAAGCTGTTGCGGAATGCTCATGGCCAAGAAAAGATGGAGTGAAATGTGCTCCAGGATCTAGTATTGCAGTCTCATCTGGCTGCTCATCATCTGCTTCCATGATTATGAAAGTCTGTCCATCTATTAGTGGCTTTCGCAGCTTCTCCATCTCATACCGCAGCGGTTCATCTCCCAGGTGGAGGTCTATTAGACTCTGTCTAACATCAATCACAGCTCCTGCTGTAGCCAAGAATGGTCTCCCCAGCAATAAAGCTTCATCCGGGTTACAGTCATATTTCAGCACAAGGAAATCCGTTGGAACTAAGTAGTTCCCAACTCTCACCGGAATGTCCATAAGAAGTCCTTCAGGAACTCGTATGGACTGATCAGCTAGGATTAGAGAAGTCCTAGTAGGAGTAAAATCCAACATTCCCAGCTTCTCTGCCACAGAGTAAGGCATTATGCTTCCAGCAGCTCCTAAATCACATAGAGAGCGCCTAAGACTATCCTCAAAGATAGAACAATCTAGCACAAAGACTCCAGGATCAGGTAGTTTCTTCGGGACCTTAGTTAGCAGAACATCACTGATATGCTGAGGAACTATTATCACCCATTCTCTCAGCTCCTCATCTAAAGGCAACATCTTGTTCAAATATCTCTGAACACATGGATGATAAGGTGGATCATCAGAAGGTGGAATTTCTTCCAAGTCTTCACCACTCTCTTCTAGCCTTTTCAGCTCTTCAATCTCTTGTTTAATCACTTCAGACACCTTGGGACATTGCCTAATGGCTTGTGCATAAACATCCTCTTGAGTGATCTCAGATACATCAGGGAATAGGCGGGCTAGCTCTGCATCAATCTCACTTTCATACCACGGATCTTCTGCTCGTTCACGACCTGCATCGATCGATGCCAGCTGTGTGTCGATCGTTGCATCACTGCAGTTTCTACCCGAGAGTTTTTCACAGAAATCCGAAAATTCTACCTCAGTCACCAACTCAGCTGTACTTAGCTCAAATTTCTCCCCTAGATAAGATCCATCATTAATGAGTACAGACCAGGCCTTAATATGAGTCTCTGCAACTCCTTTTCCCTTCAGTGAGCTGGACATCTGGTTGACCTGAGTGTCCAACTGCTTCATGTGAGTGCTCAGTGACTCAAACTTCCCATTGAGGTCTTGATAGACAGCGTCCAGCTTCTTATTGTTGTCCACAGAAAGCTTGGTTTGACTCTCCATCAGTTGTTCCATCATAGCCTCCATTTTGCTCTCATGGGCTGTAGGTGCAGGAGGAGTCTGATAGGATGTAGACCCATAGGTCCTCTGATTACCTTGTCCATAGGTCTTCTGAAAACCACCAGTCTGTCCACCATTGGAGAATCTGTTCCCCTGTTGATTACCAAATCTATTACCTTGGAAACCAGAACCTCCTATGAAATTCACATCTTCTTCCTGAGTTTCCTCCTCAGCCTGAATCACCTCTACATCTTGTGCAAAGTGGACAGCTTTCTTACTTGTTAGGAGATTGTAGACTGTGTCCAATCTGGACCTTATATTAGCTATATCAGAATTCTCTACGGTTCCACCAGATCTCTTTCTCCTTTCATCCATTGTTTTGCAACTGTTGCTGCCAATCAGGTTCTCTATCAACTGCTTAGCCTGTGTAGGAGTCCTGGTGTTGAAATTAGCATTACTGGAATTGTCTAGCGCAGTCTGATAAGGGAGATCTATGCCTCTGAAGAAGATACCAATCAGATGTACTTCCGTGAATCCATGGTGTGGACAGTCACGCTGATACTGCTTAAATCTCATCCAGGCAGTCTTCAAGGGCTCCACAGCTCCTTGGGAAAAGGTGAGTATGTCCTGTCTGGACTGATCCGAGCGTGCATCATCATAAAAATGACGCAAGAACTCACTCTTTAAGGCTACCCAAGTAGTATACTGACCAGGTGCCAGTTGTCTCAGCCATGCACTAGCGTCTCCAGCAAGACTGTGCGGAAATAGCTTAAGGAACAGATAGTCCGGGCATACTCCTTCATACTTCATGCCAGTGACTATGTCTTCAAACTTGTCAATGTGATCCATAGGCTGCTCTGCTTGAAGACCATGAAAAGCAATATGTCTCATCAGCTGGTAGTAGATGGTTTTTACCTCAAAATCATTCCTCTCAAAAGTAGGAAGCACTAGAGCTGCTCGGTTTGCATGAAACTCATCAGGTCTGTTGTAATCAGCTAGTGTCCTCTCATGAACCACCATCTCTCTACCTTGGGCCTGTCCTTGACCCTGGTTTTGATTCAGCTCCTGTTGCTCAGGAGGATCAGGGATGACATTCCCTTCAGCATCAACCCGATGCCCAGCAGCATTGTACAGGTTGTCATCTTGGTCCCTTAGGGTACCTTCAGCATCTGGTATCAAGATCAAACGTTCTCGTACCATTCTCTCTCTCTTTTCTCTTCTGTTAGTCCTTTCTAGACGTCCAAGTTCCTCTAGATCGAGATTAACCAAGCTCGAGTTTGGATTACTTCGAGTTTTCTGCGTTGGCATAAACTGTCTGTAATCGTCCAGCAACGATCGATGCTATCAGTGCAACGATCGATTCAATCCTCAGAATCGCCTAGTGACGATCGACGCAAGGGATGCAACGATCGACGCAAGGCGAAATTCATACCTGTGACAGAAAGAAACAGAGAAAAAGTTAGCAAAATCAAAAATAAAAACGAAAAAGAACAAAAACAAAACGAAAAATTTCTAGCAAAAACCCTAAGTTCGGTCCTATCGAAGACTCAAAGAGTCCCCGGCAACGGCGCCAAAAACTTGATAGGTTGTAAGTTTTCCCTATACTAAACTGCAAGTGAACAGCAATGTCAAAGTAGTATATAGGGTTATCGAATCCACAGGGACACTCGGTCTCAAGAGAATCAAACTATAGGAATAAATACTAGAAAGAAGCAATGTGATTGAATTGAAAGCGGTGCGAGAAAGTAAATCAGTAGCAGAGATTAACGGTTGTGAAGCAAGTAATTAAAAGCGTCAAGCCTAGGGTATTCTCAGGAAATCAGACAAGCAGACAGTTCATTCAGCAAGGATCTAATTAAGCACAGTTCTAGAACTCAAAACACAGATATAGAATTAACCAAATTCCTTTGAGATAATTCTCTAAGTCTAAGTGCAGCAAACCAAACTTTCGTTTGCGAGAACTAACAGATTAAACTAGCAATAAGTCCAAGTTTGATATGTTCACAATTATCCTAAACCAAACTTCCGTTTGCGAATAGTTTAATTGCCCAATTTAATTAGTTCAGATTCCTAAACCCCACTTCCGTGACGTATTTAGCAACCTAAGATCTAGATTCTAATTGATCAGGTTAGAACTAGCTTTAAGCACAATTAAATTGAAGAACAGATATAGTTATGAATCCTTAACTGAATTTGAACAAGTCTAGCAAGTCATGAAATCCTATGTGAGAAACCCTAAACCTAACTATGGATCTACTCAGACATAGATAATGAAATCATAATCATAGAATGAATAAATTGCATAAAAGAATAAGAGTAAAAGGGGTTCGAAATCTTCTCCAAATACAGATGATGTAACAGGTTCAGATCAGCCCCAAAAAGCTCTAAAATCCTCTGCTCTTAATTAAGAATGCGTAATGTAAAAAGTATAAAGCGTCTCTAATAAAAACACTAAAAACTCTATTATATAGGCATAATCTCGGCCAGGGGCTTCTTTGTAAATATCAGGAACTTCTGGATCAAAGTGCAAATTCTTCACTCTTCTAAACCGCCGAGTTTCGGCCCATCTCGCTGGTGCATCGATCGATGCTAGAGTGCAACGATCGACACCCTTCTCTGTTTCGGACAGTGAACTCTATCTCTCGGCCAAACACTCCAAAAATCTCCAAAATGCTCCATTATCTCCAAATTAGCTCCAAACCTAATTATACCTGTAAAAGACTCTAAAAGAACACAAAAGACACTAAAAACACACTTATATCATGGTCTAAAACTAGTAAAAACCATGATATATCAATGCGTTATCTGAGCAGCTTAGACATGATATCCTGACATTCAAACAGCAGCCTACAGAGCCTTTTAAAGCAGCTTGGATGAGATTCAAGATGTACCAGAGAGATTGTCCACACCATGGATTCTCTGAGGTACAGCTTCTGAGTGCCTTTTTCAGGGGTTTGGATTTTTGGTATCAGAGAGCTATGGACACAGGAAGTGATGGAAACTTCTATACCAAGACCCCAGAAGAAGCTAAAGAGCTTATTAAGAACTTGATGACTAGCAGTAGTGTCAAGAATGCTGACAAGGAAAGGCAGAGATCTAGTTGCGGAGATGATAGCTTGCAGATAGCTGATTTGAGGGACAAGGTGGATTATATCCACAGCATGGTAGTAGCTGGAGAATTTGTAGAAGTGAATTATATTAATGAAGCTGATTTTCATGAACACACATCTAGAAGTCAACAGAGACAAGCTCCGAGATCGAATGTCTATTCACCTCATCAAGTTCCTCACACTAAAGAGCAGACAAATATTGAGTCTATGCTTGAGCAGCTACTACTTGGACAGAACAAGATGACGCAAGATCTGAATGGAAAGATGGACTTCATGTATCAGGATCTGAGTGGAAAATTGGAATCTTTGACAAGCAGAGTTGACAATCTGGATGCTAGGATGACGCAAGTGGAAACCAGTATACAGACAGAGCATGTTAAGGCAGCTTCGGCAGAAGAAGAAGTTGAGCAGAATCGAGAAACTGAAGTTCTGGAACTGGAAAATCCGAGAAAAATTCAGAATGTTCGCCTTGCATCGATCGACACAAATGTGCATTGATCGACACATCCTGCGAGAGTCAATGTCGATCGTCACCATTTCAGAAACGATCGACACCATGGGCGTGAGCAGCCAAATTTCCCAGAGAAACCGAAAGCTGATACAGAAAGAGCCTACAAACCGAAGATTCCTTTCCCTAGGAAGTCCAAGCAAGAGATTAAGTTGGAAAAATGCATGGAGATAATGAGAGAAAAGCTAACTGACACTCCATTGATTGATGCCACTAAGACCAATCCCATGATGAGGACATGTGTTACAGACATCCTCTCTAGCAACATGACTGAAGAAGAAGGATGCTTGATGATCTCAGAAGTATGTGATGCTGTTGTTAATGGTAGGGTTCCTGAGAAGCTAAAGGATTCAGGAGGTTTTATGATAGACTGCTCTATCTATAGAGACAGATTTCAGAGGGCATTATGTGATCTCGGCTCAAGTATAAATCTCATGCCGTACTCTGTGGCTGTGAGATTGGGACTACTGAACTTCCAGCCTACTAGGATCTATTTAGTCCTAGCTGATCGATCAAGAAGACATCCAGAAGGAATTCTTGAGAACATCCCTCTTAGAGTTGGAAATTACTTTATTCCAACGGACTTTATGGTACTGAAGTATGAGATTGAACCTGATGATCCTATACTGCTTGGTAGATCCTTTTTAGCCACTGCTGGGGCTGTGATTGATGTACGCCATGGATTGATTGATCTCCACCTGGGAGATGAGCCTTTGCAGTTTAAGATGGATAAATTGAAGAAACCCACCATTGATGGACAGAGTTTCAGCATTGATACAGAATTAGAAGCTGAGATTGGAGAGAAGAAGATGGCGGTTCCTCTTGAACCTGCTCTGACATCTTTAGCGCCTGCAACTGCTCATAAGCAGAAAGCTCCAGACATCTTATTTCCACCAAAGGTTAGGCACAAATCATCTAAGCTTAAACATCCTAACCACATTACTTTGAATGCAGGACAACATCCTACCCCACCTAAGCTTCGCTCCCGCCCTGATTCTGTTGGTTTCTTCCTTGGGAGATCCCATGATCCGAATGCCTACTCACCACCTTGGATGAGGAGACTTGAACAGAGACAGAAAAAGTCTCTGTCAGGACCTCCTGGTACTTGAAAGATCTCATCCGTCCGGTCAAGCTATTGACCTTAAACAAGCGCTGGGTGGGAGGCAACCCACCATTAGGTACTAGTGTTTTTCTTTTTCATTTTTGGTGTTTTTGTTAGGATTTTACGTTTGTTTTTGTTTCTGGTGAGTTTATGTTTGCAGGTCTCGGTTAAATCGCAGTGCAGCGATCGATGCACTTCTGCATCGATCGTCACAACACGAAAGGAATCGCATTGCAGTGATCGTTGCGGTCCTGAGCAACGATCGACCATACACGAAAATCGCCAAGTAACGGTCGATGCACTTAGTGCATCGGTCGATGCTTGTGCGACAGAGGTAACCCGACAGACATAACTTCATTTTTTTTCAAATTTTTCTTTCTTTTTACCAATCCTTCGCTGGACACTACTGGGGACAGTGTGTCTTAAGTGTGGGGGAGGTGCTACTGACTTATATCTTTCTGTTTTCTTAAGAGTCAGTCCGTTTTTCAAAAAAAATTTGTTTTATTGAGTCAAAATTGTTTAAGTAAGAAACTATGATTTTCTGAGAAGATTTACAAGACTTGCAGGAACTTAAGTAACCATTGGGATGAAGTTGCAGGATCTATCTATGACTATTAGAAAACCCAGACACAGATCAACCTACTGGGAACACCCACATCACCTCAGGTATCAGAGGATCCTTTACTGACTTCAACCTTAATACTGACTTAGATTTCTCACCTAAGGGCTTGGTATGCTTTATGTCGGATTCCCTGTTAGTTCTGACACAGCCTGTAAACCTGTCCTATTTAGTCCCCTTCTCCCCTTCTATAAAGTAAAAAAAAAATAATAATAAACTAAGGATGAGTTAGTAACTCCGAAGTGGTCATGAGAATGGTAGCAAACACTATTTTCTCTCATGTGATCCATGGAATGTGTCCAAAGTACACCCCATAACGGGAAGAACACTGATAAAAAAAAAAAATGATACCCAATGGGGAAAAATCAGTTGTTAAAAGAAGGGAAAGAGAAGAAAGGGACTAGAGAAAGATAGTATGGTGGTCTAGAGCTGATAAGGTAAGAATCCATGTGCCTTTAGATCGATACTCCTTAGGTGAGACCGCACTTAAATACTCGCAGAAGTCAGTAGGGAGAATTTGAATGCTTGAATGTGATTGTGGAGTTTACCTAGGACAGTTGCTAAGTGTGGGGGAAGTACATGTTGGTCTTGATATCCTGTGATTGATTCTTTCAGTGGTTTACTAAGGGGAATCTGAGTATTGTAGCTTCTAGGATGAAATGAGTTTCTGAAGAGTTTTCAAACCTCTTCACCATGTTTTAGTTCTCTGTTTTGCTTGAGGGCAAGCAAAGGCTAAGTGTGGGGGAGTTGATATATCATGGTTTTTACTAGTTTTAGACCACGATATAAGTGTGTTTTTAGTGTCTTTTGTGTTCTTTTAGAGTCTTTTACAGGTATAATCAGGTTGGGAGCTGAATTGGAGATAATGGAGCATTTTGGAGATTTTTGGAGTGTTTGGCCGAGAGATAGAGTTCACTGTCCGAAACAGAGAAGGGTGTCGATCGTTGCACTCTAGCAACGATCGATGCACCAGCGAGATGGGCCGAAACTCGGCGGTTTAGAAGAATCAAGTTATTGCACTTTGATCCAGAAGTTCCTGATATTTACAAAGAAGCCCTTGGCCGAGATTATGCCTATATAATAGAGTTTTTAGTGTTTTTATTAGATACGCTTTATACTTTTTACAATACACTTTGATAATTAAGAGCAGAGGATTTTTAGAGCTTTTTGGGGCTGATCTGAACCTGTTACATCATCTGTATTTGGAGAAGATTTCGAACCCCTTTTTCTCTTATTCTTTTATGCAATTTATTCATTCTATGATTATGTTTTCATTATCTATGTCTGAGTAGATTCCTAGTTAGGTTTAGGGTTTCTCACATAGGATTTCATGACTTGCTAGACTTGTTCAAATTCAGTTAAGGATTCATAACTATATATGTTCTTCAATTTAATTGTGCTTAAAGCTAGTTCTAACCTGATCAATTAGAATCTAGATCTTAGGTTGCTAAATACGTCACGGAAGTGGGGTTTAGGAATCTGAACTAATTAAATTGGGCAATTAAACTTTGCGCAAACGGAAGTTTGGTTTAGGATAATTGTGAACATATCAAACTTGGACTTATTGCTAGTTTAATCTGTTAGTTCTCGCAAACGAAAGTTTGGTTTGCTGCACTTAGACTTAGAGAATTATCGCAAAGGAATTTGGTTAATTCTATATCTGTGTTTTGAGTTCTAGAACCGTGCTTAATTAGATCCTTGCTGAATGAACTGTCTGCTTGTCTGATTTCCTGAGAATACCCTAGGCTTGACGCTTTTAATTACTTGCTTCACAACCGTTAATCTCTGCTACTGATTTACTTTCTCGCACCGCAATTTATTTCATTCACTATTTGCTTATTTCTAGTATTTATTCCTATAGTTTGATTCTCTTGAGACCAAGTGTCCCTGGGGATTCGATAACCCTATATACTACTTTGACATTGCTGTTCACTTGCAGTTTAGTATAGGGAAAACTTAGAACCTATCAGGAATCTGAGTGTTGTTGCTTCTATGACGAAAAGAGTTTCTGAAAGTTTTCAAACTTCTTAACTATATTTAGTTCTTTGTTTTGCTTGAGGACAAGCAAGAGCTAAGTGTGGGGGAGTTGATATACCATGGATTTTAGGGTTTTTAACCATGGTATATGTGTCATTTATCGAGTCTTTTACTATGTTTTAGAGTCTTTTCAGGTGTTTATTAGGTACAAGCACATTTGGAGCATATTTGGTGATTATGGCACTTTCTGGAGCTAATTAGAGTATTTGGCCGAGAGATAGACTTCATTGTCAATATTTCAGAGCTGCAACGATCGACACATTCATGGCATCGATCGTTGCACCAGCGAGATGGGCCAAACAACGGTTTAATGAAGAATACTGAAATTGCAGTTCTGCCCAGAAGTTTCTGATATTCACAAAGAAGCCCCAAAACGTGTTTTAGGATTATAATTAGGTTTTACAGCCACTTGTTAGGCTAAGCTTTTCTTACGTTAAGTTTTACTCAGAGAGAGTTGAGGGGCTGATCATGATCTCGAAAGAGACTTGATTTTGAACCCCAGTTCTTATTTGATTATATGATATTTGGTTTTCTACTTATGATATTTTCTGTCTCGATGAATATGTCTGAGTAGTTCACCTGTTAGGTTGAAGGATTCTCATTAGGGATTTCAGAGAATTATAGTTTTAATTAATCTGTAGAGATTCATATCTGCTAGTTCTTTATCTAAGTTGTTCTTAATGCTTAATCTGAAGTAGCTAATCAGAATTATGATGTTAGGTTGATTAATGCAGCGGAAGTTGGTTAATTTAACTAGAAAGAACCTAGATAAGCAATTAAACTATTCGCAAACGGAAGTTTGGTTTAGGTTAATTGTGAACATATCAAACTTGGAATTAAAGCTGGTTTAATCTGTTAGTTCTCGCAAACGAAAGTTTGGTTTGCTGCACTTAGACTTAGAGAATTATCGCAAAGGAATTTGGTTAATTCTATATCCGTGTTTGAGTTCTAGAACAGTTATTGATTAGATCTAGATAGATTGATTGCCTGCGTTCCTCATTTCCTGAGAACTCCTGAAACCTAACGCTTCGCCTTCTTGCTTACAAACTCACTTTATTCGTTCGCTATTTCATTTACTGTTTTCACACCTGCTTCGCTTAATTGAATTTGAACTACTAATAATCTATTGTGTGACTGAGAGTCCTTGTGGGATTCGATACCTTATATACTACGATTGCATTAACTGTGCACTTGCAGTAGAATAGGGATAAAACTATACACCTATCACTGCGCCTCTATCGTAGTCCACACGCACACAAGCTGGAATCCGCCGGGATGCTAGCGCCGGGAATCGGATCTCTTGGGATTTCTGTGTTTTCTAGAGAAAAAGGATCAGTTTTTCTATCAAGAAAAACTGTCTGCGACGGCACGCTTACCTTGGTCGAAATATAAAACTCGTTTATATATTGACCTCGAGGTAAACCGAAACATCAGTTTCGGTTTCGCCCTCGTGTCGACCGACACACCTATTGGTGTCGATCGACACACATCTTGTATCGATCGATGCACCAATGGCATCGATCGACACATCTCTTAAAACACGATATCAATGTGTATCCAATACACATTGATCGGATCATATGCCAATGATCAATCCCATACCAAGTGTATCCAACTTGCTTAGGTGTGTGACCATGTAGGTTCACACGATACCAGAAGTGAGTTACAACTCATTTGTCATAAGCGGTTTCTAGCAAAACATTATGACTACCTAGTATCACATGAATTGTCCGATCTCGACAATACAACTATCTCTAGAGTAAGTACAATCAATGTTTTTAAAACCGGACCGGCGACTGAACCGGTAAAAATTTTGGGTCATGGGTTAATATGGTCCGACCGGGTTCGACCGGGTTCGATCAGATTTGATGATAATTTAAAAATAATATATATATAATATGTTATTAATTTAAAACTATCAAATAATATCAAATAAGACACTTCAATAATCATAATTTTATAAAACGTGTAACAATATATTAAAAAATACTTCAAAAGTTTTAATGTTAAATCAAAAACGTTCCGACATATTTAAAAGATGTTAAGATCTAGGCCAAAAGACGTTATTAAACACCTTAAATGAATAATTTATCTTTAAAACATGCATAGTTTTTACTTTCTTTGTTATTTGTCCATTGGGAGAAAAGATAAGATATATTAACACATTTAATCTTACTTTTTAATAGATATTTAAAATTAATATAGTTATATTTGATTGTTTAGGAAAGATAAAGTAATTAAAAATATAAAATAATATATTTTTATAAAATCCGGTTTGATACGGTTTAATGGGTCGCCGGTTTCCGGTTTTTTGGCGGTCCAATCCGGTTTTTTAACCGGTTCAACTACCATTGAGTTTTATAATCAACCCAACCCGGGTATGCTTCCGGTTCGCGGTTCAACCCGATCCGACCGTCGGGTCGATCCGGTTTTAAAAACACTGGTACAATGTAATTTGAGGACATAATCCCAACAACATGTACGACGGCGCCACTTTCTTCTCGTCTCGAGATGGCTTTACCATTGTTGCTTGCTTCCAGCTTCGTCATCGTAACTTATTTGATTGAATTCACTCATTCTCTCTAAGATAATTTTGGGTCGAATTTATCAAAGTTCTGATACCATGATAACTTAGAGAGAAATATGTTTGGGAAAATGTTGTTCATCTTATTCACATTCACGACCTTATATACGTTTACAAAGAGATAGACTCTAACAACCTTAGGCCTTATCTATACAACAAGATATTATAATATCTTTGACACATATATTCTCATATATCTTAACATTTACTCATATAGCAAAAGTAAGCCAAGTACACATACTAAATTCGGGGGTAAGGCGATCAACATTTTTTTTATTTTAAAAAGGCTAGCTAGATTTTCATCCGCGCTTAAAAAGCGTGGATTTATTTTCTTACAAATTTTAATTTTAATTTTAATTTGTTTTTATTATTAGTAATTTAGATTTTTTTAATTATACAATCTAATTTAGTTTATAATTGTTAAATTATCATTATAAAAAGTAGTTAATAATTTACATTTAAAAAAAAAACTACGTGTTATTTGGAAAATGGTATATCATAAAGAATATTTTAAATTTTAACCCGCATTGTATCGTAAGATCACGATTTAGAAATAATTTTTATTTTTTTCTTATGAAAACAAACATTCCGAAAGTTACTTGATATACGTTTAATATTTATTGCATTTATTTATAATATTTTTATAAACTAAAATAAATTTTCGCAATTTAAATATTTATATAATTAAAATTGATTAATTAAACTTTATAACCTTTTTCAATGAAGAAAGTTAAATTTTAATATTTAGAATCAAAATTGGCTAATCTATTTTTCAACACGTGTTCTAATGATATATGATTTGAAAATTTGATGAAACAACCCGTTAAAAACTGCATTCAAACATGAACTATAACTTGAATGCATCATATATTTGAATAATATAAATATTGAATAATTTTATATTTTATTAAATTAAAATTATATCAATTGGAATTAGTTAAACTTGTGCAAAGTTTATTTATAGAAATCGAAATTCGTTAATTTATTTTCAACCCCTTTTTATAATATTTTAAATATTCTGCAATTTAATGGAACAATCCGGTAAAAAATGTAATCGTAAAAAAAAAAAATTCTTACGAAATAAATAAATTAAAAATATTTTATAAGACTTTGTTATAATATAAAAATAAATATTTATATTTGAAACAAAAGTAAAGAAAATATTAATTAATGAATATTATCTTATATATACCAAAATAATTGATGTTTAAATTATTTAGTTATATTAATCAATTGATTTAATAGTTTTATATATAATTAATTACAAAAATGGAACCCATTATATTTAGCTTTTTGGATACATGTTTTGTAATTGTCTTGTTTGGAAACTTGGATAGTTAAGAAAATGTTATATTCCCTAATTATCCTTAATGAATATTAAAAACATCTAAAATTTTCAATGGCATATTGTGTAAATAACATATGATCCAAAGGTTAAAAGTTAGTTTACAAAACACTCTATTTTTTTATTAGTATTGATTACTAAATAAAAAGAGGTTATTTGACTGTAACTAGACACATGCCAGAAGGCTCAGAATACACTCGTAATTCAAATAGAAGATGGTAAGCTGTATGTTTCATTTTCATTCTATCCAAAACCCGAGCTAAGTGGACAAATTACATCGTCCGTTTGTTGTTGGTCGAAGAAAAGCACAATTCTTTCTTCTCTTTCTGGTTTCAAACGTCAGTTAAGATCAACGACGATAGAATCACTACATATGCAAGGAACGCAAGTATCGCTATCTGTATCAACAACCTTGGATTTTCTCTCATGTTTGGTGACGCCACCGACCTGTCACAAAAGCTTTTGTTACACAAAGCCAACCAAAAAGGAGATTTGGGATTGTTGGTTTTACCTTGCGATACGCTGTGAGAGCCGATGGAACGGTAAACTTTGGATGAAGACGATGCCTGGTCCCGTTAGCGTCGCCATTACTACGTTATCACCCTTTTGGATTACACAGATAAATGAGAGAAGGAACAAAACAAAAACGCTGCTCAGTAAAAGAATAATTTAGGATGTGAGGGACAGTATAAAATGTACCCTGAATACTGCTCGTCTCAGAGAAGCATTGTGTTTGATTTGGACATCGATTGAGGGAGTGAGGGCAGCAATGCAAGACACGTCAATGGTGAGAACTTCTCCTACCTCCAGAATTTTTTGTACAACTAGTATGTTTTGAATAGTAATGTCAGTTCGTTTTGGGTAATGAGGCGTTAACACATCAGTTTGTTGAGCTAAAACCTCACCTGAACCACCTGCGAGAATAAAAGCAAGACCTTGTCCTGATAGGCGTTGTCTTAGAAATCCCTACAACAACAATACTAATGTGAGTATAAACCAAAAACGGATATCTGAGATTGGGAAGAAATAAGAATACTAATATAACTAGACATACCATATAAATGTAGACTTGAAAAAAATAAAGATCATTGGGTTTTTAATTTTTGTAAGGCACATACTTGTACAATTCTTTCCTTAAATAGCAATCTGTAAAGACATCTATGAAACCAAGTGCAGTATATTGCTTTTCTTACCTCTGCACCAGCGGCAACGATGTTTCTTGCCCTCTGGTCAACGGAGTTAACAACCTTCACATCATTAACGGAACAAAGGAACGCATCTGGCTATACAACAAGAAAACAAAGTCATGCACACTATATACGAGCTTGATTTGAATGGGGGAGAAGCTGAGAGCTAAGGGTCCACATGTAGGAATAGAGACTCTACCTGGCATAAGATCTCGCCTCCAAACATTGCCAAATCGATCTTCAGGGTAACAAATCGAAGATCACAAAAAAAACACAAGAATCAGAACTGGACTTACATTAAGGAAGATGATAATGGGAACATGGAAAGCTAAAATCACTAACCGGGAGAATTCTAGCCAAATAAGATGCGGCAATACCCACAAATCCATCGTTTAGCCCAGTATTCCGAAGAACTACGCTGCTTAAACTCTTACCCAAAATCCACTGCAAAACTCCAACTTCTTGTTCAGGAGTATATGTATTTTCCATCTCGACGGACCCAGAGGTATAACACATGGAACCTAGAGCACCGTATCAAATCAGTAAAACCGGTAATACAAAAAACTGAATAGAGAAGTGATTTCTCAGGGGAAGTACCAGGCTTAGCAATGACTTTCTCCTCTGACTTCCACATTATCTGCCATGAAATGATCAATGGTTGTAAGAGATATGGCATACAACCGCAAAAAAAAAGGTCAAGCTGTTTTTTTTAAAAGCGTTTTACCTGAACAACTTGGGCTTCACCACCCAAAATCTGGAAAGGTGTAATTGTATCCTGTTGACTCTGCATCATATGATCACTTATGAGATAACACAACACCGATACGGACATAACATTGTTACCACCAATGGCATAATCACATCATCTCAGAATACTATGGCCGATGACAAATTTCAATATTAGCTTTAACAATCACAACAGGTATCTAATTATTCGCCACTTGGCCGGATCATGCGTTCACCCATTGGAATTAAAACTAACTAAAGGAGGCGACAACGACAATAAATCAACATGGAATTCTCTAACTCCTACTTACAATGAACCTTAGAATACTATCAGATTGCAAATAGAATATGCATTTCCCTCTGCAAAGAAACTAAAAAAGGAATAGTCAAATCATAGCGAGATGAACGAAGAGAGAAGAAGCTAACCTGGTAGACATATGGCTGAAACGGAGTTGAAAAGAATGGTGCGGCCATTGTGTGTGGTAAAGACCACAGAAAATCTAGAAGCAAAACCTCTGTGTAGGTTTACCAATTCTCACGACAGATCCGAGAAGACAACAGAATGCACCACTCAATTTCGGAACGATCAGATCGGAAAGGAATTCGAAATTTTACAGAGTAGAGGTGTTCGGCGAGTCTGCAACTCCACGGAAAAATTGCTAATGGTGGATCTTACGGGCGGAAGACACGTGGAGATGTCTCAGTGGTTGTGGGAGGCGAAGACACGTCTCTCCCCTCTCTAGGCAAAATAAACGTCGAATTCAGAAAAAGATGATAGCTAGTGGCAACCACACGTAAATAACGAAAAGCTCCGTCCCTGTTTTCAAGAGGCTTTGCAACCGAGTAGGAGGGTAATTGTGCTACTATACTGATTACACAATTCGACTTTCTACCGAATCATACTAGCGACAAACCTTTTGAGTACAACAAACATGACATAGAGAAATAAAAGCATCAGAAACTTTTTGGACGCCATGACCCGGAGGTTGACTCGAACACCATATCTTCTCATCAGCTGCAACACCGAACCACATACCATCACCATCCCTCGCAACATCATCCTCGCAGCATCTCCAGCTCCAGCAACATTTCTCGCATCCTCCTCAGATACGTCTACATATGACACCGACTCTGAATTCTCCTTCTTTTCATTGTTTGTCTCAGGTTGGTTTAGTCCGAGACGTTCATTGAGCCAGATGGAGATGGTAATTAGCAGCTTAGCCATCCATCCAACCTCGTCTTCTGACACAGGACGGGTCATCCAGTCTCCTTTATACTTCACACTGCCTGCAATTTGGTTCCTTGCACCGCGTGGCTTGAAGAGCTCTTCACGGTTTTTCTGGGGATGGTCCAGGTCAAAGGAAAAAGCGATTGGTTTTATGACATGCCCGCCAAAGAAGTTTGACACCACTTGTTTTAGCGAATCTACACATTTTAGGGCCTCCGAGAGGTTTTTCTCTGGCACAGCTTGCAGTTCGGCTTCTGATCGCAGTATGAATAGCTGCAATTGTTTCAAAGAACAAAAAGACGGTATGAAATAATGTCAAATACGTTTTAAGCTCCACTTCCCTATAAGCTAAGGGATTCTTGGTCCTCTACAATTGAAATTAGAAAGCAACTGTGCACTTGTGCAGATGTGTGCTCAGGGGTCAACGATACATCTAGAGGACTGAAACAAACAACAGAAGAACTAGCTTTGAGAGTATGTTTACATGAACACTTCCTCGAGAATCATATCCAAGCTAATAACTTACAGCATTGCCAATATGATCGCCGAATACAACAAATCGCCAAGCAAAAGACAACAATTCATGGTCCAAGTTCCGTCAATTCAGACAATAATTCATGACGCTCATACATAAGTTTGTCATATGGATAATCCCATGAAAACTTAAACTGTAAAGATACTAGAGCTATTTCCAAACACAGTTCTAGATACTATCTAAAAAAATTTCATTTTTCTGCTTTATATTCCTAACCTATCACTGCAGTAGATAATTAAGGGAAGACATTAACCTGAAGCAGTTGCTGTCCGCCATATTCACAATCACTAAAGAGTTTCAAGTCTTTATTCCAGTTTTCATGCAAGAATGATCCATCAGCATTGGTCTCACAAAGCCCATCTTCCCAGTCCTGAAGTTTAACAAACAATTAAACATGATATTTCAAAGGGGTTGCTTCTGCAGTGTTTTGTTTACTTTTTAAAAAGTGCTGGTGGCAAGCGCCTAAAATTCCAAGGGTGCTATGATGACAAGCTAAATTCTTTTTTTTTATGATGAGTCCCCAGAGAACACACAAATGGTATTGAGGAAAAACATAAGACCATCTCCAATGTATTTCTCTATATTTGCCTCTATTATAATAGAGGTGGGTTTTGCTCCAATGTATTCCTCTATATCTTCCTCTAAAAGAGAATATTCTCTCTAATATTCTTTTTTATTTTACTAATAATACATTTTGTTTTTAAAAATTGCAAATTAACCCCTTTTATTCTTTTTTATTTTACAAAACTTTTACAAAAATATAAAATATTTGAAAAAGCAACAAAGAAATTGTATATATGTATAAAGCAACAATGAAATAATATTTTTTTATATTTATTTTGGTTATAATTGTCAAATATAAAAGTTAAAGGGAAATTATGTAAATAAAAAAGTTTGACTCTATTATAGAGGAATGCTATTTCTTCCTCTATATATAGAGGAAAAAATAGCAATCTCTATTTTAGAGCAAGATATAGAGGTGGGTTGGAGCTCATTTTCCTCTATTATAGCATTTAGAGGAAAATATAGCAATGGGTTGGAGATGCCCTAAGCATACCTTCAACTGCTCACGGATAGATGGAGCAAATCTAGAGAATTCGTTCACTGTTGAATTTCCTGGTCCAGTTTGTTTAGAGTGAAAGGCTTTGTCTATATTCTTCATCAGAACCAAAAGCTCCTTCGACGATGTCAATATACTCATCACCTATTTAGAAAACACAATTGAATCATTCAGTCACATTAAGATTTAGAAACAGAAGTCTTGCAATCCATATTCTAACACATCAGACCATGATGGGAAAATGGATCAAACCTTCAGAACCATCTGAGTTATTGTTTCTGGATCTGTGTGAAGGAACTTGTGCGCAAAGCCAATAAAATGCATAACCAGAGAACTGTAGTAGAGATAATTTGATATCACATAGCTCTGCCACAAAGACGTGTACCCACAACCACGTGATTCATAAGACTCTTCCTTTTTAGCATCTTTTATAGATCCATTTAAAGCAGCTTCGAGATCTGAGAAATCATCCAAACTGATCATCCATGGTTCCAGGTACAAAACCCATATGGAGAACACCTGAGATGCATTCTTAATAGAACTCCCTATGGGACAGAACAAGAAACTCCTCAATAAAAATCGATAAAGAGGCCTCTGTAAATGGGTATTCCAGGAAGTGAGCGGCCTGAGGCTCAAATTAGCGACATGGAATGATGATCCTGAAGTCGGAGTCTTCCACCGTGGACTCTCACCATAGTCGATGTAGTTTTCACTCCCAACGCCACTTGTAACCCAGCTCAAATTCAGATACTTCACAAGCAACTTCACTACATCTTCTAACCCACAAGTAGGTGGAATCTCCTCCACAGCAGAACGGAAAGGAGGAGCCACACCAAAAGATTTAGCCGTAACAACAGGAAACGGTGAGAAGTCATTCTCAACAATCCAATAGTGTACAAACAGATTCACTAAGAACTCAGCTCTGGCCATTACTGACCCATCATATCCATTTCCGTATTGCAAAAGAGAGCTACGATAAGGCTGGTGTGCGTTTAAGTCGAAAACAGGAACAAATGCTTTCAGATAAGAGTAAAGAATCCTTATGTAGAGATTACACTCCACTTTCTGATCTGAATCACGCTTGTTACTTCCTGGAAAACCTTTGAGTGTCCAATTTTCTAACCTAAACATCTTTTTCTTCTGGGTGGGAATCATAGATGAACTCTCATTGTTTCCTCTACACACAGGATAATAAGAGAGCCAAAACATGTAATATTCGAAAACATTTAGCCGAACTTCATACGATGAACCCCGAAGTGAATCTTCCTCGATTTTACCTTTCAAAAAGGGGCACAAATTAGATAACGCACTTCGATCCTTCTCGCTTGATAGCATGAATCGAGCAAACTCCGGCAGACGTTCGGTTGGGAAAACGTACTTAACAAGAGATAATTTATCAACAGCAAAGATTGAGCTCATGAGTATTCCACTGGGGGATAAGAGAGAGAAAACTCTTCCCGATAGATCCAAATCGTTAGCCGCCGAGATAACATCGATCCAACCGTTCGGCGGCAAAGAAGACTGTGCCGGAGATGCAGCGGTTGCGTCGCCGAAGCCGAAGATCTTGCAGATTAAACTCGGAAAGGTGATAGAGAAGAAATGGCGACACTGATCAGGCGTATGCGACTGCAGAAACGATTCCACGGAAGAGCAAGCCGCGGAGATATTCGAGGGCGTCGAAGCCGCGAGTATAGCCGATGCTAGGTCTTGAGACTGCGAGAGCGAATCGACGGTGTACGAGTGCGGAAGCATCGCTAAATACGGTGAGGTAGACGGAGCCGAAGACGAAACTAGGGTTTCTAACGAGAGAGAGGTAGAGGGTTTACGCCGGAGAAGAAGGGTTTGAAATGCGAGGTGACCCAAATCGCGCCTTGTGAATGGGAAACCCAAAGGCCAAAAGGGACAAAAAAAAAATCAACACGAGAAGGAAAGGAGGGCGTTACGTACCACGTGGCATCTGCTTATATCACCGCGGTTAACTTTCCATTTATCTGACTTTTACCAAATACTTCATCGGGTACACGCGGGAACACTCTCGAGTCAATGCCCTAAATTGAACGCTCCTGATATTGACACGTCATTTAAGCCCATTTAGGTATAGCCTTCTTGTTCTTCTGAGATTGAAAATAGTGTCTATGTTTATTTTACAACGTTCGATGTTTCTTACTTGCGCCATTGTTAGTCGAGCTGCTTAAAGAATTTACGAGCTTAACTAATTCATCTTAGCCATGGGCGTAGTCTACTGTTGGACAATGATGGTTTCCGGTGTAATCAATTTTGATTTGATTTAATTTCGAAAAATTGCATTTTAAACCTTTTTTTTGTCAAAGACGCATTTTACTTTGAGAATAAAATTTACTAATATTTAAAACTTTTAGACATTTACACCCGCAAACCATCAAAATACCAAAACTTAGAGCAAAAACAATGGTGTTACTCACCAAGAGTTTCTTAAAAAAAAATTTTTTTTTTTTTTCTCGAAAAACTAAAAAAAAAAAAAAAAAAAAAAATTGACCAATCCCGGCTCGACACGTCACGTGAACAGTGAAGAGCCGGGTTCTTAGCTAAGGATTTACAAGAAACTTTGGGGGGTGGGGTTCTTAATTCCGTCTAGGAATCCGCGCTAAGAACCCCTTAAAAACCCCCATTAGACATGGTCTTACACATATAACTTTTAAAGTAGATTATATCTTTACACCTTGTTAAGCTAGTATTTTGCTTTGCTCCAAAACAATTACCGGTTAGTGAATTTAGTGACTAAGCTAGGTTGGTTCAAGAGAAAGATATACTCGATTGAGTTTATTTACAACGGCCTAGTACGATTTAAAAATAATAAAGTTTATATACTAAAGCTCAAATTAAACTTAAAATTGTTGTCAGCCGGTTTAGTACGTAAAAAACCGATCTAATTTAAATAAATTTTAAAGTAATAAAAATTTTAATTTTATAATAAAATTCCGAAATAATAAAAATTAATTTTTTAATAAAATTTTCGTAGGTCTGGACAAAAAAACCCTGAACCGAAATACCGAACCGAAATACCGAACCGAAATACCGAACTGAATCTGAACTGAAAAAGAGGAACCGAATCCGAACCCGAACCGGCGAAATATCCGAATGGGTCATAAACCTCTATACCCGAAGAACTGGAACCGAACCCGACCCGAACCGAGAACCAAATGGATTACACTAAAGAACGTTCCAAAATCTATGTTCTCTGAGGAAGGTCTAGAATTTATAGCAAATGTAGTTGGTCATCCAAAGCGTCTGCATCCAGACACTAAAATGTGTATCAAATTCGATGAAGCAAAAAATTTTGTGGATGTTGATCTCTCAAAAAGATTTCCGAAAAAGTTACAATTTCAAGCTAAAAAAAAGAAGGAGATGTTAAAGTTAATTTTGTTTGCCCATGGCTCCCAAAAAAGTGTGCAACTTGCAAGAAGTGGGGACACTTAGCTGAAGCTTGTGTAATTAACTCGTGTAGGAAAATCATTCTCCCAAGTTCACAGTGTGCATTGGAGGAGAAAAGAGAGGAACAATCTGCAAAAGTTGAAATTCAGCGCGAGAGTTAAGAAGGAGAAGAGTCTGATGGCTACTGATTTGACAAAAGAGATGGAACTTGTGTGTACTCAAGAGATTCAACCTAATGAGGAACATATGAATGGTATGATAGATATCCAACATTTTGCAGAACAGATCACAAGTGATCAAAAGTGGAGTGATGTATCTCCCAACAAGAGGGGAAGACGGCATGTAAAATCAGTAAGCGCGGAAATTATTTCTCCTTCGATATTTTCAGTACTAGCAGAGACAATGGAAGAGGAGGAAAAAATGATAAAATGAGGATAAGGAGGAGGAAGAAGATAAAACCGTCGAGGATTTAGAAGAAGGAGGAGTAGACATAACTCAGACTGAGCAACCTCTGACAAAGGATGACAAATGTGTGGAATGTCTGACTCGTCCGATCTTACCAGTGGCAACAAAAAAAAGAAAGAAAGAAAAACCAGGCTCAAACACTCAAAACATCAAGGATTCCAAACCTGGTGATATGAGTAGGAGAGTCACCGAACAATAATTATGTCAAGTTTCTTTTGGAATGTTTGTGGTATGAATAAATCTACAAAACATTATATAATACGGAGCTGGATTAGTAGCAATACAATGCAGTTTGGAGGTCTATTAAAAACAAGAGTGAATGAGTCTAAAGCTGAGAAGTTTATATCAACGGTTTTCAAAGATTGGTCGGTCATTACCAACTATGAAACTCATAGATTGGGTCACATATGGATCCTTTGGAGAAATAATGCTCGGCTTACACCAATCTTTAAAAGTGCACAGATGGTTACCTGTTCGGTACTTATGGAAGGGAAGGAAGAAGATTTTTTTGTAGTTTTATATATGCCTTTAATACTGCTGAAGAGAGAAGGGAACTCTGGAAAGATCTGCAGAACCATAACGATTGCCCAATTTTAAAGCATAAACAATGGCTATTATGTGGAGACTACAATGAAATATTGAATGTAGATGAACACTCTAACTACAAAATTTAACGCCTTCAGTTGGGATGCGAGAATTTCAAGATACCGTCAGCTACTGCTCCTTCCAGGATCTTGGATATCAAGTTCCCTCGCATACATGCGGCAATAAGAGAGAAGATAGAATTATTTGTAAGAAGCTTGATCGGGTTCTTATTAATGAGAATAGGCCTGACCATTACCCACAATCTTATACTGTATTTGAGGCAGGAGGTTGCTCGGATCATTTACGAGGGAGAATCACATATGAGGCAGAACATATAAGAGGTAAAAGGCCTTTTAAATTCGCAAATGTACTCACGACTATTCCAAGTTTTAAGCCTGCAGTGGAGACATTTTGGGCCAGTACAAACCTTGTTTACATCTCAACCTTTGCTATGTTCAGACTTACAAAAAAGCTGAAAAGCTAAAAAAATATATTGCGACCGCTTGGAAAAGAAACATTTGGAGATCTTACAAATCGCACAAACAAGCTCATAAAGAATTATGTGTCAAAAGATCCTACGGTTCAGAGAATTGAAGATGAAAATGCAGCCTATGCTAAATGGGAAAATCTGTCAAATATGGAGGAAGGATTTGTAAAACAACGAGCTAAGCTTCACTATTTGGAAGTGGGAGATGGAACCAACAAAGCTTTCATAAGTCAATTCAATCTCGGAAAATGCAGAATTCAATCAGAGAAATAAGGAATCCGGATGGTGAGGTTCTAAAGGGAAATGAGGATATAAAAAATGAGGCCGAAAGGTTTTTTAAGGAATTCTTAACCAAAAAAGAGAATTTCATAGACATAGGGTACTTCTTGATTTTCGTTGCTCAGATGGGAATACACAAATGTTAACAAAGGAAGTGTCGATGAGGAGATAAGACAGACTCTGTTTGCAATGCCTAATAACAAGTCACCCGGACAAGACGTGTAACGCCCCCATCCCGTTTTCCACTGACCGACAAGTTGACTGGCAAAAAATCAAACAAGAACATAACCGATCGAACCCGAAGAGGCCATACGAGAAGAGTTTGTCATGATACGATGCCAGCGACTGTCCGGTTTGAGTTAGTGACTCGAACCAAATCATCCTTGACTCTGTTTACCTCGTTTCCACGATACAAGACTTTTCAACCCGTACCGCTTGCACGAGTTGTGTTCGGTTCGGACTAAACCATATATCAGGGAATAATTCCTTTTTGTATTTTAAATTATAAATCTTATTCTTATTAATTTATGGTTTTCTTAAAATCTTTTAGCGGGATCCCAACAAAATCTGAAACCGAAAATAAAGTCAAAATGCTTAAATAAATCGTAGCCAAATGTGAACCCAAGACTAATCTGAGTATCCTACGCGTCCCCCGAGCTATGCCAAACCCGAAAAACAAAAAAAATGAGTCTAATGAGTAATCTAAAATTACCCAGCGAGTCGGCCCCGTACTAAACGGGATGCTATATAAACATGCTAATAATAATCCTGCCCTAAAACTCCAAAATAACAAACAAGCAAAGCAAAATAAAATAAATAGCTGATCATGTGCTACCACGACGTGATGAGCTCCACAACACACAAGCATTCTCTACCAATAAAAGTAGCTACAGAAATCGAAATCACTGCGGCACATGTCCTCGATTAGACTCGATATAACTATCGTGATACTACCACTAACTCCACACCATTGGGCCCACTATCCGAACTCGGTAACTTCCACGGGTACACTTAGCCACCCCACGGTAACTAAAACATCCCACGACTCCTAGATGTAAACACACAATCATACGACCTAGGACACCATTTTTTGTCCATCGATACGCGGTGACTTGGGCTACCCCTAGATAGCCTAAGATTCCATGCATTCCGGCCTTAGGACATAACCCCATATTCTTTGGACCACACATCTACCGGTGTCACTAAGTAGGTTAACACCATAACCACAACCACTACCCGAAGGTACGTTAACCGATCAAGTAATTACCCGAGGATCCAATTGGGAAGGAATACTGGAGCGCTATCACTAGACTTGCGGGATGTAACGCACTCTAGAGTCCTAATAACAATAAAAATAAACAAGCAGATTCTCTGGGACTCTACCACAACACATATGACCGATTAGGTCAACATAAATAAATAACATAGTCTCATCACCCAATCTTTTCCGCAAGTCCTATCACCAACCTCCACATCACTCGACCTTATCCGGTTCCATACCGGATTAGGTATCTATCAAACTTACCCGGTACCGTACCGAGGCAAGTATCAAACAACACGGTCTATCCGGCCCAACACCGGAATAGATAAACAATCACACAAACAACGATCTACCCGGCTTAAACACCGGGGTAGACAAATAACCACACAACAATAATTACAACACCAATCACACAATTACTTAGGTTTCAATAGTCTTTTAGTCTTGTCTTATCTTAACTTTAATTCATTCAGTCCGTTACCTTGGGATTAATGGCTTACTAATCCCGTAGACGGCCTAATCCAGACTCTGTATTTTAATTATTATTTCCTTTAGTTCTTATTCTTAATCTCCTCGATCCGCCAGCTTGATATTAGTAAATATACTAATCTCATGACTTCACCTTATTCTTTAATTAAATTCATTAAACTCGATAACCCCGAACTATTGTCCTATTAACCCACCCCGTTATTATATTCTAAATATCTTATGTGTTTTATTCTGTATAATTCACACTTAATTCCTCATATATAGATTCATTAATTACGTTCTTACTATCATGTATATGAAGGAATGTTTAGGGGTTAATCCAGATTCAATTCTCAGATTCAACAGTCCTAAACATGCTGATCTAGGTTCTCTTGCATAGAAACAATTGTTGATCTCACCTTTTACCTGTTTATGCAGCGGAAAGGGAGAACAGGTCAGAGATCAGAGAGCCACCAAGTGATAACTCCTCCAGAGGTTCACACACGCACACCAAGCAGGAAGAGAGGCTGCTAGACCATACGGGAATCGGCGCAGAGAGAGAGGAGGCTCGCGGCTGGCTAGGGTTAATTGCCTGAACTCGTCTCAAGTTTTATTTATAAAACTTGTCCAGTTCCGTTTGGGCCTTTGGCCCAAAAACCAATTAACTCGACGGCGTTCTCGCACTGTGTCGATCGACACACCTTGTGCATCGATCGACACACAGTGACTAAACCCATTTATTCTCTCTAAGTACAGTAAATGCCTAGCACTTTTACCGTACTTCTGCTAAACCGTTCCTACACATTTTCCTGTTAGCTTAGGCGTGTGACCCATATGGGATCATATAATAAAGGCAATAAGTCCAAGACTTATAGATCATGAGCGGACTCTAGCAAGCCATCATGACCCCCAGTATTATATGACTTATGTCTGATCATTGACATACTCTTACTTTCTAGAGACAGTACTGAGATTACTGGACACAATTCCAACAATCTCCCACTTGTACTGGAATCTCTGTATTCATAATCCTTTTGTCTCAATATCTCGATTAGTCATAAGGCAAGATTAGTGTCATCCTTATAAAGCCTAATCTTGTTCATCGGACTCTGATTTGATACTGACAATCCAAACGACTCGGGACAGTCCGTTTGAGCATGGCCATGCATTTTCCAGTATTCAAATCTCCGATTGGCCTAGAGATATTCACTCCATTTATATTGGAGGGACAAATCCCGTCTTGTTCCATCACTGTAAACTACTCATTTCATAATGTACCCAAACAAGGTCCTTATAACTATCGCAGAACGACAGCGTTAGACAATGATCAAAGTGCATCAGTCCATGTGCAGTCACATGCATGCGAACTCAGGTCTAAGGACTATACTCTATAGTCGTAGTAAGAATCTCTTATGACACATATATAAATATCCTGAAGAGTTCTTATAAGCGGGTCTTGTCCGGTCGTATGTTCCCCAACATACACCTATGTACTGACTTTGATGCCGCGCATCTATGACACACTGAGACTTTGTCATAAGTCACGTACCAATCCAGTCTCACACGGTTGTTGGTGTTCCAATTTCAACAACCTTCGACTAGGGACATAATGATATAAGTCATTTATCAAATATAGGGTCTCATGATCAAGCTAAATGACTTTGATAACTCAAGATCAAGTCATTTACTTCGATGACCTATAAAATGGTTTATATCACTTCGGAACGATTATTTCATCACAGTTAAAATAATCTTGAAATAATAATTTCATTAAACATCTTAAATGTTATTTCAAGAACATATCCAATAACTAAATAAAGCCCTTTAATAACTCCCACTGAAATTAAGACTACATCTTAATTTCACTTATCCTACAGCAACAGTCCGCGACTCGTGCTTAGGCCTAAGGAGTGGCTTCGTTAATAGATTAGCAACGTTCTCATTCGTTGAAACTTGCTAATCTACTTAACATCTCTGTCATTTATCTCACGGAATAGGTTATACCTATCCTCAAGGTGTTTGGACCTCTGATGTGCAGCTAGTCTCATCTATGCTGGAAATCACATCAAGTTCAGTGACGAACTCTTCTTTCCAAACAACCTCTTTCGCCACTTCCCAAGCTGCGAAATGTTCAGCTTAAGTCATGGAGTCAGCAACAGTGCCTTGCACCGCCAGATAGACACAAGATATAACCGGACTGTGATCGGAAATCATCTTTGTCTATTGGAAACTTGCCTTTCAGACTCTACCGACTTGTAGCACCTCACTTTCTCCGTAAATCAAGAACTTATCCTAAGTATTTCTCAAATACTTTAGGACATTCTTTACGGCAATCCAATGATTCTTTGCTGGATTTGACTGGTCTTTACTTGTCTTGCTTAACATTAAAGCAACATCAAACAAGTACGTTTCATGGCATACATGATAGATCCAATTGCCGACGCATATGGAATCTTATCCATGCATTTAAGCTCAGCAGTTATCGTAGGACACTGTGTCTTGCTTAACGTAATGCCATGTGACATTGGTATAAAACCCTTCTTGGAATGCTGAAAACGTGTAGGACTTTGTCGGGATAAGAATCCTGACTTTGTCCTACCAGCTCTTTCGGATCTCTATCTTTAGATCCAAAATCCAAAAACATACGTGGCTTTACCCATGTCAATCATTAGAACCAACTCCCAAGCCAGTCCTTAACCGACTGCAGCATTGGGACGTCTTTTCGAGAATCAGTATGTCATCGACATACAATATGAGAAATGCAATATCGCTCCCACCAATCTATTAGTAAACGCACAGTTCCAATTCGTTCCTGTTCAAGTCAAAACCTTGACTACTTCAACAGAACGAAGATTCCAACTCCGATATGTTTGCTTCCATCCATGAATGGATCGATGAAGCTAACTTACATAAAATGTAATTTTTCGGAGAGTTCGGGTTCACAATCGCTTCTTTGAATTTCGCAGATTCGTCGCTTTCAATGATCATCAGATCATGCGAACTTTCAATGATTATCAGGTTCAACTAATGACGAGAAATCACTCTCGGATTAGTAACTGATTCATTCATATCTGCGAACTTCAGGCTCCACAGGTGCAGATTTCAATGATTATCAGGTTCAACTAATGACAAGAAATCACTCTCGGATTAGTAACTGATTCATTCATATCTGCGAACTTCAGGCTCCACAGGTGTAGATTCTACAGGAATCTGTAAATCCATCCGTTGCTCTCCCTCAACAGGTTGAGTAGCCTCCTGTATGTCTCGAATTTCTTCGAGTTATACTTTTACTCCCACTGTTCTTCTTGGAAAGTAACTTCCCTTCTTAGAAAACAGAATGGACGTAAAAGTAACAAGCCTTAGTTTCCCTAGGACAACCAGCGAAGTAGCTCAACTACAAATATTCAGTAAAGACGAATTTGGATCGATTCCAATCCACATTTACGTGGTGTCTTTCAACTGATATTGGTGGAACCTTTTCAGCGTAAACTTAGATATTTCTAGAGCGTTATTCTTAAATAATATCATGGAAGATTCGTGTGACTCATCTTTAATCATTTCTAATAAGATCTGATTCTTTCTCACAGAAAAACCTTCAGGTTTTCAGGAGAAATGAGCTGTGAAACGATTTCACACTCATTCAGATGATCACACAATCAATGACTTAAGTATTCTCACTCGTGATTTAATCCAGAGTCTTAATACTTTTGTCATTCAGATCCTATACTTCATTCTGGAGCTCTTTCGACCATGTCAAAGAATTCCGACTTGTGTCTCATCAAATGAACACAGTCACACTCACTGAAGTAATCAGTAGAGACAATGAAGTACAGGAGTTTTTCTCTGGCATTACTGCTCATTGGGCCACATACATGAGTATGTTCCAGGTCCAATAAGCCTTTGGGCCTTTCTCTAGCTTGGCTAAGATAGGCCCTTTTACCTTTTGGTCTAGTAAACAGAATTCAAGTCTCATAAGATATTTTATCAAATGAGCCCAACAGTCCATGACTATGGGATTTCTGAATCCGACTTACTCTATGTGACCAAGACTTTATGCGGAGAAAAATCAGGTTTAATTCATCAGATTTAAACCAATTCGGTATTTATGTTACATTTAGGCACTCTTTGGTTTAAGATATAAAACCCATTCCATGAATAGGGTGCTACAATTAATATTTCATTAAGATCAAAAGAACAAATACTTGTCTTTTATCAAAAAGAAAAACATTCAAATTCTTACAAGAAAATGAAAGACAACTCTGCTTAAAGCAGGTACATTGTAGCAATTACTTAATACAAAACCAAGCCTCAAAGGGATCTGTAAGTGAAAATTCTACGGCTGAGGCAGCATCCCAAGCTCCTTCCAGACATGAAGTTTCACTTGCCCTTCCTTCAAAGTTCTACTGTTGCCCAGGCTCTGCATATTATAACAAATATCAGTGCCACAACCAGTATCCAATACCTATAAGGTAGAACTTGAAGTAATAACATGAATACCTGAGGAAGTAGTCTCATACATCAACTTCAACTCCTCATCATCTTCCATGAATTTAATGCAATTTCTCTTCCAATGCCCTGTCTCCTTACAGTAGCAGCACTTACCAACGTAAGAGGTATCTGACTCGGGCTCAGAAAACACACGCTTGCCATGATTCAAAATCTGGACAACTTTGTCTTCACCCTTGTCAGCATTAGGTTTAGTAAACCTACCCTTCTCATTCATGAGATTGTACAGGGTACTCTTCACGTTTGGCTCAACTGTCTTGAGCATATCATGCAGTTCAGTCAGCGTCTTCGTTAAGCCTTTCTTGATATAGTTCCTTCTGAACTTATCATAGCTTGACGGCAGTGACTGCAGAATGATCTCAGTTGCCAATTCTTGGCTAACTGGATAATCCAGTTTCCTCAGGTTATCAATGTAACCCATCATTTTACTGACATGAGGACTCACTGGATGATCATTTGGTAGCTTGCAGCTAGTGAGAGACTTAACCAACTGGTATCTCTCCACTCTTACCTGCTCCTGAAATTTCAATTTCAGGCTGCTGATCATCTCTATTGGCGACTCCATGTTCTCATATTGCTTCCGCAAATCTGAGTCCATGGTAGCCAACATCAGACCACGCACATCTACCGCATCATTATAATGCTTATTCCAAGCATCATATACTGCATGGGAGGCATTGGACCCGATCCTCACGGGGAGAGCTCTCTCAAGAACATAGTCCTTTCTCTCCTGTCTGAGGACTAGCCTCAGGTTCCGCGACCAAGTCAAGAAATTTGATCCGTTCAGCTTGTCCATCTTAAGGACAGACCGGATCGAGAAAGTGTTTTGATTGTTTGTGCTAGTCATAACTGAAAATTAAGATAAAAGAATTTTAGTTAATATGTTCAATATGATTAATCTCGTATTAAATTTAATATGATTAATCACGCATTATATTCAATAACATAAGTTACCCTCAATAGAATATAATGATTCCAAGATCCACATATAACTAAGATCAAAGTGGGCCACTGGCCGTCACCCAACCTTAGCTTATATCGGTAAGCCCTATATCGGCTAATTATATCCGTGATATAACTCTTGGTTGTGAATCTGGGCCCGAGGCCCAATCCACTCTGATGTCTCAAGGCCCGGGACTCCCGATGGCCTAGTCAAGAAAACCAGACTATACAGTCATGTAATCATTAATGTCTGGGACTCCCAATGACATTTATGAATCACAAACCGTCTTATCCACGCAAAAGTAGACACCCTCACACTGTAAGGCCATGAATACAATTGAATGGGCTTCGACAGCTGACATAGACTGGACAAGACATCCAACGCTTGATATTATATGAGGTTCGTAGGTTTATTAAAATTTCATTCCCAAAATAGAAGATTACTATTTCGGGAAACTTTCTATTTTTGGAAACCTACTATTTTTGGAAACTTTCTAAAATTGGAAACTTTCTAAAACCGGAAACTTTCTAAC
Organism: Orychophragmus violaceus; assembly: GCA_030180135.1. NCBI lineage: Eukaryota > Viridiplantae > Streptophyta > Magnoliopsida > Brassicales > Brassicaceae > Orychophragmus > Orychophragmus violaceus. Next base: position 40,181,544 of record CM058239.1, read on the forward strand.
TTTAGAAATTTCTTTAAAATCCAAAACATGCAAATTCAGAAACTTCTATTTTAAGAAACTTTCTAATTTCAAAAATTCGGAAACTTTAATTTAAAATCGATTTATAATTTTATAAAAATAAATTTTAAATTAATCTGAAGAAAGACTCAAATAATTGGCCCAATTGTTTTAACTTCTTGGCCCGAGGCCCAAGAATTGGTCCATGTCCAAGACATGACCCAATTGTCCAATTAAATGACATAACCGGTCTGGTTCATTAAAATTGGTCTAACCAAAATTAATTACTACGACGACCACAATTGTCAACCGGTTATTTACTAAACCGGATTTTCTCAATTTATTTGGTCCAACCAAATCAAATTAGAAAATCCTGGTTTAGGCACTAAATCCAATAATTATTTCGACATTGGATTTCTTATCCCGGTTTAACCAGAACTTAATAAATTTATTAAGTCTGTTTATTAAACCGTGACGGTTTAAGTTTTAATTAAATTAAACCGAGCCAAAACCCTAACCGCATCGATCGACGCTCTCAGCATCGATCCTGCATCGATCGTGCATCGATCCTGCATCGATCGATGCTCTCACGCGTGCACGAACGGTTAACAGATTTGGCCGAGAGATTCTCGCGAGATCCATGCGATCGTTTGATCGATCCATGCGATCGTGGTCAATCTCTCGCGGTTGCAACGATCGATCCATGCATTGCATCGATCGATGCAATGCGATCTCAGTCGATGCAAAAATCAGTTTAGGTCGCATACCAAATCAATATAGCTTGGTCATGCGATTTTTCAACTGTTTGTTTAGGATTCAATTCTTGTTTCTTAAGTGTTTTAATCTTATCAGTAGATTGATTCAAAAACACCTCTTTAAACAATCCTAAACATGAATCTAAACAAGAAAAACCAGAACCAATAGCTCTGATACCACTGAAGGAATGTTTAGGGGTTAATCCAGATTCAATTCTCAGATTCAACAGTCCTAAACATGCTGATCTAGGTTCTCTTGCATAGAAACAATTGTTGATCTCACCTTTTACCTGTTTATGCAGCGGAAAGGGAGAACATGTCAGAGATCAGAGAGCCACCAAGTGATAACTCCTCCAGAGGTTCACACACGCACACCAAGCAGGAAGAGAGGCTGCTAGACCATACGGGAATCGGCGCAGAGAGAGAGGAGGCTCGCGGCTGGCTAGGGTTAATTGCCTGAACTCGTCTCAAGTTTTATTTATAAAACTTGTCCAGTTCCGTTTGGGCCTTTGGCCCAAAAACCAATTAACTCGACGGCGTTCTCGCACTGTGTCGATCGACACACCTTGTGCATCGATCGACACACAGTGACTAAACCCATTTATTCTCTCTAAGTACAGTAAATGCCTAGCACTTTTACCGTACTTCTGCTAAACCGTTCCTACACATTTTCCTGTTAGCTTAGGCGTGTGACCCATATGGGATCATATAATAAAGGCAATAAGTCCAAGACTTATAGATCATGAGCGGACTCTAGCAAGCCATCATGACCCCCAGTATTATATGACTTATGTCTGATCATTGACATACTCTTACTTTCTAGAGACAGTACTGAGATTACTGGACACAATTCCAACAGTATATGCATATAGGTCCAACCAATTAAACAATCAATGACACAATCAAACACCGATATAAGCTAACTAGCATGCATATCTTAAACCTAACCATTTAATTCATCAATCGGGTTATCAGTCAACCTAACCATTATAACCATATCAATCACACAAGTATGCAAACCTAAATCTATAGTTCATCAGTTCCGGTCTATATGATTCTGTCTACATACAACACACAATTAGCCAACTCACAGTGCGTATAAAAGTGACAGATGGATGATCTGACTGAGCAACGAATACCGAGACCGAGCTATAACCCTTCCTGAACCTTTCTCAAACTGAACCAACTGAAATCCCGAGCTAAACAGGCTTGGCGCGAAGTGTTGACCAAACATTGACTCGTGATGACTTTGAGTTGACCCACAGTTTTGACCAAAGCTTTGACCTGATTGAAGACCGGCTAAAGAAGTCGTTTCACCGCGGCGGAGGGAGATTTTTCCGGTGTTGAACACGGTGGCTCTGGCGTTAACCGGCGACTTCCGGCGTTGACCGACGATTTTCGGATTGACCGGCGACTTCCGGCGTTGACCGGTAAAGGACAAGTTCACCGGTGACCTAACCGGTGAGAGAGATTTGTCGCCATTGAAGAATACAGCGAGGAGAGAAACTGACCGGCGAGGGAAGAAGATTCACGGTGATGGCCAAAGAATTCCGGCGATGGAGGCGTAACTACGGCAAGATCTCTGGCGACGGTGGCTGGCCTCCGGTGAGAGGATGACCGGAGTGGAGGAGAAGAGACCCGACTAAATGAGGATCCGACCGAGAAAAGGAGGAGAGAGATGCCAGAGCTAACCGACATCGGTTTCTCTGGCGGTTCTCCGGCGACTCTCTGGCGACTCTCCAGTGGCGGTGGGTGATCTTGGCCGGCAGTTGATGAGAGAAGGTTGGTGATCTCAGATCTGCTAGTGGCTTGGTGTAATTTGGCTTGAATTGAGAGTTATGGAAGTAACTTGATGCCCAAGGTACTAAGAAGATATGAAGATCTTCAAAAACTCTTTGAAGATGGAGAGAGAAGTTGAAGATGATTGTTAAAGATGGAGAGAGAGGATGAAGATTTCGTGGGAGGGGGGAGAGGAGAGAGTTGAGAGAATTTTGGTGAGGTTCTTTGAATCTTTGGCGAGAGAGAGTGAGAGAATGATGAAACCTTGAATCATAAAATGAGGGTGCATGAATATTAAGGTTCACTGAACCTTGGAGTGACTATGTGTTACCAAGTGATGAGGGTGGCATGACACTTGGCAAAACAGGGAATCTCTCCCAATATTTTTGTGTCCCATTCAATGAATCCAACAACTTTATTCCCTGAATCTCCATATGAACTAATCGGTGAATATTTAGCAGTCTCGGTTCAATCCTTTGAAAAACCTCGTAGCTCCTGAATTAATTCATCAATTCCCCATTTTAATTTAGTAGACTCCATGAGAATCATTTCGCAGTTTATTTCACCCAATTTAGCCTATCATACCTCCCGTACCACTTTTATAAGTTTTATCGGTTTCCATCTCGACAGTCCATAAAACCATTTTAAATCTGATTTCACCATTTTCCGTCTTCTAAGTGATTTCTTTATTTAAAAGAAGAATCACTTGGCCCGTCTATACTTCCATCTTTCATTTTGGTAAAATTACTAAAATGCCCCTTAACTTCTTGAAATTACAAAAATGCCCTCAGATAACTTTTTGACTTGCCCGTTGACCATTTCTTGAGACGGGGTATTACAAGACGGCTACACAAGCGAGTTCTTTGAGGATACCTACTCAGTTGTAGGAGGAGATTTCATAGCTGCGGTTACGTCATTCTTTGTCAAAGATTTCTTATCGAAAGGTCTAACCTCGCTTTGATTCTAAAAAAAGAAGAACCAACAGAAATGAAAGCCTACATGCCAATATCTCTGTGCAACGTGTTATACAAGGTAATCTCTAAAATAATCGCAAACCGACTCAATCATGTTCTTCCCAAATTCATTTCTCAGAGTCAATCCACTTTTATCAAAGAGCGTTTGTTGATGGAAAACGTTCTATTAGCTACTGAGCTAGTACGAGATTACCACAAAGGCACAATATCGCAAAGGTGCGCAATGAAAATCGATATCTCCAAAGCCTTCGATTTAGTACAATGGACTTTTGTAAGGCGCTGAACTTCCCAGAGAACTTCATTCATTGGATAAAGCTTTGCATCACCACGGCTTCATTCTCAGTCCAAGAAAATGGAGCGTTAGCAGGGTTTTGTAGAAGTGAAAGGGGGTTGCGACAAGGGTGTTCACTCTTTCCATATCTCTTCGTGACCTATATGAATGTTGTCTCGCATGTTAGACAAAGCCGTAATGGATAGACAGATTGATTTACACCTGAAATGCAAACATATTCGTCTAACCCATTTATGCTTTGCCGACGATCTCATGATCTTTGTGGAAGGAGAAAAGCGTTCTATAGAGGGAGTAATCAAGATATTCGATAGTTTTTCTGAGAGGCCTGGTCTTCACATAAGCATTGAAAAATTGACTTTGTACTTGGCAGGAACAAATGATCAGGGATGGGATTACTTCTACTTTCCCATTCGCTCAGGGCACTCTGCCGGTTAAATATCTTGGTCTCCCATTGCTTACAAGATGTATGACAATTTCTGACTACCGTCTGTTGGTTGAGAAAATCAGAATGAAAATGAGTTCATGAACGACTCGATTATTATCTTATGCAGGCATGCTGCAACTTCTTCAATCGATAATCACAAGTATTATAAATTTTTGGATTGCTGCATATCGCCTACCTAGTGGCTGCATCACTGAAATTGAGAGGATTTGTGTCGCTTTTTTGTGGTCTGGACTAGACTTAAATACAAGTAAAGCGAATATAAAATGGAGTGATGTCTGTAAACCAAAGGCGGAAGGAGGTTTAGGCATCAAATCAATTCGCGAAGCAAATAAAGTATCCTGCATGAAACTGCTTTGACGCATTCTTTCAGGACAACCAACACTTTGGGTAGAATGGATTAATCATAAAAATCTGAAGAAGGAGACAATCTGGACAGTAAAGACAGCAACCAACAGTGGTTCATGGTCTGGATAAAGTTGTTAAAGTGCAGAGAATTAATCAAGGATTTCCATCGAATGAAAGTACGAAATGGGGAGAGAACCTCATTCTGGTTCGACCATTGGTCTGATAAAGGCCGACTGTTTGACATCACTGGACCCATAGGAATAATTGATATGGGAATTCAAGCTCAAGCAACAGTGGCTTCGGTCCTGCAGAATTGCCGTACCCATCACAATCGCATGACATTGTTAAATGAGATCGAAACAGGGATTCAGAAACTAAACAAAGAGGAAACAGACGAAGACATCTCTTTATGGAAGATGGGAGAGGTGAAGTTTGCGCCTAAATTCAGTTCAAAGCACACCTAGGAACAAATAAGATCAAGGCAGTCTAAGAGAACATGCTATAAGAGAATATGTTTTAAATACGCTGTTGGGAATGTCCTGAAATCTATTGTACTTATACTAAGTGAAAGTCGTATTGTCGAGATGAGACAATCATATGACACTAGGCAGTCATAATGCTTTGCTAGAAGCCACTTATGATCAATGAGTTTAGAACTCATTGCTAGTGTTATATGATCCTACAGGGTCACACACCTAAGCAAACTGGATCAATGATATAATGGGTTTTATAATGTTTTATATATATGTTATATATATTATATAAGATATAATATATATATATATATATATATACTCACGTTTTAAGAGATGTCATATATATATATATATTATATGAGATATAATATGTATATATATATGTGTTTCACGAAAGAGATATGATCTCTTAATTAATGTTAGGGCTTAGCCCATTGACATTAATTAATGTGATGAGTAGCACATATAAGCGGAAGGTTAGGAAACCTAAAAACTAAGTGAGCCGCATAAAGAAAAAAAACGTGAGGGTTATTATAAAACCCTATGACACGAATCGTTCGTGGAATAATTTTGAGATCAGATCTCAACGGCACTAGCATCCCGATCCGATCCAGTTTGTGTGCGTGTGGATACCAGTAGAGGCGCAGCACTTGAGGCGCTTTAGATCTCGATTATCTGCAAATCTTCCGCTGCTAATCACCAGGTAATCTTGAGATCCCTAGATTCAATTACATGAACCCTAGATCCTAGGCTTGGAATTCAGACCAGGGTTGCCTAATTGGATTAGGAACTGCTAGAAAATCCTACAGTGGTATCAGAGCTTTAGGGTTCCATTGAATCTGTAGCAGGTTGATTAGATTAGTTGAATCTGAATCTGTGTATGGTTGACACAAACTTGCTAAAATTCGTTTTCATGAAAACCTAGTTTAGGGTTCTGTTTGAAAACGTTTTGGGGCTTTTTCGCATGGTGTCGATCGATGCCAATCCGGCATCGATCGACACAGGGCGAAAACCCGAATAAAATTTAGGGTTTTTCGCATGGTGTCGATCGATGCCAATCCGGCATCGATCGACACAGGGCGGAGACCCGAATAAAACTTGGTTTTCGCCTAGTGTCGATCGACACAAATGTTGTGTCGGTCGACACAAACCTCGCGAGATTGGTGAATCGGTTCAATTGGATTGGACCGGTTATCGATCTTGGTTAATAATGGTCGAACACTGTGAATAGTTTAATTGCGATTGGTTTGATTAGGTTGGCATCGACCGATGCTAATGTAGCATCGATCGACACTGACCGGTATTCAAAACCGGATCAATTGGATTGATCGGTTATCGCGGATTGCTTTTGGTTATTCTGCATCGATCGACTCTATAGTAGTGTCGGTCGAGATCAGATTCGATGATTAGGTCATTGAACCTGAAATCACAGAACCAAAGCAAGATAAATCAATTAATTATAAGAATTAAAACATAATAAAACTGAACGTTTTAAATGATTCCGTTCCTCAATCAAATATCAAGTGATACTTGATGTCTTTCCAATCTTGTCAACTGTCAAGACCCATTTAATTGTGCGATAGACTTGCAGTGCAAGGTGTCCACAATTTCGTGAGTAAGACAGAGGTAATCGTGTTGATGGACTTGCAGTGCAAGACGTCAACAATTACATGACTGAAGAGATTGGTTTACTTGACTGGGCCATCAAAATCGTTTTGGGCTCAGAGACATCAGGTGGATTGGACATGAGATGTCAATCCACAACCAAGAGTTATATTGGATATAACTAGCAAAGAGTTGCTTACCTAGATAGCTAAAATTTGGGTGATAGCCAGTGGCTCACTCAAGTTTAGTGAAGTAAGGGTCTTGGATCATTATATTCATATGAGGAAACATTGTTTGAATATAATGCGAGTTTTCTTAATAGTTAAGACTTCTCATTTCTTGAACATCATAACTAAAACCTCCCTTGTTTTTCAGCTATGTCTAGCTCAAACCATCATAACAATTTCTCCCTGCGATCCGTCCTTGAGAAGGACAAGTTAAATGGATCCAACTTTCTTGAATGGTATCGGAACTTGAGAATTGTTCTCAAACAGGAGAAAAAGGACTATGTCCTTGATAAAGTTCTCCCCAAGAAGTACCGAGCCAATGCCTGGCAGTCAGATAAGGATGCTTGGGATAAGCATTCTAATGATGCGGTGGATGTGAGTTGTCTCATGTTGGCTACCATGAACTCGGAATTGCAGAAGCAATATGAGTACGTGGAGTCGCCAAAAGAGATGATCACTGGCCTGAAAAGTATGTTTCAGGAGCATGCACGAACTCAGAGATACCAGACGGTCAGGTCTCTGATTGAGTGCAAGCTACCAAAGGGCGAACCAGTTAGTCCTCATGTCATTAAGATGATGGGTTATATTGATAACCTGGGGAAACTGGATTGTCCCATTAGTCAAGAGTTGGCTACTGACATCATTCTACAGTCACTGCCGTCAAGTTATGATCAATTTGTTATTAACTATAACATGAACAACTTGACGAAGACGTTGACTGAATTGCATGGGATGCTTAAGACTGCTGAACCTAACATCAAGAAGGACACCCCAGATGTCCTTATGGTACAAAAGGGTTAAAAGTTTAAGAAACTTGGTAAGAACAAAGGTGATAGCAAGACGAGCTCGATTGTGAATCCAAGCGAGTCTGGCCATGCTCCTAAGGTTAAAACCAGTCTTTCTGAAGATGTTAAGTGCTGTTATTGTAATGGTTATGGGCATTTGAAAAGAAACTGCAATAAATTCATGGAAGATTATGAGAAGCTGAAGAAGACGTACGAGACTTCTTCTTCAGGTATTTATGTTATAGAAGTAAATGTTACTTCTTATAGTCCTACTTATTGGGTATTTGATACCAGCTGTGGTACTCATGTTTTGTGAAAATGTGCAGGGCCTGAGCAAAAGTAGGACTATGGAGAAAGGACAAGTGGATCTACGCGTGGAAAATGGAGCAAAAGTTGCTGCATTAGCCGTAGGAGTATTTCATTTGTTTTCTTTTATGGCATGTTTTGAACTTAAAACTGCTACTATGTACCTGCTATGAGCAGAAAGATTATTTCTATTCCTTGTTTGGATATAGAAGGATATCAGTTTTCAAATTAAGAATAAGCGTTATTCATTTGATTACAGTGATATATTTTATAGTAGCAATCCATTAGAGAATGGACTTTATGTTCTAAACTAGAATGTGCCTAACTATAACATTAATACCAAGAGATTCAAGTCAAATGATACGAATCAAACTTCTCTCTAGCATTGTCGTTTTGGGCCACGTAAATGAGAAATAGATTCAGAAGCTCCATAGTGATGTGCTTTTGGGCTCATCTGATTATGAATCACAATGAGTAAAGTAAATCTTGTTTATTGGGTAAAATGACGAAGGTAGTGTCGATCGACACAAACGTTGTGTTGGTCGATACAGGTTGCGAACGATCAAAATGAAAGGGCTAGAGGCTTATTGGGCTTTATACATACGGATGTATATGGGCCGATGAGCACCAGTGCTAGAGGAAAATTTCAGTACTTCATTACCTTTACTGATATTTTCAGTAGGGACAGTTATGTCTTATTTATAAGACATAAGTCAGAATCTTTGAAAGGTTCAAAGAGTTCCAAAATGAAGTACAGAATCAATTTGGCAAAGGTATTAAAACTCTGCGATGAGATCATGGAGGTGAATACTTAGGTCAAGAATTTAGTGATCATCTGAGAGATTGTGAAAGTGTTTCACAATTCACTCCTCCTAAATCGGACTTTATTAGATATGGTTCGATCAATGATGAGTCACTTAGATCTTCCATTATCCTTCTAAGAATACGCTCTAGAAATGCCTGAGTTTACTTTAAATAGAGTTCCATCAAAATCAGTTACAGAGATACCACATGAGATGTGGAATGTAAAGGTTTCTGATTTATCCATCATGGAGATTTGGAGTTGCGAGACTTATATAAAACGTTTAATCTCTGATAAGCTCACACCCAAATCTGATAAGTGCTACTTCATTGGTTGTCCTAACAAAACCAAGGCATGTTACTTTTACAACTAGTTCGAGAACAAATTGTTTGTTGCTCGGAACTATGTTTTCTTGAGAAAGACTTTCTTTCCAAGAAGAACAGTGGGAGTAAAAGTACAACTCGAAGAAATTCGAAAATCACAGGAGACTGCTCAACCTGATAAGGAAGAGCAGCAGTTGGATCTACAAAGAGTTGTAGAACCTGCACCTGTGGTGCCTAGAGTTTATAAAGGATCTGGTGAATGTATATTCGATATACATTTAAATGGCGAGTTTCTGAAGAAGTGTCGATCGACACAAAAGTTGCATCGATCGACACAGATCGCGAACCAAATATTGATTTTGGTTTATGACTTAATTAACTACGGTTTAAATCTTGGTTAATTAGGTCGTGGTAAAAGTATACATATGAGATATGTGTGCGCGACTTTTACAGAAAACTGAAGCTCGCAGATCCGAAAGGATCCGTCACGAACCCGAGAAATATGGATTTCTCGTAACCAATTGCCGTGATCTACTGATCATTGAAAGTGACGGGCCTGTGAATTTTGAAGAAGCAATGATGGGCCTTGACTCCGAAAATGGCTGAAAGCCGCTGAATCCGAAAATGGTTATATTCAGATATACAAAGCTAGGTTGGTGGCAAAAGGTTTCAAGTAAATTCATGGTATTGACTATGAAGAAACCTATTCCCAGACACCATGCTTATGTCCATTCGGATTCTCTTAGCAACCGCCACTCATAATGGTTATGAGATATGGCAGATGGATGTGAAAACAGTTTTCCTTAATGGAATTCTGGAAAAGAATGTGTACATGACATAATCTGAAATTTTCATTAATCCTAATGAAGCTAGGAAGATGTGCAAGCTTCATCGATCCATTTATGGATTGAAGCAAGCATCTCGGAGTTGGAATCTTCGTTTTTGATGAAGTAATCAAAAGGTTTGATTTTATCAGAAATGAAGAGGAACCGTGTGTTTACAAGATGACTAGTGGGAGCGCAGTTGCATTTCTGGTATTGTATGTTGATAACATACTACTTCTCAGAAATGAAGTTCCGTTGTTTCAGTCTGTTAAGACTTGACTCGAAAGTTGTTTTTTCGATAAGAAATATGGGAGAAACCGTATGCATTCTTGGAATAATAATCTATAGAGATAGATTGGATAAGCTAATTGGATTGTGTCAAGATACTTATAGTGATAAGGCCTTGCACATGTCCAATATGCAGGATTCCAAGAAGGGCTTCGTGCAAATGACTCTTGGAATTACTCTTAGCAAGACGCAGTGTCTTTCGACACACGCTGAGCAAGGGCGAATGAGGGTCAGACTACTGCTAAAGGCATTGGATGTCTTAAGATATGATCTTAATTTTAGTGGGAGTCATTGTTATTAATTTTAGTTATGATATGATGTTCGTATAAACATAATTTGATTATGTTATTGAAATATGACATCTGTATTATTTAATAATGGTTATTAAATAATAGTCCCAAAGTAATTTATGACATTTCATAGGTCATCAAGTATGTGACTTGATCATGAAACCCTATAGATAATAAATGACATAAATTATGTTGGTCCCTGGTCGAGGTTGTTAAAGTGGGACATTAACAACCGCGTGAGACTAGTATGTGAGGTGACTGATGACTAAGTTTCATGGAGTCATTAATAAGAGTATTAAAGTCAATCACATAGATATGTGTTGGAGAACACAGGATCGGACATGACCCACTGATGAGAACTCTACGGGATAGTTATATAAGTGTCATGAGAGTTTTCATTACGACTATAGAGTATAGTCCTTAGACCTGAGTTCATCATGTTTTCTTACATGTGAATTGGTCCGCTTTAACCTTGTCAAACGTCAGCCGTAACTGGTGACTATAAAGGCATTGATTGGGCGTATCATGAAGCGTGTGAAGAGACAGGGATGGAACAAGATGGGATTTGTCCCTCCTATATAACAGGAGATAAATATCTCAGGGCCCATCGAAGATTTGATACTGAGAAATGTGTGGCCACACTCAAACGAGGTGATTGTCAGTCGTTTGTCTTGTCAGTATAAATCGGAGTTCGATGAACATGATCTTGGCTAAATAAGGGTGAAACAGATCTTGCCTTATGCCAGATCAAGATATAGTGACGAAGGGATTATGGGAATAGATGATTCCAGTACAAGTGGGAGATTGTTGGGAATGTCCTGAAATCTATTGTACTTATTCTAAGTGAAAGTCGTATTGTCGAGATGAGACAATCATATGACACTAGGCAGTCATAATGCTTTGCTAGAAGCCACTTATGATCAATGAGTTTAGAACTCATTGCTAGTGTTATATGATCCTACAGGGTCACACACCTAAGCAAACTGGATCAATGATATAATGGGTTTTATAATGTTTTATATATATGTTATATATATTATATAAGATATAATATATATATATATATATATATATACTCACGTTTTAAGAGATGTCATATATATATATATATATTATATGAGATATAATATGTATATATATATATATATATATGTGTTTCACGAAAGAGATATGATCTCTTAATTAATGTTAGGGCTTAGCCCATTAACATTAATTAATGTGATGAGTAGCACATATAAGCGGAAGGTTAGGAAACCTAAAAACTAAGTGAGCCGCATAAAGAAAAAAAAACGTGAGGGTTATTATAAAACCCTATGACACGAATCGTTCGTGGAACAATTTTGAGATCAGATCTCAACGGCACTAGCATCCCGATCCGATCCAGTTTGTGTGCGTGTGGATACCAGTAGAGGCGCAGCACTTGAGGCGCTTTAGATCTCGATTATCTGCAAATCTTCCGCTGCTAATCACCAGGTAATCTTGAGATCCCTAGATTCAATTACATGAACCCTAGATCCTAGGCTTGGAATTCAGACCAGGGTTGCCTAATTGGATTAGGAACTGCTAGAAATTCCTTCATACGCAACTCCTAAATACTCGTTCTTGACTTGGATTGCAGTGAATAATAGGCTTACCACCAGAGATAGAATGAGAAATTGGGCAAGAGATCAGAATATGATGTGTGTTCTATGTGACTTGCAGGAATCGAGAAATCACATCTTCTTCGATTGTTAGTACTTTGCCCAAATTTGGAATCAAATAGCCTTAAGACTGTTTGCAGAGGATTTCTCACTCGACTGGAATACTCTCATTGAGGTCTTGGCAGGAAACTTCGACAAAATCAAATCATTCCAAATGAGGTATGCTTTCCAATCCACAACTTATCATATTTGGAGGGAGATGAAGCAAAGGCGTCATGGGGAAGTACCAACTTCAGAAACTCAAATTGCTAAGCAGATAGATAATAATATCTGCAAGAAACTATTCATCATCTAAAGAAGTGGCTATAAGGATTTTGCTCAATGCCTTTAGAGATGGTTTGCAGTCTCAACATAATCAATTGAAACTCGATCTATTTTTTCTAATTATATTATGTACATTAGAAACATAGTGACACTCAGTTGTACAAAAAGTTTTTTGTTAGAATAAATTTTACATTCTTTCAAAAAAAAAAAAACAATGGTTGAATCTATAAACTCTCTCTCACTAAGTAATCTCCCTTGGTGGCTCAGTCTCTTTGTTTCTCTCCAGCTATACCAACCTCCAGTCACTAGATCTATCCTTAAATCAAATCTCCATAGAGATCCCACAGGAGATTCAGTTTCTCATTAACCTCCCCATACTCAATCTCTCATCCAATCGTATGTCCAATTGTATCTCCAATAAAATCTCTCGCTTACTATGTGCGCAATCTTGTGTATAATTTCTTCCACCGTCATTTTTTTGTTGCAACCGCCAATAATCCTCAATTAATCGATGTTGGGATCTCGCACGAACTATTGACGTCTAATAAAAAAAGTATGTAGAAGAAGAAGGGATCCAACAAGTTAGATCCGAGTTTTTTAGCAACCCATTTTTTGAGGAGCCGCCTCCATACCGAGTTTTTCGTTTTCTCCCCGACCGGCGTTGATTTCCGTTGCCGGGGAGGGATTGCTAGTCGCCTAGTTTCTTTGACATGTCGTCCTCCTCTCCCTTGGTTTTGCGACGGCTTATCCGGCGCCGAGTGATGCAATATCAAAAAGTGAATCAAGGTCTTCAATACATGGTTTATTATGAGAATCCCAGCCTCATAACTTCATAAAAAAGTCAAGGATTCTCATTCAATGGCAATGGCTAAATTGGTGGCAAGAATACTAATATTTGAATTTAGCTAATTTTCCTCTTTTTATATAAATGTAAATCATTTCTTTTAATGTATTTTATTGTAACGATCATCTTGTAAGAGCTATAAAAAGCTCAATTATTCTATTGTAACTAATATAGATATTTTTGGAAAATAAAAGAGTTCTCTCTTCTAAAGCTTTTATGCTTTGTTCTTTGTTTCTCTAAGTTGTGCGGATTCCCTTTCTTAGAAAACATTATGAATTTATGTCTTATGTGTGGATTCACTAAGGCTTAGATTTTTGATCTTATCACAAAGGCTTTCACACCTTTGAGTGGCGATCTTCAATCCATCATCAACTCCATCTAACCATCCATTGATAAGCCTTGAGAGAGCCTTCGGCCAGCAAGCTTTTCCCATTCGACCATCGACCACGGATCAACCAGAGAGCGTCTCCGACCAGCTAGGCGACCCAAACACCTTTCCACCTCCAATCTTACATCATTTGGTATCAAAGCCGAATGTCCTATCATCTATATTTGATTTTTTGTTTAGTTTTTTTTTCATTCCATTTTCATATCAAAAACCAACCAAAAAAAACATTTTCTGTTTTTATTCTTTTTTATAAAATTTTAAAACCATAAAAATGTTTTTTCTTTATTTTCTCATTAAAACAATTCCTTTTATTTTTGTTTTTTCAGTTTAACAAAAAAAAATTATTCCTTTTCCTAAATAAAATTTCATCCATAAAAACTTTTCAAAAAAAAAAAACTACTTTCGTTTTGCTTCTTGAAAAAATAATTCGTTTTTCTTCTTTTCATTTAAAATACATAAAAAAAATTCTCATGGTGAAACGGTTTTGAGAATAAAACCATTTGAAGAGGGAGAGAATGATGCAATATCAAAAAGTGAATCAAGGTCTTCAATACATGGTTTATTATGAGAATCTCAGCCTCATAACTTCATAAAAAGTCAAGGATTCTCATTCAATTGCAATGGCTAAATTGGTGGCAAGAATACTAATATTTGAATTTAGCTAATTTTCCTCTTTTTATATAAATGTAAATCATTTCTTTTAATGTATTTTATTGTAAAGATCATCTTGTAAGAGTTATAAAAAGCTCAATTATTCTATTGTAACTAATATAGAAATTTTTGGAAAATAAAAGAGTTCTCTCTTCTAAATCTTTTATGCTTTGTTCTTTGTTTCTCTAAGTTGTGCGGATTCCCTTTCTTAGAAAACATTATGAATTGATGTCTTATGTGTGGATTCACTAAGGCTTAGATTTTTGATCTTATCACAAAGGCTTTCACACCTTTGAGTGGTGATCTTCAATCCATCATCAACTCCATCTAACCATCCATTGAGAAGCCTTGAGAGCGCTTTCGGCCAGCAAGCTTTTCCCATTCGACCATCGACCACGGATCAACCAGAGAGCGTCTCCGACCAGCTGAGCGACCCAAACACCTTGCCACCTCCAATCTTACATCATTTGGTATCAAAGCCGAATGTCCTATCATCTATATTTGATTTTTTTGTTTAGTTTTTTTTTTCATTCCATTTTCATATCAAAAACCAACCAAAAAAAAACATTTTCTGTTTTTATTCTTTTTTATAAAATTTAAAAACCATAAAAATGTTTTTTCTTTATTTTCCCTAAAGTTTTATTTTCTCATTAAAAAAATTTCTTTTATTTTTGTTTTTTCAGTTTAACAAAAAAAAATATTCCTTTTCCTAAATAAAATTTCATCCATAAAAACTTTTCAAAAAAAAAAAACTACTTTCGTTTTGCTTCTTGAAAAAATAATTCGTTTTTCTTCTTTTCATTTAAAATACATAAAAAAAAATTCTCATGGTGAAATGGTTTTGAGGATAAAACCATTTGAAGAGGGAGAGAATGATGCAATATCAAAAAGTGAATCAAGGTCTTCAATACATGGTTTATTATGAGAATCTCAGCCTCATAACTTCATAAAAAAGTCAAGGATTCTCGTTCAATGGCAATGGCTAAATTGGTGGCAAGAATACTACTATTTGAATTTAACTAATTTTCCTCTTTTTGTATAAATGTAAATCATTTCTTTTAATGTATTTTATTGTAAAGATCATCTTGTAAGAGCTATAAAAAGCTCAATTATTCTATTGTAACTAATATAGACATTTTTGGAAAATAAAAGAGTTCTCTCTTCTAAAGCAGCTGTTGGCCGAAGGCACTCTCAGCTAAGTCAGTGGATGGTCGAAGGTGGTTTTCAAGCTACTGATCTTGTGAACACTTAGAACAATCGAAACAAGCAAGCAAGAAGCGAAGAGATCTAGTTCTCTAGAGGGGCAGCCACGCAATAGAGAGAGATCGCAAAACTTTAGGTTTTTCTTAGCTTAAAACTTACTTAACTTTATTGAAAATAAAGAGTGGCTTTAAATAGCCAAGGTACTAGGGTTACAAGTCTTAAGAAAGGGCCACAAAGAGGCCTGGTCGAAACTACAAAAATAGAAAACAAGAAAGAAGGTTGGACGGGCCATATTCTCCTTCTTTTGAAGCGGGTCTTGGTTTACCTCATTAAAAACCTTAGTGGGAAAACCCAATTGGGACAAAACCACACTTAAGGGAAAAAGAGTATAAACCAATGCTCAAGGAGATGTTTCTCGTGCTCCTGGTCGCCATACATAAGTCTGAAGCCCACTAAGTCCGTGAGCTTCCAAATAAGGCAGGTCCATCAACTTTCGGATTTGATCTTGCATATCTTCTTGTTTAGAGCTGGTATTAGTGTGATTCCAACTCTCATGCATTCCTTGATGAATCAAGAATCCAGAACAAGTTCCTTTACTCCTTGAATCATCCTGGTTCGTTATGAGCACTCCAAAATGTGCAAGTCGGTATTTATCGCGTTCCTTGAAAATCACCTGTCTTGAAACGGGCATAACTTCTTCATAGAAAATGGTCTTGATGTGATTCAACTTCGTGAAGATTCTTTAATGAGTCAGGTTTCCATAACAGGTTGAGTTGCAGCTTGATTCCTCTTGGTCCATTCGCAATCCTCTCTTGAATGAACATATATCCGCGGACAAGGCTAACTGGACAGCTTCTAGACATCCTCCTAGTTGATCACGAACCCAAGCTGATTCCTTCTGGCCAAACTCTTCCAAATAGCATACTTTATGATGAATATCAAGTCTGGCATGATTGGCTTGAACCAAATCTTCTATGGACATCTTCCAGGACACGGTTAGGGCTCCGGGAGGTCGGTTGTCGACCGTCTCCAAATGGGATCATTCCAATTGGGTTCTGGAATGATCATCACTCCTGAAACATGCTGTTGGCTTATGAATTCTTGATACCACGTCATTGAGTCGGGCAGAACATGCATTGGCCTTCTGAACCTCCTCAGGTATGCTCCGCGGGGTCGGGAACAGCTCGGTCAGCCTCATGGTCGAGGCTGGTACGTACCGCTCGTTCAGGCCGGGTCTGGAGGATCTGATGTCCTCATCATACCCTCTATCTTGAAGATGATTCGACTTCGAATCTGCATAACCTGCACCAATAGAAAGAAAGTTAGCCTTCATGCGGTTTTGTGAGCTCACGGCCTTACCTTGAGGAACGGGTAGCCGGCTGATGCAAGGAGTTTCTATGCGTGTTCCGTTGGGTTGGAAACTCAGTATCACGCCTTTGGCTTGGCCTGAGTTCCATGGGAAACTCTCTGGGTCATGATCTCCATTGGCTTTAGTCGTATCACTCTTTGGGTCGGCCGATTTCTTCAGTTTCTCGCCTCCGGTCCGTTGGTTCGTGCGGTCCATCGGACCCTTGTTCATTCCTGCGCCATGTTCAAAACCTTTGACCAATTCCAAGTGCAATAAAACAGTGTTTGATTCTTTATAATCAGATAGAAGAGGAATGGGTTGGGATACTTGAACCTTGGTCGAGGCGGTCGAGGGTCGTGGTCGAGAAATGGGCGAGCGTGGCACTTCTTTCCGGTTCGCCTCTTTGGTTCCAACATCTAGTTCTGGTCTCAAATCATGTTCTGATTTTTGACTATCACTCTCAGTCTGGTTTGGGTCGTGATCTCCATTGGCTTTAGTCGAATCACTTTCTGGTTCGACCGGTTCCTTCAGTTTCTCGGCCTCGCCTCCGGTCTGTTGACATGTGCGGCCCATTGGACCCTCTATCTTTCCTGCATCCTGATCAACACTTTTGACCAATCCCAAGTGCATTAAAACAATTTTTGATTCATTATAATCAGATGGAATATATTTGAGTTGGGACACTTTAACCTTTGGTCGAGGCGGTTCGGGCATTAGAACATTAGTCGAGGCGGTCGAAGAGCGTGGACGGCCCGGGGCCTTTGATCTTGGCATGACATATTGCTCGTATACAAGCCTTTTCAGATACTTCCACGTCCTTGCTGGTTCCCTGAGTTGTCTCCGTATCTTCTCCTCGAGCTGCCACCAAGCATAGGCGTCTCCGGTCAGGGTTTGGATCGCATACACGGCCTGTTCGTTCCTAGGGATGTTGTAATCCCAAAAGTAATCTTCTAGGTCGTCTTTACACTGATAGTAGTATTCCGTACCTGAGAAAGATATTAGTTGTGAGTCTAAGATAAAAAAATCATTGTGAAATTTATTGGGTGTCGAATGTCTCAGTCTGGAGGATTGATAAGGCCGGTATTGGTCAGGTGGCTCGGGATCTATTTTGTTCACAGCATGGTCGTATCCATAGTGGTTCAGGTCGTGACCATGATATGGTCGACCTTGTTTTACTCGACCAGGCCGAGATGGGTCGGACGATCGCTCCAGGCAGTCAAGTCGGGCGTCGAGCGTCTGTCCGATCGTTTGGATCGCAGCCATCAGTTGGTTGAATTCATCCGGTCCAATGGGCTGATGGACGTGTTCCTCAGCCATCTATGATCTGCGCACTTAACAAAGAGATCAAACGCAACAAGAAAAGAAAATATGGAACACAAAAATAAAAAGGAAACAAGACAAGCAAAATTTTAATTTTTTTTTATATATGTAAATGCAGAATTAGGAAAGTTCTTAACCGGTGCCAAGGATGGAAACTACACTTAAATCGAACCTACCAATTAATCTTAACCAATTTCGGTTTAAGCAAAGCCCTAATGCTATATGCTTACGCAAGAGCAGCCGTCAACATCTTAGGCGAATTTTTTTTTTGAAGTTATGAATGCAAGCTATCGAAACAGAAGCAATGAATGATAAGACTATAAGGCGGAGATGAGTTATCTAGCTCCAGCAAACGATTTCTATCAACCTAGTAAAACCTTTAAGCAACGAATCTGAGCAAACTAATCGCAATCAATCTGAGCAGAAACAAGAGAATCTTAAACTAGGCCGAACAAGACTAACAACCTATTTTTTTTTCTTTTCGATTTTAAATGAAACAAAAACAGAAACGAAATGAAAATAGATTAAGGATTCGAAATAACCGAGCTGGTCAGGAGCTTTAAAGCTCTGATACCAGATGATGTGAGATGGGGTCGTGGTGGTCGAGATGGCCGAGAAGCGACGAGCAAGACGATGGTCGGATGGAACGAAGCTGCTGGCCGAAGGCGCTCTCAAGGCTTCTCAATGGATGGTTAGATGGAGTTGATGATGGATTGAAGATCGCCACTCAAAGGTGTGAAAGCCTTTGTGATAAGATCAAGAATCTAAGCCTTAGTGAATCCACACATAAGACATAAATTCATAATGTTTTTTAAGAAAGGGAATCCGCACAACTTAGAGAAACAAAGAACAAAGCATAAAAGCTCTAGAAGAGAGAACTCTTTTATTTTCCAAAAATTTCTATATTGGGTCCGAATGGTGACGTAATAGTAAAAGCGTTAGAGGCTTACCGCTTTGTTTGTTACCAATCACGAAAACGTTATCAAAGCTACAGTAAAAACGGTTACTCTCAGCTTTTTCTTACCGCTTTCTCTAACAGCTTTTGCTTACAGCTTTCACTTACAGCTTTGCACTATTCAACCGCTTACCACTTCCGCTAACCGCTAGTCTTACCGTTCCGCTTTTGGTCACCAATCGGACCCATTAGTTACAATAGAATAATTGAGCTTTTTATAGCTCTTACAAGATGATCTTTACAATAAAATACATTAAAAAATGATTTACATTTATATAAAAAGAGGAAAATTAGCTAAATTCAAATATTAGTATTCTTACCACCAATTTAGCCATTGCTATTGAATGAGCATCCTTGACTTTTTTATGAAGTTATGAGGCTGAGATTCTCATAATAAACCATGTATTGAAGACCTTGATTCACTTTTTGATATTGCATCACCGAGTCTTGCTCTCTCCACTCGCTGTTGCACCTTCTCTTCCTCGCAGTCTTCCTCTCTGCACAAATCACGATTTCTCTGGGCTCGTGGACCTGCCTCAGTATTCCCTCCTCTCCTCCGCCGTGTTGAATCTCCGTCAAGCCTTTTTGGTGGGGTTTGGAGTCGTGGTCATCAGAGTTTTGTTTTGTTCCGGTAATTTTGGTCGAGCTAGGTCGGGTCTCTACCGGCTGGGTCGTGCTTTCGGTATTGTTTGGTACTGTTTAGTGGGGTTGTGGTTGTTTTGCGGTTAAAGGTTGTGGTCTCTTGTTGGTTCTATAAAGTTGGTTTGGTGTTGGATCCGGCCTTGCTGTGGTTTAGAGGGTTGGCTTTTCAGCTTTAGTTAAAATTAGGTTCCTTTTCTATTTAGAAAGATCAAATTTTTAATCCTTGGTTATAATTTCTTAGCTTGCAGATATTGGGTAGTTGTGAGGTTAGTTGTGATTGGTTTTCTTTTTTATTTTTCTGGGTTTCTTTTATTTCATAATTTTGGTTGGTTAGGCTTAGTTGGAGATTACGGTTCGTATATGGCTTCTATCTAGGTGGTTATTGAGCGCAAGAATGTGTGTCTCAACAGTATCCGAAAGAGTGTTAGTAGAACTTGTAGCGGTTCTATCTTGTCGGGTTATGAAATCTTGGTTGTTAGAGTTTGAGTTTGAAAGTGTGTCTCTCTGTGGATCTCCGGGTTGCGGATGTTATCATTTGGTGGACCGTGGGTAACTTCGATAAATTTCGTTCACAGTTCTTTGTGGGAGCCATGATTTGCAAATGTGGTTGTTTTTGTAAGTTTTGATTATTTCTAATCTTTATCTGTTATAGGTATAGGTTTTAGTTTTCTGTCTTTGTGATTATATTTCGGGGTCTTCGTAAATCCGTCGGCTTAGCTTTATTCTTATGAGACTATTTTTCTGAGATGGTTCATTATCTGCCGGCTTTTATATTTTAACGAAGTATTTACCTTGTTTAATCAAACGAAAAAAATGTTTTGTATTAAATTAATAAATCAAACGATGTTTATTATTTCAGAACAGTGTTAACAATTCTATTAAGTTATTTGATGGAGCAAACACAAAAACTATTTTAATGTTATATGTGTGTTTTGGTACTTTTTTTTTGGCATCGTGTGAGTTTTGGTACTTTGATACTGTAAAATGTGAATGTAAATATCTAAAGGTTTGAAACGGTTGTAAATTCTACTTTAAAAATTTTAAATGCAAATTTTCCATTTAGTTTCAGTTTCCAATTTGGTTAGGTTGGTCAGATGATAAACAACAGTTTTATTTTATTCAAATAAATTTAATTTTCAGTTCCTAACAAGTAACAACAATATTTAGACATCAAACGAGAATTAACGACGCATCTAAAGGCAAAAGAAAGTATACAGATACAAAGATAAATTTAAGGGAAAAATGATTTGTTTTCTTTCTCTCTAATAATCAAAGCTGAACTTAAGACCCTACGCAGTTAAACATCCTAATAAACCAAATCCAAATCTTATTTAAGTTACTGTGACCAAAGAGACTAACCTGTAAACCCCCAAACCAGACACAAAGAACCATTTTAGACAGTCACTTAAACAGCATGTATAACGCTTTTGATGTCCGAACTATCAGAGCTAGGGTTAGGGTGAAATGCTGATTGTCTCGTAGACGAACCTCCAACTAGCTTTAGCGAAAGAGTCTGATCGGATTCTCCATTCTTGCTCGACTCTCCAAGGCTGAGCTTAGACATACCAAGAAGCTCGTCGACATTGATAGGAGCTTTCGAGTGCACTGCAGTTGGTCTGAGAATCTCATGTGTTTCCTCTTTCTTGGTTGGTTCAGGAACATAACCAGCGGGCCATATTGGGAATGGAAACGGGTAATAAGGTGAGAAGTAAGCTGGATATAGTATCGGGAACGAGCCAGGTAGTTGCGGTTGGGGTTGTGTGGTTTCTTCTAGTATAGAAGAAGAAGATGAAGCAGCAGCGATTGCGGTTGGTTCTCCGGTGGTAGAGTTTGTCGAGTCCATGGATTCACATTCGTCGATTTCTAAGATCGATGGTGCTTGACGGGAGCTAGAAGCAAGTGTCTGATGAACAGAATCAGCACTTTGCATTACTGTTTCCACAGGAATGTTCTCTCCTTCCGGTTCTTGCAGATCCATCGGAACATCTCCTCCCTGTCAAGGATAAATTACAGTATAAGAAGAATAAAAAAA